>JAJLRJ010000006.1:16752140-17404640 GCA_024195265.1 Dendrophyllia cribrosa | reverse complement strand
AATAGATAAAGTAATATATCTAAAAGCCGTTTATTTTTTATTTAAACCTTTGAACATTTGTCATCAATAAACACTTATTTTCCTTATAGTTTGTTTTTCATATAAAATAGAATTCCCCTTTGGAAAAACGAAGTGACAGTAATTTGTTTCGTGTTAGTTTCGTCGCGATGCGTTAGCATTTTCAGTCTATTACCTCGTGAGGCCACCAAAGGTCAAATTGAACAAATTTTTTAAAAATAATGTTCACTTTGGAAAATTTAACACGAAAACGAAAAACACTCGGCTTTCATGCGTATGGTCAGTTTAGGATTTTATTCACAGATTTAAAACATTTTGTAGAACCATTTTATACAGCATAATAAGCACTGTCACAAGAAGTTTCATCAGCTTCAACTTTACCTGAATAGTCACAAAAATTAGAACCGCACGTGTACGTGTCTTGAAGTTTGACCGGCTTAGGTTATTTAAAGGATGAACAGTAACTCTTATATAGTAAGACCTAAATGGTATTAAAGATGTATAATGGTTAATGATACTGCCATTATGTGGCGACAGAATATGAGACATAAAGCTCATGCGTCTAATTGAGACAATAAAATAGGTTTAGCAATAAATTTCAGCTCTGTTCGAATTTATAGGAGAAACTTTACAACCAAATTCCTAATCTTTTTTCTATCGGCGGCTTGCAACTTTTCCCAAAACTGAAACTTAGTAAAAAATCCCAAAGTTCACATAAAACCGCAAGCGTAACGGTAGCAAAGGACCGCGGAACACTGTCAACAGCTTTCATTTGAATGGTCACACTTCAAGATTTCATCAACAAACTACTGTTTAGCATACAACCTCCGAAACCTAAATTGTAAGTAAGCAAGTGGGAACCTTAATATCGTTATCACATTCGACAACTTTTGCTTCTAAACAGAAGTTTAACATAAAATAGCATTGACTATTACGACTTTTATTACACAGTCGTAAACAAATTTGATGTAAATAGAGTTAATTATTGGTCTTCTTAGTTCCTTCGCAAGCTAGGTATCTCATCTAAATCTTACTTGCTTACCGCACTATGGCAGTTGGCGATACATCGTGCTCTTCTCACATATACAGTCGTCTGAAACGTCACTTGTCCCTGGGCTTGAAACTCTAAACAGTACAATACAAACCAAATACCGAAACATTTGGCGAGGCTTGCAATACTGGACGATCGAAATAGAAACATGGCCATAACTGTCCTGCAGATAAAATTTAAGCCATGATTTAATAATTTCAGTTCCTTGTTTTTAAGAGCAGCCCACGCCAAATCCGGATTATGGAAAAATAGATAAATGTGCAAAACTAATAGAATAACAGTGATTTTGATTGGTTCAATAGCAGTGTTGTTTTTTTATTCAGAGATCACAATTAGCAACCAATTGAAATTGACTAGAAGGTGTAAATTACTCAAAAAAAGGGTAAAGCCTGTTAGAACATCAGGATTCGCAGCTATGTTTAGGAAACTGCATTTAATTGAACTTTCGGACGTTCTTAAAAGTAATATTCTAACTTCTGATCAAACGGAAAAAGAAAAGAAAAGAAAAACTTATGACTCTATGGTAACCAAGTAAATAGTCAATATTGTTTCTTGTGATGGTTGAATAACTGAATGCATAAGTGAAATCTTGATGAAATTCTTTCCGATTAAATATTAAACAATGAATATGGAATAAAAGAAACTCTTGATTAAATAAACAAGATGAACAGTGATAAATCTCTTGCAACTTGCAAAGACGTGATGAGAATAACATTTCCCCGTCGCCTCCAAGGGTGTCACGTTATCTGTCTAAATATATTTAGAACAAGGAAGTAGCGAAGCTTTCATTTGTCGTAGTCACCAATACAGAGACTCGGGTCACCGTATCCTATTCTTATTTATCGCATAATTTATGTAGATTGTAAGTTAAAGATGTAGCTCATAACCTGATTTAAATACGATAAATCGTAAGCAGCTTAGTCTTAGTGTTAAACATGCATTTGAACTTTATACTTTTCAATCCGCTTATATTTCAAGTATCGTACATTAATTTTGTTTTAATCGTGGTTTTTCTTCGTTTTTAAACATGTTTTCCGTCAAAAGTTAAATGACACCAGCTGATAAAAGCGGAGCGTTTCTCATAGTTTGCCTTTGTTGGTCGTGTTTCCTTGTATGCATTTGGTTATTTCATCAAGTTTATCCGCCCCCACCATGGATAATGTTTATCCAAGCGCTATTTGACCCTCAACCTGCCTGTATGTTGTCGTTCTTTTATTGGTCAATTTATCATTTATAATTGAGTGCACCTTCTACTGGGGAAAGTGGGGGGGAAGTGGTGTGGCGAGCCAACAACGCCAACAAATTGCTCTGAAAGAGAATAAGAAGCAAAGGGCCGCAAACGAAAATGTTGCTGTTGTACGTAGGATCTGGAGAAGATCTAGTCGGCCAAAAATAGGAATTCAAATAAAGTAAGCAAGGCTGATACTACCTGGAACATTTAACGAGACAACTACATGAAAGAGACGCTCACTCAGGCGTAAAAACTACCACCTGCTGAGATAAAAGCTGGTACTGCACCGCTCTGCACCAAGTTTTAGGCGTAACCTCTCGCCATGCCAGAGGTCCATGCTTGGAATTTGCATTTTTTCGAACACCTAAATAGTTAAAAGAAAAGTCCAGACACAAACCCCAGTGCTTTTTTACGCATCATCCAGGGATCGCAAAAATTAAACCGGCGAAATTAAGGCGGGACTTAACCTAAACGCCACTTTTCCGCCACTTGACACGGCTTTAATGGAAATATCTCGTTCACGTTACAAGCAATCCAAAACCTCTATGCTTAAAACATAAACCTATGTTATGGGGTGTTTTGTAAATTTTTGAGTGATTTTTGGGTATGTTTGGGAGGAAATAGTTTTTCTCAAAGGATTGGTAAAATTTAGAGAAATAAGAAATGTTGAAGATTTAGTGAAGTTTTAAAATTAGAATTTGTAGTTAATAATTAATAGACGGATACCAAGTTAGTCCACTAGCAACCTGGGGTGCTCTTGCGTGGGTATCGACTGTCTGTTGGTGTTCCAAAAATCATTTTCTTACTCCTATCCCTTCTTAAAACCTCATCAAATTACATTCAAATTTAGGTTAAGTCCCGCCTTAAATAAAACACGAAAAAAGCAAGTGACACACTCAAACCCCAACCCCGCGATCTGGCCAGTACCTAAATAACATGCAGTTTATTGTTTAGACTGAAAGGTTTGTACTTTTTTCGGCTTTTGCAAGTAATTCATCACGCATAGCACGAAAATGTTTTCGCGTAAGTTTTACCAGCCAATTTTGCATAGTTGGGCTTTCACCATTTTTAGCTGCAGTGAAAACCCTAAAATAAGTGTCCATTCAATTAGTGCTACAGGAGTGAAAATAGGTGTCTTGGGCTGCAGATGGCCAGGATGGAAATGTATTGCAGCTTGAAAAATTTGGCCTATTTTATCAAGTTTATCGCTTCTGTCTTGGAAAACTCGCTAAAACTCTGATTATGGTTTATTTTCTCTTTTACTAAAATTCACTTGATATCTTCCTTTTAGTGTGCTATAAGCATTTCGTGTATGACAAAGGCATTGGGGCAGTTTTGACCCAAACACCTGAAAATCACCATGACATAGCTCCTTTAAAATGTGAGGCGATGTGAATCCAGAATAAAAGTCATAGGCTCTTGGGTGGGGAAACCTATATTAAAAGGGCCACAATCCAAATCTTGCTGTTTTTAAGTACTTAGAATAAAAAACTATAATGAGGAAAAACAGCGAAGAAAAAAATAAAACCAAGTTCCACCAGACCACGCCCTGCACCCGCGCATGTCAAAAAAGAAAGGCAGCCAACGTATTTTGTAGCTGAACAACAACAACAACAAGTAGCTTTATTTGCATGACTATAAATCCTTACAGTATTGCAAAGCTTTACAACATAACAAAATGAAATTACAATAATATAATAAAGAAAGGGAAAGTACAATCAGTCTGATTTGATAATTTGATTATTGCGGAGATCTAAGCATGAAATAATGAATTTCACCAAATGAATATTTACAAAATAATTACGAGAGTTCATTAATTCATTGGTAACTTCTGAAGGAGATAACTGTTTTATATTTGGTAGGTGATACCCTATTTTCCTGTAAAATCCGTCCCTAATAATTGAGTATTTAGGACAGTGGAAAAGGAAGTGAATTTCATCTTCAATTTCATTAGATCCACAAGTAGGGCACAATCTATCATCTCTCGTGATTTTTTCATATCTACCAATTTCAATCATTAATTTATGATTACTTATACGAAATTTTACTAATTGTTTTCTGTCATTTGATTTTCTTGTAAGGTCTAAGTAATGAGAAGGCGTATATTCGTTCTTAAAGATATTATAAAACAAGTTTTAAAAGACGATGACACGGCAGCCCAAGCTCACGGATCCTCACGATAATGTGACCTGCGGGGAATTGCTTTGATATCATAACATCTACCGCTAACAACATTTGTATTATTCTGAAAATAGCATTCAAGGATCAAATTCTTATTTTAGTTAATTAGCTAAGTCAGTGATCATGAACCTTTTGCGTAAACAGCTTTCCTTTCTGCTATTATGACTCTATTCTGATGGAAACATTATAGGATATTTCACTTATTAATCGATTTTTCTTACGTATAGCCAAAATAAGAGAACATGGAGCATACCGTTTAGTGAAAATTGTGTTAAAGAGCATTCCGCACGCAGGCAATAAATTTTGTCATGTTTGTCACAGCTATTTATATGTCGCACCCCAGGTTATGTTTATCTAATGCGTGACATTGGGTGCGTGACCTTGTCGACTTGAGCTTGTTATCTAAAGAGGATTGCGGTCCAAGAAACCAACTTTATAGGACTGACCAAGCATGGCTTATCTTAGAATATTACATAGCGGATAGCGTGACAGTATGAAGGGTTGAACTGGTTAAAAAATGTCATTTGATGATTATCGGGTTTATCGGGCCGTGTCGTCGTATTATCGCGTCGTACCGTAATGTTATTGAGTGCTGTCCTCGTTTTATCGGGTCATGTCGTCGTTTTATAGGGTTTTGCGTCGTCTTTTTATCAGGTCATGTCGTCAATTTATTCGGTCATGTCGTCGTTTTATCGGGCTTTGTGGCTTTAGTCGTTTTAGTGAGTTTTGTCGTCGGTTTATCGGGATCGGGTTATGTTGTCATTTTATCGGGCTATGTGCCTTCAGAACGTCTTAAGAGCCAATGTCTGAAATTTTCGAAAATTGGGCGACAGACGCAAAATTTCGGATTTCTTCATATTTTGCCCAAATAATCTCTATAGTGAAGCATTTTCAAAAATAACATTAAAAATTGTAACGGCGTTTTATTTTTTTCGAAAACGGGCAAAGTTTGAAAAACGGCAAATCGGCGGCCTTTCAGTTGTGAAACCGGCGAAAAATTACACATTTTCATCTCGCTCGTACAGAAAAACGCGATGCCATATATCAATAAAATCTGGCCACAACATAAACACACTCTTGTTCTTTAAACTACAGTAATTTACTTTGAATTAGCTGTTGAAATAAGAATATTTCGTCCGTTAGGAGAAACATTATTTCTTCCATTTTAAAAATTAGCAAATTTGAACCAATTTCAACGCTGTGGAAACCCAATTGGTACGTTGAGTTTGAAAACAAAATCAAGACAGTCTTGAAGCACAACTTCTGTTGTTTACTGTGGTAAAATATTTCTGGCGGCATTTTAAAAGTGCCCCGTCGAGAGACCAAAACGTGAAGGATAGTTTGACAGGAAAATTTGTGACACGAACCAGCGCCGACGCTACGAATAAAGTGTTTACCGCAAAAAAATAGTTTCTTTGAGATAAAGCCTTTCTCAGAATTGCAAAGACATCAGAAGAATTTTATCTATCCTTTGCTAACTTAAAAATGATATATTTTAAACAGTTTGTTGGGATACGAAGTAGAGACAAAAGCATGTTGTGCGACCTTATATTAAAATAACAGCGATAAACACTCACCCGCTTTCCGTTAATAGTTCATCAGAAAATTAAACTTACCCGAGCCTTGAATTGCGTTTATGATAAAGGCAATCCTGCACTCCATTGTGGTGTTTGGAATATCTGAGCCTTGTAGATCATATCATAGCGTTATTTACTGCAAATGTGTTAAAACGAAAGTCGCTAAATGACAGTCCTCAATGTGTTGCAAAGAGATTGCGTGACGCGTAGCGCACTGAAATTTGAGAAATACTTTGCTCCCTGGGCGAAAAGTTCTGGCAATTACCAAAAAATAAATTCCTGCACAGCAAAAGTAGAGAAAAAAAAGATTGTCCGCAGCGAGCGAAAGAAAAGTATGGAATAATCTCGAAAAAAAATTCTTGCACATCCTCAAGGCGGAAAAAAAATTCATGCATCACACAAGGCTTCTTCAATCTTCTTACAAGAGAAATAAAACTGTAAAAGCGGTTAGCAATCTTGCATTACATTGGCCCTTCATTTTCTAGCTTTACAAGGGCAACTATATATATCCTCAAATTCTTCAAGGAGGGCCATCGGTGGCGCTTTCCTCTTCACTGCCGGGCACGGGCACGGCGCATTTCTTTTGTGACCACATCCGGGCCGACTTTTCGTTGAATCGGTAGCAAGGGCTTTTACATTTCCTTTAGCGCCCAGCCCGCCTTGAGGCTTTGGCCTTTGTTTGAGCTGCTAACTGAGCTTGAGACTTGCAAAGAAAGGGAGAAGTGCAACGCCTTCGCTGAGGAGGGTGGCGTACTGTTGTTTGGCCAGGTTCATTAGTGGTACGGGAGGCCTCCTCATCCCCCCCAATTCGCGAGCCCGTTCCCAACCCGAGAGCTTGCTCGCAGGCTAGGGGGGTACTCGGATATGTTTTGGCTGGGTATGTACCGTCCGGGTCTCCAAATTTAAACCCCGTTTTAGAAAGAATTTGCACTCAAAATGTTACCCCGTTCTAAAAATAGGTTAATTTTTAACACTCCATTCTAGAAAAATGATACGAAAATGATATGCGATCTCGGATGGCAGAGCCTTGAAGCGCGCAGGGCTGTCAGCCGCCTATCCCTGATTGGCCTTGTGAACGTTGAAAGTCAGATTCTGGTCAAGACTAGACAATCCCAAGGTCAACACCACTTTTGAAATATCCTCTCGGAGGGGGAGGGGGTACTCCCTATAATGGGCTATACGGGGATGCTCCGCCCGAAAGGGGTACCTTTTTGAGGTTGGAGGTATATGAAAGGGTCGGGATTTCACGAGTTGAAGTATATGAAAGGTCATGGTTTTCACGAAGAATAGGAAAGGGTAGCGAAAAGACGAGTTGAAGCATAAAAAAGGTAGGGAAAACTGCCATTCAAGTATTATAAAAAGGGCCTTTCAAAATATATCAAAAAGACGCACGTAAAGGCTATATGAAAGGGGTACCATTTTCAATGAAAGGTATATGAAAGGGGTGCCATTTTCAATGAAAGGTATATGAAAGGGATACCATTTTCAATGAAAGGTATATGAAACGGGTACCATTTTCAATGAAAGGTATATGAAAGGGGTACCTTTCCTGTCAAAAACGAAATATGAAAGGGTAAGGGTTTGAACCTCGGGGCGGAGCATCCCCGTACAAAACTTTGTTGAGTACCCCCCCCCCCCCCCCCCCCCTTCCTCCCACCCCCACCTCCCTCCGGGAATGTCCTAGCGCTCAAGAGTTGTTACAGAGCATCATTCTTTGCTCACACTGTCCCAGAGTGGAACCATCTGCCACCTCACATTCATAACGCTTCTTATGTTGACTGCTTTAAATCCTCCCTTATGCGAGACCAAGACATTAACGATTTGATCTGTAAAAGCCATTACTATAACTGAATGACCGCTGACCGTTCCCTGTGACCGTTCCCTGTGCAGATTTCGTAGAAATTGCGTAACTTTCAATAGCCCAATTTTTGAAATGTTATTTCTCTGTTTGTTCGACTTATACATAAAAATACGACAATTCTGCTTCTACTCAAATCAGCAACATAATTCCTTCGATTTCAAACAGAAGATAAAGCCACGATAGACAATTTCTTGATTCACCATCTTATGAAGCTTTCGTGCGTTCGAAATATTATACCTCGTTCTAGGAAACGTCTCTAAAATGGATACCCGTTCGTTCTAGATCAGGAGTCCCAAAATTACGACCCCGTTAGGCGACGCATACCCGAACAGGTATTTTTGGGGAGTACCCCCCCCCCTTCCTAAACGGGATGCAGCCTTCCTGTGGGCATGAAAATACATTGCATGGATGTTGGTGGTTCAGCACTGTTTTCCTTGTCATCGGACGTGGCTGTTAAGACTGTAACTTGCGGTGGAGATATCACAGAAACAGCTTTAAACCCACCAGCCGAAAACAAAACTGACAGCCAGCTGTAGCTCGCATCTGTAATAGTATCACAATTCTCAGATACTTTTGCTTGCTTTTGAGACGTCAATATAAAGTCGCATTGACGTCTCAAAAATCTAGACAATGTTTAATCGTGATACAAAATAATTTCGATTTTGCGGGCGTCAATACTGCATTATATTGACGGTGTTGGAAGAAAATATATTCCGTATTAGGCTCCGTCGCTTCGCGACTCCGCCCAATACGGAATATATTTTCTCCTAACTAGCCGTTAATATAATGCAGTATTGACGCCTCAAAATCGAAATCAGTTTATAAGAGTATAAAGGCGGTGTGTTATCGCAAAAGAGCCGGCAAGGGGCGTAGTGAAAGGGTGACACCCCCTCCCCCCCGCTCCTCCTCCATGAATGACTTGTATTATTTATCTACCAAATATACCTGAAAGACGGTTTGAACATTGAAAGTGTACCAAAACGAAAGAAAACAGACTTTATAAGACATTTCCAATAACGGACGTTACTCCTGTGACTGTGACTGAAATGTCTGAAATAGTGGCTAAAAAGAAAACATATCTTTGAATTTCACTTTTTTTTCCGAAAATATCTTGTTTTGACTGTGATGTAAAAAGCACTTTCGAGCCTCCCGACGTCAAAAATCAATATAGAAGGCATGCACTCGGACCCCCCTCAAGTTCTACAACTAAAGGACCCCTAGCCCACTTTATAAATGACACTGACCTGAAACCTTTTCCACGGCGATGTTTTTCCCTTGACATTACCATAAGCACGCAGCAAATTCCAGTGTGCTACGCGTCACGCAATCTCTTTGCAACACATTGTGGGAAACTTCCCAACTGTCTGTTGTTTTAACAGATTAGGAGTAAATAATGTTATGATATCATCTACAAGGCTCAGATATTCCAAACACAGCAATATAATGGATCGGAGTGCAGGATTGTCTTTATTATAAGTGCAATTCAAGGCTCGGGACAGTTTAATTTTGAAAGCCGGTATGTGTTGATCACTGTTACTGTATTTGTATAAGGTCGCACAACATGATGCTCGTGTCTCTTCTCCGTATCCCAACAAACTGCTTAAAAGATATAATTTTAAGTTAGCAAAGGATAGATAAAGTTCTTCTGAAGTGTTTACAATTCTGAAAAAGGCTTTATCTCAAAGGAACTATTCTTTTTGCGCATTTTCTTGTTTGTTCGTAGCGTCGGCGCTGGTTCGTGTCACAAGTTTTCCTGTCAAACTACCCTTCACATTTTGGTCTCTCAACGGGGCACTTTTAAAATGCCGCCAGAAATATTTTACCACAATAAACAACAGAATTTGTGCTTCAAGACTGTCTTGATTTTGTTTTCAAACTCAACGTACCAATTGGGTTTCCACGGCGTTGAAATTGGTTCAAATTTGCTAATTTTTAAAATGGAAGAAATGATGTTTCTTCTAACGGACGAAATATTCTTATTTCAACAGCTAATCCAAAGTAAATAACACTAGTGTGAAGAAAAAGAGCGTGTTTATGTTGTGGCCACATTTTATTAATGTATGGCAGCGCGTTTTTCTGTATGAGCGAGATGAAAATGTATAATTTTTCGCCAGTTTCACAACTGAAAGGCCGCCGATTTGCCGTTTTTCAAACTTTAACCGTTTTCGAAAAAAATAAAACGCCGTTACAATTTTTAATGTTATTTTTGAAAATACTTCACTATAGAGATTATTTGGGCAAAATATAAAGAAATCCGAAATTTTGTGACTGACGCCCGATTTTCGAAAATTTCAGACATTGGCTCTTAACTGCGGTCGCACCCAAAAGATTAGTATACAGGCTCTCACATTCGTTCTAGTCTTTGCGTTTCGCTCGTTTCGCGCTGGTATTTGTCTTCAGTTAAAAGGGGAACGACAAGGGCAAGAGCTTAAAATAACTAACGAAACAGCCATCATGAAGTCGGCGATTCATGAACTTGATCGCTTAAGAACATCCGATGGAACTTCATCAATCAGTTCATCAAGTTCAAATTGTAATTCCTCTGGCTGTGTACAAAGTAAAGACAGTGATTTTCAGACAAAAACCAACAAAAATTCAGGTAACATGCTTTTTACTAACTGCTGTATTATTTCATCAAGTTCATTATCGCCAATAGCACATTAGGTTTGAGAAACTGAAAGATTTGGGGAACCTAAAAGTTGTATTCCAAAAACATCTTAAGCTGGTCTTTAGGAATATCAAAACTTGGTCTTCCTTTGCATCCAGAATATACTCAGTTTCTGGTCTGTAACTCGAATAAACGTCTTTATACAGCCGTAGGGCTTCCATCTTGTACTTTGACAGTATGTGGTCGTGAGAGCCTGTGTACTAATCTTTTGGGTGTGACTGCAGACCGCAGTTAAGACGTTCTGAAGGCGCATAGCCCGATAAAATGACGACATGACCCGATAAAACGACTAAAGTCGCAAAAAGACCGCAAACGATAATGCTGTAAACGATACGTAGGATCTACGAAAGACCTAATGGTTTTGTCCATGCGTTTGAATGTTTACATTGGCTTGCCATGTACATTCAGTTTTTTGCGAGACACCATTGACATCTTGGGACGACTTGTTCCCCGCAACACGTGATGTGGCACGCGTGATGCGGGTGACAAGTTGGTTCCAAGGTACGGAACTTGATATTGTGTACGGGTCATTGTGCAATTTATTTACGACTGCATTCTTGTAGTCGTTCTTATTTTGCTACAAGCTACACCGCGCTGACGAGCCCCAACAGGGCGAAACAGCTGTCCGCGGTTGCAACCCTGCTTTATCGGTTTCTGTCGTATTGGTGTCTCGCAAAATCTACTTCTTTTACGTAGTCAGATCAGCCTTGCAGTTTGTCGGTTAAAGCCGCAAATCCCGATTAAACGACGACATGACCGAATAAATTGACAACATGACCCGATAAAACGACGATGCAAAGCCCGATAAAATGACATGACCCAATAAAACGACAACACCCAATAACACTACGGTACGACGCTATAACACGGCCCGATAAACCCGATAATCATTAAATGACTTTTTTGAACCTGTTCACTCTTCATATGACAGTACGGTCCATTTCACAATTGAAACATAAGATATTTATCTGTGAAAACACTTTTGTGAGAGACGAAACGTTTAGAATCATAACATTAAATACAAAACTTAAAAGCTTACAAGTACACTTTTCCATTTCCAAAACCAGCTACTACCTCATACCCCGAGTTCTCTATTGTGTACCATTTATTGTCTCTGGATGGTGGGAGTACCCTCACCTATGCTGGGATCAAATGCCTTGTATGTTTAGATGTCTCAAGCTTTTTATCAATGTTTTAATAATTCATCCCAAATGGATATGTCACTATTTTCATTTAACTCATTCAAAGCAACATTCATGGTCAACAGAAAGTGATTTTAGGACAAGGAACAAGGAAGATATATAAATATTATTTTTTTTTGTCTGTCTACGCCTCACGGTTATTTCCAATCATACAAATTGCTATTGCTTTCTCGGTGTCCCTGGGGAAACCTTGTATACGAATCATAAAAATACAACTCACTTTTTTGAACATTAAGAAAATGAACTAGCTCGTTTTGCCAAAAAAAAAATTCCACTGAAGAACAAGAACTTGTTAATTTTATGTTGCTGTCTTAAACTTAACTACCCTAGGTTTCATTTTTTAAGTAGAAACCGACGTGCGAGCGGCGAAGCCGCGACAACGAGGCGCAACGCGCCAAGCTATGCGGTCAATAGACCGTTTTACAGTTGTGTGCTTGGTGACCCGGTCTTTGAATGGAAGTGAGGCGCGGTGACCTTGTTGTGATACAGAACTTAGTGCTTTTCATATGTAAATTTAGCTAATTAGCATGAGAAAAACATTATTAATATATGAAAAGCACTAAGGTCTGTATCAAAACAAGGTCACCTCCAGCCTCGCTTCCATTCAAAGGCCAGGTCACCAAACACACAACTGTAAAATGGTCTATTTCGCTATTGGTATTTAGCGAAATGATCACTGGAGCCATGGTAACACTTGGGTAGTCCTGCACTTGTCCAAACGATGTCTGTGATTCGCTAAGAAAACAATAGATTTGTCCCAGGGGCATTGTTCAAGTGATATATATCAATTGTATCGTTCGCCAATCACAGATATCGTTTGGACAGCTACGACCCCGCTCTAACACTTCACAGGTACGTTGGCCACGTACACTGACGTATAACGCGAGACGATGTTACCAGATTGTGGCTTGGTGTTGCGTCAAAAGATTACGTTTCGTTTTCGTATGTAAACATAAAGTATAATTTGCAAATAAAAGACAAGTTATCTTCCGATATTCCCAGTCCCTGTTGCGCCGAAATAACTTTAGATAGCTTTGGAAGGAAAACATCAATTAACTATTCAAAATATGTGGCTAGAATGGGTACTTTTGAAACAACACGTTTGCCATGCCTGCTTGCTACGCTTCGCGGCTGCCAAAGCGATCGTGAAAATTCTTTTTGATACTGCGGCCACGCACGTGTAACACGTTTAAATGTGGGTTTGTGTTGAAGGAATGGCAAACTTGTTGATTCAGAATGTAGAATGTAGACAAAAAAGAAGGTCATAAAATAAGCCAGCTGTCAGCAAATAATACGGCAATGAAACTTTGAAAGACGAATGAAAAAGACCCATGTACTTTTAATTTTAATTCGCGCCCTTAAAATGATTCAATGTACTTGAAATTTACCGAGAGAGTGCATTACATGTTAAACTTTAGATCAAAAGATTTTAAAAAAATTTTATGGACTAGTTTTTAAATAAACGTTTCCCTAACAAAAGTTATACTTATGTGAGTAGAATGAGCTTCTGATCACATCAACTGAAATCTAGAAAAGCAAACGGGATGAAACCTTCAAGGAATGTAGTTTTATGACACATGAATAATATATGGTAAAAATATTGTTTCCATTTGTCAGGAAAACACTGGCATCAACGAATTAACAGAAAGTAATGCAAATCTTTAAATTTTTGATGGAAAATATTCAACCTAATTTTATTTGAAAACGCTCTCATAGAATTTTTTCAAACTTTGCAGTCTTGAAGACCTACATCTAGACTTTAAGCGGCATACGGTCGTTTTTAGTCCAGATGTTGAGAAAATTACTTATATGCAAAAACCACGACGTCATCAGATCGTTGTTATGGTAACATCGATGTCAATCAAGTCTAAATTTTTGGAAAGTTCATTTCATCTCTAGTATATATGTGAAGCAGCTTGCCTGACCGAGCTCAGAAACTGAAGTAGCAGCCGTTCAAAGTTGGGATGTTGTGTCGCCAAAAAACCCAGTCAAACCACCTTAAATGCAAGTTATACATGTATCTAAATTTTAATAAACAAAATGCGTCCAAAATAAGGGTGGAATTATTTCTCGTTAATCTTCATGATCAATATACCATTGCAACACAGAAATATAAACGATACAAGGCCAACTCTGTTTATCATTTCAATCTATCACTAAATTGTTTCAGTTAATGGTCTATAAGAGCAAACTGCTTCTTGCACTACGCCGCAACGACACTTAACTTATAATTTATGCCACACTGTGCCAGTTACGAATCAATTTCATAGTAAAAAGAATCGAAGGAAAACGAAAACACGCTGTTTGAATTTAAGGAACTAAGCAACATATTAACGGCAATTGTCTTGAAGTGATCTATACCTTAATTCATTTCGATCTTTGGAGTAACCTCGAGTTAAGGAAGACTGCTCTAGGTTAGCAAGAAATCGAGTTGACTTGGGGCTCTTGTTTATTTCTAGGGGTTTCTTTCCTTATTTTGATAAACAAACTTATAGTTTCTTTTTAACTAGAATCTACTTTATGATAGCGTCAACAACTTACCATACATTGCTTTTATGTGGCCGTCATGTTTTGAAAAAGGTTCTTGCAGCACAGCTTTTAGAAAAATTATGCGATGTCTGAAGTTCCTTGCGGCGAGTATTCAAAGTAAAACTGAGCGGCAATGTACTTTGCATATGCTTGCGACTTCACTAACAGCATAAATGACGTTTGTTTTGTCTTTGTCTTGCACTCCACTGAAATGTTTTTCGTCATCCCGTTTCACCTGCCGTTCATCACCATTTAAAACGTTTTTAATGCAGAAGCAAAAATATTCAATAGGCTGTAATATAAATTGTATTTACTTAATCGTCTGATAAAATTACGCTTTCATCATTTAATGAAATATGTCACGAAAGTTGTTGACGTCCATGAGTTTAAAGTAAACCAGACGGAGAGCATGTGTTAAAACACTGATGTTTAACCCTTTAACTCAGTCCCAAGTGTGCCAAACATTAAAATTTTACAAATATTCCAAATTTCATTGTGTGAGATATTGAAAAACAAATGGTACCAAGCAAACGCACTGCCAATGAGGTTTCATTTTAATGGCCACACCATAGCATTTCGTCCACAGACTCAAAAGTTAGAACTACATTACATGTCTCCATTATTGACTCTGGGAGTGCAAGGATTAAGTGATTAATTTTTGCTAACGCATTAGGACCATAATTTGCAAATATTCGGTATAGTTTTACCCTGCGATGAACATGAACACACGCGAATCGCGTAATGTTCATGTTTTATTATGGTTTCTCCTAATATCCGTTTGAAATGATCGCTAGTGTTTTTGTGACTATTGCCATCGTCTGAGTTTTCCGAATGTAAGTAACAATAGAATATACTTCGGAGCCAATCAGCACACTTAGCAAATTTCCACCGGTTTTCCGTGGTTTGGACTCTTATTTACCACGATTTACGTCATCACATGGTCAAAATGTTGTGGACTCACGAGGCGCAGCCGAGTGAGTCAGCAACAAATTTTGACCATGTGATGACGTAAATCGTGGTAAATAAGAGTCCACACGACGGAAAACCGGTGGAAATCTGTTTTTTACCACAATATTTAGAAAAAAATACAAGGAAAAATCGAAGTTTCGTTACAAAACGTGATGCATTGCGCGAGCAAGCGTTGTCTATAACTTGCATTGCGTGATGTTAGCGTCAGCACCGTTGTCTGTACTCTCATTTACCACCCGCATCGACCAATCAGATTGCGAGATTACCGGCAATTGTGGTAAAAACAAATATCCATCTTGCGGTCTCTCGCGAACACTTCGTATCAATCGATGATTTGCCGATAGTTTCCGATAACAAACGAAAACCTCAACTGCCTATAAAAAAATATAAAATATAAAAAAACTTAGATCTAATTTGCTCCGTTTTAACTTATTTTGAATTTTTAAATATAGAAATTAAATCAATTTCAAAGTCATTCAAACTATTGAACAAGAAAGATAATTTATTTTGGGAAAAACGTGTACGTGTCCTCTTTGCCCTCTTTGATAATGCTAAATGAAGAGCGATGCCTCGAAGTCCTCGAAGCTCCGCACGCTTTTACCCATAACAAATTATAGCGCAATGCAGTTTCATTCTTTCCTTGTCGCTTTCGTAACAAACAAAAATTTAATCGCTTTTTAGTTATTTCAAATTATTGCTTTATGGCATTAAATAATATGATGTCCGTTTACAGTCTATAAGTCTTTAATGTTTTAGTTTCAGTTCTCTCAAGTTTACCTTTGCGATAAATCGGAAATAATTTCCAGTTTCGTTTCCGTCCGGTTCATTACCATTTTCACTAACCAAAATGGCTAGTGAATGCCAAAATCTACTAGCCAAAACTGAATTTTTACTAGACTATGTCTAGTTGGCTACCGTTAGTCTCGAGCCCTGTTAATTTTACAACATTTACGTCTTACAGCTTTCATATTTTGTTTCTAAGAGCTCAGATGAAAGCCCGCGATGAAAGGTTGCCTGAGTAATTTTCAACTTTTAGGTCGGTGTTTACATAAAATCCTAGTAGGAGGAAAACTGACTTAAATCTCTCTTCGGAGGATAATTAAGCCTCTTCGAAGGTTAATCACCGAGATTCATCATTATTTTAAACATTTGCTTCGATTCTTATCGACAGAACCCGGCGCATATATAGGACAATTCTACATTTCGCATTTTTCATCTTATACATCTTAGCAGTAGTCACATGTGCCCGTTGGGCGACTATATTTATTATTTCAAGGCGTGTTGCAATCAAATGTATTTCAAGGGTAACGTGGAATCTGGAAAAGAGATTGGGCGTGTTAGGCATTTTTATCTCGTTAATGCGCAAGCGTAAACGAGATATAGGGTACAGATATGCAAATTAGTTACTCCATGTCCCACAGTCATAAACTTTTTCCCGGGGTACTCCTTTATATAAGCTATATAAGTGCACCAAATTAAGGTAAGGGTTACAAGAAGCGCGTCGCACACCTCCACCCAGGGTATTGTCTCGTTTCAGACTACTATGGATATTAATGTCACACTAAGATGTTTTCTTATTTTTAAACTGAATACGCTTACTTTTAAACTGCAAATGGAATTAAAATGGAAAGTTAACATTTATCAGTTATAATAAGTTTTTTTTTCGCTCTTTGTTTTAGACTTATTCGCCCAAATCGCCGCCCGCTGCTCGCAAAGCCATGAAGCGCCGAAAGCGTGGATTCTTGCGCGTGTCTGCTAGCGAATTTAATATGTTGTCACGTTTAGGTGTTTTGAATACGCTAGAAATAGTTTTTGTAAAGTCGCGACTCGATGTGATAATTGCTTTTTCTAAGTGTCGAGAACGTAGCGATTTTATAGTATTTCAATCCCCAAGAAACTAAAATTTAAGATTATATAATGTTATGTTCCAAATGTAATGCTTACAGTGTATTCTGAAAAAAAAAAAAGAAACCGTTCGAGGTCTCGCTTGACGCTGAGGGAAGAAACGTCATCAATATGTCAGGGACCCTTTGGCTGGGATAGTTCAAAACTTTCATTGTGTATTGCACTAAAACTGCTTGCAAAAGTCAGCGGAGTACATAAAAAATAGTAAGTAACTTCGATGATCGATGCAGCGGGATTTTTTGAGGCATTTGACATAAGCTAAACTTAGCGAGCCCGAGAAACCAAACGAGCGTAAAGTGTTTGCAGTGGGGGCTTGATTTTCGCGTTTCGTGCGCGCTCATCTGAGAAGTATATATCTTTAATTAATTTCTTATTTTAACAGTAAACTGTTAGTTTTTTGAGACACACAATCAACCTGGGTCGCAACACGAAAATAGCCCAACTTCAAGGACAACCTTAAAAAATGTGGCACATGAATGATCACAGTCGTTGTAGTATTCATTGTACATAAAAATTGTAAACAGGAATAACATCTGTGTAGACGCTTAGTTTGCAAAATTGACTGCAGTGTGAATTTCAAGAAAATTTGGAAACATAACAATAAACAAATATTTGCCTTGGCAGAATGTTTTGACTTCACTATCAATGATCTCTTCCCTCTTCTGTCGTCTTCTGTGCTGATGGCTCAGATAACTAAGACTTTACGAAATTCAAACACACTTGGTATTCATACTATAAACAATGTTTTGGAAAGTTTAGATTCATTTTTGACGAAATGGCAGTCAAAAATGGCATTTGCGGCCCTACATTGCGGCTTTTGGGTTAAGTTCGGGAGTCAAAGGGTTAAATAACATCGTAAGACGGAATTCTATTTATTTAAAAACTAAAATCATTAGTGTTCGGCTCTTAAAGTTGGATCTCCATAGACCCTCCTTTCCTTACTTGATCGTTGAAGGTTTTTAATACACTTAAGCCATTTGAAGCCAGGCCATGAAAATTAAACAGTGATGTTTAAATTTGGCGTTGATAAAGAACAAATAAAAAGAAAAAAATATCCGCTGTCGGCTATTTGCGAGTATGCTTATGGTGGATTGGTGGAGCTCGCCAATTATCATGATCATCTTCTTTTTAAACTTATGAAATATTTTTATTTAGGTTTTCAAAAACGTATGAAACGACAGTTATTTCTCACTTACCTCTTATTTGATTCCCGTAAAAGGGAACTCCAAATCGTCTTTTAATATCCCGTAATGCTCGCTAAATTAGTAGCAATAAATGACTAATTTACATGTATTTCTTCGTTTGAATGGCAAAACCAGAATTCTCTATTTTCTAATTGCCCATAATACATTTTGTTTGCCCCCCAAAATTTTGCATAAACTATTGTTTTGAAGTGCTCTTGGGAATATGCAGTCCTCCCAAAAGCATTTATATACAAACAATAGTTTATGCAAAATTTGGGGGGCTAACAAAGTGTATTATGGGCAATTCGAAAATAGAGAATTAATAAGCTTATAGACCCTATTCATAAATGGCGGCCGGTTTATTATTCTTTTATATTCATGCTAATCAGCCCAACTAGCCTCGTTAGCGTGTGCAAAATTCAAAAGAATTTTTGCTCTAAAATGAGGCTAGTTGGGCTGATTAGCATGAATATAAAAGAATAAATAAATCGGCCGCCATTTATGAATAGGGTCTATATTCCTTTCTAAATTATTGTTTGGATATATTGAAGAGTTAAAGACCTTTTCATAATCATTTCGAACGTTAAACTAGCAGGCTCTAATCGTTTTAACAAAGCTTCTTCAAAGACCGGCAATTTTAATGGAAATAACATTCAGCTGGAGTTATTAGGGAAAAATGTTTTTCCTTCGTTCCTCGTGTGGTCCAAAAAGCTGGCAAATGTACTGAAACATCGGTCTAGAAACTCGAAACTTTCCTTTCCACTATTTCTGGTTCTATAACACGCATCTATGATTGTAGCTAAATTTTTATGTGTGTATAGAGGATATTATGATGTAAGTTAGTGTTTTTATCGATCTTATTAATATTATTTACACTAGTATAGTATAACAGTTTTGCCACAATATATATATATATATATATATATATAAACAGAGAAACAATATAAAAAGTGTTTCACGCAGTCGTAGGAGTGCTCGATGCAAATACATGCAGAGCGAGATACAATTTTAGATAGAAAATTTCTAGAGACAGTCTGATGATCGCTTAGTGCGTGAAACTCGAGTAACTGTCTCTAGAAATTTTCTATCTAAAATTATATATATATATATTTTTTGTTATCATTTAGATTAGAGTATATTTAAGTGCACGGCATGTCTGAAAAACAGTTTAACTGAGCCGTTTTACCGTGTTGAAATAAAGTTAATTGATTGATTGATTGATTGAACTAATTAGGATGAGCATCGCAAATAAAACGGTTGAGATTGGCCTGCAGGGAAGCAACTCGTGGGAAATTTCAACCAAAAATAAATCGTAAAAACACCGTAACATTGACGTAGTCTCGTGGTATGGGAGTTGCACTATCCTGGTTATGGGCTCCAGACGGGGAGAGATTTGTTATAATTAAACGTCATGAGCTGCATCATTAATTTGCAAGGTGCATAAATTCTCCGATAATAGGATACGAAGACCTTAGACCCGAGTCTCTTTACTTGTAACTATGATAAATGAAAACTTTTATACTTCCTGTTTTTTAAAACAGGAAGTTAATATATAATATATCTGTTAATATATTTAAAAATATATTAACAGAATGAAATTAAATATTGATGCCTTTAAGGTGTTTCGATACAGTTTTCTGGAGGTGATACCTACATTTTTCAATGGGCTTTTAAGTAGTATAGGGAGTGATATAGACAGTAACCAATGAGAGAACGAGAATTAGCAACCAGGCATTAACCAATCACAATACGAGAAAATCAAAAATGAAAGGGTAACAGGTCAAACAGGGATATCAAGTTCAAATCAAAAAGAATATAGACAGTAACAGTAGTATCATTTTCATTTTTGAAAATATCATGGGTTGTTGGCCTAGCTCGCAAGGAGTTTCGTTAGAAAACTTCTTCAATCGAATTCGTTGCATCATGGCTTGTTGCGGTGGAACGATTGAGGAAGATTGAGGAAGAATATATTTTTTTTCAGATTGAAAGAAGAGTGCATCCTGAAGGACATATAATGAAACCATACATCTTTTATATAATATTTCAACAAGAGAAATTAATAAAGAACAAAAATTTAAACTCATATCCTCTCTGCTGATGATGTATTTCAATCTGAGCAGATCGTAAATGATATAAATACTGTTTTTTATAGGTTCAAAGAAAAATCCCTGCAGAAACATTTTATGAAATGTTATATCAAATAGAATATGATGAAATAGATGATGAGATGGCTGAAATAGCTAAAATGTTATTGTTATTTTGAAAATAGACTGAGCCAGCAAAAGGAAAGAAAGAAGAAGAGAGGCTATATCAAGAAATATTGTTAATTAATGAAGATACATTATTATTGTTAGAAGATAAATTAAAATAAATAATAAAAATTAATCACTGTCTATATTCTTTTGGATTCGAACTTGATATCCCTGTTTGACCTATTACCCTTTCATTTTTGATTTTCTCGTATTGTGATTGGCTAATGACCCTGCCTGGTTGCTAATTCTCGTTCTCTCATTGGTTACTGTCTATATCACTCCCTATACTACTCATTTAAAAGCGGTCTTCTCCAGTCTCCACTTCAAATCAACGTGAAATTTTCACCACTGACTAACTGGTTTTGAATTGAAGTTTGGCAAGAATATATTTCTGTAAAAATCGATATTAACATGACGACGATAAACAAGAAACTTCGAAATCAGTAAAAGTGAAACTTTGCGCGTTTAAGATTTATTAAACAGGTTTGTACAAATTATGCAACTTGTCGGTGTTGTATCATGTTGTATGATGCATGGACAAATACGGAAACCCCACGGACACTAACAGTTCTTTGCCTAACTGGATGTTTGAGTTGATTTCTACAGAAAATATAAATTACAAAATTATTGGGGGTCCGGGATCCCCCCTCCCCGCCCCTCCCCAAGCTGCGGTCCAAGTTCAAGTTCCTCGTTGCCAGGGATTTCTGCTGTTCCTCCTTCCAGGGAGGACCATAGGAAACATTGTTTTTTTTTCAGTTGGTTTCTTCATTTATTTGAACTTTTATTTTTATTAATACCAGGAGGCTTCTGTTTAAAATACCAAGCATATCAAATATCCTTATAATATAAAGATAAATATTGACTTAGCCTCCTACGCAGCTGTTATTTGGTCGTCAAAAAACGCTTCTCATTTGTGGGGAGTAGCGTTGCGTGACGACCGAAATAACGGCGGCGTTACTAAGTCTGCGATGCTTTGCACAGCGGGTTTTCGATTACATGCCAAATATGGTGGTGCATCCGGTGATGACACCCATTTGCCCGGCCACTCGTGGACAATGTCACGTAACGGAAAGAAAAACTACATACATTAGCTATGATTATAATTTCATCAAGCTCAGCTGCGTATTTCATCTTCGACTGAGGGAGATAAAGCTAGGCGATTTTTAAGGAAAATGTCTGCCTTGTATTCACGGCTACCCAAGTTATTACGCTCTCTAACTCTTCGTGGATTTCTTTCACAAAGAAGGTGTATTTTCTCGCTCAAAAACCGGCGTGAAGAATGGTTCTGGAAACACGGTAAGATCAGTTCTTGGTCTGACATGATGTTGTTTTTGCACTTTTGCGATGAATGCGTTTATGTGAAACACAAAATTCGCTTAAAGAATAGAAATTAGGTATAACCGTCCTAAAAGATTGAAGAATTAAGCTTTAAAAACTCGAATGTAAGCAAGTTATTAGTATTGTTGTTCGAAGTCCAGCGTTTGTGCTTACCAATTCCCACGCTGCTAATCTTTTCTTTTCTTTTATCAGGTCGCAGTTATTACACATATTCTTCTGAGCCATTTCATCCCCTTCCCGGCAAAACTCCAGCATGGAAATCACCTGACGAAGCTATGCAAATTGTCGAATCAGGTCAGAAAATTGATATGAATATCTGGGCTTGGCTCGAGAGGGGTTTCATTATTCCGTGACTTTATTTCCAAGCGTTTTGCTTATGTTCAATAATAAACTTGAAAGCATCCGTGAAAATAACATCTTTTATCGCCATATAATCTTGAAGGTCTTTGATTTGACTTTAATACCGTTGAATTTAGAAAATAATCGATTGGCTGTTTCTTGGCAGGGGTGGGTGGGGGAGGGGGGAGGGGGGGGGGGGGGGGGGTGGGCAGAGGTATTTGAATAGAAACTAAATACATTCAAAATAACTGAACAGCCACCTGGTGGGAATTTTACCGGCTGGGACTGGGGGTGGGGGGGTGGGGGGGGGGGGGGGGGGGAGGAGTAGTTGAGTTAAATTAACAGCTTCTGTGTTTATATTCTGTCGTGTCTTGTCTAGTGTGATATGCAAGTGCTTGAATTATTATTGTCCAAAGTAGGGATATTTATCAAGCGGCACTCAGTTGATATAATAAGACAACTTAGCTTTTGATTACAGAGACTAGAAAGAGTTTTCAGCTATGTGCTCATGCGACGTGCACTCGTCATGCATTGACGCATGGGTCAGCCGATTTTCCCAGTAGCAGGCACAGCTCACTGGAGATGAAAATACTGCGTAAAATCACGCGAACTGGAAATAAATCGTGCATAAAATATTATTTATTCTTCTTTATCTTGAAAGTTTGTCTGGTGCCCTTTTCTGATTTTCTGTATGCAAGCATTATTTGGTTATTTCCTATCTTAAACAAAAGTTTGAGAAAAAATTATCTACAGTGGAATTAATTTTCTTATCTGACAACAGCCTTTTTGGAAATAACTCTATTTCCGATGGATAGATTTTTGTCATAGTGCTAAAAAGAAAAGTAAATTAGTGGTGCTTTCCAAAATGAGGGAAAGACTGCCAGCTCTGGTCCGAAATCCGAAGGTAAGTTTAATTTAAGAACACATGACAAGAAATCCCATTTGGGGGTCTTTCTGCGTGTACCGGTACACATTGTCTTCTATTGTTTGTGAGGTATTGTATTTTTGGTCTTGTTTTGCATTTGTGTTATTGTTGTTCTTTGTTCTTTTTGTTTTACATCGTTTGTACTCCAGTACACACTGAAAGAACCCCATTTGGCTTGAACAGATTTATTTATGTTTTCACACTCCTTGAATCTTGAATCTCGAAACTCGAAGAATCTGTCAAACTAGACAACAAGTACACAAAACTTGGTGGGCGGTAAAACTGGAAAATACAGGTCGCACAGAACAGTGGTGGTAGAACCTCTACAACGGAATTCTGCCCAAGTCAGAGTGGAAGAAAAATCTGAGAATGGATCGGGAAATAATTCTCCAAGTTTATAACTGCGAGAAGCCATGTTTATAGTTGGCGAGAATGTGACAGTAATCGCCCTAAACTTGACCCTCCTAGGAGGATAACCCTACCTCGAGCTTTTAAATGGCTTAAATAAACAGAAAGTTGACCCTCCTAGAAGGGTAACCCTTGCAAGCAAATAGGGTTACTCTCCTCCTAGGGTAACCCTACCTCGCATGTAAACGAAACCGGGAATTAAACAATAGAGGGTAACCCCCCTAGAAGGGTTACCCTCCCTCCATGTAAACAGTGTTGCTTAAAATTTAACATTTTGTGTGGCAAAAAAATTACATTCCTTGCAACTTAACAGAGGTGGATATACCTATCTCAGGTCGCTGAATTAAAACTTGGGCTCCACAAAGGGAAAATATAGAGCTAAGAAAACTTGTGTTTTTTTTGAGTCCGCCATTTGAGATTTATGTTCCAGTGAGCCTATGTTCCAGAGAGTTTGTAAGTGAAAGCTCATTGCACCACTACAAAACATTCTTCCCATCACTAAATAAAAACAAAACAAAGACTAAAAAATCTTCTCTAGTTTCTTGGAAAGTGATTTGGAGCAGTAGTGTGGATGATGAGATTGGAAACCATCTGCAATTGGTTACCAGGCCACAGGAACATGGTGGTTCATTGTTGCCAAAAATTATAGAGAATTCAACCACAAACAAAACTCTCACATTCCTTCGTTGTATGGAAGTACAGTGTAAACTTTGGACATCTTGCACTTTAGAAAGGTATTACTACTGATCCCCCCAAAATGAAAGGTATTTGATGATTTGATTGTCAAGTAGCACTTTAAAGTTAGTTATTACTTATACGATCAATGTTGTTTTAGGAATGAAAGTATTTGTCCATGGAGGGGCTGCCACTCCTATCCCTTTATTGGATGCTCTGGCCAGGAGAGGACAAGAAGCTCAGTTAAAGAATGTAGAATTGATTCACATCCATACTGAAGGCCACGACACTGTTGTGCAACCTGAGTTTGAAGGTAACTAACAATGTGCATGCAGTGAAGAGAAAATTGAACGTGGGGTGGTGGGAACATTCACAGATGTTTTTGTTTGTATGTGTTCACACATTTTCTCTCTATCTCTTCATGTACAGTATGTGATAAATGGGACAACTCTGCTATAATACATGTGCCACATAGTGTGAAAGTTTTGCATGTTCTAATTTTGCTGATTTTTTTAATTATGTTATCTCCACCTTTGTAAATGTAAATTGTGGAAAAAAAAAATGAACTCTATTGCAAGAGGGTATTAATGGGGTTAACTGACTAGCGTATAACAATGGATTTTTGTTATCGTTACCATATAAATAACAAAATACGAGCTGACTATCGTATAAAAGGAAGTTGTTTTCTTAGCGTATGTGGTGAATAAAAGACAAATTTTGAACATTTTCTCTGTGCGAATAAAAATTTGAGTTTACGGTTACTTTGTTTAAATCATTTTAGAGTCCATTTTGAGTCCATTTTTGACCCTGCTAAGACCTTCTGTACCATTGTTGTCGTTTTTAGTCTGCTGCGTGACTGATATTCGTGACAAACCCTGAGCCTGCGCTGTATCTGCATGCAGCTGTATATAATAGTTCCAGGCTCTCTCACGGTCTTCGACCTTGGCAAACGTGGCCAACGTGGCATCCATTTGTGCTGTGGTCACGTTCTATCGTAATGCCGAAATTATCGAGCGTTTTCGCTCGAGAATATCGTTTAAAGATGTGGAGGGATTTCTTAGAGTGAGACAGAAGGCTAAAGATCTCGACATAAACTCGTTCGACGAGGAAGAGGAGAGGGCCGGGTCAGAGGAGATTCTGGAAGAGTACGATTCTGATTCTGATGTATCAATATCCTTGTCAGACTTGTCAGGGGATGAGGCAGAAGAGGAGGCTGTTGTTGGGTGCACATTAACAACAAGAAATGGAAGACAAATAAGAGCTGTAGTTAGACTGGACTTGTAAGATTTTAAGTCAATTAAAGGGGCTATGTCATGGAGATTTTGACGTTTTGGGGTCAAAAATGCCCTACATTAAAACTTACTACCTTTGTCAGACACAAAATCAGCTTATAGAACACTAAAAGAAAGATATCCAGACATGACAATGACCTTGAAAATATTAGCCCAATTTTTTTCAAGTTGCAATCCATTTCCATCCACGTCTTCTGCTGCTGAAGGTTTCTGAAGACACTTAAGTTTACTCTCAGAGGACCTTAGAGCACTACTAGAAAAACTAGACCAATGTTTTGGGCTCACTCTAATATAATAATGTCTTTTGGCTTTTTAAAGTAACAGTGAAAATGGTGACAGAGCCCCTTTAAGTCTTATGGTCGGCACTTAATTGAGACCACTTGACGGTAACTCATGTTTGATTCTGTCGATTCTGCTTGCTGCTGTCTACAACAAAAAAAGTTAGTAAATTTAATTATTAACTGACGATTTTACCCGTTTGCTGTTTACTGACTAAAAGGGATTTTTTTTTCGTTACTGACTAAAATGGATTTTTTTAACTGTTTACTGACTAGAGGTATACCCCATTGACACCCTCTTGCAAAGTTAAAAAATATGTATCTGCCAATTTCCTTCTACATGTACATGTACTGGGTAACGTTGTACATCCATGCGGTTACATGTACATTGTAAGTAATACTCCTTTGCTTTTTGCTTCATTATTTTAGCACAGTGTCATTGTCACCATGTCACAAGCAGGGCTTGAAATAGAAAAAAATGATAGCCAGCCATTTTTTTTATTTTTGGCAGGCCAATTAAATTTTGACCTGCCATTTTTTTTTGGGGCCTGCCACATTGAAATTTTTGCTATTAATGAAATTGTAGTATTTTTTGACACGCCTCACGCAAAAAAATTCTAGACTCCGATCAGAGACGTACAGTGTACTTAGTCTAGTAGTTTGTGAGATTCTTAATACTTTAACGTTTATTTGTTTACATCAAATTAACCTTAGTGAGAGTGAAGACAGTGAAGGATTGTTTTATTTTTTTTATCTTTCATACTTTTGAACTTCTGACTTTCCTGCCGATGTGCAAGGATGTCAAAATTTCCTTACCAACAACGTGTTTGGTTGCTGAAAATTTATTACGTGGCATCGCTATTTATAAATCCACACTCGATCAAATTGAAACACACGGTAAAAAGAACAATTTTTTTGTTATTTTTGAATGTTGAACAAGGTGCCGTTATTTTCAATTGCATCATGGCCAGACTCCAAAGTTAGAAAGTTTTTTGAAGCAAAATAATATAGATTTTATTCCAGATAGTAAACAAAGTCGGAAACCACCAAACCGCGAATAATTTAATTAGCAAACTTGCAGATATCAGATTACATACAATGTGCGTGAAAGTAAAGTGAATGGGCGTGTAATTCTCCAAACGAAAATCGGCGCATCCAAAGTTTCATTTCATTCGCATTTTTTAGCGGTTGACAACCTTGCAGTAGCCTGCGATATCGACGGTCGCCAGCGCTTTTTGACAACCCTGCTTTAACCGTAATATTTTTCATCCGGGACGATTGGTTCATGGAAAGGAAAAGTAGATAAAGGAGCATGGTTAGAGGAGTAGAAAGTGTCACAAAACCATTCCAGTAAATTTCGCCTGCCATTTTATTACCATTTGGCAGTTCATCCTTATTTTCGCCTGCCAAACCTGAAATTTGGCCTGCCATTTGGCCATTGGCAGGCCGCTATTTCGAGCCTTGCACAATGGCAACCTTATCTACAAGTTTGTACCAAATCTGCTATGTATACATAATTCAAAGAAGGTTTTTTAACAAAATTGACATGGATGAAAAATCATTATATCCTACATGTACATTGTACATACTATAAAAATGTCTTTATCATGTTTTATTCGAACTCAGCCTCCCTTTAAAATTTCTGTAGGAATTTTTAGAAGCAATTCATTGTTTACTGGTGCCAACTGTCGAAAAGCTGTGAATGATGGCCGTGCTGATTTTACACCCATCTTTTTGAGTGAGATTCCTCTTCTTTTCCACCGGAAAATTATTGACTTGGACGTGGCTCTGATTCAAGTCAGCCCACCTGACAAACATGGATTTTGCACTCTTGGACCAAGTGTTGACTGTACAAGAGCTGCTATACAGAATGCCAAATACATTATAGGTAAGGGCTTGTACCTCTCCCACTCACAGTTTTGATTTGAAGGGGCAATGTCCACCCAGCAAAATATACATTGCCAAATGTCACCAAATATACTTGTAACTAAATTGGTTAAAAGATGCTACAAAGCAAAACAGAACCAGTAGTGTGGGGATAAAGTGCAGGATTACAAGGATTAAAGTGGATTACAGTTCATCAAGTTTGATTTATGTGACAGGTGGTAAAGAAATTACAATAGACCTTATTCGCGCTATGGTCACATGATCTGTATTGGGTAAACAAACTGAACAAAATGGTGTCTTTGAGTGACTACAATGTATCTCCAGCGCGGAGAGAATAACGCTATAATTTGGACTAAAAGTCTTCGCCTTTTGCCAAAATTTACTACTCAACAAATACAAAAGCACCTAGAAGGATGTGGCAAAAAGGACGTTGGCTCCAAAGGTTATAATTTTTTTACCGAAAATTATATTCACGGATGTTTACGTACTTTCTGCTATGATAAATCTGTTAGTTGTCAAGCGCTTCGGCGTGCAACGTTAAATCGTTGTGTTTTGAAAGTCAAAAGAGAATAAAAATTCTCACCAATTCACTCTTCTTGTTTTTGTACGGTCCACAAAAATACGGATGGACAGATTCCTTTCTTTCCGTTGTAAACTGCTGAGAGTGAAAGCATCTTTTCGTCACTTTGAAATCTTTATTCGGATCCCTTTTAATTCGCATAATCCAAACCTGTGAAATAATAACAATAAAAAAAACCAGAAAGCTTATAATTTGAACCTACAGAGTAAACAGCCGAAACACGTGCAACGAACGGATACTAGACTTGCCGTCAAATTTGGCTATATTTTTTACCTTTACGAGTTTTTCATCCTTGGGAAAGTCATGAAATGATAATTCCTTATCAGCAGAACTATTGTAACAATAAAAAACACAACAGTAATGAACCATAGCCGCACAAGATCACAATTTCACGCCAGAAAGCCACGAGCCGCGTAAGATTTCTTTGAAAGTTCAATGTTTGTTTACCCAATAGAGATCACGTGACAGCGTTATGACGTAGACGGTGAATAAGGTCTATTGCCATTCTGGTGAAAGTAATGCAGTCTTTATAGCTGTTATGTTGTCTCTTTAGTTTATATTTCTTCTGGCTTTTTTTCTTTCTACTTCAAGACAAGAATGCAAGCTCCTGACCACAAACTCCCTTTAATATAAATGGTGCACAAGTATGGCAGATAATTTACTATTAACACTCGGGCTGTATGTGAATGGCTTTTTGGATTACTGCTTATGAGTGACCAATATACATGTACATGTAGCTCTGCAAACTTCATAAAGAAATTTCATTTGCAAAGTGCTGCTTGTTTCTTCAAAAGTTTAATAAGTTATTTATAAATTGTACTTAAGATGATTTTATACCAAAGCCATTACCTAGATACAGTATGTATTGATGACAAAGCCGGTAAGGCAGACAAGAAAATGACAAAATGCTACAATTAATATTTGAGATTGCTGTATAATGGTGCAGCTGGGGCTTTTTCTCAACTGCTGTTTATGGTGGTACATTTAGTGACTGAATCAAGTTCAAGTTCAAGTTTATTGCCCTATATTATAAACAGTAACAGGACAGACATGTACATGTAAAATTTAAGAGCAAGGAAGCCCAAAATTAACCACTGGGCTTATAAATAAATAGGCTCCCTCACTGTATTATAATCAACTAATTATTAAAAGAATATAACGTCATATCAATGGCAAAGCTACTAACAATAAACATTTATTACATATTGATATAGTTTACTGTACGTGTATCTGCCAAACTTAAATAACATTGGCATGGAAGAAATGCAACAGATAAGAAGCTAGTGTTGCTTTAATAATTATATCCACAAGTTTCTTTCAATTGTTTAGTCATTATTTTTGTTGCCATTGTAGGACTTGTCAATCCCCGCTGTCCGCGCACACATGGCCCAGGAGGAATTCATCAGTCCCATCTTGATGTCCTTTGTGTGCATGAGTTTAAACTTCCAGAACTCAAAATTAAGCCTGAGTCTCCAGAGGAAGCTAAAATTGGTCAATACATTGCTGAAAACCTTGTGGAAGATGGTGCCACTCTTCAAATGGGTTAGTATTGCCATCTAAGAGTACTCTGTGAAGGCCATGAAATATTGAGTGCACTGATTATAATGTACACTTCAGACCTTCTGATAGTATAGGATGAGAAAATAAACGAAAATTATGCAGCATTTTCAGGGCAGATGGTGCAGCAAAAAAGGGCAAATTATATTTTATATGGCAGATTGTGTGATTTTTTTACACTCTATTTTCTGTCCTAAGATGTTTGCCACCGTAAAATACAATAATATTATTGTTACAACTGTAGTTTCATTTACTGGATTGTTGTGATGGCAGGATTTAATGTCTACTCCCTGTAAACTTGTTTTCTTTGTTTTATTTTTCTTCTTCCTTGATGAGTAGCTGCACTTTCTTAAAGCACAGGATTATTATGGTGCATTTTCCCCAAAATTTCAAGTTAAGTGGGGGAAAAGGGGAGGGGTCAATTTAAGAGTTGTTGCTAAGGAGTTGCTAGTATTATGTAGTGAGCTGTTTCGGAGAATTTTTTGCTGCTAAAATGGTGAAATGCATGTATGAGGGGGGAAACCTGATTTAAAAAAAAAATTGCCACTGTGCATGTAAAGCTGATGCCATTCTCAAAGTATGCATCAAAAATTTAAAGTCCCTAAAACTCAGAGGAAAGGATCTGTTTTTCTTTGTAATCTGACATAAGAATTGCTGTTTACACAAGAAAATTTAAATGCTGCTGAAGAAAATGTATAAATACAGGTGTTACAGTGTATGATATTGCAAATTACAAACAAACATACATTGTATGTCATGCATTTTGCATATGGACCATCTTAAAGTGCCCCTGTGATCAAATTTTTGATTTTCAATTTTTTACGTTTTCGTGTACTATTAGACTTTCTTAAACATACTCAAACATACCTCACGGGTTGAAATTATAATAACAATAAGCATAGAAAATTGCACGAAGAACAAGTCCAAAGTTTTTGTTGCTTTTCGCGTGATTTTCAATACTTATTGTTATTATAATTTCAACCCGTGAGGTATGTTTGAGTCTTTGACGTCACTTTCTCCCATTCGCAACCAAGCCTTGGAACAAGGTTGATTAATGGCGGCCGTAAATTCTCGAAAACAAATGTTAAAATAAAATGACTTCTGATGTTCGTAATGAATTGAAATTTGGCAAGATGAGTAAGAAAGTCTAATTATACACGAAAATGTAAAAAAATGAAAATCAAAAATTTGATCACAGGGGCACTTTAACTATTGACACTAATTAATTTAATGTCCAAAATGGTACACCATTTCAGTTTTCTGGTTACTAGACTTACCAAATACTTTTAAAGTCGTGAAACCACACCATCAGTTGCAAGTGTTCATCCTTGTTAAACAACAACAAAGTCAATTGATTTATTTTTATTTTTAATTTCTCGGGAGCTCCAATGTTAGGCTAGATCTGATCTGGTCCTTTTCTTCCACCTTTAAGGCATTGGTTCCATACCAGATGCATGCCTGAGTCGTCTGATGGATCACAGAGACCTTGGAATTCACTCCGAGATGTTTAGCGATGGCGTTGTGTCCTTGGTTGAGAGGGGAGCAGTAACCAATGCTTTAAAGAAGGTGTTGCCAGGCAGATGTGTGGGAAGTTTTGTGATCGGAACAGAAAAAGTTTTTGAGTTTATTGATCAAAACCCTTTTGTAGGTGAGTCTGCTATCATTGTATGCTGGATTGCCAGGGGCATACCCAGCCCCCTGGGGGAGGGGTGGGGAGGGGGGGTCCATGTTGTCTGAAATCAGTGACTCAAGACAGTTCAGTTAAACAAGTATTCAAAATGCATGAACATGTCATGTGCAGGAAGGGAAAATTTCTTGAACTGAATTGTCAACTATGAAGCCCTCCTATGGAAGCTTCTGATTGCTTGTTGAAACCTTTGGACTCCCTGTGATTTTCCTTGAGCTCAACCTTGCTTTTGCCTGAATACCAAACAGATTTTATTACTCATGCGCAGTAAGCGCATGAGGTATAAAATGGGTCGCGTTTCTTGGTCTTTTTGTCACATTGGTGCATGCAAATTTATGCACGCATATATTATTACTAACCGGGTCGCAGGTCACATAAAAATTCTACAAAAATGTCTGCCGCGCTCGGCATGTGCTTGGTTTGTTTTGTCTTGTCGGAATAATAACACACATTCAAAATACTCAAAATCGAAAGAGAAAGCTTTAAAGAATACTCAGAAGCCGCTGTAGTGGAGAAAAAGGAGAGCTGTAAGCGACGAGCGACGAAATCTTGCTTCAAGTTTTATCAGTGCGGGGCGATCAAATCCGAACAAGCGGAGTTTTAAAGAATTTTCAAGCAGGCGAGGGACTTTACCATTAAAGAAATTTCATTTTTCGGTGAGAATTTATGTTGATATCAATTTGTGATTGACTTTTTCTTTGTGTCATACTTGTTATTCTAGACCGAGAAAAAGTTGCTTTTGTGAGCTTTTGTGCACTCTAAACACAGAGTCAACGGACTGTCGCGTAATACAGTTTTTGAGAATTGCTAAAATTGAAAAATAACCCGGTCGTTTACTGATTTTATTGCTTTTAAAAGTAGTCTTTTCAAATGTAACAGAAAGCAGTCACGGTTTGGGAAACATTAGACGCAAACTTGTTCGAATGTTTTCTTCATGAAGCCAATAATCATGGTAAAGGCACATTAAGAGCCAATGTCTGAAATTTTCGAAAATCGGGCGTCACTCACAAAATTTCGGATTTCTTCATATTTTGCCCAAATAATCTCTATAGTGAAGTATTTTCAAAAATAACATTAAAAATTGTAACGGCGTTTTATTTTTTTCGAAAACGGGCAAAGTTTGAAAAACGGCAAATCGGCGGCCTTTCAGTTGTGAAACTGGCGAAAAATTACACATTTTCATCTCGCTCGTACAGAAAAACGCGATGCCATACATAAATAAAATGTGGCTACAACATAAACACGCTCTTGTTCTTCACACTACTGTTATTTACTTTGGATTAGCAGTTGAAATAAGAATATTTCGACCGTTAGAAGAAACACGATTTCTTCCATTTTAAAAATTAGCAAATTTGAACCAATTTCAACGCCGTGGAAACCCAATTGGTACGTTGAGTTTGAAAACAAAATTAAGACGGTCTTGAAGCACAACTTCTGTTGTTTACTGTGGTGAAATATTTCTGGCGGCACTTTAAAAGTGCCCCGTCGAGAGACCAAAATGTGAAGGGTAGTTTGACACCAGGAGAACTTGTGACACGAACCTGAGCGCCGCCACTGCGCACCAAATGTTTATCGCTAAAAATAGTTCCTTTGAGGTAGAGCCTTTTTCAGAATCGTAAAGATTTCAGAAGAACTTTATATATCCTTTGCTAACTTAAAATGATATCTTTTAAGCAGTTTGTTGGGATACGGAGTAGAGACACGAACATCGATCATGTTGTGCGACCTTACAAATAACAGCGATCAACACTTACCCGCTTTTTCATCAGAAAATTAAACTGACCCGAACCTTGAATTGCGTTTATAATAAAGACAATCCTGCACTCCGATCCATTATATTGCTGTGTTTGGAATATCTGAGCCTTGTAGATCATATCATAGCGTTATTTACTCCAAATTTGTTAAAACAACTGACAGTTCGGAAGTTTCCCACAATGTGTTGCAAAGAGATTGCGTGACGCGTAGCACACTGGAATTTGCTGCGTGCTTATGGTATCGGTCAAGGAAAGAACATTAATATAATTGCCGTGGAAAAGTCACAGGAGTAACGTCCGTTTTTGGAAATGTATAAATGTATAAAGTCTGTTTCCTTCGTTTTGGTACAATTTTAATTAATGTTCAAATCGTCTTTCAGGTATATTTGGTAGATAAATATACAAGTCATTTATGGGGGGGGGGGGGGGGGGGGGGGGAGGGGGGGGGAGGGGGTGTCACCCTCACTCTTTCACTAAGCCCCTTGCCGGCTCTTTTGCGATAACACACCGCCTTTATTCTGCTACGAAGTTATGTTTTCAATACTCTTATAAACTAATTTCGATTTTGAGGTGTCAATTGCAATACTGCATTATATTGACGGCTAGTTGGGAGAAAATGCATTCCGTATTGGGCGGAGTCGCGAAGCGGCGGAGCCCCGGGGACGGTGCCCAGTACGGAATATATTTTCTTCCAACGCCGTCAATATAATGCAGTATTAACGCGCGCCTTAAAATCGAAATTAGTTTTGTCTAGATTTTTGAGACGTCAATACGACTTTATATTGACGTCTCAAAAGCAAGCAAAAGTATCTGAGAATAGTGATACTATTACGTACAGATGTGAGCTACAGCTGGCTGTCAGTTCTGTTTTCGGCTGGTGGGTTTAAAACTGTTTCTGTGACATCTCCACCGCAAGTTACAGTCTCAACAGCCACGTCCGATGACAAGGAAAACAGTCCTGAACGTCCAGCATCCAATGTATTTTCATGCCCACAGAAAGGCTGCATCCCGGGTAGGGCGGGGGGGGGGGGGGGGGGGGGGGGGGGGGGTGATAATTCCCAAAAATACCTATACGGGTATGTGCCGCCTAACGGGGTCGTAATTTTGGGACTTCTGGTCTAGAACGAACGGGTATCCATTTTAGAGACATTTCCTAGAACGAGGTATAATATTTCGAACGCACGAAAGCTTCATAAGATGGTGAATAAAGAAATTGTAAATCGTGACTTTATCGCCTTTATCGTCTGTTTGAAATCAAAGCAATTATGTTGCTGATTTGTGTAGAAACAGAATTGTCGTATTTTGATGTATAAGTCGAACAAACAAAGAAATAACTTTTTTAAAAAATGGGCTATTGAAAGTTACGCAATTTCTACGAAATCTAAATTAAATACGCGCAGGATATTCCAGAAGTGGTGTTGACCTTGGGATTGTCTAGTTACACGCCCACTTGTACTCCTAACCAGAATCTGACTTTCAACGTCCACAAGGCCGTGGACAATCAGGGATAGGCGGCTGACAGCCCAGCGAGCTTCGAGGGTCTGCCATCCGAGATCGCATATCATTTTCCATATCATTTTTCTAGAATCAGAGTGTTAAAAATTGACCTATTTTTAGAATGGGGTAACATTTTGAGTGCAAATTCTTTCTAAAACGGGGTCTAAATTTGGAGACCCGGGCGGCACATACCCAGCCAAGACATATCCGAGTACCCCCCTAGCCTGCGAGCAAGCTCTCGGGGTCGGAACCGGGTTCGCGATTTGGGAGGGGAGGAGGCCCCCCGAACCCCTTCCTCCCAACCTCTAAGAACGAGAGCCTTGCTCACAGGCTAGTACCTCCTGGGGGCTGCATCAAAGTGTTTCAACGGCCGTCCGACCTGTAACGTCATCTGTCATTAGAAGCCTGCTCCAGGTCACCGGAGAGGCACACCCTAATGAACCTGGCCAAACAACAGTACGCCACCCTCCTCAGCGAAAGCGTTGCACTTCTCCCTTTCTTTGCCACTCTCAAGCTCAGTTAGCAGCTCAAACAAAGGCCAAAGCCTCAAGGCGGGCTGGGCGCTAAAGGAAATGGAACAGCCCTTGCTACCAATTCAATGAAAAGCAGAAAGCCTACCTGGAGGCTAAATTTACTATTGGTCAATCCACAGACAGGAAGGTCGACCCGGATGTAGTTACAAAAGAAATGCGTCGTGCCCGTGCCCGGCAGTGAAGAAAAAAGCGCCATCGATGGCCCTCCTTGAAGATTTTGAGGATAGTTGCCCTTGTAAAGCTAGAAAATGAAGGGCCAATGTAATGCAAGATTGCTAACCACTTTTACAGTTTTATTTTCTCTTGTAAGAAGATTGAAGAAGCCTTGTGTGATGCATGATTTGTTTTCCGCCTTGAGGCTGTGCAAGAATTTTTTTTTCGAGATTATTCCATACTTTTCTTTCGCACGCTGCGAACGATTTTTTTTCTCTACTTTTGCTGTGCAGGAATTTATTTACAACAATGGAGTGCATGATTGGCTTTATCATAAACGCAATTCAAGGCTCGGGTTAGTTTAATTTTCTGATGAACTATTAACGGAAAGCGGGTGCAATAGTGGCTAAAAAGAAAAAAATATCTTTGAATTTCACTTTTGTTTTCGAAAATATATTGTATTGAATGATGCAAAAAGCACTTTCGAGCCTCCCGACGTCAAAAATCAATATAGAAGGCATGCACTCGGACCCCACTAGAGCCTCAAGTTCTACAACTAAAGGACCGGCCCCGCCCACTTTATAAAGTCCCATTTACACGAGCAATTTTTCGTTGACAAGTTTTCCTTGACAAGGAAAAATTGCTCGTGTAGATGGAGAATAGTGGACAATTTTTCCTTGTCAAGGAAAAGCTGGCATGCTAGCTTTTCCTTGACAAGGAAAAATTGTCAAGTCAGAAATTTGCTCGTGTAGACGGACAACAAGGAAAATGTGGCAAGGATATTATTGATTTAGGCATTGTGGGCACAACCGAAACTTATCAAGGAAAACTTGCTCGTCGTCTACACGAACAAGGAAACCTTGTCAATGGAAAATTGTAAAGGAAAACTTGTTAATCATCTACACGAGCAATAAAAATTGACAAGTAAACTTGTCAAGGAAAAATTGCTCGTGTAAATGGGGCTTAAATGACACTGACCTGAAACCTTTTCCAAGGCAATGTTCTTTCCGTGACCGATACATATTCATATTAAAGCACGCAACAAATTCCAGCGTGCTACGCGTCACGCAATCTCTTTGCAACACATTGTGGGAAACTTCCGAACTGTCATTTAGCGACTGTTGTTTTAACAAATTTGGAGTAAATAACGCTATGATATGATCTCAGCAATATAATGGATCGGAGTGCAGGATTGTCTTTATTATAAACGCAATTCAAGGTTCGGGTCAGTTTAATTTTCTGATGAAAAAGCGGGTAAGTGTTGATCGCTGTTATTTGTAAGGTCGCACAACATGATCGATGTTCGTGTCTCTACTCCGTATCCAAACAAACTGCTTAAAAGATATCATTTTAAGTTAGCAAAGGATACTGATATAAAGTTCTTCTGAAGTCTTTACGATTCTGAAAAAGGCTCTATCTCAAAGGAACTATTTTTAGCGATAAACATTTGGTGCGTAGTAGCGGCGCTCAGGTTCGTGTCACAAGTTCTCCTGGTGTCAAACTACCCTTCACATTTTGGTCTCTCGACGGGGCACTTTTAAAGTGCCGCCAGAAATATTTCACCACAGTAAACAACAGAAGTTGTGCTTCAAGACCGTCTTAATTTTGTTTTCAAACTCAACGTACCAATTGGGTTTCCACGGCGTTGAAATTGGTTCAAATTTGCTAATATTTAAAATGGAAGAAATCATGTTTCTTCTAACGGCCGAAATATTCTTATTTCAACTGCTAATCCAAATTAAATAACAGTAGTGTGAAGAGCAAGAGCGTGTTTATGTTGTGGCCACATTTTATTTATGTATGGCATCGCGTTTTTCTGTACGAGCGAGATGAAAATGTGTAATTTTTCGCCAGTTTCACAACTGAAAGGCCGCCGATTTGCCGTTTTTCAAACTTTGCCCGTTTTCGAAAATAATAAAACGCCGTTACAATTTTTAAAGTTATTTTTGAAAATACTTCACTATAGAGATTATTTGGGCAAAATATAAAGAAATCCGAAATTTTGTGAGTGACGCCCGATTTTCGAAAATTTCAGACATTGGCTCTTAAATAGCGCTTTCTGAAATAAAGTTTGCTTTCAAAATTTTTTGATTCGCGAAAACATTATGCAAATCATCTTTACGGATAAGAATGGCATTCTATATACACAAGAAAAGTCGGAAATTTTAGAAAACACTAGATATAATAAAGCAGGTTGCTGAATTTAAATATTATTTTGTGATGTTTATAATATAATTCGCAGACGCAGATGCATTGAGGATAAATAAATCGCCAAGCCTTCCGGAAGCAAAAAATCACTGAATTCTGATAAGCGTTTAACTCTTTTATTCAAGGGAAAGACATTTTCATTCAAGGAAATATGAGTTTCATTAAAAAGTTTTGACCTTTAGAACAAATATTTTGGTACAAGCAGCGCGCGATCGAATTACATTCCACACGAAATTTTCATATATGAAAGAAGTGTATTTGCGACAACACTGAAAAAAACTGTCAAGCCTGGAAAAAACTAATACATGGCAAAATCAAAGCAGTTATTTAAAGAACTAGATTTATAGAAAAATTTCATTTCGATTTGTACTTGAAATCAAACGGGAGGGGGGGGGGGGGGGGTTCATGATGTGTCACACAATATTTATTTTTATTAAAATGTTTCACCAAGTTATAGCACTCATCACCACAGTTTTGACATTATAAAAGTAGAATCTTTTGAATCCGATTACATGTACTTTTTCATTACCTGTAAATTTAGGGCTTCCACAAATTTATTGGAAATCCGGGTAGGAGAAGGGGTCTCTGGGCCTGGAAATCCAGGCGGGAAGGGGGGGGGGGGGGAAGGGGTCAAACAATCTTGCCATCCGTCGGTGGGGGGGGGGGGGGGGGGGGGTGGAGGGTGGATTCTTTCTGGAATAACCCAATGTAATAGAAATAATTTACGGTTAACGTTTGGGAAGTATTACACTAGTGTGGGTTTGATCAGAATCAATAAATTAAATATTCAAAGCGACTACAACAAAATTGATAGCTTCAATCAACGCGTCAGTTAGAGTCTCATGCGCATGAGTATAGGCTATGTTTAGCCTCTTGTTCAACAAAGAGAAACAGTACAACTTGTCACTTGGGTAATGGGGTATTTTTTAGCTTATACTTGCTTGTATTATCCAAGGACCTAATCGGGTTAACACTGAGCATAGCAGAATAAAACATTAATTTTCTTAAATTAAGTGGCAGTAATTTTGAATTTGTTATATCACTCACAAACATTTCCCAACCTGGCCTTCTTCCCAGGCAACTGTTCTGGACTCACAGACCAAAAAGGAAGGGCCTGGGAAGAGGAGAACTGGGGTGGATCCTATTTTTTATATCCCATCTCTCGCCAGGCGTGTGTTTCTCGAAATTCCCGAAAACTTTGTGGCCCCAAAAAGCTGTGTCATGTGCGGAATGTTTACCAATAGAGATTCAGTTTTTGTTGATTTTGAAAGCTAAGCAATAAAATCTCACGTTTACTAAACGTCGTGCTGGTTTGCAGGCTAAAAACTTTAACACCATTCAATATATAGGAACTGAATTTAAAAATAGCTTTCAGGCCCAAAATGTCTTTGGGAGTTTTGATAAAAAAGGAATGCCAAACCCCCTTAAGTCTCCTTCAAAAGCTCAGTTTTCTCCCAGTCTCCATCATGTAAGCTTGTTGCTCCTTATTTTATTTCTCCCAAATCTTATTCCTGCAGTGATGTTGGATGTTGGCTTTGTGAACTTGGTGTCAATCATCAGTCAAAATCCCAAAGTGACTGCAATAAACTCGTGTATCGAGGTGGACCTTACTGGACAAGTTGTCTCTGACTCCATTGGAACAAGACTGTATTCAGGTACTATATTAAAAAAGAAATGTTTTGCTTCAACATGTTACCTCTAAATTTGGTTAATAAAATAAGATATAAATTTTGTCCTGAAAAAAATTGACAATGTAGCTTACATAACAGGTGCTATTTTAAACGTCATGATCACCATGATGCTTGTGATTTTCTTTGTTTAAATTAACTTAATGAATTATCAGTGAGTTCAAGAAGTATCTTGTCCGCTTTTATATGGGCGTGTTCTATTGGGGACAACTAACACTAATGCGTTTTCGTTTGAAAACGCATACTTTTTTATGCGTTTATACACAAAGGCCACGTCCACACTAATGCGTTTTCGTTTGAAAACGCATACTTTTTTATGCGTTTTTGCCGATCGTCCACGCTAAAACGATTAAAAACGGAGAATAAAATCGATGAAAACGGAGGTTTTCGAAAACGCTTTTCAAAGTGGAGACTTTTGAAAACGCAGGTCTATCGTTTTAGTATGGACGGCAAAAACGGAGCTTTTCAAAAACGCTTACGTCACAACTAGTAACGCAATTGGAGCATGCGTATCGAACATAAAAACGTCCGAGCAGAGCCTGGTGATGAAAACGCATCTTTGGATCATCGTTTTTCAGCTCCTAGTGTGGACGCAAATCTTTTCATCCGTTTTCGAAGAACCAGAAACGGAGGTTTTCCAAAAGGCATTAGTGTGGACGGGGCCTAACTCTTTGGGCAAAAACTCACGACGCACGTCCCACGGCCCACCCTCGCACGCCATTTAGCTTCTCCCGCCGTCAGCATACCAAGTACCTGAACTAGCGAGCGAACACAAACGCCCTTACATAAAAACTTAACAGTTTTAATTAATTTACTCGTTTTAACCCAGGCGTTGGAGGTCAGGTGGACTTTTTACGAGGTGCCGCCCTTGGTGAAGATGGTCTTGGTAAACCAATCCTAGCGCTCAATTCTGTCACTAAGAGAGGAGAGTCCAAGATTACACCTTTCTTGAAGCAAGGTAAGAGCGTAATCTACATCTACATTTACATTTATTCAGTCGGTAGTAAGGTCCATTTGTACAACACACCCAACTATATTTATAAAAATACTAATTGTAATTAAATACACAGAAATTCAGTAATATAACAAAACCAAAACTATGTAAAATGATTTCAAGTGAAGTATATTATTTTAAATGAATAGTATTATCTGGTAAAAATAGAAACTGAAGAGAATCACTCTCTATATAAAATATGTCCGGGCAAATTTTTCTTAAATAACCGAGCTATTGTCCTCGTAGTTTCTAGGCTGGGCCAATCCAGATCACTCAGCATTTCAGTTACACTGGCTGTGGGGCAGTAACTGTTAGTTCGCGTGCTCCAATTGGTTTCTCAAACTCTTTCTCATTTGCAATACAATAAAATTCAATATGATTGCGGGGCAATTTCTGGTAGAAACTTACCCTGCGAGCAGTGGATTCTTTTGCGCCGAGCTACGCCGGACGAAAAAGTAACCTCTGCGAGCATCCGTTCGTTTCTTTGATCAAGCCGCCGTCCAGAAACGTGGACGAATAAATTAACTTTGAACCGGTAAAACAAGTTTACAAACTTGTTTAGCCTCACGCGCATGCACTCATCTACGTAACTGATGCGTTTATGCGAGCCCGCTATGTAACATGTACAATCAAAAACGACATTTTTGCCACGAAACAACGGCACGTGCTATAATTTTCCCGCGAAACGTCAAATGCATCACTTGGGGCGCTACGTGGAGCGTCACATGGCTGCGCATGCTCGATGGAAAAGCGAACGGATGCTCGCAGAGGTTACATTTTCGTCCGGCGTAGCTCGGCGCAAAAGAATCCACTGCTCGCAGGGTAACAGAAACTACATAATTGCCCGAAATTGCCTTGCGAGCACGTTGACTTTTATTGTAATGCAAATGAGAGGTGCACGGCAAAAAGGGCTATTTACTATTTGCTATTCACTATTCACCTCCAGACATTGTTCTGGATTTTGCACGCGAGTTTTTTTTCCCATTTGTCAGAAATAAAGTAACTACTCTGAGTTTGAGTAGCCAATCAGAGCGCGCGAAGAACACTGGTTTGGAATAAACTAATTGTTAAATATCTTTCATCAGCGTGGCCAAACGATTTCAAGTCGTTAAAAAAAATCCTTCAACAAAGTTTAATGCAACAATGTTGAATAATGTTGAATTCGTTTGGCCAGGTTAACATGTGTGAATTTATTTCAGGCGGAGGCGTAGTGACTACCCGTGCTCACGTGCATTACATCGTAACCGAGTTTGGAATCGCTTACTTGTTTGGCAAGAACATTCGTCAGCGAGCTCATGAACTGATAAGAATCGCGCATCCTGATCACCGAGAAGCCCTGGAGGCGGCTGCCTTTGAACGACTCAAATGCATGCCATCACCTGACTGAAGCACGAGCTTGACACGTGATTCCGAGTGACCTTCACACGTGATTTTGTTCAGTGCCTTAGAATCTTTTTTTCTTGTACTGTGGTTCCGGTGACTAAGATTCGACAGACCCTATAACTTTCTTTCCGACCTGACAACATTTCTAATTAAACCGCAACGCTTCAAGAGCCTAGCTTTATTTTCTTTATGACGTCAGGTCTGAAATGACGCCCCAACCTCGTCCCTAGGGTCTTCCTTGCTTTCAAAATGGCGGAGAAGGCTCTGGGAACGAAGTTAATGACGCCCCTTTTCGAAATCTTGGATTTGAGCTCTCTTGAGTAGATCTCTGAGATTTCCCCTTACTCTAATGAAAACAAATCTGACATTATACCAAAGGTAGGTATTATGCTATCTTTTGTTGTTATAATCATTTTTAAAATGTGACAAAAGGAAACAAATTCGGAGCCGCAAACCGACCCGTCCTATTTTAAGTGTAACCGGAACCGCAGTATTTATTTTTGTTTGGTCGTTTAAGTGTTTTGAAGTGGGTTTGTTTACAAAATTATACTAAACAAAAAAATACTTTATAACATAAGGCAAAGTTTCGTGTCCCTAAAGGTATTTTTCCTTGTACAAATATAAAAATAAAGTTTAAAACTAAAAAAACACCCGTTAGTCAAAGACACGGAAAACATTGTAAGAGTAGTCTCTTCTTTTTCAGTTACAAGATATTACATGCTTCTGTATATTACTTATGTTATTTCATTGTATAAATCCTATATTCTTGCTCTTTGTTTTATCAGAAAAATGCTGGTAAGACTGTTTGTAAGTAGCGGGAAAACGTATAACCTGTGCCAAGCGCGGGAAAACGTATAACCTGTGCCATGCACGGAAAAACGTATAACCTGTACCAAGCGCGGGAAAATGTATAACCTGTGCCAAGCGCGGGAAAACGTATAACCTGTGCCAAGCGCGGGAAAACGTATAACCTGTGCCAAGGGCGGGAAAACATGCAAGCAGTGGCAAGCGCGATAAAACATGCAACATGTGCTAAGCGCGGGAAAAATCTTGCCAGCCAAGTTACGGTTTGCTTTAGTTTTATTCCCAATTGGTCGAGAAAACTGCATGTTTGTTGTGATTGGTCAAAGCTTTTTGCACAAGTTTTCATTGTTTAAGCAGCCAAATGGCTCGGAAAGCTGCAAAACCAAAGCAGGCTCATAATTTTCTTTTGACAGTTGATCATAAAGCAGTTAAGGAATTGTAAGGTAAAGGGTGTTTAGTTGCAGTAAGATTAGCTTATTTTATAAAGTAAGATTAGATAACATTATTTTACGAATTTCTACACGGGGTTAAAAATAAATGTTGAGATTTATGACGTTTCTCTTTTCTGTTGTATATGTTTCCATGTTTGAGTGGTGTGCTTGTAAATTAGCTGGATAGCTCGTGCTCGGCCACTTTAAACAACAGTGTTTTCTCTTGTAGCACTTTGTGACAGGGTTACGGAATGTGACCACCATGTTTTATTCAGACCGTAAAAATCCATGTAATAAGCCTTCCGCTTATAAGTCCCCGTGTATAGGTCCATCTGACCGCTAACGAGAAACATATTCTACATAACAGTTGAGTATTTTAAGAATCTGTTTAACGTTTCCCTGTATTAAATGAACAACAGTTGACTTAAAGCCCAAATGCACAGCATATCTCTTAAAGTAGCTCGTGAATTTCAACTTTCAATTTGTTACTTATCAGCTCATTCAGAAACGTTTTTATTATACCCCCCCCCCCCCCCCAATGCCCCCTCGCGTTTATAAGCTCACCCAAAACCCCTAACTACAGAAATAGACAATGTTCGTATTATCGGTATTTGAACTGGACCTACAATAGCTTGCAGTAGAGGCTCATGCGGTACAATATTTTTACAAACAAATATTTTTAATGATATTCCCCCGCATGAGCCTTCATTGCAAGCTACAACCTCGGACAATAATGTTGGAGCACATGAAAAAGTTTATCCCTCCACCCCTTCTATTCACAAAGTTGAAAATCGCCGGATGTTTGCAAACTTGAAAAGGGGAACGGGGTACAGGATGATAAATTTTCAAGCGTTCCAACGATTAATTTCCGAGATTGTAGTTCAGTTCAATACCGAGAATACGAATCTTGTCTATTCGCCACTCCAGAAACCGTTGGGAGACTGAGCACCAGCTTTTGGCAGTAAGTTTCTGGGACCGTTTGGGTAACCAATAACAGCTATATTTGGTTAATGGTTGCCTTGGAAACCATTAACCTTTCGCAACTAACGCTGGTTACCAAAACGATCCCAGAAAGCCTAGTGCTGAAAGCTGGCGTTCAGAACAATGAAATTTCCATCCTTTGGGAATTAAACTCTATTTTAATGCAAACATTTTACATCGTCCCCGAACACCAACATGGCCTTGTGCATACGTCCTGTATATACCTAATTCAATAAAGGTTGCTTTGGCTTTTGGTAATTGGGCATTTGGGCATACGGAGGCACAATGCATAATTTGCTTGAGTGACCGCCAAACAATAGCTGCCCAATTACCAATGACCAAAGCAACCTTAATTGAATTAGGTATATTACCTCAAACATGTCATTCTACTTGAGTAAGGTTTAGAATAATTGTTTGGAAAGACTTCATCTGACTATAAATGACTTATAGAAAACTGACCACCCTTATTTAAAGGGCTATGACACTGTTTTTATTGTTACTTTAGAAAGCCAAGAGACATCTTTGTATCAGTGAAAACCCAAAAATAATGGTCCAGTTTTGTTTCAAATTATTCTACTAGTGCTCTAAGAGTAAAAATAAGTGTCTTGGGCTGCAGATGGCCAGGATGGAAATGGATTGCATCTGAAAAAATTGGGCTAATTTTTTCAAGTTTATCACTTGTGTCTTGGAAGTCTCGCTAAAACTCTGATTATGGTTTATTTTCTCTTCCAAAATTCACTTGATATCTTCCTCTTAGTGTTCTATAAGCATTTCGTGTACAACAAACGTAGTTAGTTTTAATTTTCAGCAGTTTGACCCAAAAACCTTAAAATTATCATGACACAGCTCCTTTAATACCATAACCGTATAGATGGTTTTCACTCACGTGACCTTCAGTCCTGTGGGACTCAAATGACAAAGGCCATGGCGGCCATGTTGGAGCACATAACAAAAGAAGTTCATTAAAATTCTTTTGTAGGTGTGCTCCAAGATGGCCGCCATGACGTAACGTGCAAACCACCTATAGCACTTTACCTGTGCCATATATGTACTGAGATTATTTTGATTCATACTCAGTATCAGTCTTTTTTTGACTGTGGAGCGAACGAAGATTGAACCAACCACATTCTCAGGGTCTCTCTTTTTCCTACCCCTTGAAACGAGAGACAGGAAGAAGAGATACCCTGGGGACGAGGTTGAGATTGAACATGAGTGAAGTGAAGCACAAGGGGATAGCCCATTTCAAAAAAATACCATAATAATCTTTTATGTGCAGGCTCAGCCTCACCCGGGTGTAATTATTCAAGTCTCCCGGAAAACCCCGGGCATTAACATTTTGTGAAAAAAAAAAAAAAAATGGAAAATGCTCCATGGCGAGGACAAAAAAATCTGTGTAAATGCCCCGGGGTGTAATTAAAAGAGAAGAAAAATTCTTTGAATTAGTAAACTCATCCAAAAGTTATTTGAAGTCAAACTAAGTCAACAGAGAAGTGTTGTATTAATGGCTGACAAAGGCAAGTTAGCAACAAAATACTCCATCAGAACATGAGGTCCAGGGCCCGGTTGCATAATATGTACCAGAAGCTCATAACAGAGAAGCGATTAACTCGTTTCCGATGCTGGGGATTTTTAGAAAACGCGGGGAGCCAATCAGAATTTACTTCCTAATATGGAGTTCTAAAAGAAGCCTACTTCCACGCGAAACGCGCGCTCCTACAACACTTGCAGGAAAAGCTTGTATCTTGTTTTATACAAGCTACTACAAAGGTCAATAATTGCACTTTGCAGTTCTGAGACTCGACCAAAATGTCAACTTTATACTATTCAAACGGCCATTGACTCCCTTTGGAGAAAAGAAGGCCGATTATGCCGAACTGGAGGAAGCGGAGAAAAGGAGAAATTGTATCAATCGTGGAAAAACTTTACCGGCAGAGCGAAAAAATTCCCATTTAGATTGCTTGCCGTCTCAGGTTTAACTTAATACTCCACAGCGATTTGTGTCAACAGCAACATACCAGCAATCAAAATCAGTTAATGAATACAACACGGTGAAATGATAAAAACACAGAGTTCAAAACTTTAGGACACCTGCATCAAAGAAAGATGAAAATGAAATAAAGATGCACACAACATGTAGGTTTCTCCAAATCACTTTTATTTAAAAACAAAGACAAATAGACTCAAATACAATGTAGTTGAATGAGAGACAGCCAGTTTATCACAGTTAGAATTACTCATAACAAGTAACTCGAAACAGCTCATGATAGCTTCTGCTTGAAAACAATTAAGCTTAAGCTTAGATACGAAAACTTTGAAATTCCTCAAGACAACCGCAGTTTAGTTTTGTCGAAATCATGAAAACGTATTCCGTGAGTTCAGAACCTAAGCGATGCCACATTTACAAAACAAAAAATTAATGCAACTCAGTTTTGAAAATAGTACGTTAAATTATTTCTCAAGATACAAATGATCAGAACTTTCTCGTACGAAATCATATTAAGCTTAAATTCGGAAAACAAGTAGACTCGAGAGCTAAATAAACATGTTTGAAACGTACCGATTTGGTATGCTCATTTCCTCTCAAAAATCGCTTTGAAAAACAATTAAGTCTAGTAAGCTTATATACAAAGAAAAACCATGGTACATGTAAGGATGGGTTGACAAAGTCGGTCAAAGTTTTGAAAAGTGTTGGCTGTTTAAAATACAGCGAACTCGAGCGAACTGAATATTTATAAACACCGCGCCGCCGTTCATATTTCAAAATCTATACAACAAATTTTATTCCAACCGATCTGGGAAGAAAAACCCTAAGCTCAAGTCAGACACGAATTATTGTATGTTTGAGCGATAAATTATAAGCGAAAAGGAGAGTAAAAACACTTTTGTTTTCAAAATAAAACAAAAAAACATATGGCATGCGTACTGAATCATGAGAATTTGCTTCGCTTCTTCCGTACGCTTCAATCTCTTTGTGAAGTTAAAAACAATTCATATTTTGTTACTACCATAAAAACCTGACTTAACAATCTTTCTAATTTGAAACTACATTTGAATAAGTAAAATACATTACCATATTGCACATGAAATTCCTTAAAGAGCCATTTTTGTGGTGATTTGGTAGAGATGAAACAAGGCTTGAAAAAACCTGAGTTGTCCAGATTTCGCGGTGTTGAACTTTTTTTTCGTTCCTTACTCCGTTGTCATCTTCTTAGAACTACTAAAATATTCAATACTTTTTCCTCTTCAGTTTTGAGCCTCAAAATGTGATTTGGTAGCGACGAAAATAGCCCTGAAAGTAAGCTGTCCATATTTCGCGAAGCGCTTGTAGTTTCCTCGAAGTTTTCTTGCCGATTTGAGCGGCCGCGCGTACGCGCGTGGAGCTGAAAACCTCCTTCCATATAAGGGCAAAAATTCAATCCGCGATTCTGATTGGTCGGTTGGGAATTCTAATAATCCCCAGCATAGTTCTGAACATATAGGGGGAAGTTGCACGCTTCTACGTGATAAGCTTCTGTATGTACTTATTGACTAAGTGGGAGGGCCGGATGGGAAAATATTTGGCTCGAGGTCATGGCAAGGTCCGTGCGCCATGACCGAGAGCCAAATATTTTCCCACCCGGCCCGACCTAACTTAGTCAATAAGTATTTTATCATATGACCAATTTGGAGACAAAATTACTTGAAATTTTAACGCGCGAGGCCGTCCGCTTTTGTAGTAGGGCTGTACGCCTTTTTCCGGCCCCGCTCGCGCAAATGCGTACGGCCCTCATATGCAGGACTTTCATCAATGGTTTTGCAAAGAAACGGTTCGCAGGGCCGTACGGGTCATATGATAAAGTACTTTAAGATTAAGTGGAATTTTCTGCAACCGTTTCCTGGGTTCCAAATGATTTTTTTGCGCTCTCTTTGTTTCCTATACTCGTTATTGCGACTTCAGTCGAGTTATCCATGATAACGCGCAAGAAAATCCTCCGAAACACATAGAATGGTTGCAGAAATTCCCATTTAATCTTAAGTTCCCTTACGTAATCGGAACCAGGACTCGTTGAGTTCGAAAACATGATGTCAAATGCCCTGAGGGCATGCCCGATCCCCGGGATTCGAACGTGAACCCAGCTTTTATTTGGGGCTTGGCGTTTTGTGTGAGCCAAAAATAAAATGTGCATGAAAAATATCGTCTTAGAAGATTTTTCGGTAATGTATCTTTTATTGAAAACAGATCATAACAGCATAGAAATGCTAACTTCACTTAACAAGAACCCTTTATTTATCCCGATCGGTTATAAGTAAACAAGTTTAATCGTTTTAAACTTTTCATAACGAGTTCAAATAGACGGCTCATCACATGGTGAAGAACCATAAAGTCAAGAGAAAACAAATTGCAATATTCGATTTGTACACTGTAAATTCCATTATCAGTTTTTCAAATTATAGATTTCAGCCTCGAGACTAAAAGGAAAGTGCGAACATTTAAATTTGTGCTTTCCAGCACGTGGTGCAGTTTACAGTGCTGTACAAAGTGGTTTTAACTTTTGAGTTTGCGGATGAAATCCCAAAATTTGACCATTCAAATGAAAGCTACTACCTTGTAAACTGTACCTTTCCGTGGAGTTGTTTCAGACTATGCTCACCGCTAGTGTGCAATGTGGTTCTCACTTTTGAGTTTGCGGATTAAATCCAAGTGTCAATTTTCAAATAAAAGCTATTGAGCAGTACTTTTCCGTCGTTCTGTTTGTTATGCTGCACAAAAATCTTCAAGTATCATTTACTGAAATCTCTATCATTTTGAGTATCCTTTAAATCTTCTTCAATCTCTGTTATTTGCGTTGAGCATGCTTCGGCTTTGCAGGTTTTTTGTGTTCTTCGACGGCGGGCGGTACCATAATCCACATTGTCGACACGAAATCATCAAGATCAAAATCAGTTACGTTTGTTTCTGTTTCTCCCAGCAGTTTCCCCTTTTTCATCGATCCATGTGCGTAGATCCGAAAACGAAAGGTGCTGTCCAAGAGTTCATTCTCCGTAATTCCGCGCATTACGAATGTCTCGTTGATCGTCACATCAGAGGTCGCCTTCGTCTTGGTTTTGAATCGAAATCGCTTTGATGGCATCAGCGTTAGATGCACGGACATCGACGAAGTAGCGGTATTTAGGGTGATCGACTCCGGAAAGTCTTGCACGCGAATGATAGTAACTTCTAAGCGTTGGGCGGTCTGCGAAAATCCGACGGAAACTTGGAGCTTTGCGACACAATTTAGCTCCCCTCTTGATTGTCGAGGTTTTGCGGGGGTGCGTTGAGTACTGGCTGTATCTCCATACGCAGTGATCACGTTAAGATGGCTGGCAGCCTTCACGGCAGCAATCGCCGGTCGTTCCCACGTAGTCAGCTTTCTCCGAGCAGGAGGCTTAGGCGACTTGTCCGAAGTCAGATCTCCCAGACTTCTGCTCTTAGCTTGTAGTGGCTTTTGCCCACTATAATCATCACTTTCTCTGGATTTGTCGCTTAATGTTGTTTCCTGTTCTATAAAATCCACACTGTCCGTATCTTCCATGGCATCCTCACCCATTGAAGGGGATTGCCCCAGCTCAACATAGTCCACTCCTTTCGTCCCGGCCAGTCTATTACGGTCCAGCTTACATACGTCAGAATGAAGAAGCTTGTACAAGAGGAATACAAGCACAAGACATGCTCCAAGAAATGCTAGGAAGATGACCGCAGCGTTAGGAACTACGGAAAAATATAACAAAATATTTAAGAAAACGATCACTGAGGACGAGATGCACCAAGTAGTCCAAGTAGTTGATCAACAGCACGCAACGAATCGTTTCGGTGGAAAGCTGTTCGAAAGGCCTTAGTCATCTTAAAAATACCTTCTAAATTAGATTGAAACGTAGTCAGAGTTTTCTTAAGTAAAATGTCGCCTCAAACTGCGTTCGTAACCTTGGGAAATTTAACGCCTCTTGTTTTCGGAGGAATAAAATTAGCGACCTTCAGATTTGACTACGAGTACGAAATCGAGTACGAGTACGACTTTGGAATTTCGAGATAATTGTATCCACCGAACTGTAACTCCTTCCTGTTGCTGACTAACACGTAAATAAACGTTATGGATAAGATTGGTGTGATAATTAAGTATATGAGGCACACGAATTTGGTTTGAAAACTTGTACTCGTACTCAATCTCGTATTCGTAGTCCAATCTGAAGGTCGCTATTGTCGTTTTGGGTACGAAAAAATGCGCTTGGATCTTCGGAAAGGTGAAAGCAATTGGTACATTTGGGGGATAAGATTCCTTTCCCTAGAATTTTGTATTAGCTTTCAAATAGTTTCCTTTAAAGGCAATAAGATGATATTGAAAAACAGTAGAACGCTTATCTTCTAGACATTCCTCATTGGGTGTTCCTGGTTAATGAGAGTTCCTGAAACAGGGGCGTAGCTAGGGGGGAGGGGGGGGGGGGGGGGGGGGGGGTTCCTGGGGTGCCCGTGACCCCCGCCCCATTTGTGAGATAATTTTAGTAAAATACAGTGTGGATGTTGACATGATAATCTGGTAAGTACCCTGGGTGTGACACAGTGTGATCCCCCCTTTGAAATATCCTAGCTACGCCCCTGTGAAATGCATGAGACTTGATAAGATACTGATGCTTGTTGGCATGGTATCAACTGAGTTGCTTGATGAAGGTCACTGTATAGTAAATGCTAAAGACATTCAAATGCTAAAGTTTCGAGTGCTAGTTCTTCGTGAGAGTGAAACGTCAGCAGTTGACAATCAATGTTTGTGTAATGTTTTACTTCACCGCCCATCGATTTAACACCTCGCTTTCTCAGAAACTAAGCCCTTAATTTATAAGGTAAACCCATAAATTTCTCTGTACTGAGCGTTAGCCCTAGTAAGGAAATGAAGGACCACACGAGGGAAAGAAAAAAATCTTGGTGGGATTCGAACCCACGACCTCCGGATTTTTCTTTCCCTCGTGTGGTCCCTCATTTCCTTACTAGGGCTAACGCTAAGTACAGAGAAATTTATGGGTTTACCTTAGTACTATAACTTACACACAGAGTTAATTCTCTGATTCCTTGTTTGTATCACCAGTGCTACGTGGCTCAACATTTATTTGTACCCTTAATTTATACCCGATAGTTTGCCGCAGAGATCTCCAGTCAGTTAGCTTAATAGCTCAGTTGGGAAGAGCATTACATCATCAGTGAGGCTTTCTTTTTAACTTATTTCTTTTACCTGCAGTTAACATAAATTATTTCATGTATTCATTTTTAGCATGAACTGATGAAAATTCTTCGAGGATTTCAACTCTTTGGAGCCGATGAACATTGGGCGCGAGCAGATGTCGAGTGATGATAATTCCTGCTTCAGACTATCTCATGCCTTAGTTCCATTTATAATATTTATGTATGCCTTATTGGTTCGAACATTCTTGCAAATACAGCGAACTTTTCTCTTTTTTTTTAATACTGAATTTAAAAAATTTACTCTTCATGTTACCGGGCGATTTACCTGAATCAAAATGGCGGGAAGATCTTTTGGGAAGATTCAAGACTTTAAGACGGTCTATTTTAACAACTTTACGAATAGTTTCAATGAATTCGTAAGGAAGAAAACAAGACTGGCATATTTAGAAAAGAAAAATATGAAAAAAATCCATACTGATATGCTTATAAGCACAACTAATGAAATGAAAATATTAACGCAAATTAAAATGAATGGGAATATATAATTTCGCAGAAAAAAATGTCTTTTTGGTGCTAGCTTAGCGTTTGGAATAGAAAATCAAAAATCAAGCTTAGTTGTTCAAAAATACATGAAAATTTGCTAGTAGAAAGAAAGGCAGAAAAAATGTTTTCTATAGACGCACGTAATAGAAAAGAAATTGAAAAACTACAGTATAATAAGATATAATTAAGAGGCAAAATTTCTTGATTTAACTTAAGGTATAATAAGAGGAGTACTAAACATGTTTAGTTTTTATAGTTCGTTATATTGTCAAAAAAATGTATTTCATTTCATTTCGATACAGTTTTTCACGTTCGCACACAAAACAGTACCCGATGAATTCACAAACTATATGCGTCGACGAAATTTATTTGTACGATGCAAACATAAAATAAATTAAAAGCTAAAAAATAACGATTATCCGAGTACAGGTGTATAAAAATGAAAATATAATTTCAATAAGAAGTTACTAGAATATAATCACTAAAATAAAAAAAATGAAACGTGTTAGAAAGTGAAATTACCTTGAAACATGTCAATGGACCAAGCTGCTTTCGTACATAAAGAAAGTTTGAGTTTTGACGCTCACGGTGGTCGGATTTTATGAAACAGTACTTAGCGCCGTACAGACATTGTCAGAAATCAGATAAAAAATAATGCCTTATAAGGCTACCTCATTGGTTAGCTAAAGCAATACGTTTCAAAAATAGCCTTTATTATTCAACTACTGCCTAAGCTTTATAAGTTGACTGTCTTTATCCTTGCGATAAAACCGTCCTGACCTCAAAATAATATTTAATCCGCTTGTATCGTGTTATCAGATTGGAAAAACTTTGGGGAGGACTAAATTTTATTAACCGAATATTCATTTCAAAATTTTATTTGGGAATCCATAAACGCCAGTTTTTTCCCCTTCGTTTACTTTAATATTCCCCCAAAATTTACAAACACCTTTTTTGAATACGAATTTTCAATTTGGAATTCAAAAGCTTCAGTTTTATTTCTTTACTAGCAAACTACACGGTCTGATTTCGTGAGATCTTGTTTTGTGATTTTTAAACTTACTTCGGTTCATTACGCATAATTCTTTGCCTTTTTATAGGTTTTCAATGGCGATATTTTTCCTGTTGTTCACAAAGCTATTGTCAGTGGTTATGACCCCGGAACTTTTTAAACAAAAGCTGAAAATTTGCATTGTCAAACCATTCGCATTTGCTTAGCAATTCGTAGGTGCTTAATTAACAACTGCTTACCTGCTGGGAAGACATTTAAGGATTGCGGAAAAAGTTTTAGGGGCTACAAAACAGACGTCAATTATAAACATATTTCATGTTTTCTCTCACGTTGTTGCAACAAAATATCACTGTTGAGGTCTCGACTCGCCCTTCGCAAACAAAGTTGACTTTCCCTGTATAAATGGAGTAAGTTTTTATTGCGTAAAAATAATGAAGTTATTCTAAGTGCCCCATTTAAAAAAAGGTCAAATATTCAGATTCTGTTCCTTTCATCGAAGAATATTCATGCACATCACAATCTAACGGTGCTAAGAATATTTAAGACGTATAACATGCAAATTTGTGTTTTTCGATGCCAGAAAACAAAAATTAACTTGAAAGATTTAAAAGTGAAATAACTTTACCTTTAAATTGTTTTCCCGGTGGCTTGGAAGTTGTTTGCCCATCGACTAAACTATCCGTGTTCAAAAATGAGCACAGAATAACAACACCGATTATCAAAGGTTTCATTTTAAGAGAACTGAATCAATACTGCACGGGAAAAAACAACTTCATTTCTATCCTTGTCGGCGAGTAGAAACAGCTCTCTATCTTGAGTAATATAAATAAACCGCTTGCTCGTGCCTAAAAGAAACAAACCATAGACAAATTATTACATATTCGATCAAATGCCTTTCAAACACAACATTACTGATTGATTGTGCTAGCAATAAAACTCGTTTTTCCTTATCTAAACTATGGCTTTAGCAACCTGTATTCTCTGGTTAATCCAATAAAAGGCTCTTCGAATTGAAAACGTTGTCAAACGTACAGTCGAAAATTTGGAAAGTTCCTGTTTCAGTCGCCATGTTTCCAAAGCGGAAAATTTGAAGCGGGCGAATGCGAAAAGCATGCCCACGTATTCAGATATTTTGCTTTTTCATTTATGAATAAGCACTCGACAAGGCTTACATCACCCTACTTTGCATAACAGTCGAAAATACGCGCGCGAGTGAACACGATCAATAAAACTAGAAAAACACTCAAGTAATTAAACATTTCAAAGAGATACCTTAGTTGATTTTTGTTAGGGCTCATTCAATTTTGTCTCAGTTGGACAGCTGGTATAACAGTGTCCTTTTTTAGTTTTATAATAAAACAACTCAAGTCGAGTCTCTTAAAATATATTTTTTAAATATTTCCCTCCAAGATATCTGCTCGATTCTAAACATTAAATATGCTGTCCTGAATTTTGACGTTTATACAAATGAAAATGAATGTTCTTCATTAATGGAAGACATAAACCCGAAGATTTCTGCCCAAATGTGTCATTACCGAAGGAAACTCAATTGTGATTTGCATGAGTTTTTAAAAGCTTTTCGAGCGCAATTTATCGCATCGAGATTAAGCGATACTTACTTTTCAGTTTGGCCCTGTAATCGAAACTTTCACACAAGCCGAATTTCGATAATGCAATCCGGCATTCTTCAGACTTCTAACAAAATCAGCAAAATAATAGATAAAAAACAATTTGTTTGGTTTTGTGCAGCTTGAGAAGCACAGCCAATATGATGAATACCCCTTATCTATCAAGAGAGGAAGCCAATATGACGGACATTTTTAACACTATGAAAGCGAGAGCGAAGGAAATTTCATGAAGGAAATTTCACGAAAGTCAAAGCGAGAGCCGACCGAGGTAAAAACATGCAGAGGCGTTTCAATGCATCAAGATAGCTTTCGCCAATTCATCACTCGATAATAAACCAGCTGCTCATTTTAAATTCAATATGGTCGAGTTTTTCCACTTCTAATTTTTTTTTTTTTTTAAGAACCTAACAATAAATCAGCCTTCGAGATTTTAGTGCATCGAAAAACATAAGTCAATACTCAAGAGCATTTTCATCAAGCCAGCCGTCACATGTACTCCGCAAATCGAAGTATATACCACGCGATTCATATCGACCAATAGAAAAATACGCTGTATCCTGGATTAATTCAAAACAAGGGCGTGATTGGAATGTTCAGTAGTTCATGTTCAATATATGCTGTATGCTCTCTATAATTTATTTTCTTAGGCTTTAGAATTCGCTAAAATCACCCAAAATTGGTCAGCTAAATTTATAAGCGTAAAAGTTTCACGGTAGATGTATTCGATCAGTGCAGTTCAAAAAGAAACCATCAACGTGGTGTCAAAGAAGCGGGAATTTTAAAAGTTATAAAAACCAGCCAAAACCCCGGTTTAATATCGCGCGAATGTTCGGCGGTACGCATAAATAACGAAATTATAAAAACCCGCGCAAAAATAAAAGGCATTAAGATATCAAATTTCTAACACGAGTCTGAGGGCATCACGGCAGTCTGTAACATCAATCCCAAAAGCACTTGAATACAAAGACAGCGTTTTGGCAGCGGCCAACAGGAAGTTTCGGAGCCATGTTGGAGCAGGGCTGAAGACTAAACATTTTTTTAACAACACTTTGTAGCCTAGTGACTAGTCACATGACAAATTTTACGACCCAAAATGAATTTCATTGGTCTGTCGTCGATTGATTTTCCATGCAACGTCACACAATTTCGCACAAATCGTCACACCAAATGTAAAACCAAAACCAAAGCAACCACTCGGGCCAATCACAACGGCAACTGATACAATAAATCAATTAGAGCTCGAAGCAGATACATGTCGCCGGCGCCAAGCGCGGGAAAATGCGTGCGAACATGTCGTCATTGGTTTTGTCTTTACCTCTCATTGGTTGAGAAAGTGTCGCGAGCTTTTTAGCTAATCAAAAAGCAAAGGTTTGTTTCATGGGTTATAGACATTTGTTTTTACAGTGTGAAAACGTTGTATAAGCGAAAGGAATGTGTTTCAGTGGTTAGTGGCAAGTGAGCGAATGAAAAATGACAGTAAACAGCCATCAAAGTTTTACATACCACAAAACATGTTGTCCATGTGTTGCTTCTTGACTTCATGTCCTGGAGCCTCTAAGCCGCCTTTCAGGTAGTTTTTAATTTTACCTTAACTAAAATAACCTAAGGGTGATCACAACGGATCAGGGTTAGCCGACGAAAGGAAGCCAAAAATCTGCCTTAATCGACGCCAATCGCTTCAAAACTTCACTCGAGTATAGATGAATGACTTACTTACATAGCGCACATATCACGTCTCATGGCGCTTTACATACAGTTATGAGAATGAGATAGGACTTCTCTGTCAGCTACTTCAATCCCAGAATTTTTTTAGCGCTCCAGGAATACGAAAATATAGTCATAGCGTCACACGAACAACGAACGCTATGATTGGTCAACGGTTGTTAAGGTAATGACAGCTGCGCAAGACAGCCGTTATACTTCAGGGTTCGAGGCATACACTATTATCATCTTTTACCTTCTTTTATTCAAAAGTGCAAACAATAAATTTTACTCCATGTAATTAGGGAGCTTTAGCATTCACGACGGCAGCGGAAGCTAGAACGGCACAACAATAGATTTTATGCGCGAAAACAATGCCTCTGCACGTGCGTTTTACATCTTGATAAATTTCTTTGCTGTTCAATTCCCTGCAAAACAACGTCAAATGTCCAAATTATTGGTTTTATTACGAACGGGAATACAAGACTTAAAAGCCATCCCTACAAATTCAGCTTCTGGACAATTCCGTCACATTAGACAAACTAAACCATTTGGAACAATTAAAAAGTAGTTTCAAAGAGCGCGAATTCTTTTTTCAATGACGTTTTCTTGGTGTTGCCATTGTAGTTGCTAAAGCTCCCTGGACAACAGGGCACGAACGACAAAAGACAGAAAAACAATACAACTCCAAAACAAAGCTAAAATACAATACCTCGCAAACAACTGAAATAGGATTTATTCCGTTACCAACAGAATACTAAAATTAGTGGAGTATTTTGGCACGTCAAATAAGGCTCATGGCTGGTGTACGACGACCTGACTGACGTCATAAAGCCTTATACAATACAACCTATAAATACAACACAACCCAACACAATACAGTCATCGTACAGCAGCCATGAAGATAAAATGTCTTCGTTTCACTGCCTTTCTTGTGATAAGCGCGATCCTGTTTCATTTTAAAAGCATATTTACATTCACTCCCGATGTAATTCTCATCCCCCACAGCCTTCATTTCGCTTGGCTAGCAAATTGAGCGTTAAATTTTTGTTGAGCGCCATCAAGAGAGGCTTGGTCCAGCTTTAGCTCTCTGATACGTTCACCAAAGCGACAAAGCCAAGTGTCCGTCTTATGCCGTGTTGACACGGGGCGCGCGTATCTGAAAACTCACGAAGACATTTCGTAACGGAGAACTGTTTTTTTTTTTTTAATTCAGTTTCTATCAAATGCATGGTTGTCTAGCTTTTTAGCCGGCAAACAAGTTCGACGTGTTTTGTAAACTTATAGTCTCATTTCTTAGCTTTCAAAATTAGTATATTTGTTGGTAAACATTCTACACATAACGTCGCGTTTCGGGACTTTAAGAAACGCACACTTGGGCGAAACGTGTTTACCGACATTGCTTGGTGTGTCCATCCTTGATTAGATTTGATCATATTTTTAGCATTTGTTTAAAGGCCACGGGGTTATTGGGGCTATGCACAATTTAGTGTTGGTTGATTACACTAACATCAATCACTTAGAGTGATTTTCTTTGAACCGTGAAATAGTTACTAAGCTAGTAGGCACTATTGGACACTAATAGAGGTTTTGCACGGCAGCCATGTTGCATGGCAGGAACAATAGATTCTTTTCCCTATGGGAAAGAATGTTCTTTCTGATGCAAAACATTTTCATTGTTCCTGCCATGCAACATGGTTGCCGTGCAAAACCTCAAAAGACGATTATTCGTATTCTCGGTATTGAACTGGAACTACAACCTCGGACAAAACTGTTGAGACACTCTTCATCTATTTCTTAATTTTAGGCCCAATTTCCGCGTCAACAAACATAAAGAAATCCCCCCTCCCCACCCCCCATGCAATGTTGTTTTGTTCTAAAAACTGTCTGATTCAAATACAGTAATACCCAAAACAACATTGGAAGGAGGGGGAGGGGAGGGCGCATATTTATATTGTGGTGTGGGAAATTTGTTTCAGAAGTATACCAAAATGTAAGGGTAATTTCAGTTTGTCTCAACTAGTTTTGTCCGGGGTTGTAGCTTGCATTACAGGCTCATGCGGGGGACTCTTTTCACATGCAAATATTTTTAATGATATTCCCCCGCATGAGCCTCCATTGCAAGCTAGTTCCAGTTCAATACCGAGAATACGAATATTGTCTATTCCATTGCTTTCTTTTGTTTAGTTTTTACTAATTTTGATTAATTGCTAGATACTGTTACACGGTCTAAGCAAAATCACTCTACTTTGGAAACGTTTAGCCAAGTGTTGCGTGCACTAAGCGTGCAACAATTTGAGGGGCACTTATGTCCAAGATTGCATACAAGTATTGTTTAACAAAATACTTCTTCATATTTGAAAGTTATTTGTCATTTTCGTATTACAGTACTTCATATGTGACAGGATTATGTGTGTTGTGGTGAACTTTTATAAATGAGGGCATTTTGCGATGCGCAGCAAAACGCGAAGAGTGCAATGGACCAGTCCCACAATTCCACGCGTACCGCGCTAGAATAAGGAGGGAAGCCTGGGGACGAGGAAGTAATTTTCAGAATATTGAACAACAGCAACAGATAAAAAGGCGGAATTATTTCAAGGCGATGTCTGAACTTAAATATTTGAGTTGATAATGAATAAAAAAACTAATCTGTAACGAAGACCGATCGCGTGACTAGCAAATGCTTTGGTAGCGCAGCTTGTTTTTAGAGCCTCACTTTGAAAACGAGGAACCTCGGAAAACTCAATATTTATTAGCATTTTGCAGTACAGTATCAGAAACGCAAAAAAATGAGTAACCTCTGATCAGCAATAAAATTACTATCAATTCCTTTAACATAACGTTAGTAATAAACGAGAACATTATTCTTCATGCTGTATAGATTGTTTTCATGGGAATAAAACTTTATTTTATGTAAACGAACATGGCCGCCGTAAAAAAACATCTATTGGCATTTTTTTTCATGTTTTCATAATCGAAGGAACACACTCTTCCTTACTGTATGACCCCGTTTGCCATCTCCTATTTCTGTCAGATCAGAGAGATACAGTCTTCTCTTAGGAAGCAATCCTTTCATGTTCCCTTTCTGTAATGCAGTGCACCAGGTGAACAGAAGCCGTATTGCTACCAAGGTAAAGGGAACACAATTTTAATACACCGAATGCAAATATGGCGGCCGATTTACTATTCTTTTAAATGTATGTTAATTAGCCTGACTAGCCTCATTTTAGAGTAAACATTCTTTTGAACTTTGCACATGCTAACGAGGCTAGTCAGGCTAATTTACATACACATAAAAGAATAATAAATCGGCAGCCATTTTTGCATTCGGTGTATTTGGGAAGCAATTTCTTTATGATCCTGATCTGTAATGCAGTATCAGCAGCTTCAATCCTATAAATGTGGTATTGATATCACCTCATAATCAAAGAATCATTCTTCTTTATGCTTTCAGTAATACAGCATTGTGGCTCATGAAAACGAGAACCCTCCACACCAATCACCATATCCTAGTATTGCTGCCAGATCACATTGAAAACAATTTTGGAAACAATTTCTTTATGATTCTGTAAGTACCCAGCAGTTTAACAAAACCGCGAGAGCTCCTTGGCACCATGTCACATCGCTCTTAGTTCATAATTAAAGCAAAGACAGTCCTACTTCAGAAACCAATCCCATTATGATTTCGTAGCTCATGGCAACCCTTTTGCGCTGGACGTCGCATCGCTGATAGTTCGCAATCACTCAAAACAGCACAGCACAGAACAGTCTTCCTTTTGTGCGGTGTACCCAGATCATGAAAAAGAGAAGCCCTCTGCTCCATGCCGTATCGCGATCAGCAGTTTCTCCTTAAGATGTTTCTCTGAGCTATAACTGGTCAGTTTTAACATGTTAAAACACGTGGAAGCCATTGGTATCTGTTAAAAGACGACAACAGGTATCAGGATGAAATCATGTGCGCAATGATGAATACACCTTGCAGTTGCAATAGGCCATTTCCGAGTTGCCTTTAGCCTCTCTATCAAAGCGAGGCTAGGTGAGAAACCTTTCATATGAAAATGAGTTTTCATTCACATGCAAATAAGTTTTATTTGCATGTGAATGAAAACTCAATTTCATATGAAAGGTTTCGCACCTAGCCTCGCTTTGATAGAGAGGCTAAAGGCAACTCGGAAATGGCCTATTGTATTCATTGTTCGTAAAATTAGAGAGATTAAGGTGAAGGGCAGAGAATAACACCTATCATGATTTCCCGCCATTTTTCCCATTTGACGTCTGCCATTTGCCGTTTTCAACGCGAGGAAGGCTGTTTGCACGTTTTTAAACAACGCGAGTATTTATTTTGATACTTTGAATTGTTCTGCTGAATTGACAACTCTTCTTATAAACCTAAGGATTTTTTATTCTATGTTCCATGTGAAAAAAAAAAACCCTGATCAAATGCAATTTACTTATCAGGCCTTGATGCAGGTTGTTACAAATTCGTGTGGTTCTAACCAATCAAATAAAAGCGATCGAGAAGTACATTCTTGTGGTACTGTTTGTTATAAAGTGTACACAGCATACTAAATAAGTCTCACTTACCTTGTTGAGGCCTCCTATCTTCAGGATAGTGAATTTTGTAGCCCCTGACAAACCCTAATTGAGAAAAGAATTTTACATGACAAAAAAGATCTTGACAACTTTTAAACAACGTTCTCACATCTTTTTGTCAACTTTCGGCAGGCTCCTGTATCACTTTTCCAACCCAAAATACAACAACTTCGGATGGCGGATTCGCTAGTCCATTATTTGGGGTGTTTCTTGGTGTTGCGGAAGCCATTGTTGGTTAGCTTTTGTGTTGTGGTGTGGGTATTGTTCAGTGTCTTTTGAATCTTTTGTTTTACGTCATTTGGTGATCACACCATCCGCAACACCAAGAAACTACCATTATTTGGATCGTCACGCAAGGCTCGGGGAGTAGCGTTGCGTGACGATCCAAATAAAGGCTGCGTAGGAGACTAAGGATTCGCCAGAGGGAAAGTGGAATTTGATAACTACCGTCATGACGCGCAATACAGTCAGTATACCCCTAATAATTATTGAAAAACCGTTGTCAAGTTAAAATTATGCAATGAACTGAACACTACGCGCTCTGTGATTGGTCGTTGCCTATGATCGATCAGAGTACAGATGCACGGCTGACGTCATAGAAAAAATTGTTTGCTTTGTTTTGTCCAACATGGCGCACAGTTTTGAAAATGTTTGCGAGATGATTCTGTATTGAGCAAGTGAAAGCCTCGAAAAATGTTTAGCAGGAGCTGTTTACGAGCAAGAAAAAGAAGAAACCAAGACGAAAAGTGTTCTTGGCGACTTGAAAAATACCTAAATTGGAACAAATCTTCGAACAGTCGAGCGCTACGATGCAAGTTCGTAATTTTACTCTTTTTACTTTTCTGTTCATTGTATAAAACAAACTGATTCCATTTTGCCGTGTGTCTGTTCAGTTATAGATCACAGAAGACGTCAAAATGTGGTAAGAACATCAGTGACATACCCGCCTGCGGCTCGTGTGTCACTTTTTTGTCCCATAACCGATACGCCACAATGGTAATATCCTGTTTATTGATTTGGAAGATTTCTTTCCTTCGCAGAACATTCTAAAAGTATATTTTAGGAGTCCTTTTTATTGTCAAATTCCACCCGGAAAACAAACAATTGCAGACAGAAGAAGTTGGGAAGGTTGGAAAAATGAATAGCTTAAGTGCTGAATCACATCGATGCTCTGTTAACGTTAAATAATGATCATCTATCAATCTTCAGAGTCGCCCCCACTCCCCCTTTCCAATGTTGGGATATCAGCCAACAGTTTCGCATTAAAAAAGTCCAGTTATAACCAACATTGCAGTAAAAGGGGGAGGGGAGAGAAAGAATTGAATGGTAAAAACTGCCAACCTTCCCAACACTTTTGTCTATGATTGAAGCTTCCTCTTTTACCAGTAAATCATTCTATTGTTCATGGTTTATACTTTGTACCCATTGAAACCTAAACCGCCCGAAACCGCCCACGAGGGCCACAGTCCTTAAACCATTTGAGACGTCATCACTTTTTTGGTCAAAAGATGGTTTTGATGAATTGCACCAGAGATACATACAAGAAACCCAGTAATTCGACTAGCAAAATATAAGAAAAATTGGTCTTCCTACCAATTGGCATTTTTTTGATAAATATTTTCACTTTCTCCAGCATTTACGCCTATTTTTACGTGAAACTTTTTCTGTCGAAATGAAGTCTCGTGAACAGCTTAAAGCTAAAAACAAGGCAAAACAAAAAAAAAAAAAAAAAGAAAAAGAAAAAAAAATACTGGAAAAATTCTAGCCCTTGAAAGGAAAAGACGTCCGTTTAGTTTTCATTTTGCGAACGACGTTTTGGCCAGTTTGGTTGCAATTTGTCAAGACAGTGGTCAATAAACGGCATAAATGGCTTCAAATTGCCGTTTTGCGCTGAAACTCTAAGAGTGACAGTCAATGCGTTAATTAGCTGTATGTGTTTGCATTGTAGTGTGTTTACCGTGAGAGACGCAAATCCACCAATAGGAACGCAGGGCGAGCCAGTAGAGAACTTCATCAACAGCGCTTTCTCTTCCTCTTTTAACTGTGATACTACATTCCAAAACCACGTTATTTCATCGTCTTCCGGTGAGCATCCATTGTACTGCAAAAGGGCAAATTGAAGAACACGACTTTAAGACAGCTGTTTCAAAAATCATGATTTAAAAAAACCTGGTGATAACGCATGAAGGGAAGAAAAATTATTTTCACGAAACAAAAAATAGAAAACAAAACAAAATACCTTAGTATTTTTCTTCCAGTCTTGCACATCGATTTTAGCTACTCCTCCTATCAGGAGTGAAAACTCGTCAGCCGTAAATAACGACAGGAATTCACGAGGAATAACCTAGGAAGAAAGCAAAATACAACTACAGTCACATCTGTATTAGGCGGTTGCTCTTTGGAAATGGCTTGTTGTCAGCTTTTGTTAAGATCAGGGGGCTGTTTCTCGAAAGACCCGGTAATTACCGGGCCCGGAAAGCTGTTTTATTTTCACTGAAGATTGAGGTTTCAAAAGTTTTGCAGATAATACGATAAAACTATCAGTTAGCAAAACAAAATGGACTGGTTTGTTCGCTAGGACCTGTGCTTTTATTCTTTAGATTTTGATTTCAATATTTGGCTTCGGGCCCGAAAAGTTACCGGGAGTCTCGAGAAACGGGCCCCTTGGTGCATGCCAGTTCCTGTGACTAAATATAACGTCATGTATTGTATTTTAGTATTTTACTCAAGTGGCATCACTTTACAGTTTATCATACAGATATAGAGCAGTTTTCAATTGAGTATCGAAAGTAATTACACAATTGCTTTGGTTTTGCATTGCTACGCTTTGTGACTGGCTAAAAAATCTCGCGCTACTTTCTCGACCAATCAGAAGTAAAACCAAAACCAATCGTGACTTGTTCGCACGCGTTTTCCCGCGCTTGGCGCCGCCGACATGTAATTGCTTCGAGATCTGATTGGTTCATTGGATTGTTTACGACTGCTGTGATTGGTCAGAGTAATTACTTTGGTTTTGGTTTTACTACGACGCTCAATTAAAAGCTGTTCTAAAACAGACTATTATTACCCAATTTTAGTATATATTTTTTGTATTAATTTTGTATACAAACATAAAAAACTTTATTTTCGTGGCTTCGAGCTCTTGAAACAAACCTCGTTAAGTCCTCCAGAAAACTCAGCTACTTCATCCTTTATCGATGTCTCCAACTTCAACTGTGACACAAGTTTGATGTACTCTTCCTACAACAAAGAACAATTGGAGATCTACATTTTATAACTGGAGACTGTCTTCTATGCAAACTGAAGGATTTCAGACATTCATAAGAAAACTGATTCTCGAGATAAGTTCTTCCAACAGTAAATGGTTTCAACCCAGCAGGTGCTTCTAACTTATGAGTCTGTGGAAGAAATCACGTTGTGACCATTCAAATGAAAGCTACTGAGCAGTACGTTCCTGTGGTACGGTTTATTATGCTGTACAAGGTGGTTCTAACTTTTGAGTCTGTGGACGAAATCCTAAAGTATGACCATTCAAATGAAAGCTATTGAGCAGTACTTTCCTGTGGTACTGTTTATTATGCTGTACAAGGTGGTTCTAACTTTTGAGTCTGTGGATGAAATCCTAAAGTGTGACCATGCAAATGAAAGCTACTGAGTAGTACTTTCCTGTGGTGCTGTATGTTACGTTGTACAAGGTGGTTCCAACTTTTTAGTCTGTGAATGAAATCCTAAGTGTGACTATTCAAATGAAAGCTACTGAGCAGTGCTTTCCCGTGATACTGTATGTTAAGTTGTACAAGGTGTTTCTAACTTTTGAGTCTGTGGATGAAATCCTAAAGTGTGACCATTCAAAAGGAAGTAACTGAGCAATACATATCTGATAAAAGGGAAATTGGGATTTTTTTTGACCATTTTATAACCTGCAAATATTTCTGTTCCGTGTCATTACTTACATCTAAATTCATCTATGGCTCAATTTTTTTGTTAAAATCCTAGTTTTTGCACTGTCAGAATTATATATGTTGTTGTCTCAGATTATGATAATGAATCTACAGCAATGTATGACAATGAAAATATAAAATAAAACTGGTTTGAAAATTTTAAAACCAAACAAAAATGTGAACTACGCTTCTCAAACTCATTCATAATTCATGACGAAAATACAAAGGAAATTAATGTTTAATGAGTGTTTGGAAATCAGTTCAAACACTCCTCATTTTTGCATCCTTAATTTCTCCTTCTAAAATCATTTTGTTTGAGAAGTAATATCAAACATTCGACACAGTATTTCATCAGATTTCCAAACACCTTGAAGTGGGTTAAAAAAAACTCGGCTGTGCCTCGTTTTTCAACCCACTTCGCGGTGTTTGGAAATCTGATGAAACACTGTGTCTCATGTTTGATATATTACATCATATACACTTCTGAACAGAATTTTCCTGTAGTACTGTTTCTTATAATGCCGGGAAAAGTGGTTCTAATTTTCTTGTGTGACCATTAAAATGAAAGCTTTCAAGCAGTGATTTCAAGTAAGTGCTGTCAGTGCTACATTGTACCTTGTTGTCGTCCGTCACTTTCTCCTCTGCGTCATTACTCAACTCAATTGTAACTGGTTTTGAATTCCAAGGATTCAGTGCATCAACACTGAATGGCAAATCCAGCTCATTAACGCTGTTTTCTCGTACCCAGACCACTGCGTTTTTGTGAAGTTCGTAGTCAAATGAACTCAAGTCATCTGGGTGAGATAGTGGAATTCCAAGTATCTGGAATTAAGAATACAAACATCATGTAAGGCCATCTTTGGAGTTTACTACACGTACTTTATATTTTTTTAAGGAATTAATAAAAATGAAATTTATCATACAAAAATTTTTTTTAGAGTGTGAATAGAGCAATTTATTTTCAATTGAGTGTCGTAAAAACAAAACCAAAGTAATCACTCTGGCCAATGACAACAGATGCAGCCAATCTAATGCAAATGCATGTACACTGTTTGGGCTTTACTTTTGATTGGTTGAGAAAATTGGGCGAATATTGTACCCACAAAGTTTGTAATGAAAAACAAAAGCAAATGTGAATAGCATGTAGTTTTAGCACTCAATTGAAAATTACTCTATGCACCAAAGCAAATGCATAATATGAGACGTTATTACACTTTTCTGTCCATAAATAATCGAACCTGTTTGACAAATGGTTTGGAAAGCTGCAGATTGAGAAGGAGGTCCTGGCAAACAGCAAATCCTACCATGCGACCAATGAAACGAAGCTGCTTGAGTTTGGAGCGCAAAGACAGCTTTATGATGGACTGATCACCATTACTCTGCTCCTGTAAAAAAGCGTAAAAAATAATCATCACAAGCAGGTACAGATTGGCCTGTGAACAGGCCCCCCTGTTTACGGTTGGGCCTAAAAATAAGTCATGTTCACAGGCTAGAGTCAAGGCTGTGCTTTAAGAGTTATAGGGAGCCCAAAGGGAGTTCAACTATGAAATTTAGGGTGCCCAGCAGTTAAACTATGTGCAAAAACTCTTTTCCTTGTCGTCCAAGGACAAAAGCTAATCGCCTGTGGCACTCGGGCACTGCTAGACTAGCAGCATTTTTAAGTTTTTACTATTACTTATTATTACATTGTATTATTTTGTTATTTTATGTTACACACGACCCCACAAGCTCTGTAGCTTAAATTTTTATCGTGTTAAAATAACGGTTGTCGATCCATCCATTCATCCATTCCTGAGGGTGGATTAACCTTTTTAAAATCCCTAATTTCAACATTCAAATTCTCATTACTGAGATGGCCGTAGTTTTTGTACATGTAGTAATAATTGTTTAAACATCAAGACATTTGACCATTAGTGAATATTTCCTAAATTCACATTGCAGCTTGAAGGATTAGGGAGCATTGTCATTCTGCACACTGACGTACGTTAAGATTGTGGTTTCCACACACCCACTTGCAGTAGAGGTTCCTCTAGTGTACAACCATTCTAACAAAAGCTGCACACAGTATCTCCCAGTGTTGTCATTTGTTTTCTGATATTTTGGAAAATAGATTTGAGAATTTGTTTACAAGTGCTCTTGGATATGAAAGGGCTTATCTTACTCACCACACAAGATATCCATGTTGGTTGCAGTGACACTTGGGTCATATTTTCATCATCAGCATTGTTACATGTACTGGTACCTTCAACTGCATCATCTACCACCATTCTCTCTTCTGAAATGTACCCACTCAAATTGGCCTGTTCCACTGCTGGCTGACTTGTGGTAATATTTTCAAATGAATTCTGAGTTTCACAAATATTACTGTTCATTGACGGACTAACTACACCCTCAGAAATGATCGCTTGTTTGTCATTTGCTGTTGCAGTGGAAAGCTGTTCAGTTTGCGACAGTGATGATATCAACTCATCGTCTGAGAGCTCATTGGACAGATAATCTTGTACATCAGCGGTATGCTCACTTACTGTATCTTCTTGAGTCGTCAAAGGCACCAATTCATCCATTGTAGACTGACATTGTTCTGTTAAAGCTGACATCAACTGTTTGTCTGTGGGCTCATTTGTTGGTTGTTCCTGTTTATTAATTGTGGTATCATTTGTATGATGTGCTGTGTTCTGTGAAGGATCCATCTGTACCCCATTGTTGACATGTTTAGCAAAGTATGCATTCGGTACTGGGCTGTGTGGCATAAAAATGAAATAATCTGTTAATTTAACCACCTCCTGAAGTCAAGATCCTACTTTTTGCCCTGTCAAAGTAATATATGTTGTGGTTCAAACAAAACCAGTTTGATTTTTGTTTTCTTCAAGTCAGAATATTATGGTAATGAATCTGAGACAAAGGAAAATAGAAGTTAAACTGGTTTAAAATTATTTAAACCACAGAAAAATTTGATCCACAACATATTAAATATATATTGAAACCCTCCTTTCAAAATTAGAATATGAGAGGCCAAAGCATACATTGTACAAAACAAAAATGGAGCAATGTGTTTCTGGTTGACTTGACATTGGCCCTCATGCACATGTACATGTATACTGTATTTTATTAAGATGTAGATGCACCATAATTTCTAATTCCTTTGAGCATAATTATATGTGTAATTATCAGAGACTATGCAGGGATGTGATTACAAAGTGGCTGATGTAAGAAGGGACATCAGCATGCTAGTAAATTCCTGTAATGCAGTGTATCTTTACATGTACATGTAGTTATGTTGCAAGTAAAATCCATTCTCAGGTTGAATATGTATTCAATATAGGTTAAATGAGTACCCAGTATCCAATCTACATGTAGGTAGGCTAACCCTAACCTTGTTGTTTAATTTTAGAATTTAAGAATAAGAATTAATTGGAATATGTACTAGGATTTTAGGATTTTGTTGAGTCGATGTAATGCGCAGATGAAAATTTCTTTCCCTGGATTGATATTTGTGCAATACAAATCAATAAATATTATTATTAACCTTAACAAAAAAAAAAAAAATGAACCATCACCCCCAGCACAAAGATACAGTCATGTAGCCAGTGGTGTGATAGTTACAGTAGATTACCTTACCTACAAACATAGATTGAACACTGGGTACACATTTAACCTAGATGTAGCTTGAATATTCATTCAATCTGAAACCGGATTTTACCTGCAACAGTTATACATTTCGATAACTTTAAAGAATTAACTTTAACCTGTACTGAGCATCATCTGTGGCAATAAAGAGGCCTCGTTTAGGATCAATAACATCTTTACAGAAGGAGGCAAAGAATTCCCTCTTAGGGCCGGTGCAGATACCTGTTGTGAAAAACAAATTATTACATGATAAGAAATAAATTAGAACAAAAAGTACACCAAAGAACCAAAGGGAACTTTAATGCTGAGCAAGTCAATGAAAGATGATTCTTTCTCTCAGCTCGGAGTAAAGCTGTGGAATAAGATACCACACTATATAATGGATCTTCCTAAGAATGCTTTCAAAAGAGTTCTCCGCAAATTATTATTTGATATTTTAGAAAAAGGAGGATGACTATATTCAAATTCCCATGATTATTAATAAAGTAGGTACATAGATACACTTGCTATAGTCAGAGACTCCTTGTCTTAACGCATTGTACGTCAGTAAGTGCCGTGTTAATTAGACCACTTAACTTCTGCGTTTTATTTATTTTTAATGCAATCTGCAAGGCTTTGTAATGGTACAGGTATAAGGTTTTTGATTTTATTAGATAATTTGTGTTATTCATGTACTTGTTTTGCCCCGCCATGATTAGCTTTCCAGCTATTTGCAGGGCGAACCAAACCACCCAACCCTTGTATTATTGAACAAAGAATAAATTGTTGTTGTTGTTGTTGACTTGTTTGGTCATGTTCTTGTTTTACTGCAAGCTGTGTCATTCTTTCCGATTTGTATTCTACTACTAACTATGGAAAGCTAATTTTAAAGTGTGAAGAACAATAATCTCACCCTAACCCGTGACTATGGCCATGTCAATATTATTGACACATTGTCAAGCGCATTTTTATGGCCTGTTGGAATTATTTTATGTTAACAAGGTTCTAATAATAATATTATCTATGTATTGCCAGTGAGTATTAAAAGGAATGGTAGATCATTGACATGATTGATAATGCTGGTACACGTACATGTATGGCTATTATTAACTGTGTGATTACAAGCTACTGAGAACACACAGACACGAGGAAGGAAATCTGACAACAACATGCCTGCAGAGCATGCCTGTCACTAAAGTACCGCTGACCAGTACTGGTGAATCAAGAAACCAACATACCAGGCTCATTCTTGAAAGTGACGTGGAGTGATCTGTTCCTTAGTGCATGTCCCAGTATTCTTCCGATCTGGTTCATGGCACTTCCCAGTACATTCTCTCTGTCAATGTCTAGAGATAAACTTTCATATGACCAGCTGTACAAACTTCCTCTGAAATGGTGCAATAAATTTATAGTCAATATTAATAGAAAATGTTCAGTAACGGCAGATCAGTGATGAGTATGTTGTAGGTTAAAATTATTTTAGGTTAAAAATTATTTCAAACTAGGTTAATTAATTTTGTATTTTCCTTTGTCCCAGATTCATTTACATAACCTCAGACAAAGGAAAATATAAATTAACCTAGTTTGAAATAATTTTAACCTAAAATAATTTTAACCTACAACATATACACCTTGTATAATGTTATATATATTAGATTATAACTATTATATAATTATTTATACATGCATTGTGGACCCTTTCTACTCTAACATAATGACAAAAAGGCTTGGAAAAATGAAATTTTGGTAGAGCAACTATTCAGCCTTCCAATTGCATGTACACTGTAGAACGACCCATTTCATTTATTTACATATTACATGCACATCTGTATATATATTTATAAAATTTGAATATATTTTCATTAACATTATATGGCATTAGAGTAAATGCCAACCTGATTTGGGACAGCTTCTTGAGGAACCACCTTCTCTTGTTGTCAAAATCCAGGATGGCCCTCCATGTGTGCTGAAGCAGACCATAGTTGTTTTCTTCAAGCATTTCGGGGTTTTGTCGAATGAAGTCATTAAACACTGTGTAGTAGGCATCATGGTTGGCTAGAGACACAAGCACATTCTTGACAACCTGGGGAGAATAAGAGTTTATTATTAATAATTTGACTGTATGTGAAATCATTTTACAAAATATGCAAAATATCTGAGCGTATTACACAGTAGCTTGTCATATTACACTTTAGTATCATGGTTTGAAGATGCAGAAGCTATAATAATGGCATTTCACTCAAATAATAAATCCCTAATTCAATGGTTCAACAAAATAATAAAAATGTGTAGCTTTACAGTGTTCTCACCAGGTCGCGGCCTTGCGGGATTCCCGCAAAAAAAAAAAATTGAGATGGTGCACCAAAAGCCAAGAAGATGTGCCCGTTAGGGCGCAGGAGCAAGCTTCGAGTCAAACGGACTTTTGAATGTTTATGAGTAGTTTAATGGTCAATTGAACACCCCAGCATTTTGCTTGTTCAAATGAATAAAAACATTTATCAAAAAATTTAAAGCCTTTAATTTTATTGCCTTTACCCTCGTTGGTCACATGTAAGTGGTGAAGGTTTGCGTAAGCATCGCTATCAAATCGTAAACATCTTGTTCGCCATGTTGGATCAGGTAGGTACTTCATGTAACAGACCTTTTGGAGTGAGGGAGTAATTTGTCCCTCTAATATTCTTACAGGGCCCCTATTTTTCAGCAGAGGGGGCCCTGCGACTCCCCAAGGCAAAATGCTGGTGAGAACACTGGCTTTAGAATTTTTGGTGATAAGGCTGAGTGTCTGAATGTGTGAAACAACAATAAGCATTTTTTTAAAGTGAGGATCAAATTGGAGGAGTTTTGAACCTTTGAAATGAACATAAACAATAATGATTACAAAGAAAATTTTGCTGTACAATACAATACAATATTATTTCAAATTTGGCCACCATGTTGGAGTACCAAAGTGGCACACCAAAATGGAAGAGGCATACTGTCAGAGTTCTCTAATTTTTTAAAGTATTCTTTCCCCATACATTGTAACTCAGTTAATTAAAGATTGTTGTATTTCATTTGGCATTCTGTGCAACATCGTATCTCTGGTCATCTTGTTGCTCTTAAAGCCAGAAAAACAAACTGCTTAATACAGTGTATGTGGGTGAAAACAACCTCAGTCTAAACAATGTAAACCTATAATCTAAAAATGTAAAAAGTGATATATAATTCATTAAATTAACATGTAGCCTGACAAAACATTGGAACACTATGTGCTGGATGGTGTGCAAATGGTGGTTCCCTCCCTCCCCATCTTTCAATGTTGTTGGAAAAATTTAAAAAAATATGCGCATTTATTGTGTCATCCAACATTGGTATAGGGGACAGGGGAAGGGTGTTCCAACAACTTTTGACAATGATTGTAATCTAATCTCAAAATGTAAAATAACAGTTGTCGTGATCAAAAAGTCATCTCTACCTTAACAGTTCTCTTCTTCTCCACCTCATTTCGTGCTCTTCTCAGCAACTCTCCCAGCACAAACACTTGCTCTGGTTTGGGTTTCATCAGTGCTAAAACGCAGCTCTCATGAGCCTTGAAGTTCGCATACAGAAGCGGAGGCCATCCATAGCGGTCCACACAATCGACTTGGTGTCCAGAGTTGAGCAGAAGTGTTACACACTGAGTGTCTCCAGACATGGCAGCCAGATGGAGACTTGATGTGCCATGGCTGTCCTGGTGGGAGAAAACAAAAACTTATTTCTAACTGGGTCCAAACACAAGCAGCTGAACTGTTTCTTAAACAAAACACTACACTGAAAATAAGCAAATTAATTGGCAAGAACATCTCTTTCGGAATGCAGGAAATGATTGCAGAAAATCCCAATTAATTTTACACGAGCCAAGAAGCACAAAACATTGCCTAGTGTGACTTTTATGCAAGTGCAACTTACATTGTACATACATGTGATGAAACAAGTTGTATTTATACATGTATTAAACCACCTTGAATGCGAGGGAGTGTTTATTTGAGTAAATATGTAGCATACAGCTGTAGATCAATGTGTATGTTTAATCCCTGCATAATAACTATTAATACTCACAGAACATTTAACTGATGCTCCATTCTCCAGCAACACCTTGACACAGTCAGCATTACCACTCTCACACGCATACATTAGTGGAGTAAAACCTGGAAAAAGAACACAAACATAAACAAATGCTTGTACATGTACATGTATAATTGTTTCTGACTCTACAAGTAGCAGTTTGCAATACCGGCACTTCACGTTTCCAGTGTTTATTGGTAGACGTTTTTGTCTGAAAAGTACTACTCAAACCTCACAGCTTGTGCAATGTACAGTAAAGTATTTTGTCATAATTACCGGTAAGTGAACATTTACTGTATAATGTACATTGTGTTTTCACTAGGTTAATTTTTTATTCACTAGGTATTTTTTTTCTAATTTTTGAAGTTCTAGTGAAATATTTTTTAACTAGGTTATTTTTTACCTACATACAGTAGTTTACCTGTCTCTTTATTTGACATAAAACCTAGGTTATCTGCAATGGTTAGCTCTGTGTTAGGGTTATGGTTAGTTTTGTGTTAAAGTTATGGTTAGCTTAGTGTTAGAGTTGGCTTAGGGTTAAGAGTTAGCTTTATGTTACGGTCATTGTTGGAAATTGTTAATAGGGTTATTACAGTTAGAGAGTAAAACAACAAAATAATAAAAATGGGCATTCTTAGAAGACTACTTTTAGTTTTGCATAGATTAAATGTTGGTCGGGGGAGTCTGGGACCAAAAATAAGCAATAATACAAAGAAGTTTGTTAAGCCATTTGTCAGCCTTGTCCTGTGTGGTCGTCCGAAGGAAGAGATCTCAGCTCCAGGTAAGTCCTATAAAAAATTCTTTATTTCATAATTTCACTGCAGATATTCCAGGGGGTACATGTAGATAGAGGGTAGTAGACTAAGTATGGCATCAGGGGGGTAATATGAGAATTAGGGAGAGGTGGGTACTTTTATCTTGTTGTTTTTTAATAGGAAAAATACCTAGTTAGAAAAAATTACCTATTGAAAAATTTTAACTACAACATATATTTTACATTTAAACTAAATTGCTTTGACAGAATTTGTCCTAAAAAGATAAAATGTTATGTGAAAGGTAGAATTTGTATCTCAAAATTTGCAAGTTTTGGAAAAATTCAAAAGGAATTTTAATACCTAAGAAATCCACCGTTAGTTTTTTTTTGTCTTTGCCCACTTGTGCCCATGCAAAATTGCTAAAGCTGGCATTATCAGGATGCCCATGGCTATACAAATATACCTACTCCCGTAGGGAGACACCTTATAATAAAGTTTACAAAGTCAGAACCTTTGAGGGGTCATAATATTTTTTCAACCCCTTAAAGGTTCTAAGTTTGTAATAAATGCCTCTGGTGTCTGATCTATTAACAATCAAAGGCTCCTGTGAGCCAACCCTTGAATAAGAAAATATTAATGGTAATGCTTTACGCAGTATTGCAGTAAGCTTACATGTATGTGTTTATACTGACACGTTTCGATATAATTTTTTTTTTAAATTAAACGTAACGACTTTTCAAGAACGCAAAAAAAGGTTCATGGCGAGATTTGAACGCAAGCTGCCTGACTACTATAACATGAACCACGCCACTAGGCCACGTAAACCTACGATAACTAGAAGGGTAAAATTTTATTATTTCAACACAGATATGCGGTAAAATGCGTATTAAAATCCATTTCAAGTCTGCAGGTTTATCTAGTATGATCACAAATCAGCTTTGTAGCTCTTTATTTTATTTTTTACGTCTTTGGTTCAAATATTGTTTCCGACTCGCTGCACTGATCTTACCACAGTCATGATTTTGTGAAAACTCAAAAGGGTGAATGTAAAAATTAGTCATGCTTTGTAATCACGGCAACTTCCAATTCCAAAAATAACTTCAATTCAAGTTTACAACTTCAATTTAAAAACTACCTTCCATTTGCTTAAAACTTTTGCTACGCGAAGGAGAGTTATTTTATCAGATTTCAACATGTTGCATTAAATCTAATTACACAAATTTTCTATTTAATTGAGCCCGGAAACTTGCTTTCAAAAGTCGAAGAATTCATGTAATCAGGCCAATTTTCAAGTCTCTGAATGTTACTGTGAGTTTTAAACAGTCCAGGAAAGTCTATAAGCAGAGGTCATCAAAATGTGTTCTTCTAAAAGAAGATTCTTCTGATGAAGTCAGTTTATCTGAGGAATCTGAAGAGATGACTCTTCAGAAGTGAAGAGGAAGATACAGACACATTCTGATTCTCCATAAAACACAAACTTTCTTCATTTTAGTTAATTTATATCATGGCAAGATGTAACAGACCCTTCTCTAAATGGCAACAAAATTTAAAATCAATCTCATTGACATAGCAAGAAAGAGCTTGGATTAAAATAATTAATAGAAATGAGAAAAACATTCAAGGCAATATATCACAATTTCTTTGAGAAATCATGATTTCAAAATTCCTAAAATTTACAGGTGTTTGTGTGACTAGGGGTGTGGTGCCAATATGTTTTCCGCCAATAATATAAACATTTTTAAATTTGTCGATTATCAACAGGTAAATAATACCTGATTTAATGTAAAGGTGCTGTTTCTAGTGCTAGCATTGATTTTTCACTCAGTTGACATTAATTTTAAGCCATTTGAATTTGCAACCAACATTCTGACAAAGGGTCACCGTCTATATTGAAATACAGAATGAAAATGTCTCTAATGACTCTTTTTTAATTTCTAATGACAAAGAAAATTTTTGTCCGACCAGACTGGCTTCTTGTCAGGTCAAAACTTGTCCTTGGACTGACAAATGACCTGCTTATAGACAAAAATTATTTGCAGCCTTGTTTAAGGTCTACATATTCTGTTTAGGAGAAGAACGCAAGGATATATTTTCGACAATTTTCACTTGAGGAACAGATCGGATCCACTGACAACATATGGATGTTGACCTTTAGCACATAACCGTGTCAGTTCTCTCCTATTTCAATCTTATTTGTACTGTTACACTAAGACATGAAAGACATAAATTTGGTTTATTCATCAAAGGTCTCCAAATGCAAAATTATCTTTTTAAGGTTATTGTTCTTCCTATTTGTTTACAATAAATTAGTTATTGTAAATGCTGGATTCACATTGTTCTTGTTATGCAATGCATTGATTTCATAACAAAATTAATTTAAAACATTTAGTGACAAAAGCTTACAGCTGATGGAAGGCGCGAGCTAGTAAGTGAATTCTCATTTGCATATCTGTCCCTGTTTCCGATAACCAGTTTATTACACATGTGTAGTAAAGTTCAAGAAATCGTGACACTTAGATCAACGAAACGTGATCTGTTGATCTTGAACCAATAATAGACTGATTACATGTTGCATAATTTGAACCGGAAATATGATCATTGTTGTTAAAGCAAGCATGAAAGTATGTTGATTACGTGTTGCATGTTAAAGCTAGAATGTACCAATGTACTTCGTGGTTTCCGCAGGAATTTCGTAGAAAACTAGTGCCTCCCAACACCTTAAGTATACGTGGGATATGTTGATGTAAACTCCCAGCTTACGCCTAGTTCTACAGGAATTACGTATGTATTGTGCCTACGTCTTAATTAAGTTGTTTACCAGAATAGAAACCTCATATATTCTCTTGTATATTTAATCACGTATAGCTAACCAACAATATGTATATAAGGACATTGATTTAGCAATAAAGTTGTAGTTTTTAGTGTGATCATACACAAGTTGAGTCGTGTCCTGACTCTGTGCTGTTAAACCAAAACCAACCAAGGCTTGCAAGCAGTCGACGCTTATCTGGGAATTCGGCCACGATACCTCCCGTTTACAACACTGGTGGCTAGCGGCGGGATAGATCCAAGTCTTCGTGGAACACTGGCACAAGGATCGAAGCAGTTCGGCAATCCTTGGAGATAAGTAGTGTTTTGTTGTCGATAAGTTGTTGGGAAGCTGTTTGTCGCAATTGAGTTTGCGGGATTTGCTAGGTTGCGTTTCTGGTTTATCGTGTAGCACTTGGTAGAGTTTTGTGTAAATTTTCTAAGCTAAAATTATGGTTACTGAGGGGGAAAATACTAGTCCTCCTACTTCTAGTACAGGCGCTACTGCTCCGTCGCAATCGGGTAGTTTAAGGCCTATAGTTATGCCCGAATCGTTCGCAGCGGGCGAGAACGAAGACTGGGATTCGTGGGTCTCGCATTTTGAAGATTGTGCAGTTCTTAACGGCTGGAATAACGAGCGGAAAGCACAGTTTTTAGCCGTTCGTATGCGAGGAGCTGCGTTGCTCCAGCTACAAAGTTTATCTTCGGTCGTGCGGGGGAATTATGACGAGTTTAAGAAAGCACTTCGAGAGAAATTCGTCCCCCAGGAGCGAATCGAGCTACATAAAGCGGAGTTTCGAGGGAGACGTCGCGAGCGGGACGAAAAGCTCCCTGACTTAGCGGGTTCTTTACGTAGGCTCGTAAAGAAGGCCTATCCAGAAGCGGTCGAATCCCTACAGGACAGCCTCGCGAAGGACCAGTTTGTCGATGCGTTGGAAGATCGCGAAATCCGCATGAAAGTGCGTGAGTCCGGTCCCAAAACGCTCGATGAAGCTGTCAGTCGTGCGTTACAACTAGAGGCCATGCTCGAAGCGGAGTCTCGGAGGAGCAAAGGTCGTCAAGTTCGGGTAGTTCAAGAGCCGTCTTGTGAACAAAACAGTGACCTCGTAGAGTTGTTGCGGCAGAATAGAGCGGCCATGGAACAGATGGTCCAGCTCGTTCAGCGCCAAGAATCCAACGGGGATGGAAACGCGAACGGCTCGAGCAGACAACAACAAAACGGTCGGAGACTGGGACCGAGGGTCCCAATAACAAAAGAACCGCAGAGAACGGCGTTGCTTCCGGTGTCACCAGAAGGGCCATTTCATAGCGGAATGTAAACAAAAACCCAAGGAGCAGCAGGGAAACTCGACGTGATCGGCGCCGCGGGTCAAGCGTCGGTCGGGAAAGTCGGAATGACCCAAGAAACTTCTGAATCGAGTGTTAGTAATAAGGTCGAGAATTCATTTTCGAGTATACATAGTGTTTCTAGTGACACTGCAGTGTATGTGCCTGGGCTAGTTGGAGGGGAACCTGTAGAAATGTTGATTGATACTGGGTCAGCAGTGACTCTAGTACATCAACGGGTGCTTAATAGGTCCCAAAATAATTTCAAGTTAAGTTTTGTTGGTGAACCGGTAGTTTCGGCGAATGGCCAACCTCTAGACATTAAGGGGAAATGTGAGTTGCACATTTGTGTCAATGGGGTGGATGTTGTCCATTCAGTATTGGTTGCCGCAGATGTAACCCAGGATTGTTTGCTCGGAATTGATTTTCTTAGCAAACATAATTGTAAAATTGATTTTGAGGCCCAAACAATTAAAATAAAGGACAAGGTGGTAGGACTTAGGGTAAAAGTGGTGCAAGCAAAGTTTTTAGGATAAGTTTGGCGGAGACTGTTGTTGTGCCTGGTAGACATGAAATGGTGTTGCATGCTAAAGTTAAGGGGGCTATGTGTGGTGATGGTCTGTTAGGGATAGTCGAGCCATCTCCAGGATTTGCCGAGCAGCATGATCTCTTGCTGGCCCGAGTCATAGCCCAACCCAGAGAAAACACAGTGCCAATCCGCCTTGTTAATCCGTCGCCAACTCCCGTGACCCTGTACCAGAACACCTCTGTTGGTACCTTCAGTCAATTGGAAGGAGATGTCCTGGACCCAGCTGAGTGCCACCACCTTGAGACCAACAAGACCAGACAGAAGACCAGTCCAGTGGTGTCCGATAAGTTTGACCTCAGTGCCTTGGACTTAACTGGACAGCAGGAAGCCAAGCTAGTCAAACTCCTTGACGAGTATGCAGACATCTTTTCAACTGGATCAGCAGACCTCGGCAGAACTGGCATAGTGAAGCACCAGATAGACACTGGCAGCAACCCTCCGATAAAGCAAGCGCCAAGGCGGGTACCCATGCACCAGCAGGAGGTTGTGCGCCAACATGTGGAAGAGATGTTACACAACGGAGTAGTGCATCCGTCTACCAGCCCGTGGGCGTCGCCAATTGTCCTGGTCAGGAAGAAAGATGGTACCACCCGCTTCTGTGTGGACTACCGCAAGCTGAATGACGTGACCAGGAACGATGCCTACCCATTGCCACGCATAGACGAAACCCTTGATGCCTTGGCAGGTGCCCAGCTGTTTACCACATTGGATCTGGCAAGTGGTTACTGGCAGGTCGAGATGGACGCCACTGACCGCGAGAAGACAGCGTTCACGACTCGCCATGGCCTCTTTGAATTCCAGGTTATGCCATTTGGTCTCTGCAATGCGCCAGGTACGTTTCAAAGACTTATGGAGTTTGTTCTTGCTGGCCTGCAGTGGCAGACGTGTCTCGTCTACCTGGACGATGTGATCATTTATGGACGAAACTTCGAGGAGCACCTTGAGCGGCTGAAGGACGTTTTCCAACGGTTCCGCCAGGCAGGCCTCAAGCTGAAACCTTCAAAGTGCTTCCTGTTGAGAAACAGAGTCCCGTACCTTGGCCATGTCATTTCAGCAGCAGGTGTAAGCACTGACCCCGCAAAGATTGAAGCTGTTGAGCAATGGACAGTACCGACAAGAGTAACTGATCTACGAAGCTTCCTGGGCCTGGCATCGTACTACCGCAGGTTCATCGAGAACTTCGCAGAGATTGCCTCCCCCTTGCACCGCCTTACTGCGAAATCTAACGAAAAGTTCAAGTGGTCTACAGAGTGCGACAAAGCCTTCCGTACCTTGAAGGAGAAACTGGTGACAGCTCCTGTGTTAGCCTTCCCCCGATTTGACACAGAGTTCATTGTGGACTGTGATGCGAGCGACTATGGGCTGGGAGCAATCATTTCTCAAGTGCAGGACGGAAGTGAGAGAGTCATTGCGTATGCCAGTCGTGTGCTGGATGATCGAGAGCGCCGTTACAGTACCACCAAGAAGGAGATGCTGGCCATGGTGTACGCAATCAGGCACTTCCGCCACTACCTGTATGGGAGACCCTTTACCGTCAGAACCGACCACAATGCGCTGAGGTGGCTTCAGAACTTCAAGGAACCCGAGGGTCAGGTGGCCAGGTGGCTCGAGTTACTGGCCCAGTACGACTACAAAATTGAACACCGGCCAGGAAAGAAGCATCAGAACGCTGACGCATTGTCTAGAAACCCCCTGCCAGCCGATGAGAAAAGTGACCAGGTAGCCCAAACCAATGCAGTAGACAGTCGTAACAGTACGTGGCTAATTGGTTGGACAGTGAACGATCTGCAATCCCGACAAGCCGCAGACCCGGACCTGAAGCAGATGTTGCTTTGGAAGCAGAACCAAACCAACCAACCAGCACTGCAGGAGGTACAAGGTACCAGTAAAGCAATCAAAAGCCTGTGGGCGCAGTGGAACAGATTGCAGATAGAGAATGGTGTTCTCTACCGGCGGTGGGAAACCGAAGACGGTCGTGGTACCCGGTTGCAGCTAGTGCTTCCCAGATCCCTGGTACCAGAAGTCCTTGCCGCCCTCCATAATGCGCCGTCTGCTGGTCACCTTGGTGTCAGTAAAACCCTTGAGCGAGTACGAGAACGGTTCTACTGGTACGGCCATCAGCATGATGTAGAAGATTGGTGCTGTCAATGCGAAAAATGCTCCAGGAGAAAGTCCCCTCAGCAGCCAGGAAGAGCACCCCTTGTCAGCAGCTGCCCAGGCTACCCGTTTGAGAGAATAGCTCTGGACATCATAGGACCTCTGCCGACCACAGAGTCTGGTCACAAGTACATCCTGGTCGTTGGAGATTATTTTTCAAAGTGGACAGAAGCATTCCCCCTGCCAAACCAAGAAGCTAAGACCGTAGCAGAAAAGCTGGTGAACGAAGTCATTTCCAGGTACGGAGCCCCTGAGAGAATCCACACGGACCAGGGACGAAATTTTGAGGCGCAGCTCTTCAGAGAAATGTGTATCCTGTTCAACATAGACAAGACCAGAACAACCCCGTACCACCCGGAGAGTGATGGCATGGTGGAACGCATGAACCGTACCTTGCAGGACATGCTGGCCAAGTACATCTCAGACCACCAGCGTGACTGGGACGTACACCTGCCCTTGGTGATGATGGCGTACCGATCCAGTGTCCATGCCTCAACCCAGTATACGCCACATTACCTCCTGTTTGGCCACGAGATTCGTCTACCTGTTGATGTCATGTATGGCCGACAGCCGCATCACCAGGAAGAAGTGTCTGACTACGTAAGAAGTCTGAGGACAACCCTAGAGGAAGTCCACGAGAAAGCCCGAGAGCACCTGCGGACCGCTCAGAGACGCCAGAAAGACTACTACGATCGACGAGTTGCTGGAGAGCAAATCGAGGTTGGAGATCGAGTGTTCCTTCATGAGCACGCAGTAAAAAAGGGTCAGACCAAAAGGTTTCATTTGCCATGGCAAGGCCCCTACATCGTGGTAACGAGAATAAGCGATGTAGTTTACCGTATCCAAGCAGCAGACAACCCTAGAAAAAGAAAAGTGGTGCACTTCAACCGACTCAAGCTTTGTAGTCAGCCCCAAGCAGTGGATCAGCAACATGAGAATGACCAATCTGCAAGCCACGCGTCCAGCTCATCAGTTCGGAGACCTCATCTCCCCCCGCGTTACCTTCCTGACGAGACGGATCTGATGTACATGGATGAGACCATAGCGGATGTGGCAGTTGAAATTCCTAGAAACTCACAAGCAGAACAGGAACCACCGGCAGCAGTGGAAGATCCAACACCACCTGCTATGGACAGACCCAGACGAGAAGTTCGTGCTCCAGTATGGATGAGAGACTTTGTATCTTGATCAGTGACATGAACTTTAACAATTAAGATCAATCAGAGGCAATTCTAGTTTAGCCGTAAAGTTATAATTATGCCATTGTTCAGTTGATTTTAAGATTTTAGCAGTATATCATCTCCTTGTTGTCTTGGCATGGGGACATGCCCTATTTTTAAGGGGGGGATGGTGTAGTAAAGTTCAAGAAATCGTGACACTTAGATCAACGAAACGTGATCTGTTGATCTTGAACCAATAATAGACTGATTACATGTTGCATAATTTGAACCGGAAATATGATCATTGTTGTTAAAGCAAGCATGAAAGTATGTTGATTACGTGTTGCATGTTAAAGCTAGAATGTACCAATGTACTTCGTGGTTTCCGCAGGAATTTCGTAGAAAACTAGTGCCTCCCAACACCTTAAGTATACGTGGGATATGTTGATGTAAACTCCCAGCTTACGCCTAGTTCTACAGGAATTACGTATGTATTGTGCCTACGTCTTAATTAAGTTGTTTACCAGAATAGAAACCTCATATATTCTCTTGTATATTTAATCACGTATAGCTAACCAACAATATGTATATAAGGACATTGATTTAGCAATAAAGTTGTAGTTTTTAGTGTGATCATACACAAGTTGAGTCGTGTCCTGACTCTGTGCTGTTAAACCAAAACCAACCAAGGCTTGCAAGCAGTCGACGCTTATCTGCGAATTCGGCCACGATACCTCCCGTTTACAACACATGCGCATATTCACGGGTTAAAAAATAATATATATTACATGTACAGCACACTGTAAGTGAAATAATACTTTTTAACAGTATCTTGTATGAACTAAAACGTTATTCAGTTTTTTATGAGAGAAAAAATGAAGAAAATAGAACAAATTCTGAAAAAAGTGAACCTTCATACATGTACAACATAAATTAGTAAATACTTTACATGTATAGTGTTAACCTGGTAAATGACCTAATGCACATTTACAGCTGCATGTATGTCAGTAAATTTCGTAAGTGACTGACAAACCAAGACAACCTAAGTTAATGCCTAATGCCCTGGGTATGGAGGTTGGGGTGTTGACCACACTTGGAGCAAACTGGTACAGTAACTCAGAACAAGTCTCCCTGAAGCACAGTGATAATAGAGCATCTGACCAGTGAGGTCATGGGTTGAACTGTCATCTGGGTCTCAGACATTATTTTCTTCTTTTTAAAATGAATACAGTTTCCACACTACATTATTAAGCTCAACATTTACATGTACATGTACAAGATTATTCAAATGTGGAAATCATCTTAACTACTTCAAGGAAACATACCGTGATCATCAGCATCATTGACAAGAAACTTTGTTGTCTCCAACAGTTCTCTTAGACATTGTGATGTGTCCTTGCTGGTTTCCCATGTACCCTTAAAATGTGATGCACATTCTACAGCAAAATGTAGTATGTTACCTCCATCATCAGTCTTATAGGCCAAAGCATTGGCACCCATCCTTTGCAAGACTTGGACACACTGCAGGAGTAAAAAATGATGATCAAACAGTTTGCACAGTATAAAGCAAAACTTACATTGACGTACAGTGTATGTTACAGTTTACCTTGTTAACCCTTTCACTCCTGTTTACGTCGACCGATGTAAAAAGTTCATAAAATTGTTAATATTTGGTCTATTTCAATGAAATTTTGCCACAAAAATGGTCTTGGAAAGATCAGTTCATTTCCCAGAATAAAATTGTACCCCCCCTTTTATCTATGATATATACATGTAGTTGGCCACCCCTCGAACTTTTGACATTTTTTTGTTTTACACATTTGCAGTGTGCGCCGGTTTATGTTACTCTATTAACTGAGAGCTGCAAAATAAGCTATAGTTTGGGGGTATACCTAGTATGTCTGAAAATTGAGGCATTTCTGAACTTTTTGACTTTGACATTTTCAGCCTATTTATGTCAAAGCCATGATTTCCTTCGCCAATTTTCACATGAAATAAGAACTGCACTAATCAAGACCTTTCCAATGGTATATCATACATGGCCTTTACTTACAAGTTTGGAAAAATGGGTAGAAAAACTCAGGAATGAAAGGGTTGACTACTTAGGGTTGATGACCTACATTTACATAAGCTTCAGGGTTGTCATCAGTAGTCGGCAGCCGGCTATTATGGCCACTGAGTAACTTTGGTGAATATGACTGACAACTCAAAGTTTAAAAATAACCAAAGGACAACAACCGTGGAAGGTTATTTTTAATTTATGACTGCCTATTTTCCTTGTGTAGCAAGCAAACTCACAGTTTAATGACAGCCCTAAAGCTACAGGCAGCAGGGTTCTATCTACATGTAGGATTTATCGTTTGAAAGCCAAAGGTCCCTGGTTCAAGTCTTACTCTTGTTCAGTATATTTGAAAGTATAAAATGCAAGTTTAAAATGCACCTTATGTTGTCCAGCATAAACAGCAGCAACCACAGGAGCAAATGTCCTAACATCCCTGTCTTCTAACAGCTTTGAACAGATCTTCTTATCTTTACTAGACAAGAGCTCCAGGCATCTTGCTCTGTTATCACACTCCAAACCATCTCTTTTCTCTCCAACAGCAAAATGCAGCAAATTCATTCCCTGCAGATTGTTCCTCATACTCTTACTAACACTCTTTACATTTGCATAATCCAGCAGCAATCTGACACAATCTGGATGCCCATCCATGGCATATGCAATGGCAGGAAGATGATAGCAGTCTAGAGCAGTGCGATCAGCACCATGATCAAGTAACAATTTCACAAATTCTACTCTGTCTTCTAATGCTGCTAAATGCAGTGCAGTTCTTTTTCTGTAACCAAGCTCATAAACACAATCAGGGTCTTCCTTGATCAGTTTCTTAACTAAGAGTATGTCATTTTCAAGAACAGCAACATGAAGGGATGGATTCCTATGATGCATGTCAATCACATTATCAACATCACTATCCTCGCTGTCATCCTTCATCTTAATACGCCGCCACTTTGATGCTTTCCTCTCTTTTCCCTTCTTTCTTCGGTTTAGACGCCTTTTAAAAATAGTATCTTCAGTGTTGTAAGGTGTTGTTTTAAAGCCATTAGATTCATCCTTTTGCTTTCCTGTGAATGCATCCAAAAGCTTAAGAAACTGTGACGCACCACCAGAATTTAGCCCCTCATCAGAAGATTGCTCATCATCAACTATAAAATCCCGGTCATCATCATCCTCCTCAAGCTCACTGCTGTGCTGCGCAAAGACTGCTTCTGCTTCCTGAAGAGGATTATGTTCGTCTTCAGAAGTGGAGAAACTGCTGAAGGATTCATCACTGTCATTACCAGGCAACTGTTTCATTGCAATTCTTTCTTTAGGATCCAGTTTTGCTGTTTGTCTTTTCTTCAGCAAAGTGCCTAACACCTTCCGATTCTTGTCTTCATGCTGTTGTGTGAGGTTTTGCACTCTCTTAGATCTGGGTCTCAAAAGTGCAGATGGTTTGTCTAATTTATGATTCTTAAAACTATGTGAATCACCACTGTCTGACTTCTCACCAACATCACTGACATTTTTCTTCTCTTTATTTACAATCTTGTCTGGTTTTGTAAATTGTCCATCATCATCATCATCATCAGAATCACTGCACTTTAAAACCTTTCGTCTTTTGCTTGTTTTGTTCCTAGGTGTAAAGCTCTCGTCTGAATCACTAGCATTAACGCTAGCAGTCTTAGGAGATTTCTGACCAGAAGTGTTTTTATCTCTTACATCTGACAATGGAACATCATCATCTGAACTATCCAATGCCAATTTCTTTTTGCGTCCTTTTCTGTTATGTTTGGCAGTACAGATCCCAGAATCCTTTTTATTGCTCTCACAGCTACCATCACTTTCGACAGTTGACTCTGCTGACTCATCGTTGTCATCACCATCATTGATGAAATCTGACATTCCACTATCATCTGAGTCATAAAGTCCCTCTCCACGACTAACATATGAGGATCGCCTGTGTGAAAATACAGAACACACTATGTTAACCTTTGTAACACTTAACATTGCACAGTAGAGTTCTACAACCTTGGGTCACCACTTAACCTACATGCGGTGTTCCAAATATCCATACTCCTCCTTCTCCTTTGCTGTCCAAAGTGATGTTTGGTCAATTTTAGCTTGTTTTTTTTTCTTCTTCTACAACATGTAGAAGATGGTTGCTATAGAAGATTTTTAAGCTTCATACAATGGGTTTCATAACTTTTACAGCTACATGTATGATTTTGTTCATGTTCCTTTTGTTAGAGTGTATCAATTTTTTGGAGTCACAACCATATTTTGCAAGTTACATGACAAGAACATAGAAACTCTTAAAACTCAAATAGCTCTCATCTTTACATTTTAGAATCCCTTAATATTATTTTGTTTAAACTTACTTTACTGAAATAATTAATATAATTGCTTATTTTAATACATTTTCTTCCATACATGTAGCTTTTTTTATGTCTAAACAGTAATTCCATACTGGGGATACTAAAAAAAGTTTAACTTCCAGTGATCAGATAAAATTATGAGCGAATATTTCACACTGACAGAGCTTGTAAAATATATGTTGTTTACATAACATGGCCATGACCAAGTGCTTTGATTCACATATAAATGAAAGCATTTAACTAAAAGAATGTCCTTGATATTTTGTGCCAACAGAACTAAACATAATGCAACCATAACCAAAAATGCTTTGATTTACATAACAGAAGTGTTTACAAATAATAATGTTCTCTGCAATGAATTACATGTACGGAAAACACTGTAGCGCGAGCGTAGAGGGAGGGTCGGACACCTTATTGAGACTTATATAACGTAGTAACCGGTTAGCTTTCAGTTGATGTTAGGGGTAGCAGTTTATATAGTTCAATTTAGGACTAAGCAACCCGAGAAGCTAGGTGGTACAGTGGTACGGTAGGCTATGTAAGCCTAAGCTTAGCTGAGGTCACAGGTTCAATCCTCAGTGGGGATTTTAGAGTTTCTTTTTTACACTTAAAAATTTATTGAAAATAAAATTCTAAGTGTCGACATTACGTTATATAAGTCTCAAAAAGGTGTCCGACCCTCACTCTACGCCCGTGCTATAGCCGAACCCTTACATGTACTTCTGAGTTGAAAGGTAAGTACTGATTGTATGAACATGATACATCTATGTATCTTGCCCCAAGCATGGCATTTGAACACAGATTCTTCAAATGGCCCAGATATGTCTGCCCCCACCCCACTTGGGCTTAACATTGTTATAACAATACATGAAGGTGCCTTTCTCCTGCACAAAGAACAACTACAGTTCGTCAACATATCATTCACTCAAAAAGCACTCACTCTCTTAGGAAGTTGTTCACCAGTTTTCTCGGCTTTAACGTCTTTATTTTACGCTGGCTATGTTGCTTTTTCCCTGGTGACATTGAATCGAGCAGCTTTTCTCTACTTGGCAAAGAAAACGCTCTGGAACCTTTGCTTCGCAGCCTTTCCGAGGTGCGAGGAGTTTGCGAACTGCAGGGAGTCTTGCTTATCTCACTTCCATCGTCTAAATCTTCATCGTTAGTTTTCTTGTTTGAGCTGTTGACCTGTTTTTCCGATCTTCTTATCTGTCCTTCGACTTCATCCGATCCGGAAGATATGTGAGATCGTTTCCTGTACCGACGCTTCTTGGAAGACAAATTCGGCAGCGGTTCATCTTCTCCCTCGCTTGATCCGGCCATCCTTCGCTGTTTTCGACGAAATTAAACGTGGTATCTTGCGGAAGAAACCAATCTGGCAAAGAAAAATGCATTTAATGCTTAAAACACGCTTTAGAGAGCCCTAACAGAGATAGTAAATAAAAATATTAAAAAGTAATATTTCTCACCTTGTCGCACGTTCAGGCTGACAACAAAATGGCGACATCTGAGAAGCAAAAGTCTTTAGATCATAGCCGCTTCTAATTAAGCAACACTGAACCCTCTTTTACTAACTAAAGAGCTCTTAACGGTGTTTTGAAAGAGCCAAGATATTTTAGAACTAAACCAAAATAACTCCAAAACACAATACAAAAGCAAATGAATGGCAAAAACTTCCCCGCGCTTTTCCTTTTCTTTAGCGCCCAGTGACACGCGGTCTTCCTTTCCCATCTTGTATGTCATTTAGAAACACACGATTTGTCTAACCGCTGTTGAGCGGTCGCTCAGCAAACTGGATCACAAAATGGCGGCCGATTGGGTGCTGAACCAACTTTCACAAGAACTCTTAAGGTATGCGTTAAAACTGAAAATACGCAGTTTACAAATCTAAACACGTGGTCACCTGTGATATTAGGAAATGAATGGGGTTAGTTTCTAGAGAAACTGTGGTGCTGCGTCGGTGGGGGGATGAAACACGAGAATTTAGTTTTATCGACTGAGTCGATAAGGTAAATTGACCACCGTAAAAAGATTCAAATAGCTGACGTTTCGAGCGCTAGCCCTTCGTCGGAGCGAATCAAGGAATTGTGGGTAGTGTGTGGTTTTATATAGTAAGCGGTGGAGCTACGCTATTGGTGGAAATTTGGTGACGTGAAAAACAAATGTAGATTAGTTGAATGAAAAGCGTTCGTTGATTCCGTGGGGTTTGAGAGTGCCGATTTGAAAGATGATTTTTTGTTCTAGGTTTTTACGGCTTTCTGTGTTACCCTGGTGTAGGGAAAGGCCGCAGATTGTCATGTGTTGTTTAGAATGGTTAGTAAGATTAAAATGGCGCGCGACTGGTTTGGATGCGTCTTTGTCATTTTTTTCAACGTCTAATATCGTGTGATATTAGGAGATCATTTTTCGCTACCCCCCGTTTTCTGCAGAGCATGGGAAGTGTAGGCTCAAGGGAACCCGGTCGTTTCGCTGCAAATCAAAGTCGTTTCACTATACAAATCTATAGTCGATTCGCTACAAACATAAAGCTGTTTCACTACAAAATTATAAAACTTGGATAAACACGACAGAAAATTAAGTGTACAGACCAAATCTAAGCGAAATACTGTATATCCATTGCTATATTGTTTATCGTTTAAACTTGAATGAACACGGCAGAATATTCATGAGCTTAATTAAGCTTAAGTGTTTCGCTGTACAGTCAAACCTCTAATAAACAGACACCATCGTGACCAGAAATAAGTGTCCGCTTAAGAGAGGTGTCCGCTTATGGGAGGTTAAAATGTAGTGTTTGTATGTGGCTTGGACCACGACTAAGTGTCTGCTTGTGGGAGGTTTCACTGATCCCACTATGGGAGGTGTCCGTTAGCAGAGGTTTGATATATTCATATAATATATTCATTCACGTCATCAAAGAACAAATTTTGTGCTGACTGGCGACTGCACTGGCTACAATCCATCAAATTCTACCCCATTGTATTACCCAGACAAATATCATCAAAATTTATTGCTCAGTGTTGGTGATGACTTTTATAGATGTGGTGGTTCCTAAAATGGCTGTTTTTGGCCTGCATTGTGCAATGTCTAACATACCAGGGCTGCAAATAACGGCCGGTCAACGGACAATGTCCGGTCAGAATTGGGTATTGACCGGACAAATCTTTGGATTGCCAGACATGTTGTCCGTCATTTAGTCATTCAAAGAAATTTAATTTTTAACTTTTTGATAATCGCAAGGGACAACATTCATGTTTCCGAAAAAAGAAAAGAAATATAAAGCTAGACAAATTAGTGGTTGAGAAATTCCCGGTAGTCGCAAATTTCCACGATTAAAGCCCCGTCCACACATATACGTTTACGTTCGTAAATGCATTTTTTTTTAATTTTTTTAAATGATGAAAACGGTCACCCAAAACGGATATTTTTGAAAACGCGAAAACGCTCTCCAAAGTGGATATTTTCGAAAACGCCGTTTATGTGTGGACAGCCTAAACGGATATTTTCGTAAACGCTGATGTCATAGATTCGGACCCAGTCGACAAATAAAGAAAATAGAGCAGATATCCAATATGGCGGACGGTCTGACAGATGCGTTGGCAGGCTCAAGTACTTATCTATGCATGCTCAATGCAGATTTGAAGCGTTTACGTATCGTTTTAGCGTTTACTTGTGGACAGGTGAAAACGAATCGTAAACGATGGCTGACTTCGTCTGGACGGGAGCGTTTTAGATAAAAAAATTAACCCATTCACACCTGAGGATTTTTACGTTTTTGAGTGATTTTCTGCATACACACGCCCCATAGGATTTCGTGACATCATATTTGGAGTTACCATTGAAAGTGCTGCTGTTCTAAAACACTGAAGGCTCGAGTTTACTGGAAACGTCATTGTGACGATCTCATTTTGCTTGGTTGATTTGCAATAAAGGGTCCAATATGAATTATCTACGATTTTTGGTAAGTTCACAGCCATTTTTCATCTTTAGTAGCTGCCTGGTGAGCATCATTAAGCTTGGAGGTAGTTCAGAGTCCACTTCTCAATGAAGCGAGTTAGGTGTTGTACTTCGTTTACGAATTTGGCTCGTTGCTCGTTGAACTGGAAAAATGGCCGCCTGGAAACGAAGTAGCTTTGGGACTCGACTCTGGATGAATTTCTCGACCTACCGCGGCATATTTTGGAAGTTGCGACCACAGGAGAACACAACAAGCGCGAAATTTCGGCGGTGGGTCAGAGTGGCTGTGGACTTAGTATATATATGAAAATTTTGGAGGACGGAATGGGCGCTGTCAAAAAATCCGTTTATTTCCCAGCATGCAGTGCGGTGGTGATGTTGAAAATCGAGGCAAGGTGAGTATGCACTAGTATAAGAAGCTGTAGTTAGGCCCGAGCAACGAATAAGAGCAAAAAAATTCACTGCTAAGCTAGGACTAGGACTGAATTTTGCTGTAAATGTTGACTTTTGGGTTTGCCTCGATGATTTGAATACAAAAAACTAAAAGCAAAAACGTGATTTTTGTTGTTTTTCTATGACGTTAAAAACGGTAATTTTTGTTATTGTCCAAATTCAAACGCTGATATTCTGCAAAAATCGCTGACTTTTTTGTGTTTATTGGGTATCTCAATTTGAAAGACTTTCTAGTCAATGCTCACAACTGCTAGTTAAGGCAATGTTCGCACGATTGAGAAAGTTACAATTTTTTAAAGCAGTGGAGTCTTGTACGGGCGGTTACGGGCGATTCAGGTGTCAATGGGTTAAAAAAGTATGATAAAAAAGTATGCGTTTACGAACGTAAATGTATACGTGTGGACGGGGCCTAAGTTAATTAAGAGATCGATTGAACCCTTCGGCTTTCATATATTTTGCACGTTTTACTTTAAATTCAGTTGTAGAAACGATGTGGCGATTGCCAAAATGTAATATTTTAATGATTAGAAGTGATTTTCCCAGATGTAAACGAACGGTTGCGGTTGTATCTTGCGTAACTGTACCGCGTATGCGAGGCTGCTTCTGCAATAAAGAGTAGTAAAACTATAGTGTGTGTGCGGATGACGTCACAAACTTACCGGCGGCCATGTTGGAGGACTGACGTAGTCAAAATGGTGACTGAAACAACATAACTTGAGCCTCCGATGTTGTCAAACATGCTAAAATATCGAAGGCCTCATTCAGAAACATCCTGAGAGTATTCTATCTTTGTTTGGAAATGCCAAGCGCTTCGAAAAATCATTTTAGTTTTGTAGTTGACGAATTCTCCGAGCTTGTGCATACTATAAAATCGCTGTGTTCTCGACACTTAGAAAATCTGAGTGTCGAGAACATAGCGATTTTATAGTATGCACAAGCTCGGAGAATTCGTCAACTACAAAACCAAAATAACTTTTTGAAGCGCTTGGCATTTCTAAACAAAGATAGAATACTCTTAAGAGGTTTAAATGAAGCTTTTCGTGAAAATTCTGTGAGAATTTCTGAGGCATTTTTGAAGACTCCTTTGAAGTTCCTGCCCGGCTGCCGGGCTCACGCTACTAATCGCTGAAGCTTTTCCACTAGTTCAACCCAAATTCCCTGAAAATCAACCGTACCTTTTGCTTTCCAACCGAAACTACCGGTTTTCTTGGCTAAATAGTAAGCACCCGGGGAACAAGTTCCCCACAGAAACCACTTCGAAACAAAATTGCGTGCAGACAAATTGCAGCGTGCAATCAAGGAACCGACAAACTGTAGCTAAAGAGATGCTACAAGACTGATTGTACGATTTGTCGCGACCATGAAAATGATTCCATTTTAAAAGAAATATTGTTGACGTAAAACCGATTGTATAAGTGTGGCTGATTTTCTACTCTGTGATAATGTTTTCAAGGTTTTAAAAAAATTGGGCCGGCAAATCGAATACGGCCCTAATTATCTAAAAAAAAAAGGGGTTTGGGGATTTAAATTAGCACAAATGACAAAAAAGTACTGTATATTAGCTACCTTTTCGATTTTAATTCACAACATTAAAGGAAATGAGAGTTATGATTTCAAAAGCGCTCGCACTGCCTGCTCTCTAGAAGGTAAACACAGGGAAAACCCATCAAAGTGGTCCTCCAACATGGCGGATGGTAATTCAAGGGTCACGTGAGCGCACACACTCTATTAACTTGTAATTTTTATTGCCAAACCGACTTGGATTCAGTTGGGTTTTAGTTAAAAAAGGTTTACTGTGCAATCTGGGTTCACTGTTGCAAGAGTTACGACTGTTCCAATTCGACCGGCAAAAAACGGGTCGTGTCCGAGAAAAAACATGTTTGGCCGGACAACATGACCGGCGCCTGCCCGGCCGTTATTTGCAGCCCTGACATACATTGTAACATACACAGGGATGTAAATAATAGGCGGAAGGCAGAAAAAATAACCACCTGAAGACTAAGTTTTCTTGATTTTTTCCGCCTGTAAAACTGTGTTTGCTTAACTCTTTCTCTTTTTTTACCAAACTTTCCCGCCTGTGATGAACAAAAGTCCACTTGTTGGATATCTTAGCTACATCCCTGATACATACATACATGCATGCATACATACATACATACATACATACATACATACACACACACACACACACACACACACATACATACATACATACATACATACATACATACATACATACATACATACATACATACATACATACATACATACATACATACATACATACATACATACATACATACATACATACATACTTTATTTGGTCTCGCAGGTTTAGAATCTGACAGCCATAGGCTGATGTGGACCTGCGTTACTAAAGTAAAAATAAAATAAATAAATCGACTTTGTTTAACGAGGGTAACACTTAACAGTCTCTTGAGAGACTGACAAACCTGTGGCCCTCGAATTCTCGATCGAATTGGAATTTGGGACCTTTCTGATTGATTAAGCATTGATATTACAAGGAGAAATTTGGTGATGATCACGAATGGCGCTTATAGAGTTGACCAAAGCAAACACATATTGGGAAAATATTTCCATATAAACCCACACATTAGTTTTGCACACTGTTCTTAAAACTGAAACAAAAGCCAAAACAATAAAACACCTAAAGAAAGACAATAGAGCCTGGGTTTATACTGAAATCTTACCCATAGTTATTAGATCTGATAGTTCTGATGCTCATTTGAAAATTGTGGGCTTTACCAATTGTATACAAATGTAGTTTTTATTATTTATCCCGGTTGTTACCATAATGGCTTTATGGCAACTCCTGAACTTGGGCACAGGATGTACGGTTACACATTGTTGGATTGCATTGTGGAGACACAAGAGTGCTCAAACTGCGAGCAGTGAGCGAAGCAATATGCCAATAGTGAACACCTCTTACGATGCTCTCCACCCAATCCAGAGAGTGCTCAAACTGTATGAACAGTGAGCGTAATATACAATATTATGATTGTATACAATGTGCCCTCCCGGTTATTACCATAATGGCTTTATGGCAACTCCTGAACTTGGGCACAGGATGTACAGTTACACATTGTTGGATTGCATTGTGGAGACACAAGAGTGCTCAAACTGCGAGCAGTGAGCGAAGTAATATGCCAATAGTGAACACCTCTTACGAGGCTCTCCACCCAATCCAGAGAGTGCTCAAACTGTATGAACAGTGAGCGTAATATACAATTATGTATACAATGTGCATATATATATATATATATATATATATATATATATATATATATATATATATATATATATATATATATATATATATATATATAATTATAATAAACTGGTTTAAGACTTCAGCACATATGGACACTCAAAGACAACAACAAGCCTTTCAACCTGAAGTGGAAAATCATCTAACAATGCAAACCTTACAACAACATTACTAAGAAATGTAATTTATGTCTTTTTGAAAAATTCATAATCATCTGTAAAGAGGATCTCTGCAGTCTGAACAAACGAAATGAGTTAGCAAGTTCATGCCCCCACAGAAACAGATACCTCCTCAAGAACTTTATAATAAAGTAACACAATCTCCCAAATTATAAATAGCACTCACATGATAAAATTACGCATGTTTTTATATCTCATAGCAACCGTATCCCCGCTTTTATAGCCATTTATTGTAATTTAAAGGTCAATCGTTGATATTGCCTGATGAGTGTGGTCATCTTTTGGCCATACGAAACAGAACTGTAGTAATAAAACGATGAACTACCTCTGAAGTCTTAAACCAGTTTATTATAATTGTCAATGCTCCTCTAAGAGTTAAGTGCTCTCTGAAATACATTCAAATCAAGTTCAAGAATTTATATATATATATATATCTATAAGGACACTATTGTCAGGCAATATTTTCAAGTAGCCATTACACAGAACTTTAAAGGTACTATTATATTTTTGAGAAACAACTCCTCCCAAAGACAAATTATTTTTATTCGTATTTTTAAGTTCTTTATTTTGCCACTTCTACTGAATTAAATAGTGTTCCATTATTTATTTTATTCTCTTACTTTAACGTCTTCTTATATTTTTTTTATTTGTTTTTTTCTTGACTGAATAGGTTGACTTAATGTGAAGTACCAGTAGACATGTTTGCAGTTTGTGGAATAAGATCTTGGCTTATTGGCAGTGTACGTTCCCTTCGAATATGCCCCTTTCTGACTCAAACGTATTCATCATGTACACTTAAGGAACCTAACTCCTTTTATAGCACATCATGGCCATCAATCAGATTCGCAAAACCAGGAAGGAAACTTAACAGCGTTTACTACACAAACCCTCCTGCCAACTATTCTATCAAGTCACCATTGCCATCTATAGATGACATTCAACTCAACAGGAGAATATTGTCCATAAAGACAGTTGAACAACAGCTTGACTTGTTTGACAATGTTAAACATTCAGTAGACATTGTGAACAAAGTTACAATGCTTTATAGCATCGCAAAGATCACAGAAAGAGATGCAAAACAAAAGAAAGCATTGGAACAAGAAAGAGAAAAGGCGCAACGTGAACAAAGCAGTAGCTACATGGAATTGCTGGAAAGTATTTCAGTAGACATTTCCAAATGTCAGCTAAAGGGGCTTGTCAATGTGATGTGGGCTTTAGGAAAAATAGAAGAAAAAAATCACAAGCTGGTTCAATTTTGCGAGAGAGAAATTCTGTCACGTGATATTTTAGTCCTAAACAATGCAGGTATCTGTCAGATTGTGAATGGATGTGCAAACTTAGATTTGACAACATCACACATATTTAGAATTCTAGAAGAAGTAATTCTAAATGGTCAGTTAAGAATTGCTACATTTGATAATCAGTTGCTCTCCGCAATATTGTTATCATTTGCAAAGGTAGAGAATGGTTCTGTTGGATTATTTGAAGTTTTCTTGGAGGAAATTCAATCTAGAGACTTCTTGAGCATTGACAATCGTGCTTTGGCAGAATTTGTGTGGTCATTTGCAAAGAGGGGCTTCAAAGCAGACAAGCTATTTCACCGAGTAGAAGGAGAAATTCTAAGACGTGGAACACACGATTTTAACAATGGTAGTTTTATTCAGATTCTTTGGGCATTTACCACAGCGGGAAAAGGAAGCAGGCAATTTTTTTCTTTTCTTGACAACCAACTTTTCTCACGAGGCGTAGAGAGGTTTCTCAACGTTCATCTGTTGGAAATTGTTTGGTCGTTTGCCAGAAGAAAAATGACAAAGGCCAAAGTATTTGACCTTGTTAAGAAAGAGGTTTTTAAGCGAACTGTCCATAAGTTCCAGAGTCATGAACTGTTGTTGATCTTGTGGTCGTTTGTATCTGCTCGAAGACATGATCACCAGTTGGTTGCTGAAATTGAAAGTGAATTGTATTTAAGGGAAGTTAATCATTTTAGAAATGGTGATTTATGTCAAGTTGCCTGGTCCCTTGGAAGAGCACGGAAGTCAGATAGTAAGCTGTTTGATTTAATTGAAGGAGAAGTCTTCCAGCGTGGCGTAGGAGAATTCACCTTGAAAGAAAAACGTATGCTCATGCGTGGATTTATTGAGGCCAAGAGAGGAAGCAAAGAGTTCTACGAACTTTTAGTTAGCTCTTTTTCAGCAAACGATTTCTGTGGTTTACACGGGAGTCAAATTTATGAATGTGTTTGGTGTTTTTCGAGAGCGGGTGTCAAAGCAGAGGAACAGTTTCATGCTTTACAAAGGGAAATCGTAACTAAGGGCAGAGACTTTTTTAGTCAGAAACAGGTCATCTTCTTTAATAAGACTTTTAAGAAACTTGGAAAGGGTAGTCAGGAACTTTTCAAAATGTAGCTGTTGTGAGTAGTTTATATTGTGGTGTAAATTAAAGATGCATTTTTGATTTCTTGTAGTGTACTGAGAATATTTTAAGTAAATTGTAATTGATATTTAAGAATTTTAGATAGTGTCCCCACTTAGTGGTTTTAACTGCTATATTTTTATTGACACTTGAATAAAGTTATTATTATTAATAATTATTAATAAGTTTTCTTTTTTTTAACTAGGGTTTTTAATATTTTGTAAACGTAAATTAATGGTTGATGATTTAATTAAGGAGAAATTATTATTACTATTATTATTATTATTATTATTATTATTATGCTTGGTAACTCGTCGTGGTTTAAAGTTAGAACGAGTTTGTTTGGAGAATTGAAGCCACGTTAGAACATTCCTGTCGTAATTTTCGTGCATGTTCGTTTCCTTTCGTTAATCTTCGGCACATCTTCGTAATTCCCAAGCCAAACGTCATAGGCAGTGCGATTGGGCTATTTCGTTGAAAGATTGCGGTCATATACTCAGCGTGACGTAGCACTTGGTTGGACCTGCAATACATGTAGCTTTGAATGGTGACCGTGCGATTCTGCGATCTTTTCAAGTCATTGTTCAAAATGCATTTCGTCGGTTATGTGTATGGGGGAAACATTGGAAAATGTTAAATCAGTGCACAGTGTTTCATAAGTTTTAAACAAATCTGCTAGGCGAAGCAAAGGAATTTGATCAAGGTGTACATAAAGGGATAGAGTTTACTGATATTTCACAAAACTGTATCATCAAAAAGTTACAGCAGACATCAAATTTCCGAATGCAATTCGACTTTTGAACTATTTTTTACCTACCCAGTATTGTACATTGGATCCGTAGCATTCCTAAACGCCCCTGTTAGTCGTTTTGGTATTTCCGCATCGAAATGTAAGGCACCAAGCAAATGCCAGACTCCGCTTTCAAACAGTCTGTTGGAAGAGAACGAGAGATTTCCATTCACCCTCACTTTGCACCCACACAACCACGCAGTGGCCTCAAGAGGCAGAATTTTCTCACATCTCCGACTGTTTTCATTTAAACGTGGCAAAAACAAAGGCAACTTTCGGCTGGGCCGAATGATTAACCTCGTGCTTTTAAATGAGCGCGCGCACGATGCAACACTTGTCCCTTCATTTACAACAGTTACAACGCGGACAAAATATCGGAATCCAAACAATCAATTCTTTGATCGTCTTAAAAGCGAATGATACACTTGTTGAACGACTACTAGAAAACACATTCAACATTTAAAAGCGATCAACTGAGGTCGTTCAACAAGTTGCTATACGTGGGAAGAATCGATTGGTAAGTGAAATCTGCTATAATGTTAGAAGAGAGTTGTAATACAGAAAGGAAAGCTGTTTTTCTTTTTGTTTCGGCTTTATTTGCGGGCTTAAGCAATTTCGAGAAAGGTTACCACTGACTTAGCTAGCTAACTAAGATACGAAATAAGCCTTGAATGCTATTTGCGGAATATAATACAAATATTGCCGGTTAGCGATAGATGTTATCAGAGTGATTCCCCGCAGGTAACGTCGTGTTTTTTGTTTGTCAAAAATTGTTTCAACGATTCGACATCCGGAATCGCTTTTTGTTTTGTGTTCTTGTTCTCCTTTTTTTCCACGTAGTCTTGTACCGAAGAAGACTAAGAATAGTGGGTAACAAAGCCCGTTTCATTCATCTTTTAGAGCAAGATAAGATCACATCTCACTCGCCGTGTTTCTCGTTTGTCAAACATTCTTTCAACAATTTGGCATCCTGATTTGTTTTCAAGACTCTCCAGTTAATCTTCCACTGAATTATAAAATCGAAGTTGGCGAATCGCTTCTCTTCCATCCGCGTGTACTAAATTGCGTATCGATCATACCGTGTAATCTGATGACTTCGTCAACGATGACGGATTCATCACATCACGATGCAAATTATAGTTTTTCAGACTCAAAACGCTGCACTATTAGGGGCCAACCATTAAATTTGTGTGGGGGAAGTTAAATTATCTTCTTTACATTTGATATTTTTCCTTTAGCGTTTTGCTACGGGGACATTTTTTTTTTTAAACACTGAGTCAGTGATTTTGAAACATCGTGCAAAAACCGTATCCTTCCCTTCAAACTTGTACAAGCAACTATTACGTCAAAGTAAACTGAAATAAACCACCTGTCGCGAACTGCTCACAACATACTACGAAGCTGGTCTCTTGGAAATGACGAAGTTGTGCCGAAGATAGAGTAACGGGAACACACGAGAAATCACCGAAGTCGTATACAGAATCCCAAAAATTTGTCCAAAATCATACCTCTTTAATAGTATCGTCACTCTCAGACATAGATTGCGAGAAGTTAACTTTAAGAAATAACAGCCAAAACAGCGTGTCTATCGAGTAGAATTTTCACATAGTGGTAACATAAATTCGAGTGTAAACAAATGAGTAGAACTACTGATTACGTCATCAGAGCCGAGCTCGTTACCGGTCTCCGGATCCACCATTTTAGTCTTCTGAAGACGCTTTCGCGAGCAAAAAGAATATTTTTGTCTTCGTTCTGTCGATTTTCTTTTTCCTTTTCGCAATAACAGCATAATAAGCTACAAAATTATGCGAAAAAAATTTTCATTTCATATACACTTTAATAACGTAGGGATATAGAAAAAATTAACCCTCGTTAAAAATTAAAACTCGAGACTCGCTTCCGGGAAGAATTAATAGTTAATGAACTTTATTAATTATGTCAATATATAATACTCGGTGAAACTCGGGACGTTACTCCAGACTGGAGTTTCCGACGCGGAAACCATTGCATTTTGAAATCGCAGGAGAAATCGTCCTCACTCTGAAGCAAGTCCCTTCCAAAACAAAAGAAAAAAGACACGGACCGCAGGTAAATCATTTTGGTTGTATTACATTAGCAGGCGGTTTGATCAATAATAAAGAAAAGCGGTATGATAGCTGTGTGAAAGGAACACCTGGTTCAGCCTTGACGAGATTCCGTCTGCATGGTTCCGGTGGACTTTGTAGTGTCAGCTTGCGAGAACGAATAACCTTAAAGCTGAAACTCTGATGTTGTTAGGTTTATTACTCCATATTGACAATACCTGACATTTACTACAAAAGACCGCTTACGGGAAAACAGGAAATGAATGTGTCTCGTGCCTGTAATTTAGCGGAAAAACTTTGCCAACTTTAAAATACAGAAGATAACACGCCGACATCGTTAATGCATGCACATTTGTCTCTTAGCGGAAGCGCTACTAAATAGACCACCGTTCCCTACATAAGCTGTTTCGGCGTCTGGTTAAAAGCGTCACGATATGGATTGAGACAGTTCACGTCCCGGGTTCACGTATCTTTGTTGTCTTTCAACATCATGAAATACACACGCGGCATTTCATTTATCGGAATCATGTAGAGAAACTTGAAAATAAATTTTGAACATAAATCAATATGGTCTTAGACAGTAAAATTCAACATCAGTGGCCATTCTACACTTTGTCGATAAGATACAAAATTCAATTGACCAAAGGGAACAGGCCATAGGTGTCTTCCTAGATTTAGCTAAAGCATTTGATACTCAGTCGATCATAATATTCAGCCGGTTGGGCAAACTTGAACTGGCATAATGGCTGAGTACGGGGCATTCCGTTACTATGGTTCAAGAACTATTTATTTAATCGTCAACAGTATATTCATTACATAGAATTGGAAACAGAAAGTAGAATGCTTGTTTTAACTTGTGGTGTGCCTCAGGGCTCCATGCATTCTTGGTCCTCTACTTATCCTATTATATATAAATGACATAAGCAACTCATCTAAATTGCTTTCATTTACACTTTTTGCCGATGACACTAATATTTTCAACAAGAGTTCTGACCTTTAAAGTCTGTTAACTCTACCAATGCGAACTAAATAATCTTGCTGTATGGTTCAAAGCCAATAAACTCTCTCTGAACATCAAGAAAGCAAACTATATGATTTATTCAAATGGTATTAAAGAAAGTAACAAATGAAATTCAAAATATTGAGATCAATAACAATGTAGTGACAAGAGTAAAGAATGCAAATTTTTGGGTGTAATTACAGTCATGTATTGATGAACGCTTATCTTGGACATATCATATTAATTTAATCTCCTCTAAAATTGCTAAAGGCATTGGAATTTTTAATAAGCTGAGTCATTACTTAACAAAAGAGACAACTAAAAATTTGTACCATACTTTCATATATCCATGCATTCACTACAGCAATATTGTTTTGGCAAGCAATTTTATATGGCGGACGACTAAAGAGGCTCGGAGAGCAAAATATATATCAAATTACCGCGTTTTAACAGTAAAGATTGTTATAATTAAAAGTTATTTTAAGTGCGTCGAATTTGTATAAAAGACGCGACGCCTTGTTCTTTTCGACAAGTAACATCCCATCAAGACTACAAAGGAAAGCCGTTAGAAATAATTGCAAAAGCAGCATATAAAGAAAACACGGGGAAATTATTCCAAGTCATGAGACTTCTTAAAGTTGACGAAATAAATAACTGACTGGAAATAGCAGCATTGGGTCAGCATTCATGTACAAATTCTACATTAGAGTGATTACAGTTAACCCGTGAAATATTTAGTAGAATAGTACGCACTATTCTAATAACTATCACACAGGTCACATTGAAACTGGTGAACTACGCATTGTTGGTTAACAAGCTGTGGTTTGGTCTCGCATGCTTGGAAATCCTGGTCAATTTTTCGACTGACAAACACGCGGGTTGGACTGTTGTCTACAGCTTGACACTAAAGTATTTCAACTGGGTCTTGACAATGTTAGCCGAGTCCTGGTCTAGGACTAATTTCTGGCAAGCAGACGAGAAATACCGAGTTCAATCAATCATTAAATGTTAATTAATTGAGCACAACAGATCAAGTACCTTTTTCAATGACATATAATCAATTGTGTCCAATCAGACCAGGGTATCAAGTCCTCGATTGACACATACTTAATTGTGACCAATCACGATTTTCACGCCCGCCAGATGAACGTTAAAAACGAAGAAAACAATAGTGTTGTTGTAGGCGCTCCCTCCACCCTCCCTTCGCGCTCCACGCTCTCTCCACGTGCTTCGCGCACGCTCTTTTCCCCTACGCAGGCTATGATTCTTCTTGGTAGACATCCACGCTTCAGGGATTTCCATTGCGTTGTCCTTTTTGATGTCAAAGGGACGGTGTCCCGCCGAAATCACAAAATTTCGCTTACCTAATTTCCATGTTATATCGCGAAATACCGCCAAATATACAACTTAATTGGATAAAAAGATGCTATACAGCAAAACAGAAGCAGTAGTTTGGAGAAAAAGTGCAGGATTACAAGGATGGAAGTGGATTACAGCATATGATCAACATTCTAATTTAAAAATCGAGGATGCGTTACCAGGATTCATCATCGTATAATGTAAAATGCGTTCTCTTTTGATCATGTTTATGCGATGATTGATAAAGAAAACAATCGTACCAGAAAGATACTGGAATCATGGCACACGGCCAAAACTGTTGAGGCTGACAACAATTTTGCCCGCTCCCGAGACAATATAACATTCTTTTAAACAAACATTAATTTCAGCACTTCTTAGCATTTTTCCGAACATTCTTTTTACATGTATTATTTATTCGTGCGAATTACCCGTTATATTAAAAAAAATTGCATCTAATTTTATCACACATTTTTATCTGTTGAAGACAGTAGACTGACTGCCAAAAGCTCATAGTTTTTTAATTTTTTTTTTACCAGAGAACGCATTTTACATTTTACGTATTCTAATTCGAGTTCATCAAAGTGATTTCGCGACAGGCGGTCGAGAAATCAATAACTTTTGGCAGAAGCTTATCACGTATCTGTTATGAGCTTCTGCTTTTGGCGATATTTCATTTTTATTTCAAGATATTTCAGATGAGAAACTGTCCCTTTTAGCAGGATGAAGTCTGATATGAATGGCCTCTTTAACCCTACTGGTCTACCAGTACGTATCTCGACTATCTCGGTCAATAAACTCCCAAGTGGATATAATGCCATGCATCATAAGCATGTTCTGAAACGGTAGTGGTTTGAGTTCGAGCAAGCCGAATTTCTATAAGTTCTTAAAGTTACAGAGTGCCTTCAGATCGACCCTTTCTTTCGAAATTTGTTTCATCTCGCCAAAAAGATTATTGAAAAAGAGTGAAAATTGTACGTCGGAGAAATGACGGTATGACGTTTTGACCAGAAATTTGTTTAGGACGCGCGATATTTTTTTTAAGCGCTGTTTTCTCAGAGTGAATTTTTGGTTTGTAGGGGACACTTAAAGAGCTACAAATTTTGCTCAAATTTGAACAGTATCTAGGTTAACATACAAAAAAATTGGTCGGAAAAAACTTTTTTGTTTAGAGCAATTTTTCGAGCGATTACTCCAGTTTTTTTTCGCGCTATTTCTTAAATGTTCTGTATCTTTTCACTGAAATTGAATATGGGAAAACACAAACTCGTTCTTTTAGCGCTTCGGGTCCGAAAATCCGAGAAAGAAAATCAAATTAGCAAAATATAATAATCGCTTTGAGTTTAGCTTTCAAAAGCTGATTCAGACGCTCGCATTTAGACTTCGTAAAAAGTTCGACAATTCATTCTATTAAAAAATAAAAAGGTATGTTTAGATAGCCAGCTTTATAAGCTTTAATTTGATGTAAAGAGAATTGTCGAGACTCTAGCGCTGTTACACTGGAGACACCCCGAAGAAATACTGTAACCTTAATTTTGATCACATTTTACAAACTTGGCGAAGTATGAAAGCAATCGAAGCAGGTCTTTCCTGCGAAATTTTGATTTCAAAACATACACCCCACGGTAAAAAAACAATACAACAAAAACAAACAAACAAAAACAAATAGTGCCCATTGGATCCGTGTGTTCTGCTGATATAGCGTAAAATGTGTAGCATACGAGCAAATGTTATTTGACAAATGATTTGATTGCTTTTTTTGGTAAGCAGATGTACTGGCGGGAACGCTGGGATAAGTTTAAAATAGTAGAGTAGCTAGCGGTCAAAGATGGAGAGCCAAAGCAAATGAGTTTCTTTTGAAGCAAGTGACAATTGGAAGAGATGAATGGGTGGTGGTACTTTTACTGATACGTGATGGATAGCCGGTTTATTAAAAGAGAGGCCTTGTGCAGAACTTTTCATATTAAAATAAGTGTAATTTGCATGTGATTTTTAACATGTTATGACATGCAGGCTGTTCAGCTGGTCTCACGGCTTTTAAAACAATTTCGGAATGGGTTAAGCTACTTTGTGTCGACAGTGTAGAAATGCTACTAAAAGTGGGGAATTAACGTGAACCATTTTAACATCGAGGTTATCAGGCACAAACGGTTCGATAAAACATATTTACAGAGGGTGTGAACCATTATCAGCTATTACTCCCAATTTTTTTGATAAGTTTGTTTTCTGATCCATCAACTCGTCAGATGGCGTCTCGTTTAGCTTCAACGCTTTCTTGATAGGCCCGACAGGTTAAAATTAAATTCTAGTGACAGATAAATTATGAAATCTTGATCGCTTACTCTTTAGTGAATCGATAGAATATTATTCAAGTTATGAATTTTTGAAGCCGGGTAAGCATAAAATTTTTCTCAGTCACAAGTAAACAAACTGATATGATATGAGTCGTCGTGCGATTTCACTTCGCTTTAGACTGCTAAAATAATTTGTAGTGGCAGATTAATTCCGAAATCTTGACAGCCTACTCTTAAGCTGAAACTCAGTCTTTAAGTGAAGTGAATGGATGGAATATCATTAGAGTTCGTCAGTTCTTCGCTTTGATTGGTTGCGATTTCTCTATTGTTACACCAGAAATGTTCCCTTATATTGACAAAATTATGCCGTCCGCCGACGTTGGTGTTCGCTGACTACGTCAGCAGAACACAAAAACTGAGTCGAGACGTAACAAAGCCATCGATGAAAAATCCTTTACAACGTTGGTCCGATATTCATATTTATTTATTAAAGGTATTTTAAAATTCAGTAGTTTTTAGAAGTTTATTTTATTTTATTTTATTTAGTATTATTTTTAGTATTTTTAACGTTAAATTATTTAAGATCAAAGTCCAGTATAGTCTAGTCCAGAGTCCATTCCAGCAGTCCAAGTCTAGTCTTGATTTTCCAACTGGCCGTTTAATAGGACTTTGAAATTTGCAGCAGGGCATATGGTTTAATTTCCGGTTTGTTCAAGAATTAAGAGTTTTACAAATATGTCATGTCTGTGTAATTGTTGGAAAATCACAGCACGAGCTAAGGAAAATTACCAGATCATATGCACATATGTGGCAGCAATGGGTAGCAATGCAGTAAACTAATCAATATCAATCGTCTTTTGTAGCCTGGGGCGAACAAGAATGTAGCGCCAGCCCTTATACTCTTGCCTTTTATACGGAATGGCTGACCCGTCACTAGATTTACACCGCAACGAGCGAATGGTTTCTTGAAAAACCGTGCGGGTGATTTGCAGACGTTTGCATCCGCTGTGTTGGCGATTGTAAACTTTTAATTCACGGTGGAGAAAAAGCACATGGTCATTAACACCATAAACAGTTTCATCGCTCGGAGTATTTAAGACAAAGGAATCCTGTGTCGGTTTCAGCAGAAGGAAGATAAAAAGGCACCTTTTATACCGGGGCAATTAGATGCCGAAATGGCGGGAAGACATAATTTACTCGCGAACTAAACACGCTTTCATCTACACTGCAAAACAAAAACGTTTGACGAATGAGATGCCATCGCTTCGTCCAATCTGAAACAGCCGTAAAAATAACATGTCCGCCAACCTTGGTATCCGCCTAAACATCCGTAGCTAAAACTTGTCCACGGAACGTCGATTGCATAAGAAGAACGCTGAAGCTTTCGACAGAAGCTGTTTGGATTTGCTGACATATTTGGTAAAGTAGTAATAACTACATATATAATAACCCTATTCCCTTGTACGCAATATACTTTGATCTGAGCTAGATGCAAAGTCATAGTCAGTTTTCTTTATGCTACTTCTGTTTTTTTTTAGTCAGTTATAATTTGGCGGAATTAGAAATTAAGTAGTTTTTACTCAGTTTATATCTGGGCGATTATTTTTATAGCGTTCAAAGGCGGAAAGTGACTCGAGAATTAGTATCTTTGACTTTTGTGCTACTTAAACGAGCGAATGAACTGCTTGGCTTGTCTGAAACAGCAGAGCCAGTGAACTTTTTAGGCTGCGACTCTGTGAGATATTTCTGTTCCAGGGCAATAATATGGAAACAATTTCATCGAAACCTGTTTTTGTTATAAATATTCCTTAAACGAGCGAATGAAGTGGTTGACTTGCATGAAACAACCGAGCTTGCGCCTCTAAAGTGGATCAACCATTTCCAGTATTTAAATACGTCCTACAAGTGCTAAAACTGGATAATTGTAAATGGGATAGCTATACAAATGAAAGTATTCTTGTACATTCTAAATCGATGGTGTTTTAACCGTCAGTGAATCCCTTGAACAACAAATCATTTTTGTTCATGCCGAACTAGATAAATAAATGTTTTTTTTTTGTTAGCGCGCTTGTTTTTATCAGTTTTAATTCATTTTGCATGTAGGCGGTCAAATATATGCAGCCTTTGATCCTCCCAAAAGTCCGTTGTTTCAACGCCCACCGTTAGACCTCCTACTGATGGGAAATCACTAGGGGTCCACGATTTCAGAATCGCATGAATCCTGTCGTGATATTAAAAGAAAATATCTTGCACATTATCTGACAAACAGTTTTCCTAAAGTAGGTTCCACAATTTTATTTTACTTTCCTTTTCGTGTTAGATATCGGTTGCCAGACTCAGGAGAAACAAATATTTTCATAAGAGGTTCAGTTTGGCTAAATGACCGGCAGTCGGTCAAGGTCTTCAAAACACTAAATGATCTGCAGTCCGATATTTTTGACAAATTCAAGGAAATCGAAGGAACCTATCAATGCAAACTATGCTTTCTTGATTAAGAAGTGCTAGATCACAAGTCCAACTTTTGGTTTGCGCAAAAATACAATCACGTATTTTTCTCTACATTTCTTACAAATATATTTGATGATATCATGATATTTTGATAATGACATAAACAGTTCTTGATATTGTGATATTTTGCAATGATCATAATATCAAAGAGAATATCAAACAGAACTGATATAAAATTATCAACGAAAATCAGGAAGTCTACTTTTAAGAGAGGTTTGATATTTTGACATATCATGATAAAATCAAGATATCATGTCAATAATCAAAATAACAAATCGGGGAGTATCAATATCAAGAAGGCTACCTCTCTTACAAATATATTTGATAATGTCATGATATTTTGATAATGATATAAACAGTTCTTGATATTGTAATATTTTGCAATGATCATAATATCACAGAGAATATCAAACAGAACTGATATAAAATTATCAACGAAAATCAGGAAGTCTACTTTTAAGAGAGGTTTGATATTTTGACATATCATGATAACATCAAGATATCATGTCAATATCAAAATAACAAATCGGGGAGTATCAATATCAAGAAGGCTACCTCTAAGAGATCGAGGTTTGATATATCACGATAATGTGAAGATATCATGATGTTATCGAAATATCAATTTTTGCAGTAAATATAAAGATGTATTTTATGTATGCTTACTATTAGTTCATTTCATGGCATTTTTGGGCTGGGGATCGATCCAGGCTGGAATTTGTTAAACAATGTATGTACAGTGTATTTACACAGTGAAATGTAAACGAATACTCTACCAACACAACATGGCACAACAACCTCAAAATTCAAACCGATTGCTATCTTTTTTAATTCTTTTTTAGAAACTTTATTGACATTACAAGACTTAACATGGCCATTTACATAAAGAAATAAAACAACATACTTGTTGTTTCAAAAGCTCACAAATATGTAGAATGTAGACAAAAGAGAAAGTCCTGAAATAAACCAGCTGTCAACAAGTACTACGGCAATGAAACTTTGTAAGACGAATGCAAAAATCCCCTATACTTTTATTCTTATTTCGCGCCCTTAAAATGATTCAATGCACTTGAAATTTACAGACATAGTGCATTACATGTTAAACTTTATATCAAAAGATTTTAAAAAAATTTCATTGACTAGTTTTTTAAATAAACGCTTCGCTAACAAAAGTATTACTTCTGTGAGTAAAATAAGCGTATTTAAGACATTGCTTCTGATCACATAAAGTGAAATCTAGTGAAGCAAACAGGATGAAACCTTCAAGGAATGTAGTTTTATGGCACATGAATAATATATAGTGAAAATATTGCCGCTTCAATTTGTCAGGGAAAACGCTGACATCGACGAATTAACAGAAACTAATGCGAATTTTTAAACTTTTGATAGAAAATATTCAACTCAATTTTATTCGAAAACGCTACCATGGAATTCTTTCAAACCTTTAAGTCTTGAAGACATACATCTAGACTATAAGAGGCATACAGACGTTTTAAAACTTTAGGTCTAGATGTTGAGAAAATTACTAATATGCAAAAACCATGACGTCATCAGATCGTTGTTATGGTAACACCGATGTCAATCAAATCTACTTTTTTGGAAAGTTCATTTCATTTCTAGTACATGTGTGAAGCAGCTTGCCTGACCGAGCATAGACAGTGAAGTATCAGCCGTTCAAAGTTGGGATGTTGCCCGTTGCAAAAAAACCCAGTCGAGCCACCTTCATTCCATTTGTAGTTTACAAATAAGCGTATTCATCGTTTTCGAAACAAAATTAATTTGCTTTATTTGAACTTTTACAAATGACTCCCGGTCCACCATCCCCTAAGTATAAAAGGAACGTTCCATAGTAACGTCTCTAGCATAAAAACGGCCACTATTACATCACTAAAATGTGGAATCAGACTCTTCGCGTGAGTGACCTCGTAATTGTAGCAATGTATAATTAAGTAAATAGTTTTTGGCTATTTCACCCACTATCTCTGTAGGTTCCGCCTGTAGTAAAGTGGTGATCACTTCTGCCTGGTAAGCAGGAGATCGGGGTCTGCCGGATTCCTCGCCGGTGAACCATATTTTTACATAGCATGTTATACCGTGCTCTTATATGTTTATTTGCTTTGTTTCTTTGATAAAACAGGTCTTTACACAGATCCTATGTGAAAATATTGTTGATTCACTTAGTAGGAATATTCCTTGCAGTCAGTTTCGCATGTTACTGTGTATTATGCTGTATAAGGTGGTTCTAACTTTTGAGTCTGTGCATGAAATCTTACACAGTGTGAAAATTCAAATGAAATGAAATGAAAAGCTACTGAGCAGTAATTTCCTGTGGAGCTGTTTATTGTGCTGTACAAGGTGCTTCTAACTTTACAGTCTGTAGGTGAAATCCTTCCGTGCTTAGTAATGCTTAGTAAGATTAAATTTTGATCACCGGATTTTTCAACATTATGAAAATAGCCGCCGATACTCACAGTGCCCGATGCATTTTGGGCAATACTGGGTCTTTAAGGTAGATAGAGGGTCTGAATGGGGGGGGTCCACATGTCGGTTGTCGGTTAAATTTCATTACTTTGTCGGTTGTCGGTTAAAATTTTCGACCATAAATCTCAGTTAATAATTAAAAATGCAAGATCATGCAAGTTAATTATTCACATTTGTTATGTAATTTGCGCAGTTTTAAGACTTTAAACTCCAGACGAAGTGTAAAACTTGTAATAATTCATTATTTGTTTGCACTTAAACCTAGTTAACTCTGTTTATTAGCAACGTGATCGTCTACCCCACTTTTATTTGCAAATCTAACATACCGATAAAGTCACCAAAGCTTTTATTCTAGATGTGAATTTGTTTTCCTGTCGATTACAGGGCATCGAAGTAAATCAAGAGAGGTTTGACATAAGTGAAATGCCCACTTTAGCCTTTGGGATACGTAATTTTGTTAGCTACGGAAGTCTTTTTTTTTACCCAAGACGTCCACAAACACTTATTACACTTATTATTCAACGGCTCTCGTGGCTTTACTGTGGGGTTTCTCTGGGTTTTTTGCCAAAAATCTCGCTGCCATGCGTATCAATCTGCACCGTTTAATGGATCTTTAATGATTTTACAACTATTATTACCTCTTACCGTCACATGTCGAGACGCACAAATGCACGAACAGCCCTGCCGGATCGTGTAACACACGCTCTGTTGACAAGCTCTGAATGTTATTCAAAATCTGATTCCTCGTCATCCGAATTTGTCTCATACTCATCAATTTGTACTTCCCTGTGATCCTCAAACACCTCAGTAACATCCCCTTCGTCCACAAATTGTATGCTAACAACGCGTTGTGGTACTGCATTCGCTGATGATACATTGTTTTCTTCAGGGAATCGAAGTCTCTCTTCAGACTCGTCGGTGTGATGAACAGCGTAGACAGCTGGCGGCAAGGCCCAGCCTTATCTTTTGTGGTCTCGCTCCTAACCGTCCGTTGGCTTACTGGTCTATAACTTTCTAGCTACTCTTTGATCTGTCCTTCCATAGCTGGTGTTATGTCCTCACTTGGCAAAGGTGTCATCGTAGCTATAGCAGAAAGGGGCATGGCAGATTGAGGGACCGGATAGTATGATTTGTCATGCGTGTAGTACTTTGCTGCCCATCTAGATGTGCGCTTCAGAGATTCCTTGCAAATTGTTCCAAAATCCTGCGCATATGTAAGTACCGTAAATGTCTCATGTTTAAAGTGCGAGACAGCGTGCAAATTTTCCACTTCTGTTTTGAGCAACGTTTTGAGCAGCAGATCATCTAGAAATTGGGGGTTAACGTCCATCACGTTCTTGTATAGCCTGTCCATCCCCTTTTTAAGCAAAGACACAGATACTTGCGTCTTCTGTAATACAGTTCCCTGTGGACCATTGGTTGCAGAAGTCTCGCTCAACTGGTAGCGTTCCTTCGCCTTACTCGGCACAGTATGTTTTACATAGTTGTCAATCTTTGTCACGTTCTCTTTTGCTTGTTTCAAGGATACTCCTTCAGGTTTCATACCCTTAGAATGAATTCCAAAGGTATCGTAAAGGGAACCAAGAATCCCCAGAAAAGAGATCGTTTCTGAGAGGCTCGTCACTATCTTCACTTTTCCAGCGGCAACATCTGTAACAAACAAAGTCTTTAAGTTGTCTACGGAGCATATCCCCTCGATTTGTTTGAATGAACATGAATCTTCTGCCCATCGGAAGAACTGTTGTGGCCACTTCCTACCAAAACTCTAACCGAGTTATCATCAGGGTTGTACTGCATGACCTTTCCCGCCCTTGTATCCGTGTACACTACCTTCCCGTTCAAGGCGCATACTTGGTTTACCTCAGAGCAAGGAAGAGTCGAGTTGCATACAGCTTGTGTTACCGTCTTTGTGCTAAGTTCACATTTGTACAGCCCACCTTGGCTCGAGGCTCCTGAGAAGAATGCGCATTGGTCAAGTAGAGTAATAGACAAAAGGTTTACGATGCTGGATGGATAGGCAGTGAATTTCGTAGCATTGCCGTTAATGGTCACTCCATCAAATGTCAATGCTATCTGATAGATATATTGACTCTCGTCATCACTACAAAATAACAAATCATTGCTTGCAGCACAGATAGCAGAAGGCTTACTAAGACGATAAGGATGTATCTGGACGTGTTCCGCCCAGTCAATGCTCTTAGAAATGGCACCCAAGTGGTCGTTAAGTCTTTGGCGCAAAACGGGAACCGTTTCATCCTTTGGGAGAGATAGTGCCTTTAAGTGACTTAGAAGTTCAGCTCGTCCCTAGAGTGACTGTACTTATTTTCACTTTTCCTTGAAGTCGACAAAAGAAATTGTTGATTTTCCCCTTTTGCACAAGAATGCAATCTCATCGATGAAGCACAAGTTCCTAGCATCCCTCAGTCCATCTCGCACAACAGAGACATCTGCTGGCTGGTGCAATCTTATTGTTAGGAGTCTTGATAAACCTGTCTCAAAGTTGTAATCAAGCGCAAGGATCGAGCCTGTTGGGCCATTAGAAAAGCAGGCAAAAGTTTAGGCAAAAGAATCTGAGAATCATGACACAACAGCAGGGCGTCTCGTCGGCTCGCTTACGATCCGCTGTTCTAGAAATGAGCCCACCGCTGCTCTCCGAAAAGGAGGATCCCGGGGCTTTAAAGCAATTTGAAGACAGGAAATTCTATAATTGACGAAATTTGGAATTAATGTGGTTACGTCTGGTGAAATAGAGCCCCCCAAAGGATCTGGACATTTCCTGCGCTAAAAATAAATTCAAAATGCTCTTCTTTCTGAATACAAACATCCCTATAAGGTTGGACCATGTCGGTTGTCGGTTAGAATTTATTTGTCGCTAGTCGGTAATTTTTTCCTCGTTTTGTCGGTAGTCAGTAATATTTTTCGCCCTTTGTCGCTAGTCGGTTAACCCCATTCACACCCTCTAGATACGCATAAAACGCGTGTCTCGGTTGCAAAATCCTTTTAGATCGATTTTAATGTTGCATTAAAGACTCCAAATGCGAAACATCTTTAATCTTATTGTTGTTTATATTCGTTTACAACAAATTAGCTATTGTTATCGCTGGATTCACGTTGTTCTTGTTACGAAAGGTCTTCGTAACAAAGCATTACGTCACTAAGTTTACAGCTGATGGAAGAAGTGAGTGAGTGAATTAAATACATCGTTACCGATAACCCGTTCATTACGCATCACGGGTTAAAAAAGAGTTAGCATGTAATCGATTTGTATTCACCTTTTTAAAATATTAAAAGAATATAGTTTAATTGACTTGCGGTGATCTATTCTTATTTAAAAAAAAATGATTTCTATCTTTTTTCCAATCGTCTTGTAAAAACCGAAACAAATTAACTTTTAATTTTTAAAGCAAAGGAAATACGAGACGTCTGTGCGTAGACTAATTAATATGTTTGCTTACTGAGAACATAAATTAAAGAAATTCAAAAATTAAGGTGTTTATGAAGTAATTACTAAAATAAACCTTAAATCACCTGTAAAATCAGACATATCGCTTGAGAAACGTCAGAGCATTTTTCGCATAAAGTAATGTGCCGAATTATTTTTTCATTCGTTTTTTCTCGACAGATTACACAAAAGCTAAAAAAATTGGTAGCCCTTATAGGTTCAATGCTATTTCGAAGACCGACAATTAAAACTATTTTGATAAACTTATACTGTCGCTGTTATTGATCGGCGTACGTCCGTCTATATATGTGTTTGTGGTTTTACGGTTTCACGTTTTATTGGTGCTAAAGGTCGCTGTACCTTACATTCAGAATCTGTGCTTTGTTAAACCTTTGTGTGGATCGTCAGAAACAAAATCGAGGTCAATTGAGAAATTTCTAGCTTGATCATCAGGGTAATAGGAATCTTTCATTCCGTTTCATTGTCTGATTTGTTTAATAAACGAAAGCTTCTAACAAGAGGTAAGTGACATTCTTACCTTTAAAAAACGAAATTCTACTATAAAAGTGAAGGTACCTCATTCATTTCACATCTTTAAAACAAATTTAGGCTTTTTTCAGTCAAGAAACGTGGTCGACTAGACTGTCCTAAAATATAATATGCTTAAAAAATCTCACAACCATAAACTTCTGTTTTACTTTTGATATAAATTTGGTAATGTTTTGTCTGTCAGTTGTTAATGCTTTAATGATTGATTGACAACTAAAGGTGAAAATGGCCAGGTCAGGCCCCTTTTATACCGGAACTTCCGCATAATAACAGGGTCTAGTTGGGATGCCAGATCTGCCCGATTCTTCATGCCCTTAAATGGAATAGCCTCGCTGACAGACGTGCAAAACAACTGAAATCTCTAATGTTCAAAACTGTAAATCACCTTGTACCTGAATACCTGTCTGATAAATTCGCCAGCGTTAATACCATTCACAGACATAATCTTCGAGGTGCACAACATAACCTGTTTATTCCGCGACCGAACACTGAGGCCCTCAAGAAAAGTTTTCGTTATAGAGGTGCAATAACATGGAACAGTCTGTCAGCGGAGGCTAAGCAGGCCACTACGTTAAATAGTTTTTATTTCGCTATTGTATATTAGAATTTTCTTAACTTAGTTTCGTACTTATTATAGGATTTCTTTTTTAATAATGTTTGTAATTTTTAAGTCTTAGCTTTTTTGTACTAGGTTTAATGCGCACGGCTCTTTAGAAGACCACTCTTTAGTGATAAGGATGCCGTGGATAAATAAATAAAGTTAGTTAGTTAGTTTAATGTGAGTGAACTGTATGAAACATAAATATCGAGATCTGCGGAGAACGCAAGCTTCCCGAGGTGTATATGTACGTACTTCGGTAAGATCAGATTGGATGCTTTTTTGACCATATCAGTTGAAAATCATGAACTCAAGTGAGGAAGAATGTTACGGAGCAAAGCAAATTTTAGCCAGTAGAAATTGTCTGTCGTAATCTGTATTCGAATCAGTTTGGATATTTGAAGCTGTTGTGTTGTTTTAACAGACCTGTCGAAACGAAACATACGAGATTTTTATTTAGCAAGTGGAGAATGTGTTTTGCTCCTATAATGAAGATTATTCTCTGTTTACTTTTGCCACTACCAGACTTATTTGCATTGCGTTTTTCAAAAAAAATGCTACTGACTAAGTTTAAGTTTCGTTCGAAAGCTTATCTTCAATCACAAGAAAAAAAAACATTTGGAAACCATCATTCGCATTCAAAGCGTGGACAACATTTTTATTACATCCCATCTCCCCTTTTCAGTTTTGCGTCATCACAAGCCAGAAAATCAATTTTATTGCAGGCATTAGGGATCCATCAGTCGCCTTGAATATTATATCACGCGTTTGAGTCAGTAGTTTTCATACTTCGCGAGAGATTGGACAAATTTCGAAACCACGGGATAGAATGATTTTTGCTGCGTATCTTTCTCGCTGTTTAGCAATGGCTTTATCGGTGTTTATTATGTTTCATAGATAGACTTACGCCTAAGCAGTTGCTTTTAATTTGACAAAAAAGAAAAACAAATCATTCTGTGACTGTCGGTCTACATGTATGGATATAGGACAGCAGCAGAGATGCCAAAATTGAAATACTTATTTAGCTTTCAATCGGCTTGGAGAACTCGAAATAATCAAGAGATTACTTTCTAAAAAAACTGTGGTGCTGCGTCGGCGGGGGAATAAAACAGGAAAGTTCCGTATTATTTACTGAGTTGATAAGGTAAATTGGCCACCATAAGAGACTCGTGGCCAAAAAATTTCCATATAGCCTTCGGCTCGTGTTTCTATAGCTAACATAACTTTATAGACAGACGAAAAACTGAATAAATCTCATGTATTCTATGTTTTGCTCGAAGCCATGACTTGATTTCAAAACATGACTAATTATAAAATAACGTATTGGTTACGAAAATGGGCTTATTTAATATTTTCTTGAAAAAAAAAGGAACATGAAAAAATGAGTGCACTATACAGTAAATCACATTAATTTATTTTGAAAGACGCAGTGTTAAAAAACGACACCATCAGAAAAAAAAAATGATAATTCAATGTCAATTCGTAATTTGTATATGCATAATTTAAAGTTTGGTTTAACTAATGTTTTAAATAATTAAATAAAAGTCAACGTGTTGTCACAAATACACGCTGATGTCGAGAGGTAACACTCTACAGCAAAGTAAACTCACATTGCTTCTATGAGAAGTTAGCTTAATTTTTTCTAGGGAAAGCTAGCGTTTGCGGTGCCGTTTCTTCGTACCTCACTTTAAAGGTAAGGTCTTTGCTTTCTTGGGACTTTTTATTTGAATTCACTAAAAGGCGAATCACGCTACCAAGCCGGTCCAATTTGGCACTGCACGGGTTAATATGCCTTACTTAGGACAGTCTCTGGTACACCTTAAAGATTCGTGGCAAAAGGCTTTTAAACAGAAAGTTAACATCATAGAGTAAACGATACTTAAAGTGAAAGTTCTGCATCTTCTCAAGCACATTTTGGCTTTGACTAAATTCGCTAAAATCACTTGTCGCAAAAATAAAGATCTGCTCCAACGATTTTCCTGAAACTTGGTAAGGGTATATATTAAGTCAATGTCAGCTGATTCCAGAAATTTAACACAAATATAACAGCAAAATTTTTCACCGGACAGATTTTTTTCAAAAAGTGGGGTTCATTAAGCTCGATTATCACTAAAAAGATTTGTTCCCAGTTAAATCGAATTCTATCATTTTATTGCTAAATAATAGCTGTAAGTTTTCGCAAAGTTTTATAGGCATCGCTTTACCCTTTTAGAGCCGAAAAAGTTATGACCCAAAGTTTTTCATAGACGAGTGCGCCCGAAATAACAACGAAGCCATCTTAAGGTATGTTCAATTTTAATGGGTAATAGGCCTATTTTGATTTCATGACTAAAATATTTACTTGGTCCGAGGTTTAGGGGAATAAAACAAAAGAAATAACATTAAAGTTCAGAGATGAATAACTAATTTATTTTGTTTTATTCCCCTAAACCTAGGAGTCTAAGTCAAGTTAGAATTTTAATATATCGAAATTAGCCCATTCATAGTGTTTTGCATGTGATTTGATGCGGGACCCTGATGAGTATCGATAAGAACCGGGAAGATTTACCTTAGATCCATGTCTTTACCTTGAAATCGTATATCTGTCCAAATACGTTACCTCCCTTTAAAATATCTTTTAGTACACGCTCACAACATGATATTTTGGAATAATAATAATGTAATAATGCCAAAAGATTTCAAAATAGCCTTCGGCTCGTGTTTGTCTGGCTATTTGTCGTTCTCCTAAATCCTCTTGTAACCATAACTTCAAACACGGAAAGCTGTTCCCATTTCATACATCCTGTACTTTGCTCGATAAAATATACATATCATGAACGGCACCATGACATGATTTCAAAACGTTATTTCTTCACTCGCTGTTTTTGGTCGTTTCTAAAAATGTGTACATACAGCTATTTTATACTGAGTTTCTTATCGAGGGGGACATTGGGGATTTGCGGTGTTGCTCACTTTTTTATGCGGTGTTGCGGTGAATAAAATCCCAGCTTGCGGTGTTGCGGTGATCTCAAACCCTACGGTGTGCGATGTTTGCGCTTTAAAGTCTGCGGTGTTCGGTGGAACGAAATTATCTGCGGTGTTGCCGTTTCCTGTTTAACCCTTGTCAAATCTAAATTTAGCCTCCATATGTTATTTATTCCGTACTTTAATAGCGGAGCCCGCGGGCCGAAGGCCCGGCGGAGCACCATACTCATAGAACCTATGCCGTCATTTTTCATGGTCATGGCTAGCGGAATGTTTCGCGGGCGCGTTGTGCGCCCGCCGAACGCCCGCCGCCGAACGCCCGCCGCCGAACGCCCGCCGCCGAACGTCCGCCGTACGCGTTGGGCTAGCTCGCTGGCACGTATGACGTCGCAAAACATGCGCGTGTGACGCCACAAAACATCCGGGATCTTTGAGGCTTTGTTTTTTGCGCGGCTACACAGCCGTCAGCTCAGTAAACACTTTAGCCGTTGCAGGATTTTTATGCTGTTTTTAGCGGAGAATTAAAGTCGTTATTACCCAACACTTTTTTTGGCGGTTTGCTACTCAAGACAGGATACTAATTAAGGGATACTCAGAAGCCGCTTTAGTGGAAAAAGAAGAGTTTTCAGGGATAAAATCTTGCTTCGAGGAACTATATACGGTTTTAGCAATGTGATGAGATGGGTTCGTTTTACGGATTTCAGCACCAAAGCGGAGATTTAAAGAATTTCCAAGTACAGTAGTCGCCGGAGGGACTTAAAGGTAAAACAAATTACATTTTTCGATGGGAATTTATCTTGATATCAATCTGTGATTGACTTTTTGTTTGTGTTCTCGTTATGTTTTGGAGAATTGTTTATAAACGTGTAGCTTAAATTCAGTTGTATTAATTTCTTGAATTTCATCATAGACACGCTCGGCCTCGATGCGCTATAAATGGTACGCGTTTGCTTTTAAACAAACTCATGCAGATTTGAATAAAATTTTTCGAAAGAAGATTGTGTTGTTCATTTTTATGTGTTTGTTCATTCATTACAGAGATTGAAAAGCGATTTTATGTAAACAAAACAAGACTTAGATTTTATACTCGCGTCGCCTTATGCAAATATGCCTTTTGTGTATTTTTGCAATTTTGATTTCCAAATCAGTTTCTCGGGCATTTTTTGACAAGCAACAACTGTATTTTCGGAAAATAGTCGTAATAGTTATTCTAGACGGAGAAAAAGTTGTTTTTGTGAACTTTTGTACGGTCGAAATGTACTGTGCAGACGGTCGGGTAATACTGTTTTTGATAATTGCTAAAATTGAAAAATAGCCCGGTCGTCAATATTAATCTTAATTCTTGTGCTTCCGACCTTTCACCTATTAGTTAAGTTTCATCTTAGTTAAGCTTGTTCAGAGGGTCTTCAGAGGGCGCCGCTGTTAGGCTAAGCCTAACTATATATATTATTTATGACTAGTAGTAATCATAGATTATAGAGGGTCTCCTTATCCCGTGGCACCTTGTCTTGACCTAGTTCCTCAGTTTCATGAATTAATCAGCCACTGTTGAAAACGGCTATGTTGCGAGATATGTCACGTAATACTGATCGTGAGATTCCTCATGCCACACATTTTATTGTTATGATAACATATTTTATTATTTTGCAATACGGGAATTTAATTGTTCTGCCCTTTAGCTCTTAATAGGCGCCTCCACCGAAAAAAAATGAAACCCTTTCCTTCGCCTCTCCAGAAACGTTTGGGAGACTGTCGTAAGCATTAGCTTGTTCGGGATAGCTGGACTATGAGATAGACAGCGTGGGGTCTAATTTCATAATTTTTCAATAAAACTGAACTTGTAATATAGAAATAATTTTCCTGTCGGTGGTCGTTCGGACAGTCAAGGTGAAAGTTGGTCGACTGAGAAAGCAAATCAAGGATCTGTCACGCTGTGAATTTGTCAATCAATCTTTTGTCATAAAATATTATTTTGAGGTGTATGTCGCCAAAACTCTTCAACTTTGTCATCGATAAAGAGCACTGTACTTCTGTAATCATCATCACCTTGTCCTTTTCTACCATCCTATCAACAGTTCGAGATAAGCCATACTTTGTTCGAGACAACGGAGGATTCGAGATAACCTAGTTCAAGGTAACCAAAAGTTACTGGACAGATAAACAGCAAGCAAGCTAAGTCAGTCAATGATCCTGTATTTTCACATAAAAAGTTCATGAAAATACATTTTGGGCTAATAAGCGTGTCATACGACTATTTAGGTTAATTTTTGCCAAGATATGGTCGAGATGTTTTGTTCTAAATGGATCTCTTTTACTTCAGCTAAACATTAACCAGCAAATGTTTCAGAAAAAAAATGCTTTTTGGCTACAAAACACAATTTGGTAGTGAAAATAATGTCAACATCATGATTTGACATAAGACGGTAGTGCTCTCAGCCCTTGAATTTTCTCCAGATTGGCGCGCGTTTTTAATTGCCTCAGCTCATTTGCCATTTCAAGTCAGCATCATCTTCCCTTAATCGGTCGTGATATGCACTAAGTGTAGACGTTGTCATAAAAAGAAAATTATGAAATATAAAAGCTGCATTTTCTGTACATTACATTACTGAAAACAAATTAGAAGGAAAAGATATATGAAGTAATGTACCATAATTACTTTGCAAGCGCGAAATTATTGTAGCAGAATGTGGTTCGTAGACTTGAGAGGTCAATATCCCGCCTAGGGCTACTTCAATCCCACCCCTCCCCCCTCTCTCTCCTTCCCCCTCCCCTTCCCCCTCCCTCCTCCCTCCTCCCCCTTCCCCTCCCCCTCCCCCGTTACGATGGAGACTGGATCCGCCACAACTTAAGCAAGGATATTTACAAGAGCCTGCGGGAAGAATTTAGCAGTCTTTTGCAAACATGAAAGCCTTAGTAAATACAACAAGAAAACTGCGATGAAGGGGATACGAAACTGGCTTCAGCTAACTAAGAAACGCTATTTTAGAGTCACATTCCTTTCTCTTTTTATATTAATGGATTATATCTAGTCATTTTTAGAAAGACATCTAAAATACAATGCAAGTTTCCATAAAAGCTGTTATTCTCTTTACTATTACACTGCTCTACTCTACACTGCTCTACTCTACACTGCTCTACTCTACACTGCTCTACTCTACACTGCTCTACTCTACACTGCTCTACTCTACACTGCTCTACTCTACACTGCTCTACTCTACACTGCTCTACTCTACACTGCTCTTCTCTACACTGCTCTACTCTACACTGCTCTACTCTACACTGCTCTACTCTACACTGCTCTACTCTACACTGCTCTACTCTACACTGCTCTACTCTATACTACTCTACTCTACACTGCTCTACTCTACACTGCTCTACTCTACACTGCTCTACTCTACACTGCTATACTCTACACTGCTCTACTCTATACTACTCTACTCTACACTGCTCTACACTGCTCTACTCTACACTGCTCTACTCTGCACTACTCTACTCTACACTGCTCTACTCTGCACTACTCTACTCTACACTGCTCTACTCTACACTACTCTACTATACACTGCTCTTTTCTACACTGCTCTACTCTACACTGCTCTACTCTACACTACTCTACTCTACACTGCTCTACTCTACACTGCTCTACTCTACACTGCTCTACTCTACACTATTCTACTCTACACTGCTCTACTCTACACTGCTCTACTCTACACTACTCTACTCTACACTGCTCTACTCTACACTACTCTACTCTATACTGCTCTACTCTACACTGCTCTACTCTACACTGCTCTACTCTACACTACTCTACTCTACACTGCTCTACACTACACTGCTCTTCTCTACACTGCTCTACTCTACACTGCTCTACTCTACTCTACACTGCTCTACTCTACACTGCTCTACTCTACACTGCTCTACTCTACACTACTCTACTCTACACTGCTCTACTCTACACTGCTCTACTCTACACTTCTCTACTCTACACTACTCTACTCTACACTGCTCTACTCTACACTGCTCTACTCTACACTGCTCTACTCTACACTGCTCTACTCTACACTGCTCTACTCTACACTGCTCTACTCTACACTGCTCTACTCTACACTGCTCTACTCTACACTGCTCTACTCTACACTGCTCTACTCTACACTGCTCTACTCTACACTGCTCTACTCTACACTGCTCTACTCTACACTGCTCTACTCTACACTGCTCTACTCTACACTGCTCTACTCTACACTGCTCTACTCTACACTGCTCTACTCTACACTGCTCTACTCTACACTGCTATACTCTACACTGCTCTACTCTATACTACTCTACTCTACACTGCTCTACACTGCTCTATTCTACACTGCTCTACTCTGCACTACTCTACTCTACACTGCTCTACTCTGCACTACTCTACTCTACACTGCTCTACTCTACACTACTCTACTATACACTGCTCTTTTCTACACTGCTCCACTCTACACTGCTCTACTCTACACTACTCTACTCTACACTGCTCTACTCTACACTGCTCTACTCTACACTGCTCTACTCTACACTACTCTACTCTACACTGCTCTACTCTACACTGCTCTACTCTACACTGCTCTACTCTATACTACTCTACTCTACACTACTCTACTCTACACTGCTCTACTCTACACTGCTCTACTCTACACTGCTCTACTCTACACTACTCTACTCTACACTGCTCTACTCTATACTACTCTACTCTACACTGCTCTACTCTACACTGCTCTACTCTACACTGCTCTTCTCTACACTGCTCTACTCTACACTGCTCTACTCTACACTGCTCTACTCTACACTGCTCTACTCTACACTGCTCTACTCTACACTGCTCTACTCTATACTACTCTACTCTACACTGCTCTACTCTACACTGCTCTACTCTACACTGCTCTACTCTACACTGCTATACTCTACACTGCTCTACTCTATACTACTCTACTCTACACTGCTCTACACTGCTCTACTCTACACTGCTCTACTCTGCACTACTCTACTCTACACTGCTCTACTCTGCACTACTCTACTCTACACTGCTCTACTCTACACTGCTCTACTCTACACTGCTCTACTCTACACTGCTCTACTCTACACTGCTCTACTCTACACTGCTCTACTCTACACTGCTCTACTCTACACTGCTCTACTCTACACTGCTATACTCTACACTGCTCTACTCTATACTACTCTACTCTACACTGCTCTACACTGCTCTATTCTACACTGCTCTACTCTGCACTACTCTACTCTACACTGCTCTACTCTGCACTACTCTACTCTACACTGCTCTACTCTACACTACTCTACTATACACTGCTCTTTTCTACACTGCTCCACTCTACACTGCTCTACTCTACACTACTCTACTCTACACTGCTCTACTCTACACTGCTCTACTCTACACTGCTCTACTCTACACTACTCTACTCTACACTGCTCTACTCTACACTGCTCTACTCTACACTGCTCTACTCTATACTACTCTACTCTACACTACTCTACTCTACACTGCTCTACTCTACACTGCTCTACTCTACACTGCTCTACTCTACACTACTCTACTCTACACTGCTCTACTCTACACTGCTCTTCTCTACACTGCTCTACTCTACACTGCTCTACTCTACTCTACACTGCTCTACTCTACACTGCTCTACTCTACACTGCTCTACTCTACACTACTCTACTCTACACTGCTCTACTCTACACTGCTCTACTCTACACTTCTCTACTCTACACTTCTCTACTCCACACTACTCTACTCTACACTGCTCTACTCTACACTGCTCTACTCTACACTGCTCTACTCTACACTGCTCTACTCTACACTGCTCTACTCTACACTGCTCTACTCTACACTGCTCTACTCTACACTGCTCTACTCTACACTGCTCTACTCTGCACTACTCTACTCTACACTGCTCTACTCTACACTGCTCTACTCTACACTGCTCTACTCTACACTACTCTACTCTACACTGCTCTACTCTACACTGCTCTACTCTACACTGCTCTACTCTACACTGCTCTACTATACACTGCTCTACTCTACACTGCTCTACTATACACTGCTCTACTCTACACTGCTCTACTCTACACTGCTCTACTCCACACTGCTCTACTCTACACTACTCTACTCTACTCTACACTGCTCTACTCTACACTGCTCTACTCTACACTGCTCTACTCTACACTGCTCTTCTCTACACTGCTCTACTCTACACTGCTCTACTCTACACTTCTCTACTCTACACTGCTCTACTCTACACTACTTTACTTTACACTGCTCTACTCTACACTGCTCTACTCTACACTGCTCTACTCTACACTACTCTACTCTACACTGCTCTACTCTACACTGCTCTACTCTACACTGCTCTACTCTACACTGCTCTACTCTACACTGCTCTACTCTACACTGCTCTACTATACACTGCTCTACTCTACACCACTCTACTCTACACTGCTCTTCTCTACACTGCTCTACTCTACACTGCTCTACTCTACACTACTCTACTCTACACTGCTCTACTCTACACTGCTCTACTCTACACTTTTCCACTCTACACTGCTCTACTCTACACTGCTCTACTCTACACTGCTCTACTCCACACTGCTCTACTCTACACTACTCTACTCTACACTGCTCTACTCTACACTGCTCTACTCTACACTGCTCTACTCTACACTGCTCTTCTCTACACTGCTCTACTCTACACTACTTTACTTTACACTGCTCTACTCTACACTGCTCTACTCTACACTGCTCTACTCTACACTACTCTACTCTACACTGCTCTACTCTACACTGCTCTACTCCGCACTGCTCTACTCTACACTACTCTACTCTACACTGCTCTACTCTACACTGCTCTACTCTACACTGCTCTACTCTTCACTGCTCTACTCTACACTGCTCTACTCTTCACTGCTCTACTCTACACTGCTCTACTCTACACTGCTCTACTCTACACTGCTCTACTCTACACTGCTCTACTCTACACTGCTCTACTCTACACTGCTCTACTCTACACTGCTCTACTCTACACTGCTCTACTCTTCACTGCTCTACTCTACACTACTCTACTCTACACTGCTCTACTCTACACTTTTCCACTCTACACTGCTCTACTCTACACTACTCTACTCTACACTGCTCTACTCTACACTGCTCTACTCTACACTGCTCTACTCTACACTGCTCTACTCTACACTGCTCTACTCTACACTGCTCTACTCTACACTGCTCTACTCTACACTGCTCTACTCTACACTGCTCTACTCTACACTGCTCTACTCTACACTGCTCTACTCTTCACTGCTCTACTCTACACTACTCTACTCTACACTGCTCTACTCTACACTTTTCCACTCTACACTGCTCTACTCTACACTACTCTACTCTACACTGCTCTACTCTACACTGCTCTACTCTACACTGCTCTACTCTACACTACTCTACTCTACACTGCTCTACTCTACACTGCTCTACTCTACACTGCTCTACTCTACACTGCTCTACTCTACACTGCTCTACTCTACACTGCTCTACTCTACACTGTTCTACTCTACACTGCTCTACTCTACACTGCTCTACTCTACACTGCTCTTATCATATTATTAACATGGTCAGAACGTATGTAGCAGATACTGCTTTAATCAGCGAAGCTTGTACTGCATATCCAGAAAAGGGCCGGGTAGACAAAAAAAAACTGGGGCATTTGTTAATTTCCTAAAAAAAGGACAACGCTAGTTGTCAATATAATTAAGTTGCCACTAGACAATGTAAAACCAATATGAACATGTCAAAATGTTTCCTTTAAAGGTATTTTCTTACGAAGAACATCATAGCGTGTTCGGTTCATCTGAACGATCAATATTTATCCACTTAGTTGTGTATACATTTTTGTGCACGTCCCGTTTCCCATTGTGATCTTTTTTGTTTCTCAAGTAATAGTTGACTTATTGTCATACAAATGATTGAACTCGTTGTAAAAATTTAAATACTTGTTTATTTTTAATCCAGAGAACCATACCTTAGAACTTCGACATTTCTTAAGTAGTGCCCAGTTATGATAATGCCATTCCACAGTAATAGAATCATCATTTATTCTGAGCTAAGGACTTGGAGACAGTTGCAACTGCAAAACCCACTGCCACGAAAGACACCATTGCATGAAAGTCACTGTATTTAGTTTGTATCCGGTAAGCTCAGATTTTACTAAACGCATTAAATTCTGACTTTTCTAAGAGCGAGTCTGTCATCCGATAACAATGTATCCCAATAACATACATTCAAATCTGTATTAATCGGACACCCTCGAGTGTGTTCGCTTCACACAAGTTCACACAAGTAATCTTTACAGTAAATATGGGAAAATATTTTTTTGACTTTTGCCACTGTCCGCTTAATAGAGTATGTCCGCTTAGTACGGCGTTTGGTTAATGCAGGTCAGCAAGAGGACATGAGGTATAAATATCGTTTTCTTTTGAGGTTAGACTGTATTTTTTTAATCCTCTGATACTCTCTGATATTCGTGGCTTGTACTTACGCCATATAAAAATTCAGAAGCATTTAAAAACAGATTTCCACTCCAAAATGTTTATGGAATCGTAGATTGCACCAACCACATCGTCCCAAAAGATTGAATTCACTATTCTCTATTTTCGAATTACCCATAATACACTTTGTTTGCCTCCCCAAATTTTGCACGAACTATTGTTTGTAAATGCTCTTGGGACGACTGCATATTAAGAGCATTTCAAAACAATAGTTTATGCAAAATTTGGGAGGCAAACAAAGTGCGTTATGGGCAATTCGAAAATAGAGAATAAGTCACATTAAATCGGCTTATAAGCATCTATAAGGCAAAACAACCTTTAACTGGTTCACTTTTGTTTATTTTTATGGCTTATCTGAAATAGCGTAGACGAATTGCGCAACACATTTCAAACCGTTACAACTCGGAAGCAAAACGATTGTATCACTGGTATCCACTGGATCCCTATGTCAAGTTAGAAACATTTTTGTATAGGATGTATAGCTTAGATTTTTGAATTTTTCAAGACGTCATGACTTGTGCAAACCAAGAATACTCTCAGTAGTGTCTTTTATTTTCGCCGGGCTTGGAATTCGCAAAAATCGCTCAAAATTGGCCGGCGAAATTTTCGTGATATTTGATGTGCCAATTAAAAAGGTGGTCAAAGAAGCCGGCCGAGAGATTCGGAAGTCACGAATAACGGACTCACTCCTGCCGATCCTTTCTCTTGACGCTGAATCTGAGGGTTTCATGTTTATATTACCTTAAGGCTACTATTATTTGCGGTGCTTAAATTTTGTGATTTTGGAAACTGCGTATTTTGCGAGTCCTTTAATTTTTCGATTTTTCAAAGATTTGGCTGAGGAGAAACTACGCGGCAACTAAATAACTTACTGCGGGAACTAAACTTTGCGATTTGCTGAACAGTCGCAAAAATCACCACCTTCACCCGAAATGCTGTGCGCGCCGTGATCACTTCGTGTAAAACGAAATTCACGCTTGGATGCGTGCAACCAATAAGATAACGCGTATGAACAATGGACTGAATGGAGCATTTCAGAACAAAAACAAACGACCGCAACGTCTTTAGGGTGAAAGTGGGCCTTTAAAGTAACGCTGAGGTTTCGCACCGGCGTTGTTTGCATTTCGACGTGTACCATTGTTATTGAATTGTGTTCAACAGTTAAAGACAAAGAATTAGTAACCCAAAGTAGGGTAGCGTACTTTTTTGACATTTTCTTGTTGTGAAATAATAATTCCTATGAAGGAGCGCAAAATAAACCGAAATTCAAACCTGAGCGAAAATTGAAGGCATCAGGGTGAGCCCAAAAAGTATATGACACTAAAATGTATTATTCAAAACTGCATCTTAAGCCTTTTGATTGGTTACCCGGACACAGGTTCTCAATTCATATCCTAGCTGTGGCACAGATGAAAAGATGAAAAATACGCAGAGCTACCTAATTGCAGAAACCCGCGAGATTAACCCTCTAACTGCTAAGGCTAGGTTCACACTTGGTGCCCGAGCACGGTGCCCAAGTGCGATTATCGTTGCGCACTAATGTGAACGCACCTTTTTTCAAGTACCCACGTCAGAATTCGGGCACGGTGCCCGTGCCCGAGTACGAGGTCGAGACCTTGTACTCTGGCACTAAAGTGGGCACCGGTTCCCAGTGTGCACGCGTTTTGCGTTAGTTCCGAGGCACTTTACCTACAAACCACAGCTTTGTGTACGCACAATTCCCTTGTACACTCAAGTGTGAACACATTGATATCTTGGGTACTCAGCATCTGAACACAGCACCATTTTGTGCCGGTGTCTAGGCACTAGTGCCCGGGCACCAAGTGTGAACATAGCCTTTAAGAGTACCAAAAATCGAAATTCAAGAAAAATCCCAAATTTCGTTTTGTAAAATATTGAAAAACAAATGGTATCATCTCTCTTATCTTCTTATTATGAAAAAGTACTGTTGAAGAGGTTTCATTTGAATGTTCACACCATAGGATTTCGTTGACAGACTCAAAAGTTAGATCTACACTACATGTCTCCATAATTGACTCTGGGAGTGACAGGGTGAAACGGTAAAAGTGGGTTTTTGTATGAACAGTATTCTAAGAGTAGTAAAGCTAGCATCTTACAAGTTACAAAAGTGTTTTGAACGCAAATACAAAGTTTACCCTAAGGCGACTAAGAGCAAAGCCAGGAGAGGAACTCTTATTGAAAACCAAGCTTTTTATGGCAATCCGGATATCCATAACAAGCACACATTGTCCTTCCACGACCGGAAACTTATGACAATGGCCCCTTTCTTGTGTAACATGAACCTAATTATTCGTCCCTCATAATTGAAGGTATTTTATACCTCTTTTAGACCATGTAGTCTATATTTAGTTTAAATTATATTTACAAACCCTTACTCCCCTGCTTTCGTTCATTACCCCATCTGTCTTTTACGCCTTTTAAACTTCAATTTGACAGACAAACAACTTGTTTTATCTGCCGAAATTTTTCGATTTCGTGCACGGTATTCAAAGAGTTGCATGTTTATGGCGTGCGGAGAAAGTAACCGACAACCATATCAAAGTGGCACGATATTGTTCTGCTCTGTTTAGTGTGCAGGTAACTTGTTGTCTGCATTATTTCACGGTAATAAACAAGACAAAAGAAAATTAAAGTTAGCATATGTAAGTTGTTTCAGTAAAAACTATCTGGTAAATTAACTTGTTCAGTGATAACTAAACAGATTTGAAAGGCGCGTACACGTGTGAATAAACTAAACACTCTGCCTTGTCATAAATAGTTCATCTTAAACAAAAATACGTCCAGTATAGAGGGTACAACATCAACAGGAACTGACTGATCACAATTCTTGCGCCGGAAACCAAAACTTTTGCGAAGAGTTTGTTAAAAGATTGCTTTGTTCTAAATACCCTGACTTCTGGAGGTTTTTCTTCTTAAAACGTAAGTAAGGGTATTTTCTTCCCATTTCCAATTTATTACTTAGTTATGTATTTAATTCGGCTTAGAAATAATCAGCAAAGACGCAACGATTTTTCGCTCGCCCGTTTGCTAATACTTAGCATTCTACTGCATTGAATATACAACGTAATTACAACTGCATTTCAGATTTCCCTCTTCGCTTCTTCTTCACGGCGTGTTCGTTTTCATCAAAAAGATTAATAATTTAAAAATTATTATTTTCTTTTCGGATTTTCCCGTGGTTACAAATGCTAAAAACACGACGTTTCAATTCGGGCAGTTTTACTGTCCTTCTTCAGGTACTAAAAGTTCTAAAAACAACATGGCGGATGAAACTCGGATGAAAACTGAATCAACATCGAATTTGATCCACCATATTGTTTTCAAAGAGTTGTTCCAATGAGAGGTGAAAGTGTCAGAAGAACGATTGAAGATTAATAATGCTGCAATTTTACTTAACAGCTTTCTGATGTGAGATGACGAATAATTTAAGCTCAAACGTAAGACTATCATGTAATAGACAGGCAATTAATAATGTTGTACTTGGTTGATTATATTCGCTATGTGTCGATGTGTTCAGTGAAAGTGGTCATTAATTTTTCGTTTCCTTCCTAAAGTCAAGGTCTTGAGCCAATAGTGGAACAGCAAACTTTGTTTTGACAACAAATATCCCACAGATTGAAAGGTACTTCTAATATAATTCGTTAGCAAAATTATGTTATATTTTTGGAATCTAGTATGTCCGTTTTTGCTCGATAGTACAAATATTGCCTATACCTTGTGCAACTTAGCGCCTCGCCGAATATGGCAAAATTCAGCAAATGAACTTCTAAAACTCATTAATCATAGTCCATGACGAGAACACAAAGGAAATTACTTTTTTTTTCCACTTTTTATTTCAAATTATGAAGCTCAAATTTGTTACATCGTATTATTTATAACACCTATCATTATAGGAATTAACAATTTTATGTCCTGTTGTCATAATGGAATGAATGCACTAAAACGTAAATAAATTTAAGTTTCTAATCTACTGTTTAAATAAGGCTGCCATCTAGCCCGAAATTTACATTCTGTGTTATTTTTCAATGCTAAATATTTCTCAGTTCTGAATTTTGCCTTGACGATTTCCTTAGTAAACACATTAAAATTGGGTGTTACACCATGCTTCCTACTTATCTAAATATGTAATTTAATAAGAGTAATAAATAGAGGATATTACATGGCCGCGCGAAGATACGAAGATACGAAATTTCGCGCGAAAGCTCACCTGGTATTTCATTGGTGTTTATATAATAAAATAATCTAGCAGTTCTGTTCCTGTATCTAATTTACCTAGTAGCACATCTTGTAATGTAAGGTTCTCCCGTTTGCCAGAAATCAAAAACCAGAAGGATGCAAATTCATTCCAGATTAGGCTTGTGAAAGGGCACTCATAAAATAAGTGACATACAGTTTCCAATTCAATTCCACAAAATGTACAAAGATCATTTGGGACATATCCTATTTTTGCTAAGCGATAGTTAGTAAAAGTAATATCATTCAAAATCTTAAATTGGAAGCTCCTTACAAAGGTTTCAGACGAAGTGGATCTCACATTTAGGAAAGCTTTGGAAACAGTTGTATCGTCCAGGCCAATTTTCTCTTTCCACTTAGAAAAACCTCGTGAGACCTTTAGTTAGCTTTCTTTAAGATAAGCAATTCATAAAATCGTTTGCTTGTACTTGTTAGAGGGTTAAAAAATTTTCCTTCACACTGAAATTCTAATGTCCTCAATACATTCCCATTAACCTCCCGAAGTTTGAGATCAAGAGGAATAGCCTGGCGAATTCCGGTCCAAACTAAAACGTTTGTGTGTTTCAAACCATTTCGTTTCGCACAATTATAAGATTCTAGGTTATTCATATTCAATTGCATGTGCTTGCAAAATAAAATCCCAGCTTTTACGTAATGTGGATAGTTTAAACATTCCCATCATGATACAATCTATGATATTCAATCACAGCTATACCAGTAAAGTTAAGAGAAAACGTTTAGTACAGGCTTGTAAACACTTAACTAATGAACAAATTTAGGTGGCTACGACATCAAAATTTGTTACCATGGCAACCTAAAAAGAGGCCAAAAATACCCCATTTTCAACCTTTTGAGGCTAATAACTTCAAAACTGCTCAGTGAAATTTTTTGATTTTTATATATTTTCGTCTTATAAACATAACAAAAATTTGTGCCAATTTTGAAAAAATATGTACATAGGATTCAGAGATATGTCATTTTTACATAAATTTAAGGTAGCCAGTCTGAATTCTATGTACAGAATTTAAAAAAAAATGTTAAAATGTTTCTCTTGCCAATTTAACAAAAATATATCGAAAACAAAATCTTTCACCGTGTAGTTTATAAGTTATTAGCCTCAAATGGTCCAAAATAGCGTATTTTTTACCGCTTTTCGCGTTGCCATGGCAACGAATGATGACGTCGTTTGGATTCCACTTTGTTGACTGATAAAAGATTTACTGGTTTCAAGTAAAAGATTTTAAGCCACACCATTGGGCTAGCTGTAATGGAATGGTAAAAACGAGAGGGCTGAACAATTTGGAGCCACCTTAAGTAGATGATTAATAAATGCCTTCCACGGAGATGAACCTTTGGCAAAAAGCCTGTCAAGCCAGGCTAATCTGAAATATTTAATTAAAGTTTCCAAATCTGCTAATTTTAAACCTCCATACTCTATGTGTTATTTTTACTGCTAATCGAGCCATTTTATCAGGCCCTTTCCATAAAAAGTTGTAGATGACGGTATTAAGTTGCTTATTAAATGCCTCTGGAGTAGGCAACACTGAGAATGTATATAACATTTTTGGAAGCAAAAAGGATTTAATAATAGTAATTTTTCCATAGAGTGACAAGCCTCGGCAACTTCACAACCGTGTCAGCGTCCGGATGTCTTTTAATTTGTCGTAAAAATTTGTTTGTAATTAAATATTTGCATCATAGCTGAAAAATATCCCTAGGGCCTTAATAGTCTTACGCCAAGTCAACCCTAGGGGTATTGCTGTGCTTTCTCTTGAAGAACCAATCCACATAGCTTCGGTTTTAGTATAATTTACTTTCAAACCAGAACAGGATCGGAATTGGTCAAGCAGACGAAAAACAAGCTGGGCACACTCGATATTAGGCACGAAAACAGTCAGATCGTCAGCGTATTGAACCAACTTAAACTCTTCATTTCCAATTTTAATACCCTGAATGTCCGTATTGGATTGGATCGCGATTGATAAGATTTCCGCAGCAATAAAAAATTGATAGGGGGATAGCAGATCACCTTGTCCTACTCCTCTTTGTACATCAAAATATGGTGAGCATATCTCTTTATTGTCATAAGCCGTTCGTTGAACGAATCAACCATAAAACCACCGATGAGTGGCCATAATGTTTTGTAAAATTCTACTGGAATTCCATCATTGCCAGGGGTTTTACCTGTTTGAAAAGAGCCCAAAAATTTTCACATAAATCAATGGTAATTTTACCTTCACAGCTTGTGCCCAATTCTTTGGAAAGTTTCAAAATATTAGGGTTTTCAATGTATCATTGTCCTGATGTGTTTGTTGTCTTTCATAAAGTTTACTATAAAAAGACTTTTGGGCGTTCATTATTTGAAAAGGATCTGTTGAAATCGCGCCACTGATATACAGCTTTCTTATATGTTTTTTAATGGAACACAAAGGAAATCACTACCGTGAAGTTTTTTTCTTGGATACCCGGCGATTTTATTCCTTCGTCAGTTTTTTCCGCATTTAATGATCAGTTTGAGAGGCTAATTCAAACAGTCAAAAGAGTGTTTCGACATCTGCGTAGGAGTGGGTTAAAAGAACCTCGGCTGCGTCTCGTTTTTTAACCCACTTCTCGGTATTGGATATTACTTTCATGTTTAAGATAACTCCGATTTAGGAGTAATTTAGGTAGGCGCAAAGGTCTGTAATGCGCTGCCGAACAACTTAACCCTCGGACGTACACGCAAACTTATACCCCCACCGTGGTACACGGGGCAAGGGGGAGGGGGGGGGGGGGGGGGTTGCAACCCCCCCTACCCTTGAGTTTTTGCGATGTTGCAATATTTCGGAAATATTTGACATCTAATAGATAGCCCGCGATGTGCTCTACAAAATAAGGTAAATATTATGGGTTGTGGCGCTGCTGGGGTCCGTGACGTCATCCAAAATGGTCGCGAAGATGGCCATCATCTTGGATTTTACTAAAAATTCAATACATTTTTGGAAAAATGCGGAAATTGCAAATATTGTTTGCTAGAGTTGCAAAATATCATACAATTAAGCATTTTGATGCTTTTGGTTGCATTTTATGTTTTTTCACTGAAAAAAGCTAAAAAATACGCATTTTTATTCAAAAATGGCTTGACCACATGTTAGTTATGACGTCATATCTCGTTACCATAGCAATCGGTTGTCGCCAAACTTTACCAAAATGTGTCTCAAGGATAAACGAACAGCTACTCAAAACGGTATATGTGCTAATCTTAAATGGTCTTGAAAATATGGGTGAAAAACCTTAAGGGGGGAACCACCCGCCCCCTTGTACGACCGAGGGTTAAAAACACTCCCAAAAAATGCTCAAAACACTTGATAATGCTGATTCGTATATTGACGTGCCCACAATAATAGACATGGTTTCTTGATATTCCCCTTTGTTTTATTTTATTCTGATGGGTGAAAATAATTATCTGACTTGTTAAATGTGTCACTCAAAATCTTGTAAGACTCAATTTATTTATTTATCTACCAGTTTATTTATCTCCGTATTTTATTTGTAATGTGATTTCTTATTTATTTCTACAATTTTGAAAATAATGTATTTGTCTAATAAAGATTGATTGATTGAGATCGCATATTTCTCATAACGAAGTGAATTTCTGTCGGCTAAATAAAGATAAAGGCCAGGCCCCGGTTGTTCAAAAGGTGGATAGCGCTATCCACCGGATAAATCACTATCCAGTGGATAAGCATTAACAAAACCAATTGTGTTATCCACTGGATAGTGATTTATCCGGTAGATGGCACTATCCATCGTTTGAACAACTGGAGCCAGTATATTAAGAAAATCGTGCCGCTTCTCACTCAGTACAGTTGTCAGTATCGGGGCGCCTGGTTGTGACTCGATATACCGGTACTGTAATACATGATAACTTGAATGATTGAAATTCACTATCTCCTGTAAATATTTTTTTATTCGAAACCTCTGGCAGCATTTCGAAGTTCTATATGTCATTTAAAAGCTCAAAGATCGTGGATTTCTCAGAGCGAAATGAATTTCAGCTAAAAAAGGATTATAAATAGATAACTGCGCCGCTTTTACTCCGCATTGAGGCACCAGTTGAAAACTTCTTGACGTATTTCAAAATTTTACATGTAAATTGAAAACTAAGAGATCATAGAATTTCTCAAAGCTAAACTAAGATCGATATTAAACGGCTTTGAAAATATACACTGCCCTCTCGTGTTCTTGTTCCATTTACCTGTAACCATGAATTTAAAATACGTTTATGGCATTTTAACCACTCTTTATTATTCTTTTCGGGGTATGGTGTCCAATATTCTTTTTCGCAGACAGTGTCTCTTGAAAACGTACTTAGGGCTCGTCACGAAGTTGCAGCAATAAAAATTAAGTTCAGTGAGCTTACTGTTTTGCCCGAAAGCAGGAAAACATCTCCAAATTTCAAACCCGGGGGGGGGGGGGGGGGGGGGACTCCCATATAAAAATGACGGAGGAGCTCGTCGGAAATTTTCGAAAACACCCTAAAAGGTACCAGGATCTTGTTTGATGGGCGTGGTTCAAAAGAATTTTTACCCTACTAGGTATCAATTCTAAAACAATACATGTCATATTCTGTCATATGTTTTCGGCTCATACCCTAAAACGTACCGCGATAATTCTAACGGTGGTCATTTTAGATTTTAGTACCCTAAGCGGTACCAATCTCCAAATTTTGACCCCTAAAAGGTACGACGAGCACCCCCGTCATTTTTATATGGGAGTCCCCCCCCCCCCGGGATTTAAAAGCGTCTCTCATTTACGACGTGGACTTTTTCCATTATTAGTCCCACTAAAAACTACATAACTTTGTAATGCTTTTGCTTTAGACAATCGCCCATTTTTTAATTGCTACCACATCTTTGAAAACCAAACAACAACATAACAGTTAAATCACAGATTTCGGAGAATCTGGAAGCGACGATAAGAATTAAGCAACCGATCCGCTAACGACACAATTAGTATTCTTCTATTTTTTTTTTTACTGTACTCAATTTCAAATAAAAATAGTCAGAAAGTTTTGTTTAACAGGAGAGTTATATCTGACACAAATTTTACCGGTGTTAGTTGGGAAAATAACATGAGCTATTTGAATTTTGCAAGGCTTATTTGCAAATTACCGTAGGTTAAAGTATATGTTGAGTCGATTATCGGCAGATGCGCGCGACAAAGATCCATATTTACAAACCCGGTTACCGAAAAATACCAAGATAGACAGAATTGTTGGCCATATATGATTAGATTTATTCTTTTATTAAGTTTTAAACAAGGACACGAATGAATGAAATAAAACCGGTTTGCCTTGCCATCAGAATCGGCTCCTTTTCGATTTGGACCAGTACAGCCATTAATATTGAATAATTTGGCATATTATGACAATCGAGCAGATTTTTTTAATCCTGTGTGATAAAAACATATCGATTGTTTTAGCAAATAACTAGTCATAACCCGCAGATGTAGAAGAGAATAATTTCCCTTTCACATTAAGCAAAGAAAAGGAGAAATATCAGTTGCTTATATAATGTGAGGATTTTTTACGTTGTCTTAAAAAAGGAGAATTCATGCACGTTGGAACTAGATAGTTCTGTCAGTGTATAAACAAAGAGCGATTTGAGCGGATATCAGCGCATTTGAGCTAGTTCCGCGTTATTTCATTTATTTTATTTAATGGTGTGTTGTTGACACTCACCTAAGCAGTCATAAGATTTATTGTTCATACTCGAAATTTATTAACCTGTCAATCGCAAACGATCACTTATATTATGTTAGACCCCCCCAAAAAATTTATTCCGAAATCTCGAACTAGAATATAATTGAACTACGGTATTGCAGTGTTTTTCTGTGTTGCCTGTTATGTTTCTCGATCGTTATATCCTATATATAACGAAGCATATAACCATCGATGTCATATGCCTATGTAAATTATTCATTAAGCTGATAATTGGTTTTTCTTATCACCGAGCCGACAGTAAGAACAAAGTCGAGAGTATATAATTTAATTTCGTGCACGTTCGAAGAGCGACAGGATCAATAATTTCTCATTTAATATACTCGGTAAAAAGGTAAGATATCTTAAATTTGTTTTTCTTCCGTCCCTTATCGCACAAACGGAACAAAAACTAATAGGTCAACTAATAGAGCCTGGTCGAGTGAAGCAGCGAAAGGTGATTTCTTAATACCTCCAGAAACTGATGTGAAGTCATTTTCAGATTCTCCCTATTTAAACCAGGTATACCCCAGTTTAACCAAACATATAAATTATGGCTGACAGCGCTTAGGTTTATTCAAAATTTTTAGTCTGTGACAGTCTTAAATCAGTGCGGGTTATTTAATCGAAAGCTACTGTCAGTGAGCATTTCTTTTTTAAGGCGCTGTTTATTATAGTTTATAAGGCGGTTCTAACTTGTGAATCTGTGGATTAAGTCCTAAAGTGTGACCATTCGAATGAAATCTACTAAGCACTACTTTTCTGTGGTGTTGTTCATTGTGCTGCTTTTTCACCATTCAAATAAAAGCTACTGGTGCTACAATAAGTTCTTCCTTTTTCGACAGTTTACGCACGCCATATTTTGTCAATGCGAGTAGGAATCTCAGCTGTTTAATCCGGGATTAGTTTTCATATTTCTTGTGATTTTGCCTCAACCGAAAGAAACTGATAGGTTTAATAAATCCTTACAAAACTCCATGCGCACAATTTTTCTCGCCGCCACGTTTTGTTCACTTTCACTTTTCATTTCCCTTTTGACATGTGTTCGAACATACCCAGATATTAATTAAATAGCTTATATATTTTTTAAAAAGATTAAAATTTATTTTGGTCTCTGCGAATTGCTGCTGTTGTCATAACCGTTTCAGATTTTGAACTTTGCATTACTAAAATAATAATTCCAATCGAAAATCCCGTTAATGCCACTGAAACACGGCAATGCAATTTAATGATGCAAAATACGATTTCCAAGTTACATTTTCTATCATGATAATATCGGAGATAAACTCGTTGGGACGAATAATTTTTGCTTTCAAAAAACTCGTTTGTAATGTGATTTGTCATGGTATAACGACAGCCCTTATTGAATTATCGTTAAGAGCTGAACTTTTGTCCATAGAATTTAATTGTTGTTTCTTAGGAGAAATGAAACTTTAACCCACGTAGCCGGCAGAAGCAGTGTTTATCTTTCGACCATTAAACACAATTTGATTCCGTGCAGTTTTTGACTTTCATGAGGCAATTTTAAAGGACTATTTGTGTTAAGGCGGAACTCATTAACATTGACGTAGCACTACATAAAGACAACACTAAAGACGTCTATTCTGGGAAACAGGTTGGAGTGGTAAGTCATGCGTACAATGTTTATGTGAGATTAGATGACTTGACTTTTTCCATTTGAATGTATTTTTCTGCTGTATTTCAGTGATAATTATGATAGCTTTTGTAGGACTACAATCACATAATACATGCACTTAAGAACTGGAGATAAAATCCCTATCAGATGGACTATCATGCGTCTTGAGAGCTGATTTAGCTTGCATAATTTTTTTACGACAAGGCGTCAAAATTCTCCCGAAAGTAAAAGTTACGATGGTCGAACTTTTGTAACAGCCATTCTCGGGATCAGAATAGTTGTCGCTAATTATATAACGAGGCGTTCTTAATACTGCCGGGTTTTTACTTAGAAGTGGTTTAAACGGGCTACATGAGGTGATCGTTTGAGAAATGATCGCCTAGGAGACATGGTCGCGTTCGCGGAAACAAAAATTATCAAAACTGTTTTAACTGTGAATAGATCAGGGTTAAGGTAGACAAGTTTCACAAGATTGGGCTATTTATGATCCTTTTTAATATAACCGTTCCCAATACACTCAGTCAGCCTGTTTTCGGTTAAAGTAATTTTAATGTATAAATGTGAGCGCCGAAATTAGGATCTCGATATTGTCTTAGATCAAAAAATAGTGCCATTACAGTAACGCCTAAGTATATCATTTGTCCGTTTAGGATATATGATGGCGAGCTTTTGTGATAGTAATTAATCCCCAAATATAGTCTCCCTGTATATATTGGAAATATATAAAATCACTGATTCTGTTGTTGAGGTTGCCCTAACCTATTCGCTCTGAAGATCGACTGCCCATAGAATTCATTCAAAACTGAGAAATGGAATTATAAACGCCACAAGAAAGTATTGCTTAACCGGCTTTCATCTAAGCGTTCACAGTTTTTTTTCCGACGCAAAAACGATATAACGAAACCAGATTACGCGATTCGAGGTCACGGTTTGAGTTCTTCTAGCAGGAAAAGGGTAAGCTTTCTTAGGAATTTATTACTTTTTGTTAATGCTTTTTTGTTTGTCTAGGCTCATTCATTCTTAAGTTGCAATTAGGTTCAATACTATATTTTTTATATCGTTGTGATGCTCTTTGGAAAAGACAAGTTTGTGGTCTAAGCGCAATATAAATCGAATTGAAGTTTTGCTTTTGACGTCGTTATAAAATGCAATTAATTGATAACAGAATACTAGCAACATCATTTGCTAAGATTATAATTTATTTTGACCAAAAACATATTTTTTCTTGTTATCGTTTTTCGTTATGGAACTTTAAGGCCTTTGTCCGCTATTATCGCCCAATGTAAAAACTTTCATTTTGCAAAGTATTGAAGGCAAACAGCACCACAGGAAAACTTTCAGTCGCTTAAAAGCTTTTTTTTTAGTGTTGACGCTTTAGAACATCACACAGACTCAAAAGTTAGAACCACCTGTTACAGCATAATAAATAGCACTGTGACAGGAAAACATGGCTCAGTGGCTTTCATTTATTAAATGGTCCGATCAGCCTTAAGAATTTTATCCGCAGACTCAAAACTTAGAACTTCTTGTATAGTATGATATACAGTACCACGGTAAGGTACTGCTCAGTTGCTTTTATTTGAATGGTCACACTTTATGATTTCATCCACAGACTCAAAAGTTAGAACCACCTTGTACAGCATAATAAACAGTACCACAGGAAAGTACTGCTCAATAGCTTTCATTTGAATGGTCACACTTTAGGATTTCATCTACAGACTCAGAAGTTAGAACCACCTTGTACAGCATAATAACTAGAACTCGGCCATTGGAAAGTACTGCTCGACAACTTTCATTTGAATGCTCACACTCTTACTTACCTCCCCATTCGAAATAATCACTTTCAACCGCACAATAAATAAAGTACCACAGGAAAGTACAGCTCAAATACTGCTTTCATTTGAATGGTCACAGCTTAAGATTCCTTCATTCCACTTTGTACAACATAATAACAGCACCAGAGGTACCCAATTTTGAAAGCTCTCCGAGTTGAATAGTTCTTACACTCATTGTTTCCTCCATAGATTCGGACATTAGACTCTGATCAACTGCTATATTGTAATACCCCTATAAGTCTTTAAATTCGTACCTTTTTCTAAATGTTTAACAGAGTTCTATACTCATTTATGTACTCCCTTAGTTAGGAAAAAAAATCATATTTGATGTAGGTAAACTTGGTAAGATAATAGTTTGTTTGAACAAAAGAAACGCGTGACTAAGAAGGTTTTCATCAGTATCGTGTTTACTTTCATGCAGGGCTTCAAAGGAACACATCCTGGTAACCGAAGCAATTAAAAAGTTCTACTTAAAGGGGAAGTATCACGGGGATTTGGTGTCATTTTTAAAAGCAAAAAATGATATTGTATGAGCAGAAACCGAAAAATAAAACTCCAGTGGTGTGATAAATGATCACAAAATATATCAAAACTGCCGATGAGTGTCTCTAGTCATTAAGGGACTGGGTCTGAATGAATTGCAACTTGAAAAAAATTAGCCTAATTTTTTTCAAGTTTCCACATTTTCGTCTCCAAAATAGGTTAGAACAGAGCATGATTGGTTGCTCCTTAAAGAATTGGTTGATTTCACTCTCTTGGTGTTTTAGTATTACTTTGTAAATAAGTAAAGGTATTGTGAAATGGCTTTGACCAAAAAAGATCAAAATTCCCGTGATACTTCCCCTTTAAGTTAGTGACATAAAGTGTACGCCTTTAAACGAAATTTAATCTTTATTTATTTTAGTACTTAAGTTGAATTGAATAAATATTTCTAGTTGAATACCATAATCACATATGTGTAAAATTAAAACCGCAATCGATCGCTTTTGAACATGACTAGTAGGAGTCATGTTCTATTAATAGCTGGTTTTAATGTGATGTCAACGATCACGTGATTTCAGAGAAACTGGCCAACGATAAGGCCATCATCCGGGATCAGTTCATAAATAGAGACTTATATAGCGCACATATCACATGTCTCATGGCGCTTTACATACACTTATGAGAATGAGATCGGACGTCAGCTTATGAAGGCGCCACATGCAGCCGCTATCAGTCCATTGTTGATCTCATCTCACCCACCCCACCCATGAACAATGTATGGCACTGAGGGTGGTCACAGCCAGAGTTTTGTTACGTCCTCAGTGGTTCTTTTACGTCCCCATGGGAGACGGGACCTTCACGTGGTTATCCGAGCCACGTGAAGGTCTAACCATTTGCTGATGTCATAGCAAAGGCAGCACCTTCATCCTCAGTTATTTTAAGACCCTGAGTTGGTCCGGCCGGGCTTCGAACCCGAGACCTCCCGCTCTGCAGACTGGCACTCTATCAACTGAGCTAACCAGGAGGTAACCAGCATAGAATGTTTTATTATACATATTTTCTTCAATAGTGCCATAAAGTTAAGCTAGAAGAATTTAATTTTTTAAGCTGTCAAGTGAACAAATAACCTAGCTAAACAGTGAGGTTTTTCAGTTATTACTTTTAGTGACACTTATAGCATTATATACTTAGCCCAGGGATAATGGAGAAATGAAGCACCTAAACGGTCTGCTTAGCTCAACTCAAAGTAATGTTCATTTTTTCGGATAACACGCGTAGTTTTCCAAAGTATTCAATCAGGTACTTTTTTTTGCTTATTTTAGTATTTTACATTAAATGAGCAGAAATAGGATATCTGCAAGTTAAATAGTATTTCTTTAAAGATAATATGAATAACAAGAGTAATTGTACTTTCTTTGTCTTATTCACATTTTGTCAATAAAAAATCCATTTCCCTGACAGTTTGGGGTATTGGTAATTTTAATTATAAAAAACCTAATTCGTGTGTTATATCACTAAAATAAACACATTGAGATAAGGCGAATAATCTTAGTAATTGTGACAATTGTGCTTTTAATCCTTATTTCTTGGATCGTTTTTGCAGTATTATTTAACCAACTAAAATTACAATGAAAAGTGATAAAGAAAGGTAACAGTTAAAATTATTCAGCTATATTATTTATATATGTTTAGCTAATTGTAACAACTGAACTTTTTTTCTATTCGTTACCACAATGTAACCTAATGTTACGATTTGAAAACATTCTATTCAGAATGTACATGTTTCTAAAATTCTAAAAAATGCAATGTCATTATATTCCTTAACCAGTCACGGAAAACATTTCTTTTCCAGCAAAAATGCAACAAAATTTAATTTTAGTTAAAAATGACCCCATGAATTTGATTATGTTGGTGAAGGCTGAAAGCATTCATGGTATAAATATTCATTAAGAATAAAGAGTTTTGACCTATTAACAAAAGAAATGCATGAAATAAACAATTGAAAAAAGTAATATTAAAGCCGATTATATTAATACAATCTCGGACATGTATCTACTGAATTCGGTCGATTTGTGATCAAAAGCGAAAATTCAAAATATCACAAGGTTAAGTTCCTTATTCTGGTTTGTTCTGGCTATCTCGTCTTTTGACTAATTGACCAACATGTTTGAACCATGAGTCCACCCGCTCGACATCCCTAGTCAAAGTTAAACCCCGTTATCGGAAATAGCAATTAGTATTGTGGGTCAACATATTCGCCGCAATATTCAAAGCTGTATTCTCTCTTTTTTTTACAGGAACTAAACAGCAATATATTGTATGGCGTAGACTGAGCAGCGATTATGTGGCTTCTAAAGAAGGTTCGTTGGCTGGAGCTACAATTTTCTTTCAAGTTTTTGTTGTTTCTCTGGATTTTTACTCCATATAACAAGGTCAATGGAAATCCAAGTGCTGCGACTGTGACTAAAGCCAGATGTTATGCCAACTGCTTAACAAAGGTAAGCTAACCTTTCAATATACTACCAACAAGCGCGGGTTCTCTCATTGTCTTATATCTTCAGTTTCAGCGTTTCTTTTGTCAATTTCAAAGCAATTTCTGATTTAGTTTCAACACGAGACTGTGTTTAAGATAATCCGATGTATTTAACTTTTATTTCGATATGTGACTTATGAAAGAAATAATCTCCAACACTTTAATTGAATGGCACAAATTGTCGACAAATATCAAACCATTTCACCCGTCTTTTCAAAATCACGCAACAGAAACTAAAACATAACGAAATTTATCCTTTATCCTATCGACCATAATATTTCGCTTTTCAGCAAGATGAAAGCGAAGTAATGTTTTTTTTTTGCCGGGTTGGATCATAACAAATACGGAATGTATATTTAGTGACGTCAGGAGGTTTTCGAAGTAATGAATGGGGTTAGTTTCTAGAGAAACTGTGGTGCTGCGTCGGTGGGGGGATGAAACACGAGAATTTAGTTTTATCGACTGAGTCGATAAGGTAAATTGACCACCGTAAAAAGATTCAAATAGCTGACGTTTCGAGCGCTAGTCCTTCGTCGGAGCGAATCAAGGAATTGTGGGTAGTGTGTGGTTTTATATAGTAAGCGGTGGAGCTACGCTATTGGTGGAAGTTTGGTGACGTGAAAAACAAATGTAGATTAGTTGAATGAAAAGCGTTCGTTGATTCCGTGGGGTTTGAGAGTGCCGATTTGAAAGATGATTTTTTGTTCTAGGTTTTTACGGCTTTCTGTGTTACCCTGGTGTAGGGAAAGGCCGCAGATTGTCATGTGTTGTTTAGAATGGTTAGTAAGATTAAAATGGCGCGCGACTGGTTTGGATGCGTCTTTGTCATTTTTTTCAACGTCTCGGAGATGTTCACGAAAACGGTCGCCCAGTCTCCTCCCTGTTTCGCCAATGTATATCTTTTTGCAAAAAGTACATGTTATGCAGTAGATAACATTTACGGAGGTGCATGTAAAACGATCAGTGATTTTAATAGATCGTTTGGGTCCTGTTATTTTGTCCGCGTTGTGAATGAAAGGACAAGTGTTACATCGTGTGCGTGTGCATTTGAAAGTTCCCGGTACATCGTCAGATTTCAGTGCGCTCGTAACTAGAAAGTTGCCTATGTTTTTGTCACGTTTGAATGAAATTAGTGGGGGTTGTGAAAAAATTCTGCCAGTTTCGGGGTCGTTTTGGAGTAATTTGAAATTTTTTAAAATGATGCTTTTGACTGTGTTGTTGTGTGGGTGGAAAGTGAGGGTGAATGGAATTCTCTCGTTCTCTTCCATCTGTGGCATTTGTAGTGCTGATTGTCTGTCGATCTGTTGTGCACGTTGTTGGCCCGTATTAACAACAGAGTCAGGGTACCCACGTTTCTTGAAAAACTGGCACATTTCTTCTGATTTGTTGGAAAAATCAGAGTCATCACTACATAGACGTCGAAGTCTGAGAAATTGAGAATACGGAATGGCGTTTTTAACGTGCGATGGATGTGAGGATGAATGTAACAGATAACTGTGGGAATCTGTAGGTTTGTAGTGCACACTTGTGGATAAACTGTTACCGTTGATTGAAATATTAATGTCAAGAAAAGCGACTGAGGTTTCGGAAATTTCCCAGGTATATTTTAGAGCTGGATGAAAAGTATTGACAGAAGTTATGAATTGATTAAGTTCCTCTTTACTGGAAGAGGTAGCGCCAATGCAATCATCGATGTAGCGGCCGTAGAGTTCGGGTTTGGTTCCGTGGTACTGATTAAAAAATTTGTCTTCGATGTGGCCTACAAAAAGGTTAGCGTAGCTTGGTCCCATTTTGGTGCCCATGGCGACTCCATTTACTTGTTTGTAGTAGTTTTGGGAAAATGAAAAACAGTTAAGTGTCAAAACTAATTCGGCCAAGCGGAGCAGTGTTTCTGAGCTTGGGTTTTGAATGGAGCGCTGGTCGAAAAAATATTTTAGTGCTTGAAGTCCTTCGTCATTGGGGATGACGGTATATAAAGAGGTAATGTCCATAGTGAAAATTAATTTGTTTTCGCTGGGAAAACTGAAATCCCGGAAAATTTCGAGTGCGTGATTGGTGTCCTTAATGTACGAGGGTAGTGATTTGACAATGGGGGCCATGATTTTGTCTAAATAGCTAGAAATTAGTTCGGTAGGACAGCTACAAGCGGAAACAATTGGTCGGCCCGGATTGTTTGGTTTATGAATTTTAGGTTTGAAATAAACGCGTGAGGTTCTAGGAGTAGTGATGATGAGATTGTTGGCGGTAACTGGTAATTGTTGTTTAGTAATGAGGTCTTGGATAGTTTCTTTGACAATTTTTTGGTTGGTAGAAGTGAGATCTTTATCAACTTTGGCATAGAAAGCGGTGTCAGAAAGTTGCCGAAAAGCCTCTTGTCGGTAAAGGTCGGTCCGCCAAACAACTACCGCCCCGCCTTTGTCGGCCGCTTTGATAACAATGTCGCGTCGTTTGCTAAGACTTTTGAGCGCTGCCCATTCTCCTGTTGAAAGGTTGGAAATTTTGGTGTGGCGGTTAAATTTAAGTTTTTGGACATCGTGACGACATTTTTTGATGAAAAAATCTAGAGAAGAAAACTGGCCCTCTGGGGGAGTCCATTTTGATTTGCGAACGTTGAGTGTTTCAAAAACATCTTTTTCCGAGGTGTTAGAATTGTCTTCTTTGTCGTGGAAAAAAGCTCTTAATTGCACGCGGCGAAGGAATTTTTCAACATCTTGTTTGACTGAAAATTCGTCGGTTTGTTTCGTTATAGGAACAAAGTTTAAACCTTTACTAAGAACAGACCTCTCTGGGTTAGAAAGCGGCAAATTTTCCGGAATGGTAACGACGCCATTGTGACTATCGAATGAATGGTCGCCGGATAATTGAGGACCTATTAACTGTTCAAGTTTTTGGGTCTTGATTTGGTTAAGGCTGTTGAACAGTTTAGCATTGAGTTCTTGAATTTTAGCGCGAATTGATTGTACTAAGACAGCTGGACAAATTTTGGAAAGTTCGGAACGGTATTGGATAATTTCCTTTTCGAGATTGTTACGTTTAAGGCACATAGCTCTGATGGTGATCCTCATAATATTACGCGAGAAAGAATTTTGGGCATGGTGAATTTCGTGAAAATATTGTTGATTGGAATCAGAGAATGTAGAAGCGTGAAAATTTGAACGAAACCCTTTAGGAATGACTTTGGATTGGAGGCAACGGCCGATGAAATTGATGTGACTACAAAACCTAGTTTTGGTAAAGATGTGAGTGGCTAAACGAAAGGCTAAATTAGTGGAAATGGGGGGAAAAGGAATAAGATAACTTACGATTTCCTGGCGTAGCTCCTTGGTGAGTGTCTTGAGGTTAGGCATCGTTGTCTTCGGTTCGTTCGGTGAGAAAGCTGTTGAGTAAGAAATATTGATGTAAAAAGTTAATGGTCGCAGCGAATAAACAACAAATGAATGGGGTTAGTTTCTAGAGAAACTGTGGTGCTGCGTCGGTGGGGGGATGAAACACGAGAATTTAGTTTTATCGACTGAGTCGATAAGGTAAATTGACCACCGTAAAAAGATTCAAATAGCTGACGTTTCGAGCGCTAGCCCTTCGTCGGAGCGAATCAAGGAATTGTGGGTAGTGTGTGGTTTTATATAGTAAGCGGTGGAGCTACGCTATTGGTGGAAGTTTGGTGACGTGAAAAACAAATGTAGATTAGTTGAATGAAAAGCGTTCGTTGATTCCGTGGGGTTTGAGAGTGCCGATTTGAAAGATGATTTTTTGTTCTAGGTTTTTACGGCTTTCTGTGTTACCCTGGTGTAGGGAAAGGCCGCAGATTGTCATGTGTTGTTTAGAATCACGAGAATTTAGTTTTATCGACTGAGTCGATAAGGTAAATTGACCACCGTAAAAAGATTCAAATAGCTGACGTTTCGAGCGCTAGCCCTTCGTCGGAGCGAATCAAGGAATTGTGGGTAGTGTGTGGTTTTATATAGTAAGCGGTGGAGCTACGCTATTGGTGGAAATTTGGTGACGTGAAAAACAAATGTAGATTAGTTGAATGAAAAGCGTTCGTTGATTCCGTGGGGTTTGAGAGTGCCGATTTGAAAGATGATTTTTTGTTCTAGGTTTTTACGGCTTTCTGTGTTACCCTGGTGTAGGGAAAGGCCGCAGATTGTCATGTGTTGTTTAGAATCACGAGAATTTAGTTTTATCGACTGAGTCGATAAGGTAAATTGACCACCGTAAAAAGATTCAAATAGCTGACGTTTCGAGCGCTAGCCCTTCGTCGGAGCGAATCAAGGAATTGTGGGTAGTGTGTGGTTTTATATAGTAAGCGGTGGAGCTACGCTATTGGTGGAAATTTGGTGACGTGAAAAACAAATGTAGATTAGTTGAATGAAAAGCGTTCGTTGATTCCGTGGGGTTTGAGAGTGCCGATTTGAAAGATGATTTTTTGTTCTAGGTTTTTACGGCTTTCTGTGTTACCCTGGTGTAGGGAAAGGCCGCAGATTGTCATGTGTTGTTTAGAATGGTTAGTAAGATTAAAATGGCGCGCGACTGGTTTGGATGCGTCTTTGTCATTTTTTTCAACGTCTCGGAGATGTTCACGAAAACGGTCGCCCAGTCTCCTCCCTGTTTCGCCAATGTATATCTTTTTGCAAAAAGTACATGTAATGCAGTAGATAACATTTACGGAGGTGCATGTAAAACGATCAGTGATTTTAATAGATCGTTTGGGTCCTGTTATTTTGTCCGCGTTGTGAATGAAAGGACAAGTGTTACATCGTGTGCGTGTGCATTTGAAAGTTCCCGGTACATCGTCAGATTTCAGTGCGCTCGTAACTAGAAAGTTGCCTATGTTTTTGTCACGTTTGAATGAAATTAGTGGGGGTTGTGAAAAAATTCTGCCAGTTTCGGGGTCGTTTTGGAGTAATTTGAAATTTTTTAAAATGATGCTTTTGACTGTGTTGTTGTGTGGGTGGAAAGTGAGGGTGAATGGAATTCTCTCGTTCTCTTCCTTCTGTGGCGTTTGTAGTGCTGACTGTCTGTCGATCTGTTGTGCACGTTGTTGGCCCGTATTAACAACAGAGTCAGGGTACCCACGTTTCTTGAAAAACTGGCACATTTCTTCTGATTTGTTGGAAAAATCAGAGTCATCACTACATAGACGTCGAAGTCTGAGAAATTGAGAATACGGAATGGCGTTTTTAACGTGCGATGGATGTGAGGATGAATGTAACAGATAACTGTGGGAATCTGTAGGTTTGTAGTGCACACTTGTGGATAAACTGTTACCGTTGATTGAAATATTAATGTCAAGAAAAGCGACTGAGGTTTCGGAAATTTCCCAGGTATATTTTAGAGCTGGATGAAAAGTATTGACAGAAGTTATGAATTGATTAAGTTCCTCTTTACTGGAAGAGGTAGCGCCAATGCAATCATCGATGTAACGGCCGTAGAGTTCGGGTTTGGTTCCGTGGTACTGATTAAAAAATTTGTCTTCGATGTGGCCTACAAAAAGGTTAGCGTAGCTTGGTCCCATTTTGGTGCCCATGGCGACTCCATTTACCAGCGACTCCAGCCGTAAAAATCATCTTTCAAATCGGCACTCTCAAACCCCACGGAATCAACGAACGCTTTTCATTCAACTAATCTACATTTGTTTTTCACGTCACCAAATTTCCACCAATAGCGTAGCTCCACCGCTTACTATATAAAACCACACACTACCCACAATTCCTTGATTCGCTCCGACGAAGGGCTAGCGCTCGAAACGTCAGCTATTTGAATCTTTTTACGGTGGTCAATTTACCTTATCGACTCAGTCGATAAAACTAAATTCTCGTGTTTCATCCCCCCACCGACGCAGCACCACAGTTTCTCTAGAAACTAACCCCATTCATTTGTTGTTTAGAATGGTTAGTAAGATTAAAATGGCGCGCGACTGGTTTGGATGCGTCTTTGTCATTTTTTTCAACGTCTCGGAGATGTTCACGAAAACGGTCGCCCAGTCTCCTCCCTGTTTCGCCAATGTATATCTTTTTGCAAAAAGTACATGTTATGCAGTAGATAACATTTACGGAGGTGCATGTAAAACGATCAGTGATTTTAATAGATCGTTTGGGTCCTGTTATTTTGTCCGCGTTGTGAATGAAAGGACAAGTGTTACATCGTGTGCGTGTGCATTTGAAAGTTCCCGGTACATCGTCAGATTTCAGTGCGCTCGTAACTAGAAAGTTGCCTATGTTTTTGTCACGTTTGAATGAAATTAGTGGGGGTTGTGAAAAAATTCTGCCAGTTTCGGGGTCGTTTTGGAGTAATTTGAAATTTTTTAAAATGATGCTTTTGACTGTGTTGTTGTGTGGGTGGAAAGTGAGGGTGAATGGAATTCTCTCGTTCTCTTCCATCTGTGGCATTTGTAGTGCTGATTGTCTGTCGATCTGTTGTGCACGTTGTTGGCCCGTATTAACAACAGAGTCAGGGTACCCACGTTTCTTGAAAAACTGGCACATTTCTTCTGATTTGTTGGAAAAATCAGAGTCATCACTACATAGACGTCGAAGTCTGAGAAATTGAGAATACGGAATGGCGTTTTTAACGTGCGATGGATGTGAGGATGAATGTAACAGATAACTGTGGGAATCTGTAGGTTTGTAGTGCACACTTGTGGATAAACTGTTACCGTTGATTGAAATATTAATGTCAAGAAAAGCGACTGAGGTTTCGGAAATTTCCCAGGTATATTTTAGAGCTGGATGAAAAGTATTGACAGAAGTTATGAATTGATTAAGTTCCTCTTTACTGGAAGAGGTAGCGCCAATGCAATCATCGATGTAGCGGCCGTAGAGTTCGGGTTTGGTTCCGTGGTACTGATTAAAAAATTTGTCTTCGATGTGGCCTACAAAAAGGTTAGCGTAGCTTGGTCCCATTCTAACCATTCTAAACAACACTAACCATTCTAAACAACACATGACAATCTGCGGCCTTTCCCTACACCAGGGTAACACAGAAAGCCGTAAAAACCTAGAACAAAAAATCATCTTTCAAATCGGCACTCTCAAACCCCACGGAATCAACGAACGCTTTTCATTCAACTAATCTACATTTGTTTTTCACGTCACCAAACTTCCACCAATAGCGTAGCTCCACCGCTTACTATATAAAACCACACACTACCCACAATTCCTTGATTCGCTCCGACGAAGGGCTAGCGCTCGAAACGTCAGCTATTTGAATCTTTTTACGGTGGTCAATTTACCTTATCGACTCAGTCGATAAAACTAAATTCTCGGTTTTCGAAGTAGGTCGACGATGAAAAAAGTATCTTTCCTCTTCTTAGCAATGAAAACTGTCGTACAATTCGGATCATTTACGCCTTTATTTTCATCAAGTTTAACCGTTCATGCTTGCTCCGAGCAGCAATTTGAAAAGATTTCCCCTCGATTGGCAAAATAGCTCAAAATTGGATCAATCTAGAATGTATTTAACACGTGTAATGTTCATAATAGCATATTACGCGTTAACACTGAGCATAATGTTTAGAATTGGCAGCAATTTATTAATCCTGGTGATTTCCTGTAAGGCATAAACAGATTATAACAAGTCCTTTTTCTACCGGAAAAGAGTCTCTCATTCATTCTCATTTTATTAGCATAGGCTGTCAAATAAGGGATAATTACTTACGTTTATGATAAGCAATGTGCAGCACAAGTACTTTGTACTGATTAACATAATGTAATTGCACTCAAATGTTTTGAAGAAATTGAAAAATTATATTAACCATATATTTTACCAGTGCGGGTTCTGTAATCAGGGAAACATAAATAACGTGGCCTTACCAAATTCGGCGGGCGATATTGTATGTATTTATTACACTACGAAATTAGTATTTTGCAGACTGAGAAAGGTTCCAAATGTTTGCAGTAGGCCTCAAAACATGCTTGACTTGTACATATATAAAGTTATGTTCATTCGAACCCGAGAAAGTTATTTATTTCATTAAAAAAAGCTCAAAGTCAAAGTCATCGTAAATTTTATTTGAAATATATTAAAAAATATGAAGCCGTGGGTATTATTAGTGGAGTTGGCACAGTGGAAGTGAAACTAAACGTTGTTCATTTTCCGGTTCAACTCAACACCTGTCATCCATAAAATAAAGGATTTTTAACAGCGTTTCCCCAGGCTTGTAGAAACCTCCTTGGAAATAAATCAATTTAAGATATCTGTGTGGTATGCCAATATACAACATAGTTATTCAAATTCACGTCTGTTAAACAAAACACCCGAGTGGTATACCAAATAAAATATGAAGAGTTACTTGGAAACAAAATTTTATTTACTGCGATAAGTTTTCCGTAAATGAACAACACTTAAAATCACCTGTCCATCTCTATCATCATGAACATTCGTCTCGGAAGCCGATGTCCGGTCTATGCGTAGTATCAGTGGGTAGCTGAATCTAATGGAAAATTTGTAAAATTCAGTGGGCAGTACACGGAAATTTCTTTTCTGTTTTCCTGTACGAATTTTAGAACTTTTAAAAGTTAGCTTTATTTAGGACACCATGCCATTTCTGATTCGTGCAGCTAGGATCTTTCACGTAACTGTTGTGCGCTTTTTGATGTCACCACGCGCCACGATTAGCCTGTGCTATTTGCCGGTGGTGTCAATTGGCCATTTCCGAGTTGCCTTTAGCCTCTCTATCAAAGCGAGGCCAGGTGCGAAACCTTTCATATGAAAATAAGTTTTCATTCACATGCAAATAAAACTTCTTTGCATGTGAATGAAAACTCATTTTCATAAGAAAGGTTTCGCACCTAGCCTCGCTTTGATAGAGAGGCTAAAGGCAACTCGGAAATGGCCTATTCTGTACACATTTCAAAATCAATATTAAAAATTGTTGTTATTGAACTTTTAACCAGTATAATTTATCGTATACGCGCCGTTCACACCAAAGCTAAAACATGTTTATATGTTTTTTAATGCTAAAAAACGAAGTTAACTAAAAAACCTGTGCGAGGTATGTTAACCGGTTTCGTGTTTAATTAAACAAGTTCAAAATGGCCGTTGGAAAAAATACAAAATAAAACCCAGAGGCGCCAGTAAAGCTTCCTGTTACTCCAAAATTAAAAGTGTAGGGAACAAAATAATGCCACGAAGGCCAAACGTCTTGCTTTAGGGCCGCTGCGTCCAATATACTTAATGAATTTCTTCCCAACCAAGTCCGATACGTTTTGACCAATATAAAGCCACTCGACAAAGTTCCATGCAGAGAAAGATAAAGTAAAAGTTGTTTCGCGTTTTTCGTTTTATTTTTCTTTAGTATCACGTTTCAGTATAAGCAAGGTTACACATAAATAACTTATTTTGTGGTGACCTAAACATGTTTTGTTACTAAGCATGTTTGTCAATGGGGGATAAATCGGTGTGAATGGTAATATATATGGATAGGCTGAGCCTAACAGCGCAGCTCTCTGAACCCAGAAAGCCGATGATAAACTTAACTGAGGTGAAAGGTCGGAAGCACAAGAATTAAGATTGACAACCGGGCTATTTTTCAATTTTAGCAATTCTCAAAAACAGAATTACGCGACCGACGGTCTGCACAGTACATTTAGACCGTACAAAAGTTCACAAAAACAACTTTTTCTCCGTCTAGAATAACTAGTACGACTAATTTTCGAATAAAATACACCCGTTGCATGCTTATCAAAAATTGCCCGAGAAACTGATTTGGAAATCACAATTGCAAAAAATACACAAACATATTTGCATAAGGCCACGCGAGTGAAGTTAGAACTATAAAATCCAAGTCTTGTTTTGTTTACATAAAATCGCTTTTCAACCTATGTAATGAATGAACAAACGCATAAAAATGGACAACACAATCTTCTTTTGAACAATTTTATTCAAATCTCCATAACTTTATGTTTAAAAGCAAAACGCGAACCATTTATAGCGCAACGAGGCCGAGCTGTCTTCGATGAAAGACATCATGAAACGACTGAATTTGAGCACGTTTTATAAACAACTCGCCAAAACTAACAAGAACACAAAGAAAAAGCCAATCACAGATTGATATCAACATAAATTTCCATCGAAAATGTAATTTGTTTTACCTTTAAGAAATTTTTTAAATCTCCGCTTCTCCAGTTCTGAAATACGAAGTGACAAACATCTCCCCGCATTGCTCCCGCGTTGATTAAAACGTATGAAGTTCCTCGAAGCAAGATTTCATCCCTGAAATCTCTTCTTTTTCCACTAAAGCGGTTTCTGAGTATCTTTTAATTAGTATCCCTGTCTTGAGTAGCAAACCGCGAAAAAATGCACACAGCAAAATGATCAAAGTGTTTACCGAGCTGACGTGACATTCGGCCGTGTAGCCGCGCGAAATCAAAGCCTCGCTTTGGTTTCAAAATTGCTAAGATGGCTAGCGAAACATTCCGCTAGTCATGGGTGGTGACTAGAATGGATACTCCAAAATCAGGTTGGACCACCTCGGACGCCTTATTGAGACTTATATAACGAAGTAACTGGTTAGCTTGCAGTTGAGGTTGGAGTTAGCAGTTTATGTAGTTAAATTTAGGCCTAAACAACCCGAGAAGCTAGATGGTACTCTGGTACGGTAGACTATGTAAGCCTAACCATAGCTGAGGTCACAGTTTCAATCCTGAGTGGGGATTTTAGATTTTCTTTTTTACACTTAAAAATTTAATGAAAATAAATTTTAAGTGTCGACATTACGTTATGTAATTCTTAATAAGTGTCCGAGGTGGTCCAACCTGATTTTGGAGTATCCATTCTAGTCACAACCCTAGCCATGACCATGAAAAATGAAGGTTCTATGAGTATGGAGCTACGCGAAAGAGCCCCGCTATAATTTTAAATGGCTCATCGGTACATTGTAGTATAGAATTGTTTCTCCTCATAAAGGTACGCATCGGAAGAAATAACAATTGGGTTTACTTAACGAAGTCGCACATTTTCTATCAATTAACGTAAATTTCGACCTCCTAATATTTAAGGTAAGAAGCGATAAGAAGACAAACTAAATTAGATCATTCGATGCATCTTGTGTTTCAGCATCCAGCTTCTAACGAAACTGAAGAGACGTGTCAGACGTCAATATGTAAAGAAGTAAGTCTTATTGATCGCCATGGCCATCTCAAACAACTTAAGGCCTGCATAAACATCTAATCTAACACAGCAGAGATTTTAGATTATCCCCTTCTCCTTTGATAAAATTAGTATCGCTCATGAAGTTTAAAGGAATAAAAAGTTGACTTGTTTGATCAAGTGTCACGTGAATATTCTTGATTGACGTTTTTCAAATGGAGTACTTTTGCATTTGCTGAGAACCATTTCATATGGTGTTATGCGATCTTTTTTCGTAAATTAATTGTTGACTGTCTCCGTTAACACACGGACAAGATTAAAAGCAGGGGTTACCAAGACCCTACTATGAGTCACAGTCTTCTAAACATTTTAACCATTACAAGGCGAATATAATTAAACTACAACTTGAGAATGGAAAATTGAACAAATCGTTACAAATACAGACAGCAAACTGCTTGCCAAGTTTTATAAAAATTGAACCAAAGGCTTCTGCCTCATTAAAATATGCCAAATTATTAGTGGAGTCAAGCCTTAAAGTGTGATGTTGGTTATTTTCAAGTATATATTAACATTGTGTTATTTTACAGTGTTTAATTCCGTGTGAAACGTCTTTCTCTGACGACGCAACGTGCAGGCAAAACTGTGTAAGTGCAAGCTTGAATTGTTTTGTTTTCGTGTTTTTTTTTTCGTCCACGACCTTCTCCTACACCTTCGCTTAGTTAATAAATTGTAGTTGTTTTTGTTGTTCAGCATCAAAGAATCGAGTCCAGTATGTATAACTACATTTTACCCCTTTTTTCTGTTTTCTTTTTCTAATTATAGAAACATTCAAACAGCTGCCTTGAGAGCTGCGAGTTTTTGATGCAACTGAGGAACTTCTCTTCAATAGTCACTGGAGATGGGTCCACAACACCAACCCCAGGCATTCCAATAGTAACAAACAGGACTTTCACCTCCATCTCACTGCGGTGGAAACCTGTGAAGAACACGACTGGTATCCCTGTGTACCTGATTGAAATGACGTTTCACCACGAATCGAGATCTTCTGCTATGTACTTGACAGAGGTATATTGCAGGATAAAACAGTTTAATTTCATTCTTGCTTTTATTTTTTTTTTGTCTTTAGGATTCCACTTTCTGTTCTCACTTTTATCATTACCTTTTTTGCTGCCATTATTATTTCGACTTTGGTATTTCCTAGGTGTTTACTAAACCACAGGCTACAGTCACATTTCAACAACTTTGCCAGTACATTAGGACACCTCCATTTCGGTCAGAATACAAGCCGATATTATACAAGTTTAGAGTGACTGTTCTTACGGAAAACTCCTCTCTAAGCTCTGGACAACAAACAATGCAAACGAGTAAGTAAAATTGAAAATACTTTTGCATTTTATAAAATTACAATATTGACTTACCTGTTTTGTGCATGTGTTGTGACACATGCACTTTAAACACGAAGTTCCGGTATAAAAGGAGCCTGGCCTGGCCATTCTCACCTCCAGTCAAGCACTGAAGCATTTTAACAACTGACAAAAAACATGCGTCATTACTAAAACCATTGCTTACACAATCCGGAAAAACTTTATGAAAGTTATATCAGAAGTCTTTATGAAGTTCTATTTCTTTTGTTGCTTAGGTAAAATCTTGGTTTAATTAGATTTTTGAAGCAAATTATATTTCAAGGACACGCAATTTAACCATGTTTTGTGACTGAAAGACGTCTTAATTTGCATTTCACACCCAAAAGGTGTGAAAAGGGGGAGGAGCTAAGCCTTCGTGTTTAAACTGGTCACACCTGTCCAATCTACAATACTTTTAAAGGCATTGTAAGGCAAGACAATACACTATGTGAATATTCCAAATACAACGAAAGGAAATATATACGGATAAAATGTTGTATTGGGATATTCACATAGTGCATTTTCTTTCCCTATATCGTAAGACAGTAGTAGCAAAATAGAAACATTTCCTGCCATAATAAATACAAAAGGGTTAAGCAACACAAACGACATTTAGGCTTTTAGCATAGTAGACCCGAGTATAATAATTGTATATTAATGATATTTTGAAAAGATAAGACACGGTGCGAGAACAAGTTTACGTGAGAAAGTGTTAAGTTTAACGCTGTAAAAAGTGTTAAAAATGAAACTAGACGTTTCGGCAATGCTGCCTTCATCAGTATATTTATTTATCGTTACGCGAGAACAAGTTTATCCTCACTGGGTGGTAGGTGCAACCCGCTCATGTCGTACACCGCGATCCACGTATTAATGGCAGCTATTTTGAAGTGTTGTATGGTTTTGTGGAGCGGTTCATTCATCATAATGACGCGATATGTGCAACTTGTTTGGAGAAACGCAATCTGCCGTCATTCTACTGTGACGACAACGAGGCAGAATCGTAGTGTTGATAGGAACCGCCCTCGGATATATTGTAGGTCAGCGGTATTCTGTACATGTTGTACGGGCTGTAGGAAAAGCATGGCCGGAGTTATGGCCGCCTCAATAAAGAAATGCGTTGAACAGAAGTCTATTATATGAAAGCAAAGTAGTCAACAGTAGCAGCACCGATTTTTTTTCGAGAATTTGAGCCATTTTGACACGTGTTGCATCGCGCAGAATGCCTATTGTTCTCGCGACATTAACTTACAGCGCAGAAAGTTTCTAGATCTGACATATTGCTCATTATTATTCATTGACGCCCAAAAAGCGGCTTAATTGATTGGTTGCCAGGCACGCACCGCTATACTTATTAACTTGAAGTGGGCGGGCAAAGCAAACAATGAACGATGCGCGCTACTGTTGTCAGCTTTTGTTTCTTAAAATCACACGGTTACCCGCATATTATTTTTCAGCATCAGCAAAGACAAAATGAAAGGGTTTGAGACTGCTCGATGCACATACAAAATTTAAATTGGTGCCAGCAAATGAATCTTTGATCAAGATTTTAGACTTCTAATATTTTTTTTTGGCAAAGAAAATAGAGCGAGCAACGATTGATCAAGAATCGCCGCGCTCGCCGTGAGGGGACACCAACATGAGAATTTTTTCAGTTCTTCGGCTCGATACTTTTGTTCGTTCCTCGTGGCTCACGCACGTGTCATTTTCAATAGATCGCCACGCTCTCCACTCTTTTTGAACAAAGTAAGCGGCGAGTGCTCTTGAATGTCTGCAATCTTCTAAATGATAAAGTATCACTATCTTCAAGTGCGCGAGCGCGAGCGAAGTGATTGAACCCAATCGCGTGATTAATCGAACGTTCGATTTGGTTCGATTAGTAATTAGTAATTAGATAATTTTAACGCAATAATATAAGCTTTAGTGTTTTAAAAGGATTTTCAGCGCTGAGAAAAATCGTAATTGACACATGTAAAATTACGATAATTTTACGTGTGAAGATATTGCCAATCAGCTGCTGCCACGTCAACAGCGTTCTTTCCCGACACTTTGAATGATGAATGACAAAGTTTTGCTTGTTGATTTCGTAGTTCGTTGATCGCTTTAGTTGGCTTGTTGACAAAAAAAATACACAGCGCGAACAACCCAACTGAGATGGCCTCGATCGATGAATTAGAAAAGACAGCGGAAAATTTAGTGAGTGAAAGATTCCTGTCCTTTACTGACGAAGATGTTGAAAGATTCGTCGAAGGTGAAGCGAACAAAAATACCCAAAGAAAGACGAACAGTGACATAGGATTGATGAAGTCGTTTTCGTTAAACGAAAACGAAACAAGAAAGCTCGAAGACATTCCACCACCAGAATTAGACGCTTACCTTAGTAGATTTGTTTTATCTGTGAGAAAGAAGTCAGGTGGTGAATATGAGCTGCAACATCTCTCAGAGGAATTATCGCCTCCGTGGAGCGTTATCTCAAAAACTTACGCTACAACGAATCAGTTAAGGAAGGACAAGCATTTTCCAAAACGCGAGAAACACTTAAGTCCAAACAAAAGCAGCTAAAAAAACTTGGAAAAGGAAACAAACTGAAAGAAGCATCTAATCTGACACAAGAAGAAACTGATATTCTTTATAATAAAGGAGTCATGGGAATTCATTCGCCACAAGCACTCATAAACACCCTCTGGTTCAACAACTGTTTACATTTTGGATTACGCAGAGGACAAGAATAAAGAAAACTAAAATGAGGAGACATTGTAGAGGGCCTTTAGTCTAATAATACTCTAATTTGAAATCCCGGACGATTCAAATTGAAATTGTAAGTTACTGTGTTCAAGTCTTCATTTGCAAATCGTTTGTTTGATATTGAACTTCAACATCTTTTGCCTTTATGCTTGTTATTCATTGCGTTTATATTATGAAGTAAAATTGATTCAGAAATTAATACTGTGGAATTTTTGTGTTTATATTATAAACACAATAATACATGGTTGCTTGGAGATATGAAATTTCTCTTCTCGTGTTCAACTCGACATCGAGTTGAGCACGAGAAGAGAAATTCCACATCTCCAAGTAACCATGTATTATTCTTTATTTAAACATCATAGCACTACGTCATATTACATGCAACGTCTATAGCAAAATTAGGTTCCAACACTTTTCTTATTTCCTTTTATATCTTAGCCCTTGTTAAGCCGCATCCTGTCACAAATGTGACTCTGGATAGTCTCGTGTACGATGCCACCAGTGGTGGAGATAAAGTTAAGTTGACTGTTTCGTGGATTCCTCCAAAAGGTGTGTTAACAGAGACGATGTTAACTTAAAGGGGCTATGTCACGAGCATTTTATTTTTCAGAACTGTGCTAAAATACCTAAAAAGTATCTTCAATCATGCACAGAATTTACTTTGACCTAATAAAGAAGATATAAATCAACGGAATTTATAAAGCGAGAACGTTCCACAGCAATTTTTTTTTATCGATTTTCAAGACACGGGCGACGATTTTAAAAAACTTAGCCTAAACAGTTTTCAAGTTGCAATCCATTTCCTTCCTGACCATCCGCTACTAAGAACACACAAATAGTTTCAGTGCAGTAACAAACTCAGAACATTATTTTTAGATTTCCTTTGATGCAAATATATATTTTGGCTTTTCAAAGTGATTCTAAAATCTGGTGACATAGTCCCTTTAAATAAATTGAACTACAACCATTTGAAAGTGACAGGCGTTTTTCATTACCAGCAATATAGTCTTTACTTTACTCGTTTTATTCTTGCTGTTGTAGTTTCTTTTAGATTTAAGATCATGCTATCCTCCATTTATTGATGTGGATTTTTTTGCTGTAATTTTCTGACGTCACGGAAAATTTCGAAATTCAAGATATGACTTTTAAGTCATATCTTGATTTCATTTAAAATTGTCATATCATCTGACAATTTCTCTCTTTTTATAGTATATAGAAGGATCATATATAATGAAGGATAAGTATTACCCTGCTAGTACTGAGCAGTTAAAAGAATTCTTGTTTTTGACGCACTATCCCGCAATGGAACTCCCTACTCAAAACAGCAATCACATGTCCGACTCTTTCTTCGTTTATCTTAGAACACTGCATGATCACCATGTGGGTGTTACTCAATTGTAAGATTTTTGCAGTTGCTAATAAAAGTAAATCCCTAGATAGAGAGACGGAAATGCTCTCGCAACTTTAGAGGTAGAAGCTCTTGGCAATCCTCCCGGTCTCAGAAGATCTAGACCTAACAGGGTTAACGAATTCAACCAAAATTACGGGTAAAATATTTGGGGATGGAGTTATTAAGAACTTGTAAAGAGATCGGGGAAGACATAATTCGACCGAAAAACAATCAGTCGCCCCCGGCTCTCAACCTTATCACAGTACACGAGTAATTGCAAAAGTGCTTTAGTTGAATTTTCCAAGGACAATCCATTTCTCTGTGCTATAGTGAAAGTATATCGAAACTGCGGAAATACCTTGCTGCTAGGTCGTGACACTAAAAATTCATTCATCAAAAGTTTCCATTTTGCAATTAAATGTAACAGTAGACCACTCATCTATAGCTCTATCTCGCATATTTTCTTCAATTAGGAATCACAAATGCCACGAAAAACATATACTGACTAACGAAATGATTTTCGTGTAATTGATGATTTTAGATCAGAAGCATCTCATTACAAAGTATGCTATGAAGTTGGATTTGAATTACTCTTTATGTACAGATTTTTATCTTCCTCGTATAAAGGAGACCTCGAGGGTGAGTATACCGAATCAACGGCACCTTATCGACATTGAATTATAAAATTGTTTCTTGTATAAAAAAGTGAGCACTGAAAAGTCCTCTTAGAGAGTGTTTATACATTGTATTGTAATGTATCTTAAAGCATTAGAAAGAAACGATAAAAATATGAAGAGTTACGAAGAATTTTAAGCATTATAATAGTTATGTGTGTTAGTGAATTATGTGTGTAGAAATTTTAAGGGAGCTGAAGCTCCTCTCACTTACACTAACGTAACCGTGCGACCACCTCTTATAAGAGACCTCTTCTCCAAAATACCATTTCCCAGTCAAATCATTATTAGTTGAAACTCCCTCTTCTCCACGTAAGCGATCATGACCACTTTTCGCTGTTGATTTGAATTGTTCTATTGTTTTTTTTTTAAATAACCTATAGTAAGCGACCACTCGCCTATATTTCCATGTCACTTTTTCGAATAATGCGTTACAGTACAAACCCAATGAAACGAAAATTATGTCCATTGCATCTGTAATTTCATGATACAATATTCTGTGCTAATACTTTCTTTGTGCATTGAAATTACTACAGGTTCATATGACTCAGAGTTAAGAATCCCTATGGTCTGACCTCGCATAAGCGACCACCTGTTTTGTTGGACTGTATTAATGATCAATATTATTAAAAAAATTTCATCCAAACTTCGTTTCCAGCCTGACCCAACGTTTTCACTACACATATTCCAGCAGCTGAAGAAATGTGATCATCACAGAATTCGGGTGAGAACTGAATAATTACCGATAACATAATACTTACTTAACTAGGAACAATGGTGTTATTACATTTGCTTGTCAGTTTCTTACAAATCTCTTCCAGAAACCAGATAAATATATAAAAAACAAATTGCGGATTGCTAACGTTTTTCAGTTTTAGACATTTAGCTTGAAATTTCACGCTGTACTACATCGAGGGTGCCGATCGCCGCCGTCTTGAAATGTGCACTCCAGTTAGTTACTGCGTGTATTGATGACGTTTTGTAACACCAGCTTTGCCTGTTTTATATTTTTTATGCCCTAAAGTAAGCACTGAACTACATACATTACAAAGAGGACAAAAAAGGGTACCTAAACAAGACGCTATTACAGTGACTCACTAATATATATAGATAGGCAGAGCCTAACAGCGTCGCACTTTGAACAAGCTTAAACTTAACTAAGATGAAAGGTCGGAAGCACAAGAATTAAGATTGACGACTGGGCTATTTTTCAATTTTAGCAATTCTCAAAAACAGTATTAGCCGACCGTCTGCACAGTACATTCTGACCATATAAAAGTTCACAAAAACAACTTTTCTCTGTCTAGAATAACTAGTACGACTACTTTCCGAATAAAATACAGTTTTTGTTTGTCAAAAATTGCCCGAGAAACTGATTAGGAAATCGAAATTGCAAAAATACACAAACATATTTGCATAAGGCGACGCGAGTAAAGACAGAAAATCTAAGTCTTGTTTTGTTTACATAAAATCGCTTTTCAATCTATGTAATGAATGAACAAACATAAAAATGGACAACACAATCTTCTTTCGAAAAAATTTATTCAAATCTTCATTAGTTTATGTTTAAAAGCAAAACACGTACCATTTATAGCGCATCAAGGCAGAGCTGTCCTCGATGAAATTCAAGATAACAACACGGCTTAATTTGAGCACGTTTCATAAACATGTCTCCAAAACTTAAGAGAACACAAAGGAAAAGTCAATCAAAAATTGATATCAACATACATTCCCATCGAAAAATGTGATTTATTTTACCTTTAAGTCACTGGACTGCTTGGAAATTCATTAAAACTCCGCTTCTTCGGTTCTGAAATCCGTAATAAAAACAAGGCATCTCCCCGCATTGCTCCTGATAAAAACGTATGAGGGTTCCTCGAAGCAAGATTTTATCCCTAAAGCTCTTCTTTTTCCACTAAAGCAGCTTCTGAGTATCCCTTATTTAGTATCCCTGTCTTGAGTAGCAAATCGCGAAAAAATGCAGGGAAATAACGACTTTACTGCTCTGCTGAACACTGCGAAAGATCCAACTTTAAAAGTGTTTACCGAGCTGACGACTGTGCAGCCTCGCGTGTGGCGTCATTGGCGCATGTTTTGCGACGTCATACGCGCCCGCGAGCTAGCCTTGCGCGACGCTCACACATGTAACAGACGCCGCCCGCGAAACATTCCGCTGGCCATGACCATGAAAAATGACGGGCATGGGTTCTATGAGTATGGGGCTCCGCGCGGGCCTTCGGCCCGCAGAGCTCCGCTATAATATGCAAATACTGACAAGTACTGGCATTAGAGTTGGTTCTATAGCAAGGAGAAGAGTCTCTAATAAGGTCCACTTTTTTAAAAGACCCATATCTACTTAAAACACAGGCAATCCCCTGACCATCGAGTAACTAATCGAAGAGAAGTTACATTCGTGGTCTCCTTTGATTGACAGCTATTATGTGCTGTCATTGCGTTTCAATAGCGCTTTCAAAGAGTTTTTAACTCGGCTTCTTAATCTAGTTAATCTTGTTGGGCTAGAAGTTATCACTCTTGGGAATAGCGAAACGTAGCTTAACTTATATGTATATTGGCTTTCAAGGTTCGTTCCATGATTGGCTGTAGCGCAAGCGATCCAGCGACATTGACATACACCTATCCAGGTAAACTTTTAGATGGACTGCGATCTGACGAATACTGTTTTTTAATAAGAACCTATTTTATAAGAACGTTGAGGCTGCGATTGGCCAAACTTTTAAGGACGTGCTAAGAACATAAGTTAGATTTTGTCAAGAACGTCTTTATTTTGTCCTCATATTTTTGCAATAAACTCATCATGACTAAGTGGAGTTATTTGGTCAGAGTAAATTTACTGTTCAAATGAGCGTAAAATGGTAAAAGCAATTGTTAAGAACGTTTTAAGGTTCAAAGCGCCTAAAAAATTAGAACGTTCAGTCCCGGCTCAGCCTCAGCTCAAAAATTAGACTTTGTTATAAAACATGAAGAGTGCTAAGATTAAGTGATGAATAGCATTGGGCTGTCTGTCGATATGATAGCTATCGCATTTCTAAGTTTTATGAGAAATACTTTAGCTGATAAAAACGGGGGGTGACAACTCTAACAAACGCTGTTTGAGCAATACTTTGTGGAACTGAAAGTTGTCCCGAAAATTTGGAATATCTTCCCGATTTTTTCGAAAACATTCTCGCAAAAATCTCAAACTTCCCGAAATTTTAACAACATTATCTCATGTTTTCCCGAAAATTTATCGAGTCTCCCGATTCCCGGCAAAATCTTCAGATTCCCGGAATAATTTTGTTTTTCTCCCGAAACAGGCCTTCTTTGAGCTGTCACCCCCCGTTGATAAAAGCCACTGTTATCGTTAATGTTTTGTTCTTCTACTTTTCAGGGTGTAACAACATCACAAATTTCCCCAAAAGCGAATGCTACAAATGTAAGTTTTAAACCGCTGTATTTCTTTTATCAAAAGGCCAGTATATTGGCGGCAGTGATTTAGAAGTCGTCCAGGCTATTATTGGAGAATTTTGTTTGTTGGTTAGCTCCGTATTTTCTCAGTTGATAGTAACGCGATAAGAGATTGTTATTTTTAAAATTACATTAGGAGACTTCAAATAACATATACAAATAAAATATACAAATTTTACGGCTTACTAAAATTCCTGCGAAAGACAATAAACTCAAAACTGCCACAAGCCACCTGTGTGTTTCTTCATCTGAACATATCGAGAACTAAAACAAGTTTCGCAAGAGCCGAGTTTATCTAATTAGTTCAGCGCCATTTGCAGAATTATCTAGATTTTTGAACCTTGTAAACGCTCCAACAATGCCGAGTTTTTATTCTTCTTCTACTCAGAAGAAACAATAAATTATTCAGAAAAACAATTTCCGTTGAGATTTCGTGATTTGCAGGATGAACACCTATATAGGCTCACTTCGTGTTTTATTCGCGTTAACATTTATACATGACTGTTGGGTTACATTTCTAGTTGACCCACCAGAGGCACCGATGGAAGACAGGGTAGCCCGAAATATCAGACCTGCAGGTCCTTTAACAGCACAACAGGACTACAGATTTAACGTGATTATGATGTGGGATCCACCCGTTTACCCTTACAAGGATGTTTTGATGTACATTGCCTGGGCTTGGAAGTACGAGAGCAATTCGCGTACGGGGTTGAATATTTTTAAAGCTGGCCCTAGTGTAAGTTGGTTGTGTTTCCATATGCTTACATTTGTGTATTGAGTAATGTTTTGCAAACCTTACCTCGTTATTATGGACGTGCTTCACACTACAAAGGAAATTCAAAGAAAAGTTTATAGAAAAAAAAAATTGCGCAATAACAGACTTTGCACTCGATGTCAAACGAACTTAAGCAAAGTGGACACCACAAACATTTGACAAAAAACTCGTTCCTGGAATTCCATTTACCTCACAGAAGATAGTTTTCCAATTGTTCTATAAGATAATAATGCACGCCTTGCTTGAGGTCTATAAAAATGGCTAGTGGATGCAACCAGGAATATATCCGCAATATTTGTCAAAACGAGTAAATTGAATTTCAGAGAAAGGCAATCCTCTTGAAAACCAGGGGTCGTATTCACGAAAGCATCCTAAGTCCAAAGAGCCTCCTAAGATATAACTTAGGAGATAACTGGTATTCACGAAGACCTCCTATTTTAAGACATGTCATTTCTTTCTTCTAAACTTAGGACCTCCTAAAGTTTTAAGACATGTCTTAACTGGTATTCACGAAGACCTCCTAACTTAAGATATGTCTTAATTTTTCTCCTAAACTTAAATTGACCTCTTAACTTATTAAAACATGTCTTGACGGGGGCTAAATTCGATTGTTGACTCGTTTTACGTCGATTTTCAGCGTGATTATTGTGTATTGCCGATTAGATAAACATTTTAAAGCATTATATTGCTTTCCTAAAAAAAGTTAAATATTTTCTAGTAATGTCAAACAACACAGTTAGTTACATATAGGCCTTCGTGTCATTAATGGGTTTCATATTTCTTTCTCATTGCAGAGTTATATTTCCGTTTTTCGCATGGTGAAAATAAGCCCTTGTACAACTTGAGAAATATCGAAGTAGACCCTATTAAAATTATAGATTTGTTTGTTGCTTTCGCTACTGACCATGAACGAAGATATTATCAGTTTTGCTATCATTCGAGATAAAATAAAAGTTATTGTATTGTCACTGTAACAACAATTTACACAATACAAAATATTCATTCATGCAATTTTCATAACTTATTATTCATAAGAACGCGCCATATACTCTATCTCTGATTGGTTTACTTTTACTAATCGATAACTGCCCGCGACCATTAAACTTAGGAGACTGCTAAGTTTCGCTTACCTTAGGATGGTCATAAGATATCGTTCGTGAATAGCACTTAGGACATATCTTAGGAGGCTCCTAAATTTTCTCTTAAGTTATATCTCAAGATATATCTTAGGTAGGATTTCGTGAATACGGCCCCAGGCCTTTCTCAGTATGGGAAACAAGCGATTCTGTATTAACCCAGGCAGGTTTTAAAAAGTTAGCAAGTGGGAATCAAAAGTCGTGTTAACTTTGAAAACTTTAAAAACTTTAGAATAATGCGATATTCGAAAAATAAGAATAGCACAATTAGGTTTTGAAGAAGGTGTCGAATGCAATTATTTACAGGTTTAGTTATTTGTACGTTGAACAAACAAATAGAGCTCAATTCTTTTTTAAAACTCAAAATTCCGGATGTCAAAATGTTAGTTAGGACTCCTGAAAATAAGAAAAGCATGTTTTACGAATGTTTTTTGGGGGCAAAATAGGTTTTTCTTCTCTTATTCTTTTCGTTATTTCTCTCTAATTTGCCACTTTAATCACCGTGTGGACGGGGAATCAAAGTCATGCACATCGGTTTAAGTAGTCTATGTCAATGTAATTATTGTATTTATTTGCAGGTGGGTACTACTTACTCCTTAACGGACCTTCTTCCTGGAACAACATACAAATTTGAAGTAAGGGTTGAAAGTGCCCATAACATAGTTTTTTTATTCTCACTTGAATCTAAACAACAACAAAAAACTTCAGTGAAAAAAGTGCGGTTTTCACATCCATTTCAAATCTTCCGATAATCCTATGTTTTTGCGACTGTTTCACAATTATAGGCAGCAAGCGACGTTCTACAAAACCACCTCGAGAAAGGAAAATATCCACTCTAGCTGTCATCGATGGAAGATGGAATTTTTTTGAATTTATACCATCTAAGATCTATGCTGCAAATTTAAATGTTTTTTAAAAGGATTAAAATACGCGTGTAATGTAGTTTTAACTTTTGAGTATGTGGACGAAATCCTTTTAAATGAAAAATCTTCGGCAGTACTTTTGCAAGGTAAAATTTGTTGTTTAAACTTGTAAAAAAATTAGACTTAGGAATGTTTGTTAATTTTGATGTTTGGCACTCTTGAAAAATGTTTTCTAACTTTTTAAGTTAAAAGTTGATTATTCTGCGTATTACCCAACAGGTTCTACCAAGGTTTGTCGATTATTTACCTGCGTCGGAAAGGAGATACACTAACATTACTACCTCTGGTTAGTGCAATCAACTAAAGTAATGACACAGTAAATAAGCTTGAACGTGGCCGTATAGTTTTATAACGAAGCACCTATAGACTATCTATCAGAAGTTACACAATAAATCCTAATTTTCTTGCACTAAAATTTTGGCTCACCAGATTTACCAGTTAAAGGATGCCAACATCTTTTTAGATCGTCCAGACCATTTTCCCAGTATCAAGTAAATTGCCGTGATGACTATTTCCAAATGGAATATGTCGAAGATAGCGTTAGTATCTCAAAATTAATCAAGTTTAAGAAAAATCCCCCCCCCCCCAAAAAAAAAAAAAAACGTGAGAACATTTTTTGCGTTATTGACTTCACAAAAAATTGAAATGCGCACACAAGAAAAAGCCTACTTTTTCTTGTGTGCGCATTTCAATGTACAGATAAAACTCAAGCTGATTAGATATATAAGACAGTTTAGGAAGGATTTTATCATTTTGGTCGGCATTTAGTTCCAACATTTAAGTTAAAACCTTGAAACACCGAGTGAAACTTAGCCCGGGTCCCTCGTTCCATGTAAACAGCCCTTAGAACCTTATGGCATCACAAGTGTACATGACCAATATGAAGTATATACTCCTGACAGGACTCAATGTTTGACTTTAAGGGTGGTGAAGTCTCTCTGAAGGTGAACTAAACCATATTTTGTTTATATTAATTAAAATGGTCTTCTCTGAAAAGTTCCAAATATATTGAAATCAATTTATCTTCCTTTTTCTTTCTATGCAGATGTGGATCCAGACAAAGTAAAAGTTTATTTAAAAGCTTACCAATTCTACCCTTCACCAGGAGGGGTTAGCTTTGTTGCAAACATCTCCTGGGATAAGCCAACATTTAACTACAGCACACTCTCCAAGTACCAGTTTTCTTACCAAGTTGGAAGCCAAACAAATACTGTGGACTTCACCGTAAGCCTTTTTAAACAGTTTCTGAATTATAGGTACCGCAAGGCTTTATTAATTCGTGAATACGCGAAGGGTTGAAACTCGGTCGGTCCGTTGCGACCAGTCGCGAATAATCTGTGTGAAAAGCGCCATTATTTAGTCTTGAACTAAAAAGCAAAACCTTTTGGAAAACCACGAAAAGAAATATTTTTTACCAAAAAACCAGGAGCGGGAATTAAGTGTGAAGTGCCGCGCAAATTGGCAACTCGTAACAGTGCCCCTTTAAAGGTATCGCAATATGATAAATTATACTTACAAACATGTGTATACAGTTTTTATCTTGTGAATACGCAAAGCGTTTAACGAGATATAAAATACGGATGCAAATTTTCACTCGTTCCGTCATCTATAAACCTTATTTCTCTAGTGTAATTACGTCATCCAGTTGACTGGACAGACTCGTTTCAGACAATGCATATTTATGTCACGCTAAGATGTTTTGGTTGTTTTAAATCTGTTTTACTCTTCAATTCTTTGACTTCAAACTCAGTGTGGAAAATTAAACCCGATCTGTGGACTTAACCTTACGTTGCTTTGTATTTACGAGATGGCTCTTAGAGCCCTTTGATTTTTTTTCTAAGCTGTGAAGGGGATAATGATAATGACGACGATGATTATGCTGATGCTGATAGTGAAAGTAGTTGGAAACAAACAAACCAAAAAAATCATTTTGTCTGAAACTGGTTTTAAATATATTTATACTAAGGTAACTTATACTTTTTTCCTAGAATACGACTTACTTTATAATTTTGAGGATATTACACGGCGAGCAAGTAAACTATCGGGTAAGCTTCTCCTTTAAACGGGCTGTCGGAAGTTTCGGATGCATCTAATTTATTTGTTAATTAGATAAATTTTCATTTTATGACAAAATCTAATGTAAGTGTACTATTTTGTTTAGTTGACTTATTCTGACAGACATTCCCCCCCGCTTTTTATGAGTGTCTTAATTTTGTTTTTTAAAATCTAGTGGGATTCTACATATAAAAGTGTACTCCGTTAGAGCAAAATACAAAATACGCGAAAACAGTACCATTAACTAAAGGAGTTTTGTTATATATTTTCATTTGTGTGTTTTGTAGCACTTATAGTTGGTGAGAATGAAACTTGACCCTACGTCTTGTTATCTGTCGTCATCTGCTACTTAAGCCGTAGGATGAGTAGTTATATTAAATGGAATATTTGCTTGCGAATAGAAATTTTATGTTTTCCCACTGGGCTTATTATAGTTAAATAAATGTCACGTAACTCATGTCACGTCGGAAGGAAAGGAAGGGGGTGCCAATCCGTTGTTCCCCTCTAGGTCAAGTTATTGCTTGGTAACCTCTCACATGTTTTTGAGCATTCTCTCGAAATTGTTCTCCAGTGAGTACGCTTGTATTTGAACTCCCACCTCCTCCCCTTAACCTGACCGCGTTGTTAGCGTGAATGTAGTTTGTAAGCCGTCTCGCGTTGCGCGTTTTCATATGAATTACAAATTGGTTATTTTAATAAAAGCGGCTTTGGGATTTCCCTCCGCCATTTATATCCAAATCGTGATGTGTGAGTAAAATTACATATTTTGCCCAGTGAACAAGCTCAGTCAATACAGCACTTGAATGGGGTTAGTTTCTAGAGAAACTGTGGTGCTGCGTCGGTGGGGGGATGAAACACGAGAATTTAGTTTTATCGACTGAGTCGATAAGGTAAATTGACCACCGTAAAAAGATTCAAATAGCTGACGTTTCGAGCGCTAGCCCTTCGTCGGAGCGAATCAAGGAATTGTGGGTAGTGTGTGGTTTTATATAGTAAGCGGTGGAGCTACGCTATTGGTGGAAATTTGGTGACGTGAAAAACAAATGTAGATTAGTTGAATGAAAAGCGTTCGTTGATTCCGTGGGGTTTGAGAGTGCCGATTTGAAAGATGATTTTTTGTTCTAGGTTTTTACGGCTTTCTGTGTTACCCTGGTGTAGGGAATATTTTTTCGACCAGCGCTCCATTCAAAACCCAAGCTCAGAAACACTGCTCCGCTTAGCCGAATTAGTTTTGACACTTAACTGTTTTTCATTTTCCCAAAACTACTACAAACAAGTAAATGGAGTCGCCATGGGCACCAAAATGGGACCAAGCTACGCTAACCTTTTTGTAGGCCACATCGAAGACAAATTTTTTAATCAGTACCACGGAACCAAACCCGAACTCTACGGCCGTTACATCGATGATTGCATTGGCGCTACCTCTTCCAGTAAAGAGGAACTTAATCAATTCATAACTTCTGTCAATACTTTTCATCCAGCTCTAAAATATACCTGGGAAATTTCCGAAACCTCAGTCGCTTTTCTTGACATTAATATTTCAATCAACGGTAACAGTTTATCCACAAGTGTGCACTACAAACCTACAGATTCCCACAGTTATCTGTTACATTCATCCTCACATCCATCGCACGTTAAAAACGCCATTCCGTATTCTCAATTTCTCAGACTTCGACGTCTATGTAGTGATGACTCTGATTTTTCCAACAAATCAGAAGAAATGTGCCAGTTTTTCAAGAAACGTGGGTACCCTGACTCTGTTGTTAATACGGGCCAACAACGTGCACAACAGATCGACAGACAGTCAGCACTACAAACGCCACAGAAGGAAGAGAACGAGAGAATTCCATTCACCCTCACTTTCCACCCACACAACAACACAGTCAAAAGCATCATTTTAAAAAATTTCAAATTACTCCAAAACGACCCCGAAACTGGCAGAATTTTTTCACAACCCCCACTAATTTCATTCAAACGTGACAAAAACATAGGCAACTTTCTAGTTACGAGCGCACTGAAATCTGACGATGTACCGGGAACTTTCAAATGCACACGCACACGATGTAACACTTGTCCTTTCATTCACAACGCGGACAAAATAACAGGACCCAAACGATCTATTAAAATCACTGATCGTTTTACATGCACCTCCGTAAATGTTATCTACTGCATTACATGTACTTTTTGCAAAAAGATATACATTGGCGAAACAGGGAGGAGACTGGGCGACCGTTTTCGTGAACATCTCCGAGACGTTGAAAAAAATGACAAAGACGCATCCAAACCAGTCGCGCGCCATTTTAATCTTACTAACCATTCTAAACAACACATGACAATCTGCGGCCTTTCCCTACACCAGGGTAACACAGAAAGCCGTAAAAACCTAGAACAAAAAATCATCTTTCAAATCGGCACTCTCAAACCCCACGGAATCAACGAACGCTTTTCATTCAACTAATCTACATTTGTTTTTCACGTCACCAAATTTCCACCAATAGCGTAGCTCCACCGCTTACTATATAAAACCACACACTACCCACAATTCCTTGATTCGCTCCGACGAAGGGCTAGCGCTCGAAACGTCAGCTATTTGAATCTTTTTACGGTGGTCAATTTACCTTGTCAATACAGCACTTGTCTGTGATGTATATTATAAGAAATAGCCCAGTGGGAAAGGTGTAAACACAGTTTGTGTGCTTTAAAAAGTCCTTATTAACAATAATTCTTTTCCTAGGTTACTCCCCGATACAAAGATAAGTGGATCACAGGAAGAGAAGTACTTGGACATGCGAAGGCACCTGGTATTGAAGATAACTTGCTTAATATAAACGTTTCTTAAACTTAAATTATGACGAGCTTTATTATAACCTACTTGTTAAAGCCCTTATTCAGATATGCCCTCCATTGCTTTTCATCTCCTACGGAACGGAATAGTGGCCGCAGTGAGTTATTTTGGGAAGTGTTTGAGCTATATGCTATATTGTCCTTCGATGAGGATGTCAATTAACGTCCTATTAGCTTATGCTTCTTCATAGGTTTTAATTGATTTCTGGGAAACGGGATGAAATACTAAAAGCCACTACGCCATTTTTGTAGAAAAAAGTCTAAAGTAGGTTAACTTTAAAACAAAAGTCTGAAACTACTTAATTAATAAATGACATATTTTTGTTCTGTGGTTTTAGTTCCAATGGTTGAAGACATCAAGGTGAAGAATATACTAGTCGGTGATTTTGTTCCTTCACAAGGAATGAGCACATTCTCAGTGAATTTCTCGTGGACAGGACCAGTGTTCAACGTTACCTTTCGCTCCTATGTCTTTACGTACGAGTTGACAGGATACAACTCTAATAAGACGATAGGGAACGAGACCGTGGTATGGAGCTCTTTAAATTGCAATATACCGTACTTTGGTAGAAAGAAAGTTATAATATATTATCTTTCACTACGTTCAGCCGAAAAGAATAGATGTCTATGACATGCTTAATGAATACAACTGTGTAGGGAGTGGCCGTCCAGCCGTACGATCTTTATTTGATTCAAGGACAAAAAAATGGGAATAAAAAATACTTTTCGTTTTACAATAAGTGCAACCACCACGGTGTAAAACAATATCTTGATTAACAAACAGTAAGACATATAAGAAACAATGCGACTTCATGTCGGACGCGAAAAACCTGACGATGCGCAGTAATGTTCTTCAAATCGAGTGCCTGTAGTCAAATAACCTCCCTGAAGGTGACTGGTGGCGTCAATGGGTGAATCAAGTGGAAAAGAGCAACCTAACTAGCTCGAATTTCTAAAAGGGAATTGCGAATAACATTAGCCGCGGTTACACAATTATAGCCGTGACAGGCTTAATTTCGAAATACCAATAGCCTCAGCTATTAAGCATGCCACGGCTATTAGTAAACGTAGTTGAAACGTGTAACCGCGGCTAATGCCATGCCGCAATGGCAAGAAATACGATTTTCCAAGCGAGGATTTTAATAATAATAATAATAATAATAATAATAATAATAATAATTTAGGTATTTATATTGCGCAGGCTACATGGATATATGATCGCCTGCGCATTACAATATGTTAAAAATTAAAATATCTAAAAATTTACAACAGGTTAAAAATGATAAAAGATTAAAAATGTGTTTTTAAAGACAGCTTAAAATGTTCCAATGTCCTACTGATATTTATAGGTAAATTGTTCCATAATTTGGGGGCAGCGGCACAAAATGCCCTGTACAAAATCGCCATAATTTATGTTAATTAAAATAACATCATGCTTGTAGTTTTATTGTTAATGAGTAAATAATGACCAATAGCACTACTTAATACTTTTAAAGTTACATACATTTGGAGTCTGCACCACAGGCACCTTCCGCATTGCCGTTCTAATTGGGGATTGTTATAAATTCCGTTTGTTTGTTAACAGACCAAACCAGAGTTCCTTTTATCCGGAATAAGGCCAAAGGAGTTTGTAACATTCAAGGTGGGTTTTAACAAATTAACTGTTGATGATGCTGATGATGATTGCACCTTGTGTTGCTATATAACAAATGACTTAATGACTGATCCCTCGGGACACAGTGAATTTTGTTTCCCTCGGGGCCTGTCATTATTGTTGTCAAGAAGATGACAGAGAAAACTGTACAATAAAAGAATTCCGTTGTAATACCAAGAACATCTTTACAGGAAGATCCCATTATCTTGCAGGTTACACCAGTGTTTGGAAACAAAAACATTCCGAAGATACCAAATGAAGTCACTGCAACTGCACCAGGTTAGAAATTTGGTACCTAAATTCAATGTTTACACACATTACATTATTTTACATGATCGGTCGGTCAATAGACTGTTAACATTGAACCCGCGATAAGTAATATGGTCGTCTACCTAACCCACAAGGAAGGCGTTGGACGGAGAGGACGGTGAGGAGTTAGACTCAAGCGGTGGAGGTCTTTCACATGACCGAGCGACTATCTACTTTTCGACGCAGAATATTATTTAGAGCGTTTCGTATTCACGAGTTGGCTCATAGGAGCCTTTGATACGTTTTTGTGTGGGTATTGGTTGCAACTTTAAAGCGGGTTTGCAGAGTAAAATTTTGGGTTGCAGTGAGCTAGTCTGTGATAAATATCAATAATGGCTAATCGTTTTTACATTCATTTGATTGTTATTTATAACTATTGAAATTAAGGAAAAGTTATTAATAATTAAATTGCAAATAAAAGAACTTACTAATGATTGAATAGATAACAACAGAAGATGTAGTTATTTATTTAGCCATTTATTTATTTATTTACTTATTTCATTGCTTGTCCATTTGCTAACGTTTAACGTAATTTGAGTAGATATATTTTGCCTGATCTTATTTCTAATTATTTTAAATAGCTATTGAAAGGAGCTCAAATGATGTCACTTGCTAAACAGAAAATGATATAATTATGTATGCTTATAGATTTACTGTTTTCATTCCAGAGCCTGATCCACACACTGTGAAAGTTCGAAACCTGAGCAAAACAATGCTTAATACGAGCAAACCAGATCAAAGGCAATATAATTTTTTAGTCACCTGGCAAAGGCCTCTCTTTAAAGAAAGCAGTGTTAGGAAATACGCTGTAACCTACAGTCGCTCAGGTATTCCTCACAGGGCAAAACAATGGCAGTTTAAAACGGTAAGACATCTTTTTTTATTCATCTCCGTCTTGATCAGTCAGCATTTCCTGAAGTTATGTTACTTTGAGTTGTCACCTAGATTGTAACCGCTTTTAGCGGCCATTCACCCTGATAAAGGACAGTACACCACTTTATCGAGCCTGTTGTAAGCATACATAACACATTTTTTGTGATTTCTGCTGTAACTGTTTTTTGAGTACGCACTGTTGTTTTGTATGGCTAGTAAACTATTACTGACAGCTCAAAAATTGAGTCTTCATAGAGCATTTAGAAAAAAGACTGTCAGCCTAAAGCGAGTGGCCATCAATTTAACTATCGAACGCTATATTTTAGAAAAGTGAAGAAATATCTTCCATCACGAACGCTACAAAATACGTTCACACTTTTTGCTTTTTACCCACAAAGTTTGGCGCCTTTTCGATCACACAGTTCATTGCCACAGTTACTCTCGTCCCAGACTGCCACTCTTTTTCAGAGTGTTCTATTTGTGACATACAATATTCTCTATTTTCGAATTGCCCCCAAATTTTGCATAAACTATTGGTTTTAAATGCTATATTCCCAAGAGCATTTCAAAACAATAGTTTATGCAAAATTTGAGGGCAAACAAAGTGTATTATGGGCAATTCGAAAGTAGAGAATAGATAATAGTGCGTGCGCACTTCTTGTGTTTGTTTGTGTGTTTGTTTTGTGTTTGTTATGTTTTGTTAGTGACGTATTGTAGAATTACATGTACGTGTATTTTCGTTCACCCTAAAGAACACCGACTAGTGCAGTGCGGTCGAAATATAGTTGTTAAACACATTTGTGTCTACAATCTTCATTTGTGAATTCGCTTTAGCACTCGTAACTGCTATCTGTTTCAATCGTCCTAGAAATGAAGCCATCTGTACCGTATTTGTATCGTTTCTACAGAATTGTGCCTTTATTACTCATGCGCATAGCGCGCATTAGGTAAGGTTCCGGCTTCGTTTTTCTCCGTCATTTTTTTTTGGGTGTCACATTTGTGCATGCAAATTTATGCACGCAGACATTATTACGAACCGGGTGGTCAGGCTGCATACAAATTTTACAAAAATGGCTGCCGCGCTCGGCATGTGCTTGGTTTTCAAAACCATAGTTTTGTCTTATCGGAGTAATAACACACATTAAAATATTCAAAATGGAAAGAGAAGGCTTTAAAGAATACTCAGAAGCCGCTGTTGTGGAGAAAAAGGATAACTTAAGCGACGAAATCTTGCTTTGGGGAACTTCATACATTTTATTCAATGCGGGGCTATTTCTTTCGAACAAGCGGAGTTTTAAAGAATTATCAAGCAGCCGAGTGAAGCCGAGGTACTTTACCGTAAAATAAGTTGGACTTTTCGATGGGAATTTATGTTGATATCAATTTGTGATTGACTTTTTGTTTGTGTTCTCATTAGTTGGAGAAATGTTTACAAAACGCACTCAAATTCAGTCGTAATAATATCCGATATATGTAAACAAAACAATTAAAGGCCTAATTTTATAGTTCTAACTACACACGCGTCGCCTCGCTAAAATTAAAAAATAGCCCGGTTGTTTACTGATTTCATTGCTTTTAAAAGCAGTCTTTTCAAATGTAACGGAAAGAAGTCATGGTTTGGGAAATAAAAGATGAGTGTGGATTTCATCGGGATCAAGGAATTAAATATTCAAAGCGAGTACAGTTGTGCAATCTTATATTACAGACGGTCGCGTAGGGGCGTAATACTGTTTTTGAGAATTGCTAAAACTGAAAAATAGCCCAGTCGTTTACTGATTTCATTGCTTTTAAAAGTAGCCTTTTCAAATGTAACAGAAGTCACTGTTTTGGAAATATTAGACGAGTGTGGATTTGATCAGGAATCAATAAATTAAATATTCACGGCGAGAACTGAAAACGAGTCTTGACGCGTTCTTAAGTGTGTCACGCAAAATTCGTTGAGGGGGAAGGGGTACGTGACCCATTTAAAATAAACCGTATATCTTTTTTGTGCAAGCGCATGAGTACAGGCTACCAGTGTAGCCTCTTGTTATTTTACAAATTGTTATCAGTTTTAATTTAGAATCTTTAATAATTTTAACCGAGCAATGGAAGCGTGATAAGTCAATTTAAATTACTATAAGAACAGGAATCAACACAACAAAGGAAACAAGGAGCCCGATGGGCTTCGAAACTGGCTCGTTTGGCCTCAGTTTCCACCCGGTTTTCATTTTAGAGTTTTATATTAGCAAGCCACAATATACAATCTAGAATCTATCAATATGCACAGTCAAGTCCACATTTACATTTCACAGCCCGCTTCAAGCACTCCTTAGGGACGGACCATTTTATTGTTGAGGGGGGGGGGGGGGGGGGGGGGGGGGTTGGGCAATTACTAAAAACAAATTCCTGCACAGCAAAAGTAAAGAAAAAAAAATAATGCACAGCGAGCGAAAGGAAAAAAGGTATCAGGGAGCAATCCCGAAAAAAATTCTTGCACAACATCAAGACGGAAAAAAAATTCATGATCAGAAAAATTGCCGAACACCGCCTCCTGCCCCCACCCCCCACCCCCCTTTAGTAGGCTACAGTTTCAGGTCTATATTTTTTTCTCTGATCGGCTCGGTACTGTTAGAAAAAGCATAAGTTTAGAACTTTGTATATTTTGTTCACTTTAAAATCCTTGAAACCACCTACTACAAGGAATCAGGATTGTTTAAACACAGGCATTTTGGAGAATTAACAATATCAACACGATCGATCAAATAGCGTGACATGAATACGAGATGTGTGGAATTTGAACGTGACTGCACGGAGTAATGCTTGAGAATTGTTTACTCAGCAGTTCTGTGACGTGCCGGGACGTGTTATATTCAACGATTTATTCGATCTAAACTCGACTGTTTGACAATTGATTTGGTTAGAAAAATTTAACCCGCTTTCCCTTTACCAGAAATAGATCACATCCGAAAATCACAGAGATTTAATTTTTAACAATTCCGTCGAAATTAGAACGGTAAATATTTGAATTATAGTTGCCGACATCACTAATTACGCCATTTCTGAAAACCGGAAGTAAACTAGGTACGGTGTTGGCCGCAGCAAAAGCGATTCCCGGGGCAGGTGACCCGACAGGGAAAAAAAAAAAAAAAAAAAAAAAAAAAGAGGGTATTTTAAGAACTGACTCGTCGCAGAGCGACGAGCCAGTTAATGATTGGAAGTGTGGTTCAGCCAGGCATCGAACCTGGGTTTCCAGATTACCGGTTAGATGCCTGAACCACTCGGCCACTGAATTAAACATGTTGACAACACAGCTTTTTATTGGTCTTATACTGATTTGTCCGAAGAGGTATTTGAACAAATTTATCTGCAAGCTCACTACCTCCCGGTCGATCGGTGAAGCACAGTGGAATTGAGGTTGAATTGGAGTTGGGGGAGGGGATTATATTAGCACAGGCAACTAATTGCCTCAGTTTCTTAGGATCACCAACCTATTCCCTTTTGGATGGTGATTCACCAGAGAATTATGTAACACAAATACAAATGCAGTAAAATCGGGAACAGTAATCTACACAACTAAGAGAATGAGTGAAAAAAATATGGCTGCATTGCCAGATAAATACAGACACAACAAAGACTAAATAATCGTGTTCGATCTGTTCGGATATTAACCATCCATAATATTTCGCTCACAGTTTTTTCTACTACTTATATGACAAGAATATTTCTGTGTTCCTGATCAACGTTAATTATTATAAACTCGTAAATACGCAAAGCGTTTAAAGAGTTATGGCAGACGGGGACACATGCAAATTTTCATATCACTTCTTCCTTTCATCTGGTGTAAACGTTTCCTGGTAATTCAGTTGACCAGTGCATGAGGCTTGGGTATATATTTTGGCCGTTCCAGATGTGATAGGTACATGTAATGGTCACCTGCCTTACCAATGGGGGCGGTGTTGGAGGGAGGAGGGGGTGGGGGTGGGGAAATGAACGCAGAGGGTGGATGGTATGTAAAAAAACTGTGTGAATTTGAACAATATATTTACAATATGGCTTCTTTTTTTTCTTCACCAGGTGGATACGAGTTTTCCCGTTTACGATTTAATACCAGGAGACATCGTGGAGGCAGAGGTGAGGTGAAAAGCGTTGCTAACAATGAATGTTCAATAGATATTTTATACTACTAGTCATTGCCTATTTAGTGTAACAAACTGGAAATTCTTCGCTGGGGTGGGGTTGGTGGGAAATTTTTGCAAAACTTTCCGAACATTGACAACTTTAGGTTGCATTTGTTGAAATCTTTTTGGAAGTCCTCGGGAGAAAACAAAGAAAAACACGAAAATCAAATCAAAGAAACTTTGGTACAAACCAGTGATCTTCAGTGATGTTCATGATGTAATAGCCCATTTCCGAGTTGCTCTTAGCCTTCTTTTCAAACCAGCAACTCGGAAATGGGCTATTGCCATTTTTTTCGATAATCTGAAAATAGGTGTTTTAAGAATTATTTTGATGGGTAAACTTTAAGTCACTTGAAGTGGCGGGAACATATTTTAACAAGCGATGCAAGTTGGGCATATTAGACAAGGACGTGGGTTCTAGTGACGTCATTAGTGTGTTTACAACTGAGCTCGTCACTTGTTTTACAGTGGAGCTTTGGCAACTTGTGAAAGGATTCTTTCGATTAAATATGTCTGAAAGCGGCGCGTATTTTAGCCCCGAGTTCATCCCCTTCTCCGCCAGGTTTTGTTGTGATCGAACACACGAATGACGTCACAAATACCTTAAATGTCGCAAATTTCAAGCCCCGGCGGTAGTTTTCAAACCGCTAAAAGTAGTGGATCCTATTCGCGCAAAAGAGGAAAACGACTGAAAACGAAATAAAGGTGACAACATAAAATCCTAAAAAAATGTGAAGTGAAATTTCACTTCATGTGCACTTTAACTGTGTTATGCTAACAAAAAGGAAATGTGAATCGTACATCTGTTTGGTGTAGTTGCCGCTGACATTTGTTGGCTGTAGTTAATAGAACAAAGGTGAAAAAATTTTGTAAAGAAATTGATATAGGAAAGAGATAAACATTAAGCATTTTAAATTTGTGTTTCTTCAAAGGTGACACCAGAATTTGTTGCGAGCGTTCTAACAGGGGTATCAGAAACAATTGTCATCGAACCTCTAAGTGAGTACACTTAGTTATATACGCAAAATAATTTCGTCATAGCCACTGTTTTCCCTGAATCCTTAGCCACATTTGTTGTGACCATGTTTATATCCAGTTTATCAAATTCCTTTAAACGATTAGTTCCCAATAAGCAGTGCAATATACTTCCACGCTTCAAATAAACAATGGGAAATGTCAGTATTTGACTCTGTATTATACATTTAACTAATGGCTTTCTTTCATAGGACCCAGCGACCAGGAATTACAGGTACGAAAGCTTCGCAATGAACCGTTTTTTGAAGATAAAGAAACCAACACATTCAGTGTCAAATTCACCTGGGACAAACCTTCCTTCGAGCACAGTCAAGGACATTCTTACACTGTGTCTTATGAGTTCTATGGTGGATACACACGAGAGCAGCTCGATTGTTTACATTTGGCTAGAGATCGCTCAGGATGCTCCAAGACTGGAATAGTAAGTTAAAAGAATCAATTATTGAACACCCGAGTTTATATCTAAACACAGTAGTGATTGATTTTTACTGACTTAACTGATTCGTTACTGATTGACTAATTACTGATTCGATGCATAAGTAATTGATTACTGAAAGAGTACTGATACATTCATTTCTTGCCTTCTATTTTTGCCATCTTTTTATTAGAACCAGACATCATTACTGATATCAGGGATATTTCCTGAAGAGGAAATTAGTGTGAAGGTAAATAATTCTGAATGTTGTAGTCTTGATGACCACATTTATAACGCATGTGTTAGGAAACACGTAATGGCAAATAGATATCCCAATATGAATTTGATTTTGGTTTTACTTCCTGTTGGTTGCATGATAAAGTGGCGCGAGATATCGTAGCCGTTCGCAAAGCCTAGCAATTCAAAACCAATGCAATAGCGAAAATACTTTTCACAGTCAATTAAAAAACCGCTCTGTCCTGCCTTATGAATTTCTTCGTGGTAAGAGACGAATCAAATACAATCATATAAAATGTTATGCCGTTCTGTTCGCATTTACGCTTTTAATACGTTTATATTACCAGGTTACACCTATTTACAACAACATTCATATCACTGGGCAAGAAGTTGAAGCTAGAGCTACCGCTCCAAGTATGTTTGAACGGTGTTAAATGTGACTATTTGAGTACATTTTTCATTCAAGATAGTTTGGAAACAGGCCACTAACATTTTATGACATTCCTTGTCATGGGGATTTTTGTGATTCTTGGTCAACATTATACGAAATATTCAACTAAGTACCTTTGCTCACTCATGAAATGCTCTAAGAACACTGAGAGAAAAATATCAAGTGGCTTCTCAAAGAAAGAACAACCCATAATCAGTTTTTAGCCCTTTTTTAAAGACACAAGGGAAGAACTTGAGAAACTTGGCCAATTTGTTCAAGTTGCAATATGTTTTCATCCTGGCCATCCGCAGCCAAATAGAATAGTTAGTATAGTAATTGTTACCAAAACTGTACCATTATTTATAGGTTTCCATTGATACAACTATGTATCTTGGCTTTTCAAAGTTATTCTAAAAGTAGGTGACATTGTCCCTTTAAGTTAACAGCCACAATCTGACCAATCGAGTTTTCGTTAGAAAGTCCATGTCATCCACTTATTTCTAAATGTACAGTAAATGTGGGCCCCTCTGTAAGAGCAACACAGAATAAGTTAAGTAGAAACATCAAATTAAAGTGCCGAGTCCATTGATTACAGCAGATATCAAAGAGTGAATAAGTTACCACGTCTTCTTTTTTCTCTTTTTTCTTTTTTTTCTTCTTCATCAGAACCCAACGAGGAGCTTGTCAAGGTGATTGACTTGAGGCGTGGCGACCTTGTCCCCGGTCCTAACAATACGTTTGGCACAACAGTTCGGTGGGAGAAACCATTGTTCAAACATAGTGGAGTGAAACACTACATATATAAACTGTTGGATTCTTCCGGACTACGTCGTCGGAAGAGAGATAACAACCTCAACACTGCTGTTCAAATTGTAAGTAGAAAAATTGGTGTTCCATAACTTGTAACTAAATAAAGCATGATACTGATCAGTTAATGGTGTTTTCAACTAATGAAATGATCATGCAATAACAATTAATTCCTGATAACTGAAACAATAAACGTGATTCTAATGTGAACACTGGTATGAGCCTGGTATTGCAATTTAAATGAATGAACCATATATGTCATATGTCACTTAAAACATGTTTTGGTTTGTAAAATATTTTAGATGTTGAATAATTATTGTTCTGTTCTGGAACAGGTCATTGTCAACACTTAACAACAGACATCCCTTTTCGAACCGAAGTTTAGGCGTAAAACTTTTTTTCCAGCCTTCCTGCCTCGTGCAATCTACCTCAATGTTATTTGTTATGAATGACGCTTGACGCTTGTTGGCATGTTTTCAGTGTCTGATTATTTATTTTTTTTTAGACTAAAACGAATGTTACAATCAAAGGACTAAACCGAGATACTAGTTTGGAATTTCAGGTATGTAGTCGAATAGTAGCCAGATTGTTCCATTAATTGCCACATTAATTTAAAATAACAATGCTGTTATGAATTATTAAATTCGGAGAACTTACAAAAATACAAATTCAAAACATTTTTTTAAGTACCTCATAACGAACTTGTAACAACTTGCCGGCTTAAACTAAACCCATTGACACCTGAACCGCCCGTAACCGCCCGTACAAGACTCCACTGCTTTAAAAAATTGTAACTTTCTCAATCGTGCGAACATTGCCTTAACTAGCAGTTGTGAGCATTGGCTAGCAAGTCTTTCAAATTGAGATACCCAATAAACACAAAAAAGTCAGCGATTTTTGCAGAATATCAGCGTTTGAATTTGGACAATAACAAAAATTACCGTTTTTAACTTTATAGAAAAACAACAAAAATCACGTTTTTGCCTTTAGTTTTTTTTATTCAAATCATCGTGGCAAACCCAAAAGTCAACATTTACAGCAAAATTCAGTCCTAGTCCTAGCTTAGCAGTGAATTTTTTTGCTCTTATTCGTTGCTCGGGCCGAGCTACAGCTTCTTATTCTAGTGCATACTCACCTTGCCTCGAGTTTCAACATCACCACAGCACTGCATGCTGGGAAATAACGAGATTTTTCGACAGCGTTCATTCCGTCCTCCACACTTTTCATATATATACTAAGTCCACAGCCACTCTGACCCACCGCCGAAATTTCGCGCTTGTTGTGTTCTCCTGTGGTCACAACTTCCAAAATATGCCGCGGTCGATCGAGAAATTCATCCAGAGTCAAGTCCCAAAGCTACTTCGTTTCCAGGCGGCCATTTTTCCAGTTCAACGAGCAACGAGCCAGATTCGTAAACGAAGTACAACATCTAACTCGCTTCGTTGAGAAGTGGACTCTGAACTACCTTCAAGCTTAATGATGCTTATCAGGCAGCTACTAAAGATGAAAAATGGCTGTGAACTTACCAAAAATCGCAGAAACATGATATTGAAGTCTTTATTGAGAACGGACGAAGCGAAATGCCAACGTCACAATGACGTTTCCAGTAAATTCGAGCCTTCAGTGTTTTAGAACAGCAGCACTTTCAATGGTAACTCCAAATATGAAGTCGCGAAATCCTATGGGGCGTGTGTATGCAGAAAATCACTCAAAAACGTAAAAATCCTCAGGTGTCAATGGGTTAAAAGCCGTCTCTATTTTTTTGTTTTATTTTTGTTTTGTTCTGGACATACAACAAAATAATTTCGGGGTAAGCATAAATAACACCACCCACTAATACTGAATAATGAAATACAATTAAGAAAAGAGTTGAGAACCAACTCCTTAGGTGCTGTTTACATGAAACTGGTATGACTTGTCTACCGGTACGAGTTCATACAAGTTTATGCGGGCTCCCTCATGTGGCTCATATGGCATACCGACGTCATTCTGGTAATTGTACCGGATCGAGATTCTCATAACGGTACGAAACCTTATACCGGTACCCAGTAAACGCGTTTCAGTATGAAATCACTCTCTTGGAAGACTGGAACGGGAAACGCATGCGCAATAGTCGTTATTCAATCCAATATGGTATGCCGATCGGTATGAAGTGTTCCTTCATAGTCCATTCATGTAAACGCAGCATGACTTCATACCGGTACGAAAGTCATTCCGGTATCATGAAACAGCCCCTAACTTACAAAAATCTTGAATATTCAACTCATAGCTTGATTACGTATTAACTTCATATCGACGCAAAATTAAAAAAAAGACCGATTATATAACCTACATACCGACACAAAATAGTAGTAAAACTTGACAGCAATTGTGCATTCGCGACGTGTAGAATTACATTTTGTGTCAGTAAAACATAAATCACAACAAATCCATTCCCAGGGTCCTTCCCCGGCCTTATTCTAGCTACTGAGGGCAAGAAGAAGTCTTGGGAACGCGCTTGATTACTATAATTTCCATATGCTTATAGGTGACGCCTGTGTTCCTTGTGCCTGTGGTCACTGGTATAAACGAGGAGATTGACCTTACTTGGGAAGTTGAAAACGGTAAATTATCAGTCCATAAATAATCTACTTGCATAATTTTCTCAGCTACCGGATCAGAAAGATACATTTTATGGCACAAAAAGAACTGGAATTCTGGGTAGAGGCGTTGCATATGCAATTTTAATGCTTAAAGATCACCTTTGCTTGATGTGTAGCTGATTTTATTTATCATGCTATATGGGGAGGCTCCGCCTGAAAGGGGCACCTTTTTCAGGCTGGGGCTATATAAAAGGGTTAAGTAAAAGGTAGGCAAAACTGTCATTTAGGTATAGAAAAGGGAAGCATTGTTTCTTTTGAAGGCTAAAGAAAGAGGTACCATTTGTATGGAAAGTATATGGAATGGTTACCTTTTCCTACAAAAATGGTGTATAAAAGGGTAAGGCAGGAGCCTCTCTGGTCGAGTTCCCACATATACGCTGCTGACTTCTATTTTACGTTCTCATGTTTCAGATAAAGAAGCTCTCACGTTAATGACTCCAGGTGGTATTGTCGGGCTTGTTGTAGGAGTGGTACTTGTTGCGTTTATTGCTATATGTTTGATAGTTTGTCGTTACAGAGAAAGAAAGAAACAGATGAACAAGAGGGGACTTGTTTCAGGGTACAATATCAAATTTCTGTTATGCGATGTCAGCAAAACGTTTGTAGAAACGATTTTAATGCATTGTGAGACAAATACACACACTTTGGAGGCAAGTTACATAGATTACACACTTTCTCTTGTAGGACTCTCTAAATTTGTTAAATTTTCACTTTAGAGCTCATTTCGCTGTTTTATTGGGGTTCGTCTAAGAATAATAAATACGATGAATTGAATTGAATTGATGATTGGATAAATACGATACGTAGCTGCTACTGATTGAGTTTGGGAAACGTTTGGAAAGACAGCAGCACGCCTGCCTTGCAACGACCATCAGCTTCGTGAACCTCATTCTCTATACTGCGCAGAGTGCTATTTCAACATCACATGAATACTCCTGACGCAGAAGAAGTCCTAAATAGGGTGTATTAACATATATATCAAGCAAAAATTCTCTCTCAAACCACGATCGCCACATTTATAGCACACTCACGTTTTAAATGAAACAAGAAGCTGAACACAGCTTGAACTCGTGGCGCCTTTAAATCATTGCAGCATTGATTCCCGAGTGTTTTGAGTGCTTTTACGGAGAAACATAAGCTTAAAATTGTCTATTAACCAAAGGCTCCTAAGAGCCAACCCGTAAAAAGATTGCTAACGCGTAACGCAATATTGCCGTAAGCTTACGTTTTCACACTGACATGGTTCGATATTTTTTGACAAAAAATTTAAACGTAAGGATTTTTGACGAACGAATAAAAACAGTGCATCACTTTCATAATGTTCAGTCGGAAAAAAGAAAAAAAAAAAAAAAAAAAGGACTTGAGCGAGACTCGAACTCGGGCCGTCCGGAACTAAGCCATAGCATCAATCCACTAGGCTATCGAGGAGCACATGCTCAAAAGGTACCAAATTTTATTATTTTATTGTAGATACGCATCGAAACGCGTGTTTCGGTGTCAAAATCCTTTTAGATCGATTTTAATGTTGCACTAAAAACTCCAAATGCGAAAAATCTGTAAGCTTATTGTTGTCTATATTAATTCGTTTACATCAAATTAATGATTGTGATCGCTGGATTCATGTTGTTGTTGTTACGAAACGTATTCGTAACAAAGCATATAGTCACTAAGTTTACAGCTGATGGAAGGAGCGAGCGAGTGATTCAGTGAGTTTTATTTAGCCACCGTTACCGATAACCGTTCATTACGCTTTCACGTATACACGTGTTTAAAAGTAAGACTACACTACATTCACTACATTCAGTAGCCGACACTTAAGCTCGATCGTAGTAAGCAAATAGCAAGTTATATAAAACACAAAACTTACCGGAGCAAAGCTCCCACAGGAATAAGCGGCGAACACAATATCAAAAGGTCCCATCCATCCATGAACGCCTTGCATTGTCTTGAAAACGTGCACTTGTACGCTGTAGTTCTTTATTTTGATTCTCAAGTCAAGACACGGAGAGATTTTGCGGTTTGTATTTCATGGCTGAAAGCCATATAGTCGTCGACATAAACTTAAATATGCGTGCATAAATTTGCATGCGCTAATGTGACACGAAAAAAAAACAAGAAAAGTCACAGCCGGATTTACAACTCGTGTGCTGCGCACGAGTAATTATGCCGATATTAAAGGCAGTGTCCCCGGTGATATGTCGTGTTTTTATGATATTGCCAGGAACTTGCATTATTATCTTGAAAAAGGAAGACCAGATCGCCAAAAGTGCTGAAAGCACAGAAATATAAAAAAACAACGGCTAAAAAAGTCCAAATTCCACCAGAATGACCGCCTGTCACGAAATTAAATTTGATGAACTATAGTCCACTTCCATTCTTGTAATCCTTCACTTTTTCTCCATATTATTGCTTCTGTTTTGCTCTATAGAATATTTTTTATCCACTGGTATAAATGTTTATCCACTTGTATATTTGGTGGCATTCGGCGATATAACATGGAAATCAAGAAAGCAAAATTTCTTTTATTTTGTCATTTACTTAAAGAACAAAAACCGTGTGTATGTATTAAATTTAAATGCGATTTTTTTCCATTTTACTAGGAGTAATGCGTTAATGATTGATGATTGGGAAGTGGATGGAGACCTTGTGACCCTGGAGGAGGAGCTCGGAGAGGGGGCCTTTGGTAAGGTGTACAAGGGAACCCTGAAAGAACCTACTGCGCTCTCACGAAAACTATCTGTGAAGCCTCCGACAAATGCACTTCGGAAAACTACAATCAAGCAATCTACAGGATTTACTTTGGCAGTAAAAATGCTACACGGTAATTGATTCTGTATTGATAGATTGCATATATGTCTTTAAGTGAGTGAATGTTGAATGGGAGGATGCGTGGGGTACAACTAACGTGGACAAGGAGTGCTAAATTGCTCAGGTTTTCATGTGACATCATCAAAATTCTAAAAGTTATACTACTATCGATCACCACAAAGCCCTACTATTTTATTTAACACATCAGTGATATTAATAAGTCGTTGTGGACATTTTCACGTGCAACGACATATAGCATTTTAATGTTTCCTCAAGTTTAAAATTGGGCCCGAAACACCGGGGTTCTCAAATGTCACAAAAACCAATATCTTTGCATTCGTTTCCAATTTTCAGAAAAAAAATAGCAAAATAGTATCATTTTAATGGTACTGAAGAGAAAAGTGGGAATATTATTTCCTAACCTACTTTACTTCTTGTATCAGTTTCATGGCCGCTATGTTAGTGTCTTGAAGAGAACTAATAAAACCAAACCAATTTTTAATACAGTCAAACTTCCTTACAGGAAGGCGTACGAATTATAACTTGTGCTTGGAGGGTTGTACTTGTGTAATGTGCTAATAAGTAAGAGGTAGGGATTGTATGAAGTTTGGTAACTTCTGGACCAAGAGATCTGTGCGTAATTGAGAAACAACAAGGAATAGAGAAATGTTTGACTGTATTTTTACTTGTTTTAATTGGTAGGTATGGCAGATAGTGATCAAAGAAGAGAATTTCTGGAAGAAATTCAGCTGATGAAGGCGGTGGGATCACATAAGAATATTGTGAACATGATCGGATGCTGCACTGTGGAAGAACCCATGTTCTTGTTGGTTGAATATGTTCCGTACGGTGATCTTCTGCATTACCTTAGAAAACGCCGAGGAAAGGTACAGAATACAATTGAATCTTTAAGCGACCACCCTATCGATCAAAAATTGAAAGATGGCTGCTTATGAACATAGTTCCTTAGAAAGATTCACACATGTACCTCCTTTCAACTTAGTATAAGTTTTCGGCTTTACAAACACCATTCTATCTTTGTCCTTCTTGTATGTTAGGGAGATCCTCTTTCACGTTAAGCAGTGTCAACCTTCCTGACTACAACGGATTTTACTTCTGTAACTTTAAAGTTGTTTCCTAAACGTCAATTCTGACGTCTTTTCCTATCTCGGAACGAGATATACCAATCGAATTGGTAAACATTCCTCTATCTTATACCCTCCCATGTTTGCCATTAATTCAGGCTAACCAAAGTAAAATCGCTAACTTTAACCTGACCTATCGTCAACTTATTTCTGTTGCCAGATGAAAGAATACCTTGGAGACGAGGGGAGAGGGCCTTACCGGTCAACCTATTGTGAGACCTACGTAATTGATGGAAAGCCGGGAGGAATATCAATACAGGTACAAAGTGTACATTACAAATGTTAAAGGAGATTCGCCTCCCTCTTGTCTCTTTATTTTCTACGAACCTCTGCTAACGACAAATAGCGTAAGCCTGCACACTGAATCGTTGTACTTTAGATTATGTGTAAGTTACTTTTCTTCGCCCTTTAAAAAAAATGCTGGGACTAAGCTTAGATCAACTTTGTTACGGAAAGATATATTGGTATACAGCCAGACAAAATATTTTTTTTTTTGTGAAAACAGTGTAATTCAGGTGTAGATTATCTGGTTCCTTATGCTCGGATACCCTATTTTCCAAGATGGACTCCGGATTGTTTTAGTTTTGGGGTTGTTGGCTTTCGACACGAACGTTTCACAGGTTAAGATGGCTCAAGTTCTAATTCAACAATGGTCTGTTATTCTCATTTTATAGGCCACTAGAAGCGATCGCATTTATGTGAACACCCCTGATGCTCCAAAGGGTGAAAGCGGAAACATACAGATTCTGTCCTTTACTCAGTCTGCAAGAACAGAAGATGGATCTGGAAGAGAAAACAAAGGGATGACAAAAGATGAAGCTAATGATGAGGATGAGGAGGGAGAGGATGGACTTACTCCAGGAGATCTGTTGGCATTTGCCTGGCAAATCAGCGAAGGCATGGTACGTATATGTGTCTGGTGTGTTCAAGTTATGCGCACTGTAAAGTTAACTTTAGGTTCCTCCCACACTAACGTGTTTTTTTGCTCGTCTATCGTCCACAACTAAAAAGAAAACGAGTGTAAATGCTGATGACTCGGTCTCAAAATTAGAAACTTATTTATTTCAGGACCAATGAAATCGAATGAAGAGCTCGTTTTAGTATGGACGACGATAGGTAAAAACGTATTAAAAAGTGTGTGTTTCAAAAGAATACGTATTAACAAGCAAATAATAAACAATGACAAACAACTAAAAATTGGAATGAAAATCAAAGAAAATCTGGGAGTACTCATTAAATAGAAAAGTCTGCTGACCTTTTTTACTGTAAAAATCGAAATACGGTAACAGAAAAGCTTCGCATGCAACCTTATTGTCAATAAAAAGATCTAGGAAGTAGTAACGAACTGTTATTACTAGTTTTGGTACCTAGTAATAATACCAAGTAATAGAGGAAATCGATGTAACAATTAACAGTGAACGTCACAATTTTCAAATTAATCACTTCTCAACAGGAGTATCTCGCGAGGAAGGGATTTGTTCATCGTGATTTAGCCGCTCGTAACATTCTTGTTGGTGAGCACAAGATTGCAAAAGTGGCAGATTTTGGACTTACCCGACACGTGTATGAAGAGAAAGTTTATCATGCCAAGCGGAACAGAAAACTTCCTTTGAAATGGATGTCAATTGAAGCCATCTTTGATCAAACATTTACATCGCAGAGTGATGTGTAAGTAGAACGATTGTTGCGATTAAACGTCATTAATGGAGCAAAATCGTATTGCTTTAAGGTGATACCCCATTGTAGTTAAAGTTAATTAATTGTACAAAGTACTGTCAAGAAGACAGTGAAAACTATTGTACTGCGCCAGATAGTTATTGTCTCATATATATCTCTACCCCTCAAAAGTTGGGAGTTTATTGAGTTCACCTTTATAGTCAAAATAAATGATTGGTAGTAAAAAAAGAAACTCAAGCGATTAAAATATGACAAAACTGAAAAATGTAAGGTTTCTTTCTGCCTAAAAGCGTGATCTATAACGCCCAAAACTAATCTTTGTTTGTCATGCTTCGGCTGTGCGGTTTCATCATCTTAAGTCATTCAATGTGTTATTCAACATCTGTAGATATTTATGCCTATTTTTTGTGTTATCCACATGTATCACAAAAGATACCTATTCTGACCTCGAGCTATATAATGATGTATGTTCTCTATCGTCAGGTGGGCTTTTGGTGTTGTTTTGTGGGAGTTGGTCACACTGGGTAAGTTATTCCTGTCAGATTTGTAACGCGTTTTTGACTAAAAATGCTTAAAATAGTAATTTTCGTTTCTTCCTTATTTTGTAGTTGTAACCTTTAAGCTACATCCGCTGAAAATATCCTGGGCCACTGTCTGTTTTAAAACCTGTCCCTCCTTCTCCCACCCATGCACTGTTGTTTGAAAATTTAACAAGAACTCTACGAGTAGTAAAGTCGAGCTTTAGGGTCTTGTAAATGCCCCTAAAGCACGGGAATTAATCCAATTGTTATGACTTTGTTTTACAGTCGTTTTTCCGGTCACACAAGGTGATCCGTCACGCACGTAACTACATCATTTGAAACCTTTAATCAGTCTTTCGCGATCACTAGTGCATGCAAGGTCCATTCTGATCAGTTCCTCGAAAAGAAAGAAAAGGAAATCGTTATCGATTGGAACTCTCGCTAAATCCGGCAATAATGTAATTTCCTTTTACTTGATATGTTTCGTTTGGTGATTTTCCTTTTTCTTTTGTTGAAAATTGATTTTCAGTTTCACGATATTGCTAATGGTTAGTTGCTATCTCTTATGACCTTGAAGTTGCTATGTTAAGTGATATGACGTCACTTCGTGGTCATTTTTATCCCGTGAATACGCGCATGCGTAATGAACGGGTTATCGGTAACGGAGACAGATATGCAAATGAGCACTCACTCACTCAGTCACTCACTCCCTCGCTCCTTCCATCAGCTGTAAACGTTTGTCACGTAATGTTTTAAATTAGTTTTGTTACGAATGCATACGGTAACACGAACAACGTGAATCCAACGATAACAATAACTAATTTACTGTAAACGAAAATGAACTGCAATAAGCTTAAAGATATTTCGCATTTGGAGTCCTTTTATGAATAAACCAAATTCATGTCTTTCATGTCTTAGCATACGAATTGTTTAATTGAAGTAGGAGAGAACTGGACACGGTTATGCGCTGAAGGTCAACTTTCATATCAGATCAGTGGATCTGATCTGTTCCTCAAGTAAAAATATATCCTTGCGTTTTTATACTGAACAGAATATGTAGATCTTAAACATCACACATATATGTCATATCACGGATTATTATTTTAAAAGATATCGAGCCATGTTTATAATTTAAAAATACATTGCGTTACGCGTTAAAAAGCTAAATTTGGCAATCTTATCGAATGCGTTGCGTAACAAGAACAGCGATAACAATAACTAATTTGTTGAAAACGAATACAAACAACAATAAACCGCTTAAAGATGTTTCGCATTTAGAGTCTTTTATTGCAAAATTAAAACCGAGCTGCAGACTTGAAACGGATTTTAATACGCGTTTTACCGAATATTTACGTTAAAATAATAAAATTCTACCCTTCTAGTTATCGTAGGTTTTCGTGGCTTAGTGGCGTGGTTCCTGTTATGGCTATCAGACAGCAGTCAGACGGTTCGAGTTCAAATCTTGCGGTGAACCTTTTTTTGCGTTATTCAGAAGTCATTACCTTTAATTTTATAAAAATATCAAACCGTGTCAGTATAAAAGAATAAGTTTACTGCAATATCGCGTTACGCGTTACCAATTCTTATTCACGGGTTGGCTCATAGGAGCCTTTGATTATCTCTGAATACACGAAGCAATGTCTTTGACTCCAAACTCAGTATGGAAAATTAAAACCGATCTGTGGACTTCAAATGGATTTTTCAAGACTTCGGTAAACGATACGGCACAATATATGTTTGTAAATGCGAAGACATTCGAGAAAGCGCCAACCTTTTAATCAATTCTTCAAACACTCATTAATAATTCATAACCATATTAGCCTATCACACGACGTAAATCCATCACGTGCATGGACCTTTATACCTGGTAATCCATGGTAAGCTATGCTATGGTAAGCTTCCCTCGTTAATAACAATTGATCAAGATAGGCAGCGTCTCCCTGGCTGATGATTTTTTTCAATAACAATGAAGCTATGCTCAATAACAAAAAAACATGTAAGTTGGCAATCCATTTTAATTGTATTGAACATCAGATTTCGCAAATTAGCTTCATTGTTATTGAAAAAATCATCAGCCAGGGAGACGCTGCCTATCTTGATCAATTGTTATTAACGAGGGAAGCTTATTGGACCGCACAATTGTTCACACTCAACCCTCATGGCCTAAACAAAAGACGTGAATTCAGATCTAAGAATCGCATCTGCTATAACATCTAATTAGCTAATTATAGTACACTTTATAATTTAGATGTTTTTTACAAATTGTTGTATTTTCGCTGTTTGCGCCTTCTTGTTTGTTGCCATTTACTTGTTACATAACTTTTTGTTTTGTATTTTATCATATTACATAACCTTATTTACATTTTCCAGTTTGAGTATAAATATTTGTGACTCTGTAAGCTTGTTAGGATTTTTAGCTTTTTATCTGTAAATAGTTCCACCTGAAGAAGGCCGAAGGCCGAAACGTCGACTAAATTAAACAGCCGGAACAGTTAGAAGTTTGTTTCTATGTCACATCTTCGTACACTTATCTACAAATTCACATAGAAGCACTGTATCCTACGTGGATCCTTCTACTGGGAGTCATTCGTTTGGTGTACCATATTTATCCTGCTTTTATATATATATATATATATATATATATATATATATGAACTGCGGATGGAACATGTGTGAAAGTTGTGATCCTTGCAGTATGCTATCAACTTAAGCAGTTGAAAAAGCAACCGAAAAAAATTCGGCTTCAACGGGATTCGAACCTATGACCTTGCGATACACATATATATGATTTTCATATATTTATATGGGTTATTACGAAATCACAATTGACTATCTATCCACGTGGCTTGGTAGCTCAGTGGATAGAGCATTGCACCGGTATTAATAAAGGGAAAGTATACGATCTTTTTTTATTCAGGTGGAACGCCATATCCAACCATAAACAACAGGGAGTTGCTTCATCTCTTGAAAAGTGGCTATCGGATGGAAAAACCAGAAATCTGCAATGATGAAATGTGAGTTATACCCCAATCTGAGATTATTATAAAACTCATGTGACCACGTTACGAAGTCATTCGAGGCACTATTTCATTTTTCTGACAAAATTCCCTTTTTTGAAAATTTAAACTTTGCGTTTCGTTCAATTTAGGATGGATGTGAGCTACGATTTTTCACTTTACTGAAGCCAATATTATTTATGAGTGCAATACTTTTGAAGTCATCGAGAAAAAGCTTTTAAAAATTGTTTTTAAACTTTATAGTGACGCAATTGCACTCAATTGTCTCACTTTTGGTGAAGAAGATTCTCATGCAGAAAAAAATTGAAAGATAGCATAAAAACTCTTGAAGTAGCTTGTAGCTGTGGACTTTTTGATGTTCTTTGCCCGAGTTAATCATTTTACTGTATTTCAATCCCCAATATCACAATACAAGTTCTACTTTCTTGTCTCCATATATTTCTTACAGAAGAAGTTGGAAAAAGTTGTTAAAATATCAAGAGAATTCATCTTGGGTGTTCATATCCTTAATTTTCCTGACTTCTCCGATTGATTAAGCATTGATATTACAAGGAGAAATTTGATACTGAGCTGATAGTACTGGATTAAAGGGCTAAGGGAACTAAAGGTCGGTAAAATGGTTAAACGCCTTCTTCGATTTTTGTTTTAGCTACGACATGATGACGATATGCTGGATGGAATCCCCTGATGACAGACCAAACTTTACCCTATTAAGAGAGAAACTGGAGGAAATGATGCAGAAGGACAACCCATACCTGGACTTCAGCGTGTTGGATGAAACCAGAGATTATTATAATGTGCCTTCCTTTAACAGTCTCATGGATGAAACGGACGACGAGCTCCTTGACAAAGAAGAGGACGAACTCTTAAAAGAATCAAGCGATGACATCAACGCGGAAGAAAGTACACTCAAAGAAGACTGCTCTAACAGGAACGAACTTGTTACAATGGCTGAGGCCTTCAAGAACCTTGATAAAAGGGGCGATAATTTCGATTCTGGATTTGGACTGAATAACAATAATAATAATAATAAGGTCGGTGGTAAAGATTTTAATGATCTTAAAGACATTAAAGTAGATTTCGACGCTATTGAGATGTCTTTATATCGCCCGGGTAACCGAGAGATTGTCCTCTAGCAATCAGTGGAACGTTTCTTGTTTAGCAACAAAGCTGCAAGGAGCCGATGCTAAACTGTAATTTTCTGTTTTCGTTTTTGTTTATGTATTTCGTTTGCGTTCAAATAAACAAACAGTACATAGGACAATATAAACTGTAACTACTCGAAGTTGAAAAAAAGATAAGATAAGTAAGTGGTTTAATATGTATAAAAACATATCTTGCTCAGTTTCCACCATTTTATCAAAAGCCAGCAAAAACTTGATATTAATGCACTGCTATTTAGACCGCTGCTCTATTAAAATGCTTTTGAGTGATCCTCGCACTGATCTGAGTAGCTTATGCATGAGAAAAGAAAATAACTTATCTGTTTCATCCTTAGTTTATATACACTGTATATATGATCGATCATTTTTATATATTCACATTAATTTAATAACATTACTGTATTTTAGATGATGATATGATGTACCGTACGTCATATTTCCATGCTATGAAGATTTTCTAGAAAGATGCTTGTTTTTAAGATTTTACTAAGTAAAGGAAAAGAGAGTTGACATTAAATAACGTTTTATTGATGAACCGTACAATATATACGCTTAGTTTACATCAGTTCAGGTGCATCTATAGCACATTTAATGTATTGTAAATGTACCGACAATTCGTTCTTTTTAGTTATTTTGTGTCATGATTTCATCTATTAAATGAAGTTTTAGTGAAAAGACTATTTTGTTAAACTGGCAATGTATTATAATTTCAATGAACGATTTCAGGAAATTCCCTTTGAGCAGGTTATATAAAACAAAACATTTGTCAAACATAGGAAAGAGAACGACTGTTAAAGAGATTTCTATTTTAATTTCTATAATGACGTCATAGTTGTTACAGAGACCGGCATTGGTAGTTAGCTGATGTCACCATTCACATCCACTAAGCAGCAATGGACGGAGAAAAATCAGTCATGTTGATCCTTCAAATGGATTGTTTGTGACACCTTAAAAAGAGGATAAGACTTCTTAAGCCCTCTCTTTTCATGCTGTAAAAGTGTCTTCACTGATAATTAAGGCCCCGTCCACACGTATCCACAGGGTCCAGAGGAGCTCTATTTGATCGTACAAGACGCTATTTTCTTCGAATAGTCGACGTCTTGAAAGTTTAACTGATTGCGTTACAAAAAAATATGTACCGCAGGCCAAATTACTAAGGACGCAATTATCTTCGGAAAGCGAAGCTTTCCGAATAAGGCACGAAGTGCCGAGAGAAAAGAAAGGAAAGGGAGGAAACTTGTACCACGTGACGAGTTCGATGTGAACCGCATCATCTGGTGACGGAAGTGGCAATGACCGGAAGTGCGGTGAGCCGTTACTAATTCAAAATTCAAAACATCAGCTGTGGAGGAAAAATCAACAACATGGAAAATTCTTCTTTGAAAAGGTCTGCTCCTGCAAGAAAATCCGCCTAAGAAGAAAAAAACCAAATTATCGGGCAGGACAAAACATGCTTAGGTTACGAAATGGTATAAAGATTATTGAAAATTTAACGCGTATTTGATTTCTTTTGGTGTTCAAATTAAACGGCAAATCTAAGTGAACTTTTATTTACCGCAGGCTTTCGAAGAATAGTCCTTTTTACAGTTGTGTGCTTGGTGACCTTTCCTTTGAGTGGAAGCGAGGCTGGAGGTGACCTTGCTTTGATACAGACCTTGGAGCTTTTCAGATGTAAATTTAGCTAGTTAGCATGAGAAAAGCATTATTAACATATGAAAGGCAGAAAGGTTTGTATCAAAGTAAGGTCACCTCCAGCCTCGCTTCCACTCAAAGGCAAGGTCACCAAGCACACAACTGTAAAAAGGACTATTATAAAGAAATTTAAACGGCTTTCTTACATAAAAATCTACCTGCCAATATTAGTGGCGAAAACAACACACCAACCGCAAGGCAAAAAAGGACGCTAAAATTGGTCAAAATCTACAAGCGCAACACCACGGGAAACCACAACCGACAGACTTAACCTCGAGTCCGTTGCACGCGGCTTTTGAAAGGTTTTAAAACCCAGTCTACACAAAAATCCTTCTTAACAAACGGCTAAATGTAGAATACCCATTTTACACTAGAACAGTAGAATTTGTGAAGAATGTTTAGCAGACTTCTCAAGATTTATATCTTAAAATTCCGCGAAACTGCACAAGGGCAATCATAACCTACGGCGGATGCGATAACGACTGAAAAACCTTTCGGTCATGCGCACAACACCTGATGGCGTCATTTCCGTCACCAGCTGTTGCAGAGCACATTGAACGAAATCAATGCTTTCAAGCCGTAAATTTCGGTCGCCGAAAATGTAGGTTTACCGACTTTTTTCGATGGATTTCTTCGATATTTCATTAGAATATAGAAATTCCAGATGACATAGTTAAAATTAGCCTTTTTTATTAAATTTCGTCTGAGGTTTAGGGATTTGAAAAAATATGCCTAAATCAGTTTCCTCCCTTTCCGTATTCTTTACTGTACACCGACTTCGCAGCTTCCGAGCCCGTAGTAATTTGACCGGCGGTACATATTTTGTGTAACGTAATCAGTTTAACTTTCAAGACGGCGTCGATTCGAAGAAAATAGCGTTTTGTACGATCAAATAGAGCTCCTCTGGACCCTGTGACGTATCCGGACATTTTTTAATTTTTGTTACGGTTTGGCCTTCCGTCTACACGTATCCGGCGAATTCGGCTTACGAATCCGCATCTTTTTGAATCCGCTCTTCAGAGTGAAAATTTTTAAATACGCTACGAGTTGTGTAGACGGTCGAATCCGAATATTTTTTAATCCGCTGACATAACAGTATCGGATCCAGTCTTTAACCGCGGGAATATTCAACATGACCGACCGAAATGTTATCGCTTCACTTCTACTTGGACTTGTTTCAAGTCAAATAACGTGTTTACAGTTGAACTTGGCGAAAGCAATCGAATTTGCCGCCAAACTCGCACAACCCGGCGCACAAAATGTTGGTCTTTGCGCATGCTCTGTTGACAACATTTAAAGAGGAGCCCTGGGTACTAGAGCGAATCCGGATACGTGTGGTCGGGCAAATACAATTCGAATACGCTACGTGTGGACGCAAATATTTTCAAATCCGCAACAAAACAGTTGTGGATTAAAAAATATCCGGAGACGTGTGTACGGGGCCTAAGAGTAGTAGTCTGTAAAATTTGAACTTGGGCCGGCCACCATACATGTACCTCACCGATCTTGGCTGAAATTTAGCATGCAGACTTGGTTTAGGGTCCTGAATGCGGAATGGATAGTTTTAGGTTTCAATTTTGGTAGATTGAAGGTGTTCTTGAGACTTCAATTCTAAGCCAGACGTCATTGAAGTAACTTTATCATAGCAAATGCAGATGCCTTGTTGCATTTATTTAAATTAATCCGAAAAGAGCAAAGTTTTAGCACGAACGACTAAAAAGTTTGAATGTATACTAATTCTGCATGGAATGTTAACAAAATTACCAAAAATTCACAAGTCGATTATATATCGATTCTTGCTTTTTCGATTTGGAACAAGCCGTTTTGCAGATTGTTTATATGTAGATTCATATCACCATTTTTAACTCATGAATACGCGAAGCGTAAGGAATCGGTTATCGCAGATGGTGGCAAATATGCAAATTTTCACTCCATCACTCGGCTGTAAACTTTTCTTGGTAATTCAGCAAACCAGTTCATAAAGCTTTCGTGGCAAATGCAAAGGAATATAGTGTAAAGAATAGTCGACCGCCAAAAAAAGGGAACATTTTGAAAGCGCTGCTCTGATGTTTTGCATTTGGAGAACTTTAATAGAATATTAAAACCGATTTGCAGACTTCTGGATTTTTTAACGGAGACACGCGTTTTGACGCATATTTAAATAACAGTGGCAAAGAGTTGGATAAACTGAGATTAACCTGGATATTAAACCGTAAGAGGATGATGTCGGCAGCGGGGTGGAGAATCGAGGGTGGAAACGAGGAGGTGTTAAGGGAGTTATGCCGTTTGCCTTACATTTGTAGGCTAGAAAGAGTTTTTCCACCTCTCTAGTCTTACCCCTTTCACTGCAATATTTTCTAAACTGTTCAGTTATACTAAGTAGGTTACCAAAGGACCGTTCCTTTTTTCAGTGGTTGGGAGCTTGGCTTGGCTGGGGTTGGAATTTTATGGTTTGTTCTTGTAAAATAAAATGACCTCTTTCTATTTTGTTTCTTTTCACGCGTGCACCCCTCCCACCTTACACAGTTGATACTTATGCTGTGCTAAATCTTTTTTTATATTAAAGAAAACTTTTTTTAAAATTATTTGTTTGTTTATTGCCACACACAAAATCGAAACTACTTACATTACCTTACAATACTGTTTCTTACATTACTTGGGTTACAGTTACTCATACTTCAAACAATACACTGACTTAGTTACAACACGATTACTTGCGATACATTACTTATGCGTACAATTGTTTTTTGATTAGTGAAATGGGGCTTATAATAAATTACTTACTTACAATAACAGTTAACTTTTTTTATATTCTTATTTTTATATTCTTACATTTCTATTTCAAATCAGTTCAAATTAATATAAGTATACTGTAAAGGTTTATACAATGTAATACACACGCACTCACACACCGCCCACACACACACACGCACGTGTATAGTCCTCCGTACAGTGTCATCACGCTATCTCAATATGAAATATAATTTGCTTGAAGAATCATTTCTGTATCACCCCCATGATTTTCTAAAGAGTTACACCTAAAACTGCTCTAGTTTTGAGGTTGTTATATCCTGCCAGAAAGCTTGAGAAATGGTCTATTTTAGGAGTCAAGTTGCGTGTTCTACAAGTCCATGTATAATATCTGGCCACCAGAAAGTTGAAGTTTAGTTTTTGTTTATTCTTTGAGGCACATGGGCTAAGGTCCAAAATTGTAGTTAAGGAGATGTTGTATGTTCTCAGTACAAGTTTTGGCTTATAAGTAGTTCCTTGAAAATTTTCCAGAAATTAGAAACAACTCTACACGAAAAAAGATGGATAAGACTTTCTTTCTCGGTTTGGCAGAAACTACAGAGATCATTATTTTTTATTCCTATTAACATTAGTCGCCAATCGTCTATGCATTAATTTAAATTGAGAAACAATTATTTTTGTAGGTAACTGGTACGCCGCTCTCCAGTCTATTGGCTCGTGAGCTTCAGAGGCCCAATCTACATTCCATTTTTCTTGAGTCTTGGTGGGGGTCTTCTATATCTCGAAATTGAACGGCAAATTGCAAAATAATCTGTTCAAAAAAAGAAAGTTTGACCTTAAAGGGAAAAATGTTTTCACTGAAAATTTACCGTTAGAGCTACTGATCCATTTTAACTCTGTTAAATAAACGAAATTTCTAATTTATTTTGTTTTAATCAAGAACTGGCACATAACGAATCCTCAAAACAAAATTAATTAATGTAGAGGCATATGTTACGCTGCATTAATAAATGTTAAACGTCATTTATTCTTTCCTCTTTTCCGAACATAGTATGCGTAGAAACATAAACTGAATAAAAACCAAATTTTCGTTTTGTAAAATATGGAGAAGCAAACAGTATTAACATTTGAAAGAAAAGCTAGAACAAAATACATAAGCTAAGATTCTAGAAATGAATAACTCAATATAACGGTGTTGCATAAGCCACAATGCTGTCTACTTGTATACATGTAACTACCACTTGCAGTAATTAAGGTCAGCTCTCTTCTCCAGAAGGAGAGCAAAGAAAGATTATCAATGACAGCAGTTTCTAAAGGCTGGTTTTCACTAGCGCATAAGCACAAGCATAAGCATAAACATAATCGGCCGAAAAGCAAGTGAGAACGCCAGAACATAAGCATAAAGACATACGCAAGCGCAGTATGAACGAAATTCTCGATACCAGCTTTCCTCGGCTGTGAGATCCGAATCAAAGATGGCGGATGATTTGGTTGACTGCCTTGTGCTTATGCTTGTGCTTATTTCATCCCCGTTCTCACATGACATAAATGTGACACAAGCATAGCATAAGCACAAGAAGAACGAACACGTTCGGATCTCACAGCCGAGGAAAGCTGGAAAGCAAGAAGAACGAACACGTTCGTTCTTCTTGTGCTTATGCTATGCTTGTGTCACATTTATGTCAAGTGAGAACGGGGATGAAATAAGCACAAGCATAAGCACAAGGCAGTCAACCAAATCATCCGCCATCTTTGATTCGGATCTCACAGCCGAGGAAAGCTGGTATCGAGAATTTCGTTCATACTGCGCTTGCGTATGTCTTTATGCTTATGTTCTGGCGTTCTCACTTGCTTTTCGGCCGATTATGCTTATGCTTATGCTTGTGCTTATGCGCTAGTGAAAACCAGCCTTAAAGGAGGCAGACCATGACTCCATTCATGATCTAATGGCCATGAATAAGTAAGTAAGCGCTACAGGCTTATGTTGTCAAATTAATAAATGAATACAGTCGAACCTCTCCTTAATTACGGACACCTCTCTTATACGGACACCTCTCTATTACGGACAGCTTTCCACGTCCCAACAAAATTCTCACATATTTTCTTTAAAAAAAACTATGTAATACGGACCCTCTCTAATACGGACAACGGACACCAAATCTCGACCCCAGAGAGCAAATTCATATAAACTTAACCTCTTTCAGAATTGTACTTTATATTGCTTTTTTACGTGCAGCGTTGCGTTGTAGTCGGCGTTTCGTTTCAAAATAGTGATTCGTCTACATTATGTAGCTGAGATGTACAATGTAGTACGCTACTGATAGACAGTGTCTCAATGCTGTATATTAATCAATTTAGATGCAGTTAAAAGACAAGTGTGGGCCTGTTTTTAGTTACCACACACGTAAAACTGTCAGTGGAGCCTTAAAAGTGACGTCATCGTGGTGACCTGTATAATTGCCCACTCCAGAAACTATTAAAAATACCATAATACTCTTTGAAGTGCAGGTTTGGGTGGTGCTTGATGTAAGCCTCATTTTTCCGATTTCTTTTGTTTTCAGCACGAACTGCACGTGCTATGCTTCAACTTCGTGGCAATTTGCATACGGTGGACATTTGTATGCGAACACACAATGCTACGTCCTAGCGTTCCTACATGTATTCTGAATTCCATTGTGCCATTCTAACAAAGGAGACTTCAATAATTACACCCGGGTGAGGCTGAGACTGCACGTAAAAGAGTATTATGGTATTTTTCGGAGTGGCCAATACGGACACCTCTCTAATATGGATACTTTGCTCTGTCCCTTTAGTGCCCGTATTAGAGAGGTTCAACTGTATGTGCAAAGTGAAAAGTAGGACTTGGACGTGAAATATACATTTATTTGACAGCATTTAGCCTGCAGTATCGCAGGAAAATGTGTCAAACATATGAATCCAAAAAATGGCCATGTCCATCACGAGTCTCTAATTTGTCTAATTAGAACAATGTTTTACCGCATCCAATCTGTACCCAGAAGGCCTAGGACTTGAGCGGTCACCGTTTACACTTCTCAATTGGCTAATTTGATTGTATTTAACATCTGTTAACGGTCACCTACAAAAAGAACTCTCATTTGGTTCATTACGTAATGAACCAAGGCAAAATTAGTAGGGTTTGTATTGAGTCATCAGAGCATAAAGGGGCCAATATCTCACCCTCAAATTTCACTAGGATGCTGATTTTTGGCAAGCGGGCGTTTTTCGTCATGCCCTTTCCGAATATCTAATCAAATCCTATATTTTCCCAAATTTAAGTTTTTGTGACGTCACACTTTAGTACTCTATTAAAGCGTCGTTTAAAAACTTGATTGACAGGTTCAGTACACCTCCGCTGTACAAATGACACTGGGCACATCTGCAACGATAAACAATGAACAGGTTGTTATTGAATTTCCAACAGAGATCAATGTACCTGTTATTTTTATGCCCTGAAAATTTGGTTGTCTTTCCAATCTTATCTAAAAAAAATGGCGTGAATTTTAATTGATAATCGGCTATATAATTCGTTATTTTCAATTACCTTTTGAAAGGGAAAAATGAAGACAGAATGAATTAAACATATGATTTGAGGGTTTAAAAGTTGTATACCGTGTTTGCGACTAATTCCTAATTCCAATTAAATGATATAACTACATCATTTGATCTTTTAACCACCAGCATCCTTCATGGCAAACCAATTTATTTTGTTTGAAAGCGAACGGAAAAAATGTATTATTGGTTAACAGCTGACTCATTCTTAACACATATCCAACATCTTCATTGCTAAAATGGAGCTATGGCTTATAAACATCAGCAAAATTATAATATAAAAAACGATCCTTTTAATATTATTGTTATGATCGCGAGAAACAGGTGGGAATTTGCTTAATAGAATCCATCAGTGTCATGTTTTGATTTGCTAGAGACAATTCAATCATTTCTGGTGCTTGTTTAAGTTTCTATTGTTTTCGCGAATTCCGATTTTAGCTCTTCAGAATCGACAGCGATGGTTTTCACATGGGCAGCGTTACTTCTCATGCTAAGCACTTCAGCATTTGCGAGTAAGTCTTTGAACTTACTATGGGCACGCAAATTTGTCATACTTTAGAGATTGTTTTGCTTTAGAAAATTTTTATAATAAAATAGTGATATCTAATGTTCTTGCACGCACAGGGAGCACTTGGAAATACGGGGACAGTGATCGAACTCATGGAGGTAAGTACTAAGTGTAATTCAGTTCAACTTGGCACAGAAAGCTTCAGATCACAACTGATCCAAAATTGTTGACGAATTCTTCATCTTATCTTTGTTTTTACGTGATGTGCGTGAAGGCTACGTACTAGAAGTTGGCACGTGGACTTGATGCTTGAGATCCGTTGAAAGAGTTCTAAGGTTCTCTTCCCTCGTGTTGCTTTCCTAAGCAATACACGTTCCTCCATATTAAATCAGTTATTATTTGTCAAATAGTTACCTGCAAATTGTTGTGATCACCTACGAATATTCCCTTACATGCCCTGTGACGAACTTAATTGGTTCTTCTGAAGTCGCTTTGCTATGCACCCAACATGATATAGCGCCCAAAGGAAATGTTTGCTGACTTGCTTAAAGGCTGTAAGCTTAACAGCTTAAGACTAATGCTGAATATCAACTTAGGTGCAAAATCTACTAGCCATTGCACAAGCTGAAGTGAAATCTGCAATCTTGCCACAAATCATTAATTGTATTTTTTCACAGATTAAAGCGTTTATTTGTTTGTTTGCGTGTTTGTTTGTGGGTTGGTTGTTTTTTGCTTTGTTTTGTTTTGGTTCTGTTTTTTTATTGGAATTTCGTGAACCTTTGAATGCTTTTACATGTGATTTTTTGCAACTGATCGACTAATACATTTTAATTCGAAGAAACATTTCTTAGTCAAATTTTGTTTTCTTTGGGCACACAGTTTACGGCCCTAATGCATGGGAAAATGTTGCCAACGCATGCCGACAATCCGACCAATCACCAATCGACATTGTAACCAAGAGCGTGGAGGCGGATGCTTCGCTTGGAGAGCTGGATATCACCTGCGATAACGACAAAGGCCTGTTTAATGGGATTCTGCTAAATAACGGACACGAGCCAGTACTAACGGCTGATAGTACACGAGGCATTTGTAATTTGACTGGAGTTCCTTTGAACAACAAAATTTTCGAACTCCATGATTTGAACATCCATTTTGGATGCGAAGCAGATAGAGGCTCTGAACACACAGTGGATGGAAAACCTTTCCCAGCAGAGGTATGAAACATTAATTGTGGTGTGGTGATATGTCATCACTTGATAGTACGTTCGTACTTAGATGAGGCAGAATGTCGTGTGGCTGGGGTATCAGTTATGGAATACGCAGTTTCCGAGTTCAAATCCCGTTTTGACTACTCGCTGCTGTTGTTTCACGGAAGACCCGTGTTCAATTCTTCGGCCATATTTTTAAATAGCCAACTGGTCTTCCTCCTGCAATCAATGTTGCGCCGGCCTTCTAACACCCGGGAAGGGGGATTCCACTCTAAAATTGATGGTCGGGGGTGGGAGGTTGGTGATCGTCGGAAATTTTGAAAGAAACCTCTAAAAGGTACCAGAAATCCGCTAAGTGTGTGTGGCTCACATAAATTTGTATCTACTAATTCGTTTGAAGAGTTGTTCCTGTCAGCATAATTACTCTTTTTTTCTGGCTTAATATACCGAATGCAAATATGGCCGTCCAACAATTTTTAGTTTGGACAGGCTCTCAAGAAAAGAAAAGCAATTGAATAATGATAAAGATCAGGTCAAAATAAGTCATTGTGTGCATTTTCAAGGCCATATTCTTAGTTTTAGAAGAAGTTATAGGCGATCAAATTTTCTGGAAAACATGAAAGTGAGGCTAGTGAGGATAGATGTCTTTTCTCATACAAATGCTTAAAATTTCAGTGAGCCATAACTTGCAACCGTTAAACCAAAAACACTCAAACTTTGAAAGATGATACACTTAGAAGAACTTGTTTACGTGATATCATTAATTTCTCTGAAAACTTGGCCAAACAAAAAATTGCTTGACGGCCATATTTGCATTTGGTGTATACCCTCACAGGTATCAGGATAACTCTGACGGTGGTCAATTTTATTTAAACATCCTTAGTGGCACCAGAGCAAGAATTTTACCACCCATTAGAAAAGTGTTCTTGCACTCACCGAATTACTTACGACTACAGTCTGTTCGTGGTTTACAAACAAAAGCGGTTGTTATCGAAAAATATGCGCTGTCGAATTTCTCCTCGCTATGCCGGCATATTAATGGTTATGAACAGCAAGCTTGGGAAATACCGAGGATAAGAGATCTGTTTCAACACAGCAACTGCTCAGAAATCCAAGAAAAAATATATACAAAAGCGAAATAAACTCAACGTACAAGCGACTTCGGCAAAACCTAGCCGCTCGCGTCGCTTTACAGCCACACCTTAATCAGCCTGCTCCAGGTGTTCAGATAGTGGGCAATGACACGACGGAAAAATTGGAAGCGGAGAAAATAGGCTGTCGCACCTATCCCCCTCCGTCAGCACTCGTAATATATATATATTTTTGCGTGCCGCCTATCCTTCTCTCCTCACTATCTGAACGCCTGGAACAGGCTACCCACTATCTGAACGCCTGAAACAGGCTACACCTTATCGAGTGATATGCGCAGTATCTTATTTTTTGAGAAATTAACTTCCGGTGGCTGTAGTAAAGTTCTGAGTAGTGACCCTCTTAAACTCCCTATTGACGACTGTAAATACTCTTACAATTGGGCACACGGCCTGCCTCTGTTATGATTGGGCAGAGAAGTTCCTTTGGTTTTGGTTTTACGACACTCAATTGACAACCGCTAAAGGCTAAGGCTAAATGCTAACACTTAAGACTAATAATTAAAGTGCTGTTTTGTCTTCTTGCAGTTGCAGCTGACATTCTACAATACCGAGTACGGAAGTTATGAAAATGCTGCCCCATTACAAGAGGGTCTAGCGGCAATCTCAGTTCTTCTTAAGGCAAGTATTTCCTCTTACTGCCTTTTTAGTTTAGTTTACTTTAGTTTAATGACCTTGTCACAAAGAATTGTGTTACTGCAACGGGAGAAAGAAATTCCCTTTAACCCTTTAACCGGCAATCGAACACATGTGTAAGAAGGGACCGTCCCGTGGTAAGGCCCCTCTCAAAATACTGTAATCACGTTCCTGGACTGTTTCAGTGAGTTTTACATGAAGTATAAGGTGAGCCCAGTGATATGAATATTGGGCGACCTCTCCATACGCTATATATTACTTACTTACTTACTCACTTATTTACTTACTTACTTACTTACTTACTTACTTTATTTACTTACTTACGTACTTACTTACTTACTTACTTTCTTACAGAGGACGTCACGTCCTCAACTCGTTTTCTACAGTTTAGAAGTTTAATAAAGTATACAACTTGTACCTAATTGTATAAAGATTTTTTTCAGGTTGGGAAGTCTACCAATGAGGCTTTGGATAGCATTGTTGATCAAGTGGACGATGTGGCAATCGAAGGTTTGTTTGTTTGCTGACTATTAAAATGACTACTAAATATAACGTACACACAACACAGAGTTGTACGCTGTCACACTTCAGTGCACTTGTTTAGTAAGCTTTTGATATACGTTTTGGACAATAGCTTGTGATACGGCATAATTTCGCTGGAAGGATTCGAACTGTTACGTTTTTATTTCCCGATTGTAATTGGCGCCTGTCCGCGCGCCTATTTCTTACGAAATTGGCACGAGGTCATGTGGGTGTGCAATAGCTGTAATTGGACGGCCTGGGTTGCTCGCGTCAATCAGGTGCACTTCGTGTCGTAAAATGCAGGGGTAATCGTGCTCGTAATGTCAAATCGGTCGAGTGCGTATTGAAATTACTGGCCCGATTACACCTGAATTGTACTCCACTCAGTCCAATTTAACTATTACTAATCGTAAAAGTATTTCCTCGTATCTCCTTCTCGACGCCCTGTCGAGGGTAGGAATGCAACATACTGGTAGGTCACTGTTTTGTTTCTGAGATGGTTTACTGGGTCTATTAAATCAGCTCACAATGTTAAACTGCTAAACCCACCACCACCCGAATCCCAGTCTCCCTACCTAAGAGCGCATGTTCAGGCTTTCAATCCTAAACGTAGCCTCTTTGATCGCAGGTGACACACGGAGGTAGCTATGCACCTTATTCCAAAATGGCGGCCATTTTATTATTCTTTTATATCCATGTACATTAGCCCTCTTGGCCTCGCCAGCATGTGAAAATAAAAAAGAATTTTCAAGCGAAAATGGCCAAGAGGGCTAATTAACATGCATATAAAAGAATAAAAAATTGGCCGCCATTTTGGAATAAGGTGTATTGTGTGTCAAGAAGAAAAAAGTTGACTGTAGCAAGATCCTTTACTGAGCGACCACCCGCCAAAATGCCAGTATTTTAAATAGTCTCAGCCAAGTTATTTGAGCCAGAAATTATTATTATTTATTATTATTATTATTTATTTTTTTTAGGGGGGGGGGGGGGGGGGGAGATATCGGCACTCTTATGCTCTGATGACTCAATAGTACAAACCCTTCTAAGTGTTTGCATTAGTTCTAAACCACCATGCGCATATCTCATCAAATCCCATAATTTCACAAATTAAGCTTTTGTAACGTTATCACTTTAGAACTCGTTTTTACTCACTGCAGAGCCAAGAGCAAAAATGACATCTTCTTGTAATTACAGGATCAAGTATTCCCGTTTATACACCAGCGGACAATTTGACCTTGGCTGACCTAATTCCGGATCTTGCAAAAGAACACGCGCCTTACTACACTTACAGGGGCTCCCTAACCACCCCTCCCTGCTATCAAACCGTGCGATGGATTGTGATGAAGAACCAAATAACAGTTACACAGGAGCAGGTATTTTAAAAACCTTAATAGCCCCTTTATACTATAAAAAACACTGTCAGGTATATAATTTGAAGTAACATATCAAACATGAGACACAGTGTTTCATCAGATTTCCAAACACCGCGAAGTGGGTTGAAAAACGAGGCGCAGCCGAGTTTTTTTTAACCCACTTCAAGGTGTTTGGAAATCTGATGAAACACTGTGTCTCATGTTTGATATTACTTCTCAAACAAAATGATTTAAGAAGGAGAAATTAAGGATGCAAAAATGAGGAGTGTTTGAACTGATTTCCAAACACTCATTAAACATTAATTTCCTTTGTGTTTTCGTCATGAATTATTAATGAGTTTGAGAAGAATATTTGAAAAGGTTTAGTTTATCAGCATGTACAAAAAAGCAGGTCACAGAAAACCCAGCTGTTTTATTATCATTGTCACGAGAATCTGTGTTAAATTCAAGTCATGCGTAGTTAAGCAAAAAATTGAGACTGAATGTTTTGGTGGCTTTTCGTAAAAATGCGTCAGTTTCCAAGGAAACAGTTGATAGAATTTAATGAAATTTGGCAGGAAAATACTTCAGATAATACATCAAACATGAGACACAGTGTTTCATCACAAGATCAAACACTGAGAAGAGAGTAAAAAATATGACGCGCAGCGGAGTATTTTTGACGAACTTCGAGGTGTTTGATCTTGTGATGAAATACTCTGTCGAATGTTTGATATTACTGCTCAAACAAAATGATTTTTGAAGGAGAAATTAAGGTTGCAAAAATGAGGAGTGTTTCATCTGATTTCCAAACACTCATTAAACATTAATTTTCTTTGTATTTTAACATGAATTATTTTAATGAGCTTGAGAAAAAAACAGTCAAGTGGGCCTTTTGAATCCAGAGCATAATGAGAAATCATTAAACAAGGATTCATTACAAATCTCTTAGACTAGTAGTAGTAGTAGTAGTAGATCCTTTATTTAAACGCGATCAAAGAACCAAGTCAAGTTAGTTTTCTTGTTTCGGGCAAACGATGAGGAAATTATATCTACTTGATTTTCCGCAAAAGATCCGAACCATATCCAGCCTCGTTGCCATGGCAATGCGTAAATCAAACTACCAAAATAGGAACGAACTTTTAACTTGAATCTTGTCAATTTTAGGCATCTATGAAAAATTATGGTAAACAAGGCACAATTCATCATTAAATCTTTCAGCTAACTATGAATAGATTATTTGATTTCACATTAAAAGGAAAATATGCTAGTAGGGTACGGACAAAAAAAAATCAGTCAAAAGTCAATAACCAGAAAAATAAATAAGAATGGCTTTTTCATTTTTTTGTGACAGCTTCTGGGTTTCAAAAAACTGACGTCCAAGGAAGGATCAGAGTGTGATAACTTTCGGCCACCCACGCCTCTGAACGGACGAAAGGTGGAAGCCAACTTTTAAAACAGGTATTAATCGGGATAAGCACTGATAAGTAAGGAATACTATTGGCTGGTTCCTAGCTACTCCCTTCATGTTTAGTGCTAGTTCTTCGCAGACCAACAGACCATTTATTATTGTGAGTAACCTTATGACACTTTTTCAATGCGAGTATAGTTAAGTGAAGTCGCAGACTAGCCACGGTGAGCTCACACGACCCAATCTTGACCCAGTTTCTATAGCATGAAGCAACTAGTAGTATTGCTAATCATCCGTGGATGGGATTCTGGTCCATCGTAGGGTTATCCACTGCATTATGTCGCCGGCACCCACTGGAAAATGGCAACAACAGGACAAAAGCGACCAGGCCTCGCGCGTCGAGCCACCGACATTCAGGTTTAAAGGCCAATGCGGTGACCACTATGCCACCGCGCCTCCCCTTTCGGGTGCTTGTGTTCAAGTCGTTCACACGGGAATAAGTTTCTTTCATGTGATTAAATACTCATTACCTTTGCTTTGGAAAAGAGGCTTAAGGCAATTGAAACATGGCCCCGCTTCCCCTTTCGGTACTGTTTTCTTGATTTCCTCAACATTCAAACTTGTCCGCTAACAATTAATGCTGTGCGAGTAACTGGCTTGTACAAAAGCCCAACATATTTATATACACCTGGGTGGAAAGGAGCACTTTGAGAGTAAATCGTCTTGCCCAAGAACACAACAAATTTATACACTCGGGTGGAGTGATGCACTTTAACAATAAATTGTCTGCCATAAGAACAAAAAACATTTATGCTTGGATGTAGGCTAATAACACAACACCATAGTAAAAGCTAGCCGTCATGTCTGCTCTAAATATTAGGTACCACACCTCCCACACGCTGACTGTTGTAATACTTCTATTGCAAATACATGCAATGACTCCAGTCCACCAATTGAGGTTATCACCACGATTTCGGTTGTGACTTCGTCTGAACATTAGTATTTTTATTTTGAACTGAAGCTTATTAAAAAAGCAAAACGTAAATGAAATACTGAAAATTAAGAAATAATCTCTACAATCTCATGTACTAATCTAGAGCGTTATCCTCTCTTTAAGGTGTTACAAACAATCTATTTGAAGGATCAACTCGACTAATTTTCCCCCGGCCATTTTTGCAAGGATGGTGACGTTCGGGTCTCTGTTATAGCTATAGCTAAAGTTATAGTTATAGCGTTTTGCTTTTTTTTTTTCATAAACATTGTATGTAATTTGTAATTTTCAATGGCATTTTTTATTGCTTGTATGTAGTGTAGTAGAATGTGTCTTAATAAAGTAAAAAAAGAAAAAGCTATGACGTCATTACAGAGATAAAAACTGGAAGTCTCTTTAGTCTTAGTTATGGCCCTGTCACACTTCTGCGTATCGTACTAGCGTATGCCAGCGTATGAAAAATATCACTCATACGCTGGTATACGCTGACATACGCTAGGGGTACGTTAGGCATAGGTTGTATACGTTTCAAGCACGGTGGCATACGCTGGTATACGGCGAGGCAGAAATTTTTTTTAAGCGTGCTTAAAAAATTTTGTGCGTATTCGGACGTATGGTTTATACGCTAAGCATACGCTAGGCATACGTTGAATACGCGAGAGTTACGCTAGAGGTACGTTACTCATAGGTCAAGTACGCTGGTCAAACGCTGTATTTTCAAGGGCATTTTGTGCGTATGAAAATTATTTTATGAATTTTCATACGCAACTCATACGTTTCTCTCATACGCAATAGTGTGACAGGGCCTTTAATATTAAGAATGTATTATATTTTTCTTGTTTTATTATAGACTAGTACACGACCCCTCTAGCATGTTAATTGCTTTAATTATTGATCGTGTTTAAATAAAGGATCTACTACTACTACTTAACAAATGTTTGGCAAATGTTTGTTTTAAGTAACCTACTTCAATGGTAATTGCTGAAATTTTCATTGAAAATACAAAATAACTAAAAAAGATTAATACCAATTGCCATTGCATTACATGAAACGTCCTATACATGTAGTTGCATGTAAATTACAAAGTAACTACATATTTTACAGTTCACTAATAAAACAATATTTAATGTTAAGTCTCTTTTCCTTTACTTAATAACATCTTAAAAGCGAGAAGTCTTTCTGGAAAATCTTCACAGCATTGGAACATCATATAATCAGTTAAAATACAGTATTGTGATTAAATGAACGTGAATATATGAAAAAGATCATATTTTCAACTACATAAGTTGATAAGACCGCTTCGAGGATCACAGCTTAAATCACTCATAAGTTTTGTGATTGTGAGGTAAGAGATTTATATCACGCTAAAGTGGTAAGAGCAGCAGTCTGAAGACCATTGCATTAACCAATTTTTTTCTAGCTTTTTACAAGATATGTATTTAAAAACAGAGCAGTTTTCAATTTAGTGTCGTTAAACCATAACCAAAGAAATCACTCCGACGAATCACAACAGGCGCAGACAATCCAATGAACCAATCAGAACTCGTAGTAAACACATGTGGTAGCCTCCAAGCGCGGGAAAACGAGTTTTACTTGTGATTGGTTTATAAAGTGGCACGAGATATTTTAGCCAATCACAAAGCGTAGCAATGCAAAACCAAAACAGTCGCGAAATTACTTTCGGCACTCAACTGAAAACCGCTCTATTGAACTGTTCAGTAATCTTAAAGGCAAACAGTGTTTGTCACAGATGAAATATCAACTTCAAGCAGTTACAGTTTATATGGCCTTGTGTACTGTTTGTTATAATATGTGTTTAATTATGCATGTTACAAATATGCACGCGTCAATTTAAGTGTAAATTACGCTGCATCGGTTAGATTAGCATTCGTTCTTGAGATGTGAGTTTGAACGTAGGTCGGTTCGTTTTCTACACTGAGTGTCGTGTTATTACATGGTGGCAGCGGCAAATTAAACCGTCGACAACATGCCGGATGATGGCGCGAATTCGCAAGCTTCAGCGCCTCAATCGACGATGTTGCATCAGATTTCACCGCCTCAATATCTGGATCTAAAACACAGTGGAGAAGTGGCTGAGAATTGGAAACTATGGAAGGAGAAATACAACAACTATTTCATTATCTCAAGGTTAGATCGAGAAACTGCCGAATTTCAGTTAGCGATGTTCAAACATACGATAGGAGATGATGCTTTGAAAGTCATCAAAACGTTTAGCTACGCTGACGGAGAGAACTCGAATGATTGGCGTGTTGTTATGAGTAAAATGGAGAAACATTGTATCGGTGAGGTCAACGAGATTTATGAAAGATATTGTTTCAACAAGAGGGATAAGTTTTCTGTGGAATCGGTGGATACTTTCGTGGCTGAATTGAAGACTTTGGCAAAGACCTGCAACTTCTGTGATTGCTTACGCGACAGCCTTATCCGTGATCGCATTGTGCTGGGAATTGGGAACGAACAAACCACAAAGAAGCTGCTCAGAATAAGAGATCTAACATTGAACAAGTGCATCGATATTTGTCGCAGCGAAGAGATCGCTGAAGTGCAAATGAAGACGCTTTCCGAGCCAGTTGATGGGAGCGGCATCCATCAAGTTATGTCCAAAGCGAGGAGACCCTCACAATCTGTGGATGGAAAGTCGAAGAAAATCTTATGTAAGTTTTGCGGGTACGAACATCAGTTTGACAGGAAGAAGTGTCCTGCGTGGGGAAGAACGTGCAATCGTTGTAAAGGAAAGAACCATTTTGCCAGGAGGTGTAAAGAAGCTCTCGTCTACAACATCGAAAGCGAGGAAGAGTCAGAGGAAATTAGTGTTGTAAGAGTTCAAGCTGTGAAAGGGAGGGCTGTGTACGCGAAAATGCTTGTCAGGCAGCAACCGGTACAGTTTCAAGTTGATTGCGGAGCTAGTGCTAACATCTTACCGCGCAAGCATGTAGAAGATGTTGAGCTCTCCCCTTGTTCTCAGTCTCTGGTTATGTGGAATGGTACCAAGATCAAGCCTGTGGGGACGTGTGCTCTACCAGTTGTGAACCCCCGTAACGGTATGAAATATAAAGTGAGGTTTTTGGTCGTTCAAGAGAATCTAACTCCACTCCTGGGTTTGAACGCTACCGAAAAGATGGGTTTGTTGACTGTTCACAAGGAGAACTTTATAAGCGTTGTGGAGAATCCGGAAGATGATCTTGCAACAAAGTATGCAGATGTGTTCGACAAGGGCCTGGGTAGGCTGCCTGGAAAAGTTCATCTGCAAGTGGATCCGGTTTCCCAACCAGTGATTCTTCCAGCGAGGAAGGTGCCTGTCTCCGTGAGGGAGAAGTTCAAGGCGGAACTACAAAGGTTGCAGGATCTCAAGGTCATCGCACCTGTGGATGAACCCACCGATTGGGTCAGCCAGTTCGTGGTCGCAGTCAAGAAGTCTGGTGAGCTACGTGTCTGTATTGATCCGAAGCCACTCAATGCTGCTCTCAAAAGAGAAAGGTATCAGATTCCTGTTATTGACGATTTGTTGCCAGATTTGGCAAGCGCGCGTGTGTTCACGAAAGTCGATCTCGCATCTGCATTTTGGCATCTGGAACTTGACCAGCAGTCTAGCATGTTGACAACTTTTGCCACTCCTCATGGGAGATTTCGTTGGCTACGTTTACCGTTTGGTCTGTCTGTTTCAAGTGAGATATTCCAGAAGCATCTACACCAAGAGCTACAGGGCCTTCCAGGTGTGAATTGTATTGCTGATGACGTCCTCATTTATGGCAAAGATGACGCTGACCATGATGGCAATCTGGAGAGTTTTATGGAAAGGTGCCAGCAGAAGGGCATAAAGCTCAATCGCGAAAAGCTGGAGTACAAGTGCAAGGAAGTTTCTTTCCATGGACATCTTTTGACGGCAGAAGGCCTGAAGCCAGATCCGCAGAAGGTTAGAGCGATTGTTGAAATGCCGCGTCCCGAGAAGCCGGAAGATGTGTCGCGTCTAAATGGCATGGTTAGCTACCTCAGTCGTTTCCTGCCGAACCTGTCTGACGCCATGAAGCCGCTTCGAGACCTTACGCGCAAGGATGTAGAATGGTGCTGGTCCGAAGCACAAGAACAAGCTTTTAGCAAGGTTAAGAGTCTCATCGCGTCCGCCCCTGTCCTATCTTACTACGAGCCGGGTAAACCGTTGGAGTTGCAGTGTGACAGCAGCCAGTCTGGTCTTGGCGTGGCCCTGATGCAAGGCGGACATCCTATTGCTTATGCGAGCAGGGCGCTAACTGAAACCGAGTCCCGCTACGCCCAAATTGAAAAGGAGATGTTGGCTATTGTTTTTGCGGTGGAGAGGTTCAACGATTATACGTTTGGCAGAAAGACAGTTGTTTTTAGTGACCACAAGCCACTGGAATCAATTATCAAGAAGCCATTGCATTGTGCGCCCAAGCGTTTGCAGGGCATGATCATTCGTCTGCAGAAATATGATCTGGAGGTGAGATATGAGAAGGGAAGCAGAATGTTCCTGGCAGATACTCTTTCGAGAGCATCTCTCCCTGTTGGTGATCAGGACGAGTCGGAGTTTGAGACAATTAACATGGTGAAGTATTTGCCGGTGTCAGAGGAAAGGCTCCAGCAGATTCAGCGAGATACCGCAGCAGATGAATCTCTTCAAGTGTTAAAGACCGTGATCCAGGGAGGCTGGCCGGAGCACAAGAGTAACGTGCCAAGTGTTATCTCTCCTTATTTTGATATGCGCGATGAGATGACTATTCAGGATGGCCTCATCTTCAAGGGAGAGCGAGTCGTGGTACCACGAGCCTCTCGGAGCGAGCTGCTGAAGCGTATACACAGTTCTCATCTTGGAGTCAACGGGTGTCTGAACAGAGCGCGTGAATGTGTCTTCTGGCCCGGGATGACAGCGGAGATCAAGAACCATGTATCCATCTGCGAGGCATGTCGAGAATATGAGCGTGGTCAAGCCAAAGAAACAATGATGTCCCCTGAGACGCCAAGCCGACCTTGGCAACGAGTCGCAGCCGATCTGTGTGAGTCCGGAGGAAAGACTTACCTGGTCACGTCGGATTACTTCAGTGACTTTTTTGAGCTGGATCATTTGAGGTCGCCTTCATCAGTGAATGTCATCAGAAAGTTAAAGGCTCATTTTGCGCGACATGGGATACCCGAGCAGCTGGTGACCGACAATGGTCCCCAATTTGTGTCACGTGATTTTCTGAAGTTTGCAAAGGATTGGGATTTCGAGCATCTCACGAGCAGCCCGCATCATAGCCAGAGCAATGGTAAAGCGGAGAGTGCGGTGAAGGAGGCAAAGAAACTTCTCAGAAAGTGCAAGGCGAGTGGGTCAGATGCATTTCTTGCCTTACTCGACCATCGCAACACCCCGTCTACTGGTGTCCAAATCAGTCCAGCACAGCGCCTTTTCAGCAGAAGGACGAGGGGTCTTCTGCCTATGACCGCCAGTTTGCTTGCACCAGAAGCAATTCCAGGAAACGAGCTGTGCAGAGCCAGGCTGGAGCAACGCAAAGAGCGACAAGCTTATTATTACAACAGGGGTGCGTCTGATTTGAGTCCTTTACAGAGAGGGGACACTGTAAGGCTAAAACCATTTCAGTTGGGCAGGCAGGAATGGCAGAAAGGAATTGTTCGAGGTCGGCTGGATGAGAGATCGTACGAGGTGGAAACTCCCCAGAGCGTTGTTCGGCGAAATCGTGTCCACCTGCGGAAGACGAATGAACCGCCACCGCCGTCACCGGATGCGGAGGTCCCGGATGAAGTCCCGTCTGCGGTTCCTGCAGAAGTCGATGTACCGACTCCGTGTGAAGAAAGTGCTGAAAGTGCGTCTTCAAGCGGACAGGAGTCTTCTCCAAGCATAACAAGGTCTCCACCCAAGCCAGCGCTTAGACGATCTGAGCGACAGCGACGGGTCCCGAAATACTTAAGTGACTTTGTTTTGCTCAAGCCATAAACTGTCTAACATTCAAAGGATTAGTTTTGATTAGGCTTTAAGTTCACGCTAAAGACTTTAAGTATGTTATCACGGAGTCTAAGCTCTAATTTTCAATGTGTTCCTTAGCGAGTCGAGCTGTATGTCATTTAAATTGGTTTAGTCATTTCTTTTCACATGTAACGGGGAGGGTGTTATAATATGTGTTTAATTATGCATGTTACAAATATGCACGCGTCAATTTAAGTGTAAATTACGCTGCATCGGTTAGATTAGCATTCGTTCTTGAGATGTGAGTTTGAACGTAGGTCGGTTCGTTTTCTACACTGAGTGTCGTGTTATTACACTGTTATGTCTATTTAAACGTATACGAAATACATCAAAAGAAAAGAAAATTATAGTTCAGCATCGGGTCCATGCCCTTTTGTTGCTAAACAAGAAACGTTCTACTGATTACTAGAGGACAATCCCTCGTTTACCCGGCCGATATAAAGACATCTCAATGGCGTCGAAATCTATCTTATCGAAATTATCGCCCCTTTTATCAAGGCTTTTGGAGGCTTCTGCCATTGTAGCAAGTTCGTTTCTGTTAGGGCAGTCTTCTTCGAGAGTCCTTTCTTCCGCGTTGATGTCATCGCTTGGTTGTTTTAAGGGTTCGTCATCTTCTTTGTCTAGCAACTCGTCGTCTGTTTCATCTATGAGACTGTTGAAGGAAGGCACATTATAATAATCTCTGGTTTCATCCAACACGCTGAAGTCCAGGTATGGGTTATCCTTCTGCATCATTTCCTCCAGTTTCTCTCTTATCAGGGTAAAGTTTGGTCTGTCATCAGGGGATTCCATCCAGCAAACCGTCATCATGTCGTAACTAAACGAAAATCAAAGGAGGTGATAAATCATTTTACCGACCTTTAGTTCCCTTAACCCTTTAAGCCTCAATAGTGATCAACATCAAATTTCTCCTTGCAATATCAATGTTTAGTCAATCGGAGAAGTCAGGAGAATTAAGAATATGATCACCAAAGATGAATCCTCTTGATATCTTAACAACCTTTTCCCACTTCTTCTGTAAGAAATATATGGAGACAAGAGAGAAGAATTTGTATTTTGATATCGTGGATTAAGAGATTGTCTCTCTTGAAAACGTGGACTGCACAGAAATATCATTCTTACTTAGGATTTAAGGTCATTTATAGTTTCTGTTTATATATAGAATGACTTTCAATCAGGTGCCACATTTTTAAAATTTATCCTTAAAGTTGAGCTATTTTCGTGTTTCGCGCGGAAGCCGATTATTTGTGTAAAATAATCCGCTGTTTACTGTTAAACTAAGAAATTAATCTAGATCTGAGCTATAGCTGAGTAAACTGCAATGATGTATCTGTAGCTTGATAAAATAATTGTCATCTTTTAAGGTGTTTCCCTCCAGTTTCCGCGTAGCCGCACCGACCATTTTTGAGCGGCCGTTTAACTAACTTTCCTCTATTGAATTAGTATGAAACTTACAAATTAGGCGTATTATTTAAAGTATTTTTAAAATTTTCAGAGACTAAATGTTGTCAGAAATTTGAGTTAATGTCTCAAATAACGTGACAGACGGTCACACGCGTTTCATAATAGCGGAGTACTCGCGCGCAGCCCCATACTCATAGAACCCATGCCGTTATTTTTTATGGTCATGGCTAGCGGAATGTTTCGCGGGCGCGCGTGTGCCCGCCCTCCGCCGTCGCGCAGGACTAGCTAGCTCGCGGGCGCGTATGACGTCGCAAAACATGCGCGTATAACGCCACACGCGCGGCTACACAGCCGTCAGCTCGGTAAACACTTTTTAAAGTAAAGTCGTTATTTCCCTGCATTTTTTCGCGGTTTGCTACTCAAGACAGGCATACTAGTTAAGGGATACTCAGATGCCGCTTTAGTGGAAAAAGAAGAGCTTTCAGGGATAAAATCTTGCTTCGAGGAACTTCATATTATCAATGCAGGAGCAATGCGGGGAGATGCCTTGTTTTTATTACGGATTTCAGAACCAAAGAAGCGGAGTTTTCACGAATTTCCAAGCAGTCCAGTGCTTTAAAGGTAAAATAAATCACATTTTTCGATGGGAATTCATGTTGATATCAATTTTTGATTGACTGTTCCTGTGTGTTCTCTTAGTTTTGGAGACATGTTTATGAAACGTTCAAATTAAGTCGTGTTGTTATCTTGAATTTTAACGAGGACAGCTCTGCCTTGATGCGCTATAAATGGTACGTGTTCTGCTTTTAAACATAAATTAATGGAGATTTGAATAAAATGTTTCGAAAGAAGATTGTGTTGTCCGTTTTTATGTCTTTGTTCATTCATTGCATAGATTAAAAAGCGGTTTTATGTAAACAAAACAAGACTTAGGTTTTCTGTCTTCACAGGCGTCGACTTATGTAAATATGTTTGTGTACTTTTGCAATTTTGATTTCCAAATCAGTTTCTCGGGCAATTTTTGACAAACAAAAACTGTATTTTATTCGGAAAGTAGTCGTACTAGTTATTCTAGACAGAGAAAAGTTGTTTTTGTGAACTTTTGTACGGTCTAAATGTACTGTGCAGACGGTCGGGTAATACTGTTTCTGAGAATTGCTAAAATTGAAAATAGCCCATTCGTCAATCTTAATTCTTGTGCTTCCAACCTTTCACCTTAGTTAAGTTTCACCTTAGTTAAGCTTGTTCAAAGTGCGACGCTGTTAGGCTTAGCCTATCAAAATATATTAATCTCAGTATTGGGGTATAACTCACATTTCGTCATTGCAGATTTCTGGTTTTTCCATCCGATAGCCACTTTTCAAGAGATGAAGCAACTCCCTGTTGTTTATGGTTGGATATGGCGTTCCACCTGGATAAAAAGAATAAAAATGGTTTTCTTTTTTTTTATTAAATTGCTCAGGTGATTATAGAGATCGAGCTTTTCATTCAAATGCAGTTTTGCTTGACGTTTTCACTCTTTCTAAAATGCATTTGAATAAAAAGCTCGACCTTTTTATTTCCGAGGAATTAGTCAGAGCTACTTGCAGGGAGTAATAATTTTATTCTGAGGAAACTTTCTGTGGTAATTTAATGATAATTTGTGAGATCTATGGAATGTTTTGACCGCTTATATTTCAAACATGAAAAAACACGTGTTAAACATATTTTAGAAAATTATTCAAAATCAAACAGTTTAATTTGTTTGAAATTTTCCCATTTAGTGTGCTACACTGTGTAGATTATAGCGCATTTATTCGCTTGTCGCGGGTAGCCCCAAAATCGAAAGATATTTTGGAAAAACTGTTTTTCGCCAGATTTGTTTACCGTTGCTATGGAAGCGCTGATTAGCATAAAAAGAGCATCATCCAAAACTTTTATCCAAGCTTAACATCCGGTATCAAATTCAGATTTATTGAGCTAAAGTAAGATTATGTATAAGCGCATTCAAAAAGGGAAGTGTGACCCAAAAAAACTACTTGGAGCCACCTTAACTACATGTATGCGTAAAATCAGTTTAAATATATATTGTCACAAGTCGTTGGAACACTGCTCCCCGTACCCCAGGTGCAATGTTGGCTCCCATACACAAAGACGATGGATTTCATTCAATTTTCAAGCAACATTGCATGGGTGGGAGAAGGAGGTACAGGCTTTGAAAGAGACAGTGGTCCAAGATGTTGTCAGCGGTTGTAGCCGTTAAAGATTACAACTAAAGGATAAAAGAAAGATACTACTTTAAGCGTTTTTAGTAAAAAACGCGTTACAAATCTGGCAGGAATAACTTACCCAGCGTGACCAACTCCCACAAAACAACACCAAAAGCCCACCTAACGATAGAGAAGATATATCATTATAAATATAGCTCCATTACACAGACTGTTAACGAGGTCGACAACGTATCTTTTCCGATACATGTGGATAACAACGAAAAGAAGCAGGAATATCAATTTCCTATAATCCCGGGAATAATCTAACATAAACATCCCTCCGTGCTTAAAAGATTTTAATGACATATTGAATAACTAAAGATGGTGAAACGGTAAGGCCACATGCATGGCAAACAAAGATTAGTTCTGATGGCTTTATAAGGTCACACGTTTAGGCAAATGGAAGCCTACTTGTTTCAGTTTTATCGTATTTCAATCTTTTTACCACCAAGCATTTAAATTACATTCCCCTGCAGTTTTAAACCATTATTTGGAGTAATGACTTTTATTTGGGAAATGACGATAAAAGTTTACTCACCAAGTTCCCAACTGTTTTAGGGGTATAGACATGTATATATGTCTACGTACATCTGACGGAAAACAAAAGTTTTTACTGTTTCTTGACAGCAGTTTGTACAATTATTTGACCGCAATGGGGTATCACATTAAAACAATACCATTTTACTCCATTAACGACGTTTAATCATAACAATCGTTCTACTTACACATCACTTTGCGTTGTAAATGTTTGATCAAAGATGGCTTCAATTGACATCCATTTCAAAGGAAGTTTTCTGTTCCGGTTGGCATGATAAACTTTCTCTTCATACACATATCGGGTAAGGCCAAAGTCTGCCACTTTTGCAATCTTGTGCTCACCAACAAGAATGTTACGAGCGGCTAAATCACGATGAACAAATCCCCTCCTCGCCAGATATTCCTGTAAAGAAATGATTAATTTGAGAATTGCAACGTTCGCTTTCAATTTTTAGCAGTTTAAATAGAAAAACTGTGACATCGACTTCCCCTAGGTACGAGGTATTATTTGTCAAATCGTTTTACGTATTCAAGAAATGCATAAAAATAAATTTAACCGAAAAAAATATTATAATTCACAGCGGTTGCAAAAACATCCCTCCTAAATATATAATTGTTGTTTTTATGATTGTTTCAATGATTATATTTATTTTTTTGTAAATTGTATATTAATTATTTAGAGAATAATAATTAAATGTAAAGAAATAAGAAATTTTCAAGACTATAATGTCAATATAGCTTCGTTGCAGTTGACCTAAGGGATTTATAATCTCAAGCATTCCTTGCTTTTTTATAGACTCCCTCATCACCTGTATTACCAGAATCAGATAAAAATATATATTCATTTGTTTTGAGTAATGAAAATAAAGTTGAAGTTAAAGTTGAATCCCGTATTACTTCATTTCTTCCACATTTTTGAAGCTGACAACATGTACCAAAACAAGTCATAACAATTCGTCACCACTTCCTAGACCTTTAAATCGAGCAGTAGGTTACAAATAAAGCTTTCCTGTTACCGCCTTTCAATTTTCATGTGCATGAGTTATATAGTTTTTGGCTTGCTGAACCCAAATTTTCGTACTCCAGGACTCAGATGCTGCTATTTTTGATGTTGGTAGCGAGGGAAAATTTGTTAAAATTGCCGCCAAGGATGCCGATGAAATGCATTTGTTGACTGGTGTGAACACAGCATTAGATATTTAAGTTTTATGAATTAATTATGGAAATGTGATATATATAATACGAACAAAATATAGCAATAAGTTATGATACGAACAACGCTTACCGTCAACGGATAATTCAAACATGTAGATTTTTTAAATATTGAAAAAAGTCTTCTACGGATGGAAGAGGTTCTTCGTCTTTTTAACTCTACAGATCAGCTTTTGTATTGTTATATTGTCTTACTTTCATTATTTTCAATTACATTACTTTTCCCTGCCTCGAATAGCGTTTTTGCTAATTTGCAGGGTAACTGTATTTAAGTTTAATATGTCTAATAAATTTTTGTTTGTTGTATTTACTCTGTTGTTTTTAGTAATACGTGAGATTCACATTTTCGAGCAGATTCGACGATTTTGACATACGTTTTATTAGGATTTTATCTTCTTATTTTTCTCCTTCTCGTCAACCTCTGCTCGTCCTAAAATATCTCACTCGTCCTCTTCTTGTGGAGGAGGCAGTACTTCTAACTCATTTTGGCCTATCGTCATCCATATTACAATGAACTCTTCAGTCCATTTTATTTGTCCTGTCGTATAATAAGTCTCCAATTCTTCAGTTTTCATCGTTTCGTTTTCTTGTTTAGTGTGAACGATAGACGAAAACGCAAGCAAAAGAATACATATTGGTGTGGGTGGGGCCTGAAACTGTAACGCATCAGAAACATATACTTACCATGCCTTCGCTGATTTGCCAGGCAAATGCCAATAGATCTCCTGGAGTAAGTCCATTCTCTCCCTCCTCATCTTCACCATCAGCTTCATCTTTTGTCATGATCCCTTTGTGTTCTCTTCTTGGAGACTGAGAAAAGGACAGAATCTGTATTTTTCCGCTTTCACCCTTTGGAACCTTAGGGGTGTTCACATAAGTGCGATCGCATCCAGTGGCCTATAAAATGAGAATAACAGACCATGGTTGAACAAAAACTTGAGCCATCTTAACCGGTGAAACGTTCGTGTCGAAACCAAACAAGTCTAAAACGTGAACAATCCGGAGTCCATCTTGGAAAACAGATAGTGTATCCGACCACAAGGAACCAGATAATCTACACCTGAGTATTGAATTACACCTTTTTCACATCAAGTTTTATTTTGTCTGGTAGTATACCAATATATCTTTAGTAACAAAGTAGATTTAAGCTTAGTCCCGACGTTTGTTCAAAATGGCGAAGAAAAGCAATCTTAAGTACAACCATTCAGAGTGCCGGCTTACGCTAGTTGTCATTAGCAGAATGTCGCAACGGTAAGAAATAAAGAGACAAGAGGTAGGCGAATCTAGTTTAAGACATGATAAAGGAATGTTATGGTTACTTTTCGGGATTAATATGTGTTTAAGCAATAAAAATATTCGAGATATGAATTTGATTTACATGTAGTAGTTGATGAATCAGTTGAAATGATAAAATGACATTAAAAGTGTTACCGACAAAATGAGGGATCACAGTCCGAATCGGCTAATTATTTAGATAAGGAAAGGAGGAGACTTCAAAATTGGTACACGTAAACAGTCTTCAAGGCACATAAGAAAAATCCATTGTGGTCAGGAAGGTTGACAGCTTGACATGAAAGAGGATCTCCCTAACATGCAAGAAGGATAAAACTAGAATGGTGCTTGTAAATGAAAGGAGCTGCATGTGAAACTATCTAAGGAACTATCCTCGTAAGCAACCATCTTTCAATTCTTGATCCGAAGGGTGGTCGCTTCAAGATTTATTTGTATTTTGTACCTTTCCTCGGCGTTTTCTGAGGTAATGCAGAAGATCACCGTACGTAACATATTCAACTAACAAGAACATGGGTTCTTTCACAGTGCAGCATCCGATCATGTTAACAATATTCTTGTGCGATCCCATCGCCTTCATCAGCTGAATTTCTTCCAGAAATTCTCTTCTTTGATCATTATCTGCCATACCTACCAATTAAAACAAGTGGAAATACAATCGAACCTTTCCTTATCGTTTCTCTATTACGCAGAGTTCTCTTGGTCCAGAAGATACCAAAATTTATACAATCCCTACCTCGTCCACAATACGTACGCCTCTATAATGCGGACACTTGGGTCTGTCTTTTTGTGTCCGTAATATATATATATATATATATATATATTTTATACAATTTTATATATATAAAATATATATATATATATATATATATATATATATATATATATATATAAAATTGTCCTGATCGGGATTTTTGACAATTTTTAAGGTTTTCACTTTGTGTTTATTTATTCTTTATTTGACTGGTTTAAGTTCATTTGTGTTATATATATATATATATATATATATATATATATAGATAGACTTAACATAACAGCGAAGCTCTCTAGACAGAATCGATGATAATAAGCTTAACTTAGGTGAATGGTCGGAAGCACAAGAAAAATTAGAATTTAGATTGATGACCGGGCTGTTTTTCAATTTAAGCACTTCTCAAAAACAGTATTACGCGACCGTCTGCACAGTATATTTAGCCTGCACAAAAGCTCACAAAAACAACTTTTTCTCGCTCTAGAATAACCGGTATGACTACTTTCCTAAAAAAAATACACCTGTTGCGTATCGCAAATTGCCCGAGAAACTGATTTAGAAATCAAAACTGCAAAAAATACACAGACATCTTTGCGCAAGGCGACGCGAGTTAAGTTAGAACTATAAAATGCAAGCCTTGTTTGGTTTACATAAAATCGTTTTTCAACCTATGCAATGAATGAACAAAAAAAATAAAAAAAATAATAAAAAAAATATCCGTTAGTTTATGTTTAAAAGCAAAAAGGCTACCATTAGCGCATCGATGAGCTGTCTGACTGAGCACTGCATGGCGAAATTCAAGATGTCAATCCAACTGAATTTGGGCACGTTTTATAAACATTTCTCCAAAACTAACGAGATCATGAAGAAAAAATCAATCACAAATTGATATTAACATAAATTCCCATAGAAAAATGTAGTTTCTTTTACCGTTAAGTCCCTCGGCTGCTTGAAAATTCTTAGTAGCGTTACAGCCTATAGTCTCTTGTTTTCTTCTTTTAGGATTTTTAGGTTTTATGTTAGGTTACTGTAAGAACATTGAGACTTTGATTATTATTATTAAAACCCCACTTCTTCGCGGGTTCTGAATTTCCTCGAAGCAAGATTTCATCGCTTGAAGCTCTTCTTTTTCTGAGTATTCTTCAAAGCTTTCTCTTTCTATTTTAAATATTTTAAATGTGCATGTGTTATTGCAAAATCACGGCCGGTTTTGGCAAGCACGGCCGTCAATGGGTTAGCTCTAAACAAAATGCTTCGACGATCTACTAGCTTCAATTGTCCTAAGATCAGACGAAATCAGGTTTAAAAATAAGCACTTAGTTTTATATTCCTTCAAAAACTTGACTTGCAACGTTACGCAGCCTGAACTGCGGTCTTGACCACTGTTTGAGAAATGTGAAGCCAGTATTGAGTAGTAAACCGCGAAAACATGCAGGGAAAAACGATTTTGCAAACCGTTTTCTCCACTAAACACAACAAAAGTGTTTACTGTAGCTGACGTAACGCATAGGCCGTGTAGCCAGGCGAAAAACAAAGCCTCGCTTTGGTTTGAAAATTACTAAGATCCCGGATGTTGCGTGACGTCATACGCGCATATTTTGCGACGTCATACGCGCCCGTGAGCTAATCCTGCGGGCGTACGGACCTCGTTCGCGCCCGCGAAACATTCCGCTAGACATGACCATGAAAAATGACGGGCATAGGTTTTATAAGTATGGAGCTCCGCGAGCGGACCTTTGGCTCGCGAGAGCTCCGCTATTACGGGGGTTCGACTGAAGTAAGGAAACACGTTTTACCAAGAAATTGGTGTTGTTATTATTAGTACCTCTTCCGGACACAAACATAGCGGCCATAAAACTGATACAAGAAATGATAAAGCATGTTAAAAAAATAAATATGCGCACTTTTCTGTTCAGTAACTATTAAGATCTATAATGCTATAGTTTCTGAAAATTGGAAAAAAACGCAAAATATTGTTTTTTTTTTTGTTTCGGGCCGTCCTAAACTCGATGAAACATTAAAATGCATGCCATATTTCGCTGTACGTGAAAATATACACAACGATTTATCTTACTGACGTGTAAAATAAAATAGAACAGTTTGTGGTGATAGTAGTGTAAGTTTTAGAATTTTAATGATGTAGCATGAAAGCCAGCAATTTAGCACTTCTTGTCCAGGTTAGTTGTTTCCCATCGTCCCATTTATTTACTCGCTAACGAGACACAGTAATCTTTAGAATTATACCAATACAGAATAAATTACCATGTAGCATTTTTACTGCCACAGTAAATCCTGTAGACTGATTGATTTTAGTTTTCCGAAGTGCTTTTGTCGGGGGCCTCACAGGTAGTCTTCGTGACAGCGCAGTAAGTTCTTTTAGGGTTCCCTTGTACACCTTACCAAAGGCCCCCTCCCCGAGCTCCTCCTCCAGGGTCACAAGGTCTCCATCCACTTCCCAATCATCAGTCATTAACGCATGGCTCCTAGTAAAATGGAATATAATTACAATTTACAATTTACATTACAATTTAATACATAGTACACAGAGGTTTTGTTGTTGTGTTATGTATAGTATTAACGGGACAGTGTCCGGCCTTAAAAAACGAAATTTTGCTTACTAAATTTCCATGTTATATCGCCAAAAGCCACCAAATATACAAGTGGATAAAAAGCTTCTACCGAGCGAAACAAAAGCAGTAGTTTGGAAAAAAAGTGAAGGATTACAAGATTAATGGAAGTGGACTAGAGTTTATAGATGAATGGGGTTAGTTTCTAGAGAAACTGTGGTGCTGCGTCGGTGGGGGTGAAGCACAAGAATTTGGTTTTATCGACTGAGTCGATAAGGTAAATTATCGTATTTCAATTCAATTCAATTCAATTCAATTCATTGTATTTATTACTTTTAGACTAAACCCAATAAGACAGCGAAACCCTTAAGTTAAAGTTGATAAAAGAGAGTTCTTCAAGAGAAAGTCTGTATATAATTTGCCTCCAAAGTGTGTGCATTTATCACACAAGGCATTAAAATCGTTTCTACGAACGTTTTGCTGACATCGCATAACAGAAATTTGATATTGTACCCTGAAACAAGTCCCCTCTTGTTCATCTGTTTCTTTCTTTTTTTGTAACAACAAACTATCAAACATATAGCAGTAAAGGCAGCAAGTACCACTCCTACAACAAGCCCGCCAATCTCAGCTGGAGTTAACGCGAGAGCTTTTTCATCTGAAAAATGGGAAAAATAAAAATAAATCAGCAGCTTATACGCACACAATGTATGTATATGTGAGAACTCGACCCAGGAGGCTCCGTCTCGAGGTCAAAACCCTTACCTTTTAAATAACATAAAGGTAACCATTTCATATAAATTCCATATAAATGGACCCCTTTCATATATTTACAATAGAATACAATAGAATACAATAGAATACAAAATAATACAATAGAATACAAAATAATACAATAGAATACCATAGAATACAATAGAATACAATACAAGAGAATACAGTTACATTCGTAACTGTTACTCTTCACTTCCTTGTGCCCCTGTAGCGGTGGCAGTTAATGCTTCAAATTTGGCATACAGCGTGGTGACTATGTTTGCGCCCTGTTTCTTAGTGTAAGGCTCCTTTTCATAAATCAGTACAACGGCAAGGATAGACTTTCTCAAAGTCCGTTTTGTTTGAGTTATAATAATAATTAAAATAATATATTATAATTATAATAAGAACCTTCCCATCACCCTTTGCACCAGAAAAATTTTCGATGCCAAATAACTCTGTCAATTTTGAGTGTATGAGGATACTACACCACATGCTATTTACACCTACCATAAAATACCTATTTAAATTGACTGAGTGCGATGACGTCATCAGTCACGTGACTATGCCTTCAAGTGCCTTAAAACGTTTTTTAGAAACATGGTTTGATAAATGCAAATATAGTCAACGTGGCCAGGAAGGCATTCGCTTACAACATTTCGTCATGCCCGGTATACTTCTGGATTTTCAAAATTAAGGGGGCTATACACATGAGCAAATAGGGGGTCTGGGGACTAGTATCTTTGTATACATGTATCTTTGAAAGGGTGAAATGCAGAGTTAAAAAAATTTGGTATGTTGGTAGATATAAGAATAAAATTAAATTATTTATCAACGTCATTAGTATGACGTCTTGGATCACGTGACCAGAACGCACGGAAGTTGACTGATTTTTGGCTCGGTTCCGGTTGCAGTTCTGTTTTTATTAACTTAAATAAATCCCCGTTTTTCCACCCAGTTAAAATTTATGCTATTTTTGTGTATAAAAAAGGCCATTATTACTCCTCCAGTAAAATTGTGTAAAAATGAAGGTGACGAAAAAAGTTTTACACGTTGAAAATCCATCCTTTCCTGATCCTGTTCAGCGACTTTTCAGTTTAAAACTATAAACAAATCTGCATAAGTGGTTTTTATCTTACCTCTTACCAATGGCGTTGTCAGTTTTTCTGTAGCATTTTTCTTTCATACCGATCAGGGGTTAGCTTTTTTTTTATTCCCCCACCCTCCCCTCCCCCTTCGGTCCACTTCCCTCCCCTCCCCTGCTCTGGTTTGCACGATATGGTCAGCGGGAGGACTGGTTCGAGTTTTCACACCAACCGTCCAGCATCCGCCATTTTTCCAGCTCGTAGCGTCAGCACAGAAAATTTATTTTATTTCGTCGATTCAGAGTCCTGTTAAGTGAAAAAAGGCTGGCGAAATTGCTTTGCAAACTGTTCTTTTCGTGGCTAACTTACGATATAGCGCAAACAAGTCAGCTTTAGTTTGCGCCGGTCGCGAGGATTGATAAACGACAACTGAGGTAGGTGACTTGAGTTTTAAATTACTGTACATGTAATAAGACGTAAGTTTAACTTTCAACCTAATGTCCAACTAGACAGGGTTCAGGGTTATTTTAGACTGTTTGGGGCGATTGATTATTAGTTTCTATTTGATATTGTGCACGTCTGACTAGTTTACAATTATTATTAAAGCGATTTTGTTTACAAACAGATTGGCAAAAGTCTGCGACTCTGAGCGCTAAAAAAATTAATATCACAGGGCGTAAGGGGCGTAACATGTCGATCAAAATCGATCATCGAAAACGTAGTCGATACAGTTTAAGTCGATAGTACTCGATATTTGTCGATAATTGTCAATCGACAGGTTTAATTTGTCGATAAAAGTCGATAATCACAAGATTTTCATGGCTACGAAATTAACCAAACTAATAAGACTTAATAGCTCGAACGACTTTTCAGGTTGAAGTATAAACCGCTCTGAAGTAAATCTTTACGGCAATAAACTTAAGCTTACATAAAAAAAAACTGAGCAACCAAGTGGTTTGTTATTCAATGTACTGTGGAATCGAATAATTACCTTGAGAAATGATAAACCAAGATAAACAGTGGTTCGTTCAGTGCTTGATGGACCCCAAAAAGCCGTTTAATTCTGTTAAAATTGATAAGCGCTGGAGTTTAATCAGGTTTAATGAGAACAGGACAGAAGCAGCGTGAGACAGCATGACAGAAGGCAGCGATCAAGAAATAGCATAAAAATGAGATGCATAAATCACTGATAAGACATAAAATGATACATGACATGAAAATGAATCACTTTTAATGGAAGAAAAGAGTAGTTTCTGATTTCAGCTTGTGTTTATTTGAGCTTCCAATTACAGTGTAAAATCGGTAAAATAAAGTCTTGACATAGCCGATCCTGCTTCGTTTATCCGCGTTTGCCAACTTCATTTTTTATATTTCGATATTTGTTGATCGAAATCGATCAAAATCGAACTGTAAAAAAAATCGATAATCACAAGAAATCGTGTGATTGGCTTTTATCAAATTCCGATATTTGTCGATTGATTAGTATTGAATTCAATCTACAACGATCGATTTTTATAGACTATTGAAATTATTGACATGTTACACCCTGATATCAGCTTGATAGTACATGTACAGTGTAGCTTTCGCGGTAATTTTCAAAGTTAATACATATGCTATACGGTAAGGTTTTAACCTTGCTCTTGACATGTTTTGTCCACATTTGAACTTATAAGAGGTTTTAAATATGACGTGTAGCTAGAAAGATGTTTCGTTGCCTTTCGTTTCACCTGTTTCACTGTATTTCAAGCACGAAGATGTACAGTAGATCTTTGACAGTGGAAATTAGAGGTGGAAGTAAAACAAAAACCTGAGGGTCTGCATCTTGCATCATGCTCTAGAATTAAATTTGTTATCAACTACAAGATCTGTCATACAGTTGTATTGCTTTTTTGAAGTTTTGTTTATTTTGTTCTCCTAAGGTAATCAGACTTTCAAAAACTACAGTCACATGTACATGTTGTGGTTTACATTTCAAAGAAGGAACAAGTCGGATAAAGGTAATGGCTCTGTCAATTCCAAGCCCGCTCATTCCCCCCCCCCCCCCCCCCAATGGCTCCGTCAATTCCAATATGACTGCGTTCACTCTGTTGCTTGTTGCTCCGGTTCTCTTAAAAAGTGTGGGACCCAAACAATGTTTATCAACTCAGTTTTTGTATTTTTGAGGGCAATCAGGAAATTTAAAATAAAAAACTAAGGATTGTATGAGTCAACTTTTAAAATCTGAAAGATAAGGTTGTTTTGACAATGCCCCACCCCCAGGCTGACCTGTTTTGGTAAATGCCCCACCCTTGGGAAGGAAAAGTTATAAAATGCCTGACAAATGCCCATAATCTGTTCTTCAATTTATTTATTTAATAATGCCCAATCTTGCAGCATGTGTTATAACTCAGAGTTCTTTCTACAATATTTTTAGAAGCAGCTGGTAGAAATAATTAGATTTCTAAAGAGACACAAATGAATGTAAGGCACGTGAGTTTAATATAGCAGAGTGTACATGTGAGCGGATGTTATATAACTTATGTTACATGTGAGTTTGTATGATTTGGTGCATATTTATGTCATGCAAAAATGTTTAAAATCTGTTTGTTCTTCAATTCTTGGACTTCCAACTTAGTATTAAATGGAAAATTATAACCAATTTGTGGATTTCAAATGGATTTGGAGCATTTAGGGGAAATGTCACTGTATTGCCGTCATTGCTTGCTTACTCGGCTCATCCAGCTGTCTCGTTTCACACAATGGATATTTCTGTCATCCTAAGATGTGTTAATTATCACAGTGACGCTGCTAAATTACAAAACATCAAGAACAACTAAAATTATCCTTACGCTGTTTCGTATTCATGAGATGCATGGCTCTTAGAGCCCTTTCATTGGACTGTGCATTAGGGGATTCCCTCTGTCCTCCCATGTAATATCAATAGTATGAAAGCTGTGACAATGAAACTTGGTATAATTAAACAAGAAGCTGTACACAGCTTGAACTTGTGGTGTCTTTAACCCATTGCAGTCTTTGATTCCCAAATGTTTTAAGTGCTTTTCTAGAGAAACATGAAATTGTGTCTAAAACGTAAAACTACATTCAGTAGCTGACACTGGAAACCGCCATCGCTGACTGAAATGCAAAGTTATATAAAACACAAAACTTGCTGGAACAAAAATCCCATGTGGCAATAAGCGGTGAACACAATATCAAACAGTCCTATCCATCCATGAATGCCCCGCATTGTCTTGCGTAAAGTTTAAATATAATAAACATGTCTTGAATGAGTTGAATCGCCATTCAATAAGCTTCTTGGTAGTTTGCCTGGGGAGGCAGCAGATTTTTGTTTTATCTTCACAAGGAGCTGTATCCATGAGTGGCGAAGCCATAAGCGATCGGTTGTCTATTTTGTCGCTCGGTTAAAAATAGTTTTGTCGATTTCTTCTGAATTATTGTCGTCTTTCTGATCAGAATTATTTTTATCCGACTCTTTCAGTCAGTTCTGAATTCTATGGCGGGTTTGCGATCAGAGTTAACGTGCAGTGCATGTCCTGGAGTCCCAGAAATGCCAGCTGAACGACCAGCTGAATGACTAATTCGTTCGTGACTAATGAAACGTTCATGAATTATTTTTCGTTGCTAACGGCTTTTGAATTATTTTAGCAGACGGTTTTATTTGTTTTACACCTTCTGAAGGATTTTTTTTAACTACGACCGACCGCTGAAATTGTGTGTGTAAACAAACACGGCGAAGCGAAGCGACAAGAACTATAAGTAACTCGGAGATGGTTTTCGGCTAACTGTAACAAAACAACGTACACTTATTTATAATGATTTTATCCGCTTTAAGGTATTGAATTGCAGAGGCTGAAAGTATGGTAATTTTGGGAGTTTATCTGTGAGACATGGCGCTCGCGAGCGACCGGGCGCCTAGATTTCATGTGTATCATCATTTGTTTACCTTGATTTTGAATTTTGACTTCCGGGGCGTGCTGATTGGTTAAAATTTGACAGTTGACAAGCTAAAGCAATCCGCGGGTTCTTGTGGGCGGCAGCTGCGATTTTGAAGGATGCGTGCAGGCTTCCCTTCTTCGCATGACCCCGCCGTCCGACTGGAAGCCTGTCCGCAGGCTAGTTATTCTTCTTTCTGCTTCTCAAGTTAACACACATGAGGCCACGAGATCACAAGGCCTCAATAATTTGTCAATTAATCAGATCAGTGAGACAAAAATCAATTATAACTTCTTCCTCGGCTATGCCATGAGTAATAAAGATTTAATATATACTTTAAGATAGGTCATATGATTGTGATGGTATCAAATCAGCCAAGAGTTCACAATCTTGGATCTCCATACAGGATTAACCAAATTTGACTCAAAATTAATTTAAACCAATACAAGGATGCTACATGAAGAAAGATCTAAAATTGTAACTGGTACTTTGTAATAAGAGAACCACAGTTTCAATTCTGCAAGACATGTTTCATCAGCCTTGCTCTTCTGTCATTGTCAGTTACATGTACATGTACAATTAGGAATCTAAAGATGCTTTTTTTTTCTCACCCTTGTGTTCTGCAGTAAGGAACTTGTCTACTCCACTCCTTGGAAAAAATGAAATGCTTAAATGTAAAGTGCTTAAGTATATACATGTACTCAAACAATTAGTTCTTTTTTTACCTGAAGAAAGGCAATCAAATTGCAGACTGTTTTTACAAGCCCCATTGCCTTGCTTAAAGTGAAAGAATAATTTAATGTTACTATTAATAATAATTACAATATTCAGCTAGCAGAGCTGTCACTAAGATTCAAGTTGTTGGGTAAATGCAATTAGTAGGCAGGCAATCAAACAGCTGGGGAGTTCTTTTGGTTCTATTTTCCTTCTATTTTCCTATGAAAGTATGGGGTCATGCTCATAGCAGGGATTCTGACAGGGTGCGGAAAAAAATCCAAAATTGTGCGGGAGTTTTGGGGCAAATTGTGCGGGAAATAACTTCGATTGTGCGGGAAATTGTGCGGGATTGCGCAATCCTGTGACCAACCAAATATTCAATCACCAGTGTTCTAGCCAGGTCAGAAAAATATGACAGGGAGGAAATGCTGCATAAATGAAAAATACAAATGGATGTTTTACTTTGGGGATTAAAATGTACCCAGCAATCGCCAATTTGCGGCTTTTTCTTCACCAAAGTTTATTTGTCTCAACAAAATCACATTGCGTGACACGATGAACTCGATCGGGTAAAACCGAAATACCACCTCTAAAAAAAATGTTTCCGATCTGAGCGAGTTCCTTTCTGAAAAATCCGTACATTTTATGTAGTGTGAATAATTTCCATTAAAGGTTCCACAATTTCTTCGAAAGTTTGCCGCAAAAACACAACCTCGAGTTGTATGCAAATTGCGTGCTAAATGTAATTTGATAGCATGTTTGTTTGCATTTTCCCGAATGAAAACGTCTTTTACTTGATTGAAAAAAATAAAATCCAGTATTCTGATCAGAACTTAATAATTTTCTCCTATCAATCCGAAGTTCCAGCGCTTTAACAGTTTGTTTGTCGATTCGCAAACCTTAATCAGTTCTTTGCGAAAATAATTCAGACAGAGCGACATTCATTTCGGCGCGACCGAGTACATTTCTGGCTCATTCTCGGTGTAAGAATCTGTGAAACTCATGTGTGACGTAAAACAAAGAAAACAAAAGGCATAAAACAATAGAGTCAACTGGGAATGCAATACTACAAAGGTAAGAAACAAAGGAAAAAGTCACAGGTTCTTACACCGAGGTAAACCCACATTTCTTCGGTGTTTCTTCTTCGGTCCCCGACATATTAAACTGAAAGAGGAAGCGAAAGCGCTCGAAAAAATATCAACAGGCTGCTAAGAAAAACGACATAATGTCTGGAAAACGACAACTAAAAAGCTACGCGAAAAATTCTGTAGGAAGTCGGAAAGAAGTAAAACTGAGACTAGTTCCCAGGACGGCGAAGAGAACGCCTTGTTGTTTTTATATCGATCCGCTCGAGCTGTTCGAGGAAAGCGAGGGATTTCTCGATAGTTTGGAAGGAAAATGGGCTGAAAATAGCCTAAAACGTTTCTCGAAATCTTGGTTATCAATAGAAATACCTGATTTAATTAAAATTTTAAGCAAATATTTCAGTATTGTGCGGGATTGTGCGGATTTTTAGGAATTGTGCGGAATTGTGCGGGTTTGACCGAATTGTGCGGTCCCGCACCCGCGCACCCTGTCAGAATCCCTGTCATAGTAGCCAGGGGAAATCCCTGGCACCCAGCCCTTAGTGACAGCCCAGAACTACAGTAGGTACATGTATACCAGCAGTTAATCCTTTTTTATGTCTGAAAAATTCATCAATCAATTCAAGATGCTCACTTCCTATATTAATCAAATTGTTTCTCCCAGGAAACATCACATACTTTACATGTACTGTCATGGGTTATGGACATAAAAGTCTACCACATTGTAAACTCATTGCAAATGTGTGATCTTTCTAAGGTACATGTATGTTAATTTAAAATTGTTAATATATTAGTTTCCATGTAAAAAAGAATAATTGGTTGTGGGTTTATATTACATGCATGTTTATGTAATGTTTAAAACACGAACAGCAGTGTTTTATCAACTTTAAAAATTCGAGCGCGAAGCGCGAGAATTTTTAGACTTGGTAAAACACGTGCTGTGAGTGTTTTGAACGGCTTCAAACACGAACCGCCAAAAGCATGTCCCTACGGAGATCAAACAAATGTGCTTTTTGTGCAAAGAGGATATTAGCATACAAGAAAAACAAGTAGACTGATTAGCATACAGCGCATGTGCCACACTGGCTTCGATGAGGTGACCATGGCTTCCCGGCAACTGTCGAAAGTTTTGGTATTTTAAAGTTCTGAGGAAAAAAATAATCCATGAAAAATGCTATACCAAAGTTGACAGGTACGGTGGATAAAATGTCTAACAATTTTTATTCAGTGGCAGTGAATGAGTAGAAATGAGAAGCTTGCATCTCTGAACCACTCGCTTTCTTACCAATTTACACGTGGGCGCTGGTGTCATTCAAATAACGGCTTACTTGCTAAACTGTTGGTTGCTAATTTTGTTGGAGAAGATTCCATATACATAGATATTGTAAAACAGTAGTGCAGTATTTGTTGTACTAAGAATCCTGAATAATTACTACCAACATTAGTATTCTTTATACAAAGAATACTAATAAGGAAAAGAAACCCATTGTCTTTTACCTATTATATTATCATTGTCTATTATATGGACTACACATGCTCATAACATAACTTGCAAGAAATTGTCTCTTTCATTGCATATCGACAGTAATTGCATTGCCAATTTCATTCAGCCAAAACGTTTTGATCCATGAGTTCTTAGGAAGATGGTTCTTAATGAAGAAAAGTAAGAAAACTGAATACAATTGTATTTAGAATACATGTATTTATGGCCCTTGGGGGGGGGGGGGGGGGGGGGGGGGGGGGGGGTTAACTCATGTGAGGGGGGCAGGGGTAGTGTTTAAACTAGCCACAGTGTGTATTTATGCTAATCAAATGTCCCCGGATAAATAAATGAGTTAAAAAAAAGAATGCAAAAAAATGGAGGTGACACCAACTTTTATTTAGCAAAGTTAATGCAATGGCTACCAACCGTTCATGTGGTTAGTTTTCTTCCTCTGTGCACAGGCTGAGTTGCATGATGTAGGATGGCATTGTGACAAACTGTATGTGCAGTAAGGATGCACATAAACAATAAGTGCAAACATGCTTAAATTAAAAGTTTTCTATTCCTAATCAACAGACTGTTGAAGAGGCATCCCTTGGTATATTCAGTATAAGCATAAGGTGGATTTTCTACGACTGAAACAGTGAAGGAAATTTTTTACAATTAATAATGATACTGTCTGTTTGTAAAAAGCGTTGTAGTGTAATTATCTGACCTTCCCTTTAAATCATTAAAGGGTTGTTCTCAACCAGGGTACATTGGTTTCTGAGGTTCTGTCTGTGGCCATTTTTGGGTGCTGCGAAAATGGCCACCCAGTGATTATTGCAAAAATTTAAGGTTGTATTGAGGTACATGTACATTGAAACTTTCTTTCTTTCTTAAAAAACATGAAAACAAATAGCAAATTAAAGTAATAAACAAAAAAAATTGAGGAGCTGTCAAAGTGATTTAGATCACTTGATGGATAGGACATTCTTCTTAGTGAATTGGTTTTATTACATGTTCATGTACGGTTTGATCATCCCCAGATCATACAGAATAGAGAGTTTAAGCATCATGACAATGATCTTACTTTTTTCTAAAGCTTTGTCATCTTCCAAATGAATGTACACTGATATAGGGAAGATATGGAAAATGACAATAGTTTAATAATAATGACCAGTAGATTTTGTCGAATCAATTACCTTTTATGTGTGTCAGAAAGTCTTTTTAATGTATTATCATTGAAATTTAAATAAATATATATTTTTTCAAATACTGCTGTATTATAAATCAATGTATATGGCGTTATTATGCAACATACATGTAGCATTTGACATTGCAAATACTGTATGCACCAAAACAAGTGCAAATGTACAATGTATGATACATTATTATTCGACATACATTGTAGCATTCTAGAGTGCAAATATGCATCAAAACGAGTGCAAATATGACACGTTATTACACTCTTCTGACCGTGCACTAGGAAAAACAGCTTCAAAAACGTAGCCTTTAGGAGAATATTTCTGTCGTAAAATAAACATTTATTCAGTGAAAAGTTGTGTAATACGGCTGGGCATTTTTACTCGTCAGTAAATACTTAGCCGTATTACACAACTTTAAGCTGAATAACCTCTAGTTACTATTAAGGGTCAGCGCATTTTTTTTTTCTGCCCCCTCAAATTCTATATATTTAGTATGAACCCAACACCACAATTAGCACCTTTGAAAAGCAGGCCATGTGGTGTACACATGTTTATTTACAGGATTTACTTGAATGGCGCAGATTTTTCTTCAACGTTGTTGAAGTTCTTTTTTGGACTATAGGCTATGGAATATTATGTTAAATTAATTATAATATATTATTTACGGTTTCACTTGTAATAATAATAATAATAATAATAATTTTCATACTTATATTGCGCATATTCCATGCAAATGATCAAATGCGCATTACAATATTTATTAAAATACATTATACATAACAACATTACAGAAAGGTTAAAAAAGATCTAAAATGTAAAAACTACGAAATAAAAATAATATTATCTCTTCTAAAAATAAAATACAACGGAATAAAAATCTAATCGTATGCAAGCCTAAAAAGAAATGTCTCCAAATGGCGTTTAAACATATACAAGTTACTTATCACGTGTAGATCATTGGGTATTGAGTTCCACAGTTTGGGGACAGCCACTTTTAAGGCCCTATCACCCAAAGTCACTTCAGTTTTAAAAGAAGGTGGCGAAAGTAAAATGCTATGAGACGATCTTAAATTGTAGCTAAATGGCTTAAGTGTAGCTAGCTCCCTAAGATAAAGTGGAGCAATACCATTAATGACTTTCAATACCCATAAAAATACTTTTAAAATAATGCGAAACCTGATAGAGAGACAGTGCAGCTCACGCATGAGTGGCGCAATGTGACAAAAGCGCGGGGCTTGACAGACCAACCTAGCAGAGGCATTTAATACGCGTTGCACCTTATTTAACTGACAGGCTGATAAATCGTAATATATATATAGATAGGTTGAGCCTAACAACGTCGCTCTGTGAACAAGCTTAACTAAGGTAAAACTTAACTAAGATGAAAGGTCGGAAGCACAATAATTTAGATTGACGAAGGCTATTTTTCACTTTTAGCAATTCTCGAAAACAGTATTACGCGACCGTCTGCAAAGTACATTTTTATAGACCGTACAAAAGTTCACAAAAACAACTTTTTCTCTGTCTAGAATAACTAGTATGACTACTTTCCGAATAAAATACACTTGTTGCTTGTCAAAAATTGCCCGAGAAACTGATTTGAAAATCAAAATTGCAAAAATACAAACATATTTGCATAAGGCGATGCGAGTGAAGATAGAACTGTACTATGAAATCAAAGTCTTGTTTTGTTTACATAAAATCGCTTTTCAATCTATCTAATGAATGAACAAACACATAAAAATGGACAACACAATCTTCTTTCGAAAACAATATTCAAATCTCTATTAGTTAGAGTTTAAAAGCAAAACGCGTACCATTTAAGCTTAAAGATCATCGAGTTCAAGCTGTCTTCCGTGAAATTCAAGAAATCGATATAACTGAATTTAACCGGTTCAAATGTCGAACTTCATATGTGCCGAATGTAATGCAAAATGAGCAAGAACAATAAATTTTTTTCATTTGCATTAGATTCGGCACATGTGAAGTTCGACGTTTGAACCGAGCCTAACTTTAATAACAAAAATCGGCACAAGTTTTAATTCACACTTGAATGTTTTGGGTGGCAACTTTGGAAAAAATTACATAAATTAAGACTTTCAATTCTGGTTGTAACTTCATCAAATTTCCGTTAAAAACTAAAGAAAGGTTAAAAAAGAAGACAAAGATTATTGGACGTCTACACCAGGATATAAAAGCAGGAGTCGGGAGCGTTTGTTATTGCTGACCCAACTAGCGCGCCAGTCAAATGCGCCACAAGGTCCCAGACAATCTTAACCGTGTCAAGTTCTCTTCTTTTATAAACAATTTGTGTCACGCTTAGACATGAAAGACATAAATTTGGTTTATTTGAACTTTTACAAATGGCAGCGAAACACATTTAAAAACAACTTTTACCGTGCTGTAGCATTTTCCTATGTATTGAAAAATCCATAAAATCCATTTGAAGTCCACAGATCGGTTATAAGCCGAGAGATGGAAGGATCAGGAAGGAGTGAAACTTTGGATATTTGCCACCGTTTGCTGTAAAGCGTTTATTACGCTTCGCGTATCCACGAGTTAATACAATTACTAGGAGTTGTTAAATTTGAGAGTATATACGAGGAAAAGCCCAAGCTTTGACCTGATCTCTTATTCCATTTTCTTTTTCTTTTTCTATGCTGCTGCTTTGCCTTTGAAGAAATTGTTTTCTTTCAATTTGCGACTACGACACGGTATAATATTGTATTTGAGTGTGCATGGTAGCATTGAGGCTCTCCTAGGGGGGTTGGGATATCCCTTATTCTTATCCCTTATCCCTATATCCCTTTAATTTTTAGAACTGAGTTATCCTTTATCCCTGAAATATTTAAATTCACTAAAACCGTCGCACACGACCGAGCCATAGTTGGCCTACTCGGCGGAGCGTAACCCGATTTCTGTGGCATGAAACAATTAGGAGGGTTGCTACTTCCCCCTGGATAGGATATGCTAGTCCATCGCAGCAGTTACCCCCAGCATTTTGTAGTCTGTACCCATTTATACACCTTTGTCGAGAGAGACAATGTGGAGTAAAGTTTCTTTTCCAAGAAAACAACACGACGGCTGACACCAGGCCTGCGGATCGTAAGTCCAACGCGCAAACCACTACACCACCTCGCCTCCACACCAAAACTGTAATTATCCCTAAAATTACGTTTTGCTAAGAATGGGTTCTTCCTTATCCCCAGTATTACTTGGCCTATCATTCCATATCCCTAAAACCCTCAATAGGGCTACATAATGTTTCTTTTTAACTGCATACGGAGCCCCACAGCTAAAGTTTAGCTATATATGATGCACGTTTATGGTGATTTTCGACAACGATCTTGAAGTAAATCTTTGATGAGGCTCATTGTATGAGAACGCCTGGAAAACGCCCAAAAATCCATACCGTATATACTTTTGCGCGTCTGGAGTGCTCCTGGTGAAATATTGACGTGCAGGAAACTCAAACGTACCCAGAAAGCTCTACCGTGTTCATTGGTTTACAGCAATTAAGAAGCTGTACACAGCTTGAACTCGTGGCCCCTTTTACTCATTGCAGCATTGATTCCCTAGTGTTTTGGGTGCTTTTACGGAGAAACATAAGCTTAAAATTATGTCTTATCAAAGGCTTCAAAATGCTAACGCGTAACGCAATATTGCCGCAACTGCCCGTAAGCTTACGTTTTCACACTGACACGGTTCGTTATTTTTTTAAAAAATTAAACGTAAGAATTTTTGACGAACGAAAAAAAAAGTACATCACTTTCATAATGTCCAGTCCGAAGAAAGGAAAAAGAAAAAAGAAAAAAAAAACCGAGGACTTAAACGAGACTCGAACTCGGGACTTCCGGGGCTAAGCCATTGGAGACTAAATTTTATTATTTTAAGGTAGATACGCATCAAAACGCGCGTTTCGGTTGCAAAATCATTTTAGATCAATTATAATGTTGCACTAAAAAACTCGAAATGCGAAACATCTGTAAACTTATTGTTGTCTATATTCGTTTACATCAAATTTTAATTTGAGACTTAAAAGTCTCATCCTCGGTGTAAAAACCTGCCAACTCACGAGTGACGTAAAACAAAGAATACAAAAGGTACTGAAACAATAGAGTGCAGGACAACAATGGTAGAAAACAAAGAAAAATGTCACAGGTTTTTACACCGGGGTAAACCCCAAATTAATTATTGTTATCGCTGGATTCACGTTCTTGTTACGAAACGTATTCGTAACAAAGCATTTACTCACTAAGTTTACAGCTGATGGAAGGAGCAAGTGAGTGAGTGAGTGAATTTTATTTATCCACCGTTACCGATAACCCGTTCATTACGCTTTCACGTATACACGGGTTCAAAAGTAAGACTACACTAGTTCACTACATTCAGTAGCCGACACTTAAGCTCGATCGCTAAGCAAATAGCAGGTTATATAAAACACAAAACTTGCCGGAACAAAAATCCCACAGGAATAAGCAGCGAACACAATATCAAACGGTCCTATCCATCCATGAACGCCTTTCATTGTCTTGAAAACGTGCAATGGTATGCTGTATTTTTTTTTATTTTGCACACGGAGACATTTTGCGGTATGTATTTCATGGCTGAAAGCCATATAGTCGTCGACATAAACATAAATATGCGTGCATAAATTTGCATGCGCTAATGTAACACGAAAAAAAAGAAGAAACTCAGAGCCGGATTTACAACTCGTGTGCTTCCCCACGAGTAACAAGTCCATATATTAACATTGTTGGAATCAAAGTGATATACCTGGTAAGTAGAATGTAGCACAACATCTACAAAGCGCCTCATACACACTGCTTTCACTAAAGGCCAGCTTTCATCAATAGTTCTTGTCTATGGAAATAGCTTGCAAATAATATATCCGTATTTTGATGGTCTTTTTTTCAATCTTCCGCGACTGTCAGGCTCCCAGACGTTATCTGACTGATCCTCATTTCACTTGAATAACTTTAAATTGCTATGCTATGGAAATGCACAAAAAGAAGAAATCTCAAACTCTGTCATAATCTTAATCATTATTTATTGATTAACTCATCACATTACATTTTTCACATTTTGAAACTACATTGAGTACCGTTTATTAAGAACAAATGCCATGTGAAGATGAGCAGTTACCAATTGCACAATTTTCTATCTTTCGCGCCTAACCACCTCCGTCAGCAACGCCTGGAACGGGTCAACACCAGGAAGCCTTCGGTGCCAGTGTATTGTCCTTCTGGGGTATAGATAATCACGTGCAGCATCAAGACCGTCAGTCGATGGGCTCGAGAGGCCAAAAGCTCGTATGTCCCTAACACAATGATGATCTTGCTGGCTGGCCAGGGATACCTTTCCTAATGCCCGGCTTTTCCCAAGTGTCTCTGTTGTTCATCCGGTACCAGACGGCAAATGGAATCGTCAGTTTATTACCTTCTGGACCCACAGCTGCAAGGAGTAGTTGATAAAAGACAAACCTAAGCCACTTTCAATTAACCCCAAATTTCACACATGTTTTCACAGTTATCTTTTCTCAATCATTCGCTAAAAATCACCAATTCCAACCAATTCCCTCTTAAGTGTAATTCAACACAACTTTATCTTTTCTGTTCAGTTCCAACAACTTCCCAATTCGTTGAATTTTGGGGAAGTGGGGTTTTGGTTATTTGTGTGAAATTTGGGGTTAATTGAAAGTGGCTTAGGTTTGTCTTTTATCAACTACTTACGCCAAAATTTAGCACAAAGAATTTATCCAATTTCCCAAATTCCAAGGTCAATTCCAGTGTGGAAAATCTTCCCCAAAATGAAAAAACTGCATCTTTCAACTACTGCAAAGTCCCATCTGTGAAAAAGTTTCTCCGGAAAAGAAAATGTCTGATTCCGAAGATGAAGATGAAGAAATAGATGACACTCCTGAAATTATTCAAGAAACATATACAACAACATGGCATTCTCGCAAAAATCCCAGACTTGAACATTTCAAAGTTGTCATCCGCAAAAAATCAGGGAAAGAATCAAATTCCACTCGAAGATCTCGAGTTTTATCAAGAACAAATTCTCTCCCAAATTTCTTTCCACGAAGTCACAAGAAAAAAAGTCAGGGAGTTTGTCAAAGCTTCCAAATGGAAAAAAGTCAATGGCAACGATCATGAAATTTTCAATCACATCACAAATCACGATGGGAATGATTATGAGCATCTGGAAAAGTTTCTCATTGATGATTTTAAATATTTTTCACTTGAATATGATGATCTTCATTCAAATAGAAAAAAGTTTCTCAATTTCAATCAAGTTCTTTTCTTCCTTCTGAAAAAGAATGGTTTCAACCCAAATGAAGATGATTTCAAACTGCTTATTCTTCCATCAAGAAGGGCAGAACAGGAAAAAATAATCCAAACCATCTTCAAAAAATTAAATTGGAAAGAAAATGGAAGCCAGTGACCATGAAGATTGCTCCACTTGCTCAGAGGAGGAAGAAAGGAGCGAAAATGAAACCCCAACAACATCTGACGAGGAATTTATTGTCTCTGATTCGGAGATGGAGGAAGCAGAGCAAAATGAAGAAGAGGAAGACACAATTGAACTCCTCTTTGAATCATTCATCAATCTCCAAGAGGAACACAAGATTCTCAAAAATGAACTCCAAAAACAAAGTTGTCTCCTCTGGGAAATCCACCGGGAATTGAAGGAAAGAGGTGTTATTTCATAAATATGAATGTGAAACATTCATATTTTCTAAGATAGCTTTTCCACATCACTCAGCGGAACCCAAGAATTGAATTTATCGGGATATCCTTTCCATTTAACCAGGGCTTTCTTTTTCTTCTGGTCGCGGCGAATAACCTTTTCAATGCGAAAAATATCTTGGTTTGTCCCTTGAAGTTCTTGTTCATAGAAGCTTCCTTTGATCGGTTCTCCCAACAAATCAACTAAGCGGTATGTCACAGGATTTGTGTTCAATATTTCGTTGACGGCAAATATCTCCTCTGTCCAGTTCGGGGTGAAACCTTTGTCGAATATCTTTCGTTTGTATTTTGATATTCTAACCCTGTCACCGACTTTGAATTTTGCTGGGTTGTGTTTAGCATAAATTAGGTCTCCGAAAAGATTAGCGAACACTTGTCTCTCATTTTTCTGTTTGCTCGCCTCTGCGGGTGACATCTTAACGCTTGAATGATAAGTATTATTATATTGATTCACTAACCTGCCCAGTTTGTCCCAGTATATTGTATTATTGTTAGCAGAAAACATCTTAAAGAGTTTCTCCTTCATCGTCTTGTTCCAACGTTCAACCACAGATGACTTTTCTTCATTCTCTGTGGTATACAATTTTATCCCATTCTTATCCAGGAGATCCTTCATAGTTCCATTGAAAAATTCACTTCCTTTGTCTGTCCAAAGCATTTTCGGTTTTCGCGCCTTCGCAAATATGGATCGGAAAGCATCGGCGACTGTTTGTCCTCGCTTGTCTTTCAAGGGGCGAATCCAACCGAACTTTGAGAAAACATCGATCACCATCAGGAGATATCTTATTCCTTTGTTCCACTTTGAAAATTTCCCCATCTCGACTAAATCAGCCGCCCAGATGTTGTCAATTCCATATGCAATAACTCTTCTCTTTGGAAATCTTCTCCTTATTGGCTGGTGAAGTTCATTTGCCAGATTTTGAGTCCAGCCTTCACTCAAAATCTTTTCCCGTTTTTCGGGGCACCCAAACCAAGTTTTTGTTTTACGTCAATAGTGTTTCGTGCTAAAGCATGCCCCCATTGTCTTTCTTTCCAGGGAATCATATCCAACGCGGCAACCATTTTCCTGTCTGCTTTATTTTTACATTGACGCGGGTTTGATTGTTTTGCGCAAACTGAATAATCCACATCATGTTGCATAGCAACTGCATCTGTTTTTCCTGTTGGTTGTTGCATAATTTCAAGAATCTTTCCCGTTTCATCGAATCTAACTTGTTTTTCCAAAGGGTTATACGGACCAGTGAAGTTATGCCCGGGAAGAGTGAATCCTTTTTTCGGTCTGGGAAGTTTTCCAATCAAGTTATGAACATCCAGTCCTCCCCCATCCAAATCTGCTCGATCTGTCTTATATTTTCTGTTTGGTCTAATTGCTGTGCTCAGTTGATCCATCATATCGGAAGAGGTTTTGGCAAGAAATGGTTTCATCTTATCCAAAGCAAAATCCAATGCTTTTTTCTGAGCGTTTTTATTCCTCATCAATTCACTTGCCCCATATCTCCCCATTTCAACTGTTTTCTTTCCCAACCATGGAATTGCATGAGCAAAACCAGTCAAAGCCAATTCTCCAATGCCCCCACCTTGTGGGGGCAGATTTAGTTTCCCGAACTTTTCACGAATCGTGATTTCATTTTTCCGCAGGAAGCGCATTGAGCTTTTACTATGGTTCTATTGTTCTTTGATGTTGCGAGACGTTCTGAATCAGGTACATTTGGTGTGAACCTTTTTTCTGCGACACAATATGATTCCATTTTTAATTGAAATAATCTTTTATGAATTTCTCATTTTGCATTGTGTCAGTCAAACTAAAAGGTTGGAGAATATCATAGAAATCTATTCCCTGCAACCATTGATGCAGGAAATAAAGGCAATAATAACCGCAAAGAACACCGTTTATGTTTTGATACTGACTGCTGTTCCAAATTACAGGTTTGGAACTTTTGAATTCGAGAGGATAGCCCATGCCGAAACTATCAAAATACCATAAGAACTTTTTATCATGCGATGGGACGCAACAAACCCAATGAGTTCCTGCATTTTTGAGCGAATCAAGATTGATGATGCATGGGCTGTGTTTTTTGGGCATAGCTTCATCTCTTGCAAATATTCCTTTGAAATTGGGAATCCCCAGATATTCAATCCAATTCAACAGATCAATATTTGACAGCGGTTTAATTACAAATTTAGGAGGCCTCATAGAAGTGCCTCGAGAACTGGAATGCTGTTGAATGGACTTTTCGACCCTAACAGAAGTCCTTTGCCCGTTTTTGATTTTTTTTCCCATTCCAACAGGGTTTCCCCAACTTCCAATGAATGGAGGAGGTCTTGCCCAAGGAGTCCCCAATCTTGGAGCTCCTTTTCCTTTTGGGCGTCCAACTCTGGGGGCACCTTTTCCTTTTGGTCTGCCAACTCTTGGAGCTCCTTTTCCAAATAGGTTTTTCACCATGTCAAGAGCCAATGGGATTCCAATACTTGCCAGAATAGTGCCAAGTGCTCCACCAGATTGTTTTGTGGTTGGTCTCATCACAACTTGTCCTCCTGATTGCAGGGCAATCAAAATATCCTGTTTCTGTTTATTTGTCAACAAATGTTTATTGTCAATCAGTTTCTGAATTTTATCTTGGGGGATGAGAAACCCACCAATCTGACCGCCGCTTCCGCTTATCTTTTTAACTACTTGACTTGCTCCTTCACTCGCCAAACCAGCAAGTGCTGATAATCCCAGTGTTTTAGCCAGGGTTGGTGCAAGTGTTTTGGCTAGAGGTATAATAGCAGAAAATAGACTTCCACCTTGTTTCATTACTTTTCTGATTTGTGTTTTTGTTATCTTAATCTCAACTCCATTTCCCAGAGATTTTGCTTTTGCGATTCTTTTAATTTGATTGGCTGTCAGCATCAGTTCATCATTTCCACTTGTTTGATTACTACCCAATCTCAGGGTGACTGGATTGTTTGTTCTGAATGCTCTTCCAAGCTTTTGTTTTTGCCCTTCAGACAAATTTACTTTATATGGGTGATATGTTGTCATTTTTAATGACAACATATGTTTTAGGCAATGACCAGCTCATTTCCAACTTTATCAATCTCAGCTGTTTCCTCATAGAGAACTACTGCATGCACATTGAAGTTCGCAGTCGCATTTGCATTCAGCGTATATCGAAATATCAGTTGTTTGGGATCTCTTGTTGGTTTTTCAGCTTGGTAAGACAAGTCGAAATAAATGAGACTATAAAGTGATTGAAAGTTAGCCAAATTCAACTGAGTCCCAGTGTTGAAGTCATTTTTCCTCAATGCATAGGCTTTGACATCATTGAAGATTCTGACTTTTGATTCTGTGTCATAGTCAGTTTCAGGATAAAACACTCCATTTCCATACTCCAATCTGCAAGTTGACAAGGATGAGTTTGCATCTGCTGCATTCAGCTTGAAAGTGTCCATCAAATATGGAGAGTCTTCTGCAGGGTCATCATTGGGTGGAGCTGTTCTTTTCAGCCAGACAAAAATATGCCTTACATTATCAATGCTCGCTGAAATCTGGAAGAACCCTGATGATTGTGCAGGAGCTGATTGTTCATATGTTTCTCTCAGATACTTCCATTGTGATTCTTTCAGGAATGAACTGACAAATTTATCATAAAGAGAATCTTTGGGAGTCAGTCTTGGTACCCAAAGCAAAAATCTGTTGATAACAACTCTTCCGTTATCAGTGCCATTTGCCATATGAATTAATTCATCATCCTGTTGAAGATTAATTTCAAATTGCAGTTGCATTGGGACCAACAGCCTGTCTTCTAGCTCTTCGAAAAAGGAGAAACGATTCAGGGGGATAATCACGTTAACATCTTTAGCACCTCCAGTTCCATTGTCTCGAAGAGCTTGAGTTTGCAACCGGCGAGCTTCAAATCCTGTGTTATTCGCAGCTGTTGTTGCATTCACATCTAAATACCAGAAACTGTTCTTTGCTACTGACCTGCTGAAGTCATCTGAGTATTCCAACAGATTTTTAACAAAAGTAACTTTATGCAGATTGTCAGGTTCGTAAACAATCTTCCCTGCAGATCTGATGGTCATGTGTTTTATCAGGGAATGTGAGCCATTTATGACTGTTATCCTATCAGCAGCAGCATATCCAGCACCATCTGCTAATTTCTGGAGTTGAAATTGCACTTCAAAATAAGCGTTATGCCAGTCATAAAAAGCCGATCTGTCATTAACGGTAAATTTATAACCATTTTTCGTTTGATGCTGCCCATTTGCTGGGGCTCTGAGTACATCATCCAATTGGAATCTTACTAATTCATTTCTTTGGAGATATTCATTCGATCGAAAAGCCATTTTGATAGATTATTTTAAATTCCTTGGCCACTGATCAGTCTATTCAAGATATCAGTTGCAGTTTCTCTCTGTGGTTGTTTCACAGGGAGTGATTGTGGTTTTCGTCCTCGTTTCACAGGACTCGCAGATGGTTTTCCAATCTTCATGTTTCCCAGTTTTTTCATAATCAAATCACCTGATTTCTCCACCGCTGCTTTACCTAGTTTTTCTCCAGCGTGAGAAATTCCTGCGTCCAATGCTTTTTTCGCAAATGGTTTCGCAACTTTCTTGAGAATTCCTTTCATGGCTGGTCCTGCCATCTTTTTCAGTGGCTTGAAGATGGAATCAAAAATGATGCCTGTTCCTTTGTGCTTATAAACAAACTTCCCCAGTTTGGGATGGTAATAAGGAGAAAATTCATATGCTTTCATTTTATAGTCTTTTTTTAATATCAACGAGAATGCTGCGTCTGCCCCATTCAGGTTGACAATTCTTCTTTTCCCATCCGTGATATAGATTCGAATGGAGCTTATTGTGTTTTTATTCACGGGGCAGAATGCTATTTTTATGGGTTCACGCTCAAAACTATATGATGCCTGCAGAACAGATGTGGAAAAGGAATAGATGATATCAGTCTCTTCCCCATCCACAAGTGAGTCATTTGTCAGATCACAATGAATGTTCAACATATCAGTATCTTGACTCAAATTAGGAACTTTAGGGCCAACATTAACTTTCTCCTTCAGAATCTTTTTATCAAACCCCACAAGATCCCCGAAATTCGATTGGGTGAAATCCAGTTGATAATTTTCAGCCAGTGTTATTGTCACTCTGAAAGTTTCATTGCTGAAAGCAAGATTGATTGGAAAAACATCTTCTTTTCCATCGGATTTCACCACTGTTGCTTCCTGGATGAAATCATTTATCCCAGAATACTCCCAAACCCCAGCAGGAAACGCAATATCGGAAAATGTTTTCCCGCCATCAGAGGAAAATCTGATCAGTTGATTTTCATATTGTGGATTGATGTTATACCACGTAAAACTCATATTGATGATTCGTTTCAACCCAACAACATATTGTTCATTCGGGTCAAGAATAATTGGACGATTAAATTTTGTTGTGAAATCTGCCGGTTTGTTTTGTCTGTTCTTAACGGCGTAAGATGACAGGACGATTTCTCTTTCCATTTTATGTTTTGAAATAGTTTTTATAGATCTTCTCATGCTGGGACCTGTTAATCACTGACTCTTTCAGGAGAAGATCAAAAATGCCCACTCCAGTGTTTCTGATTGCCAGATTTGTATTCCCAGCATTGATGGAGCCAATGATGACCTCAAGTTTCTGGAGAAGATCTTTTGGGTTGGAGAAAAAACGAACAGAACCACCTTTTTTTCTTCTCAGCCCTGAACCTGTAAATGTTTCTGCTTTGTTGTCGTAAAAGGTTATGTACGCATTCAGAGCTCTTCTAAACCGGTCTATCCCTGCATGTTTTATCTCTTTTTGCTCTGCCGTTATTTGCCCCCTGTTGGCTAGTTTAGTCCAAAATGTTTTGTAACCGTTTAATTAAGATCGTTTGTGTCTTGCAGCGGGCAGAACGGTTTTCTCAAGATAATTTTTTTTCTTTGTTGGTGATACCTCTGGATCATTAAGCATCATATCCACTATCTTATAATTGTCGATGTTCATTTCATTCATTAATTTATTTGCGTCCGTTTCATATTCTTGTTCATCACCCGGTGCCAGAGCATAATCAGGAGATTCATCTTCATATTCAGGTGGGGCGTCACTTTCATCGACTGCTATTTCTGCATAGGTTGGTGGATTTGCTGGGATTTGTTTAGCTGCTTGCGGTGACACAATCTCATCATCAAACAAACCGCTAACATCCATCTCTTTAAATGGATCGACTTCGGGATAATAATCAATGTCCGTGGGTTTGGCTTTTCCAACTTTCTTTTTCCGGGGAAGTGGCATCAAATTCGACGCAATAACATCATCTAGTTTTGCTGTTATGGGTTTGAACATTTTTTCAAGTCCGATTTGACTTGTCTCTTCACCCAACTTTTTCTGGGTGATGACATCGTGAACAAAGTTGATTTTTTTACCCAAAGCAGATTTGCTTTTTGCCATTTCATTCCATTTCAATAAACTCATTTTAAGTCCACAAACATGAATTTGGATGAAGAACATGATGTTGAACAAGATGTTCATCTGAATTTGTCTTCTGGGAAATAAAATGAAGATTCCAAATTATGATTGTCATGATCCAATCACAAATTTCAAGCAGCTTCATCCCTTCATGCCGGATCTAGCTTTCAGAATGTTGATCTGTGGCCCTTCAGGATCGGGGAAAACAAATGTTCTCCTGGATATGATTTTGAGATTGTTGTATTACGATAAAATTTATCTCTATGCGAAAAATCTTGACCAAGCCAAATATCAACATCTTCTGAAAACATTTCACCCAATCAGCAAAGAAGCTGGGTATGACATCGTGGAAGCATCTCCGGATGAAATCATCCCAGTTTCTGAATTGTCAGGAGAGAATCAAAAACTGATTGTTTTCGATGATTTTGTCTGCGAGAAGAACCAAAAGCCATTGGTTAATTATTTTATCCAGGGCCGGCATAAGAATTGCTCTGTCATCTATCTTTCACAAAGTTATTTCCAAACACCAAAAGATATCTGTCTGAATTGCTCACATTTTTGCATCTTTGAATTCCCAAGCAACAAGGAAATTACCGCGATCTGCAGGGAAAACAATGTCAGCAAAGAAGAATATCTGAAAGCAACGCATGATCCGTTCTCTTTCCTCTATGTGGATAAGCCGAGGAAATTTATTGCCAAAAACTTTGATGAAAGACTTTAAAATGAGCTATTCAAATGGATTGCTTTCTGAAACAACAAGCACTTCCCGAGGGGGTCGAGATGGAAAAGATGGATTGCCAGGAGTTGGTTTTAAACTGACATCCACAGGGGATTATGATATGTCAAACAAAAAAATGGTCAATGTTGCTGAAGGAACAGGGCACAATGATGCAGTCACAAAACATCAAGTTGACACGCTTGAAACAAGTGTGGAAACCAAACTAATTCAACTCAAAGCAGATTCTTTGCAGGTTGATGGATCCTCCCATATGACAGAGGATTTGGATCTCAGGGGAAAGAAACTGATTCTTCCTGGAGAGATTGACATGGATCGAAAGTTGATCACAAATCTGGATACGGATGAATCAAATGATCTTTCCGCGGTGAACATGGTGACTCTGAAGAAGTTCCATCCCAACGCACCTGCTCACACACATGAAGTAACAAAAGACGTGGATTTGAAAGGTCTTTTCCATGTCACACATTCAAAACAACAAACTTATGCGGATCTTTCCGCAAACTATAACAATCTGATCTCCTATAATGACGCAAAAAATGTTTTTCTCAGTCGGAAAGAAACATTTCCAATGGAAACAAGCTTGGATATGGGAACGAATTTCGTTTATAACGTGAAAGATCCAACAGCAATCGATCAAGCAACAAATAAAAAATATGTGGATGACCATATTGAATTGGTAAAGTCATCAATTAAGTTTGTGGCTGACAATGTTCTTTCCCAGACTGGAGGAAAAATGACAGGCCCAATCGATATGGGGACAAAAAACATAATAAATCTGGGAGCGCCAATAAACGACAACGACGCAACGTCAAAATCTTGGGTTGATTTGGAGATTGCGGCTGGCAGAACACAAACAGAAAATAACTTGAAAAAGTTCGTGAATGAAACAGCAATTTCTCCCGCTGGAAATGACAAAGATGCATTTCATTTTCTCATGGGTGATGCGGGGGAATCTTTCAATGGGCATGATTTGCAAATTGTGGGCGTTGTGGATTTCCCATCTTCTCCGCATCATTTCAATAAGAAGGCGTTTCAGCTGAACATTGGGAAAGATTCTTCAAATCTGTTTTCTGGGAGAATGGGATTTAATATGCGAGAGTTGCCTCAAGGAGAATTCACTTTGGTTGTTGAGTTTTTTCCTGTTTCCATGGCGAGTGTTTCAGTGGACGCTGTTTCCACGAGTTTGAATATCAACCAACAATCAACAAAGAAGTTTTCCAACTATTCTCGATCAATCATTCATATGCATAAATGGCAAATTTTTCCCCCAGAATTTGTCTTTTTGGATTTGAAATGGCAGGGAACAACATCATCTCTTTCAATCGGAACAACTCATTTGATCGTTTATGGAATTGAAGGATCCCACGTGGATGTTCCAAGTTCTGTCTTTGATTCTCCATTCGTCTTTGACTCAGGAAAGATGGTTATGCAGAGAGATTTGGATATGAATGGCCATCAGTTTCTCAATTCAAATTTAAGCAATAACTTTATGCTGATTGGAAGATATAGAAAATCATCTGAAAACAGAATAAATGTACTTTTCGATAATTTTTTCACTGATATAGTCATCCCAATCAGATGTAAATTAATCACAGCGTTTGCTCAAATTTTATCAAAAACATCTTCTTTTCCACAACTAACTTTACCTTTCCCAGCTAAACACTCACAAAGTGGAACTAGTTTTAGAAGTGATAATAGAATTCAAACATTCACGTTTTCAACTGTTGTTTACAAAGCAGGAGAGTTATTTTCAGCAAGAATAGATGATCGATCATTAAATATTGGGGCTGCCCAAATCACATTTCTTTTTGAAATTGTCTAAAAAATGAAAGAAGACATTTTTAGTTTCAACCACATCGATCCATGTATCAGGGAAGAAAAACTGGAAGAGATCAAGCAACTCTTCCGATTCTATCACAAAAGATTTTGGTGTTTGAAAAGAGCTCACAAACATTTCAAAAAGATGAATTTGTTTGTGAATTTGACATCTTCCGCTCTTGTTGCGATTGGCGCAATTGCTGGAGGAGTGACAATGAATCCTGTGATTTTGGGAGTGATTTCAGGTGCAGGATTAGTCGTCAAAACAGGGAATGAAATGAAGAAATATGGAAACAAAATTGAAATGAAAAAAAACATTGACTGATTTACGTTTTGCTTTGAGAAGTGGAATATTCAATCGAAATGAATTTCTTCCAGCAATGGAAGCGATTGATGGGATTGTGATTGATTTGGGATTGGATTTAGAAAAGTTTGAGAGAAAATATGAAAAACACTTTGAATAATTTTTTCATTTCTGGGAAATGAAAAACTCAGTTCTTGATGAATGTAGTTCGTGTCCACAATTCAGGCGCTGAAGTGCATGATTTTTGCGGATGAAAAGTCCATTGCCCTCTTGGGAGATTCTCCTTATAATCTTCCAAATCAGGATAAGATTTATAACCATGTTTTTCAAACCATTTTGAAACATCCCAATAATCTTTCGCGCGAAACCACACACCTGAGCGCATATTACAAATCACGATTTGATAATTTTTTCCTGCTGGTGCGTCTGCAAATTTATGACCTGAAGTGAACCCTTTGAAGTTTTCTAGCACTTTATCCCAAATAGAATCAGAAAAAACAAAATTCTCATCTAGTGGTTGGGGAACGGGTTTGGGAGGAAGAGATGGTGGTGTTGGTTTCTCAACTTTTTCCACTTTGAATTTTTCTCCATCACTTCTTCGTGTGAAACTGTTTCTCCCACTTTTCAACGCATTGCGAATGGTTCCTGAATCAATTCCCAGTTCCTTTGTAGCTGCTGAAACACTGGGAAAAATAGCTGTTGTTGAAGATGATGAAATGCGAATGGAAATGGACTGAATCTTCTTTGGAGTTGGTGTTTTATCTTCCAACCAGGGATTAGTCAACGGCCCTTTTTCAAAGGTTCTTGACAGGAATAATTTCTTCCCATCTTTCTTAACAAAACGATTTTCAACATAAAGATTGAACGCGGCATAGATTGCTTGGCGAGTTACTCCAATCCACTGAGCCATCTCAGCCATTGTTTCAAAAGTTTGCAAAGGTGGTTCTTCGGGAGAATCGATCTTGAGTTTGATTCGCATCCCGGACTTCTCTGCCTTGGAAAGTAAAAACATTCCTCCCTTCATTGATTGCTTTGTTGAGAGTTTTTGGAGTGAGCTTCATAAATCTTGCAAGAGCCGCCTGTGAAGCAAATCTTGGACTGAGACGTTGTTTTGAAAACGCATCTATCAAAACCCACATTTTGTTAGGTGACAAAAAAGAAAACCACAAAAATGTTCTCAAAGTTTTCTGGAGAAGATTTTGTGAAATGATTTTCTGGAGAAGATTTCCAAATGGATTTTATGCAATGATTTTCTGGAGAAGATTTTATGAAATGATTTTCTGGAGAAGATTTCCAAATGGATTTTATGCAATGATTTTCTGGAGAAGATTTTCATTCCACATTTGGGATTTTGTCAAATGATTTATCCCACATTTGGGATTTTGTCAATCTTTTTCCCACCAAAAAGTTTTCTAACCCACACATTGGCAAATAACAAAAAGATGTTTCTGCTCAAATTTATCAGGAGAATATTTTGTTTCATTGAAAAGTTCATTCAGGGTAAAGAATTTCAAAAATAAAAAAATAAAAAAATAAAAAACAAAAATAAATTTTCACAACCTCCTGAAGAAAATAAAAATGAAAAAAGATGTTTCTGCTAAAATTTATCAGGAGAATATTTTGTTTCATTGAAAAGTTCATTCAGGGTAAAGAATTTCAAAAATAAAAAAATAAAAAACAAAAATAAATTTTCACAACCTCCTGAAGAAAATAAAAATGAAAAAAAGATGTTTCTGCTAAAATTTATCAGGAGAATATTTTGTTTCATTGAAAAGTTCATTCAGGGTAAAGAATTTCAAAAATAAAAAAATAAAAAAAATAAAAAACAAAAATAAATTTTCACAACCTCCTGAAGAAAATAAAAATGAAAAAAGATGTTTCTGCCCACTTTAACTTAAACTTCCAAACCATCACAAATGATTTCACATCACAGATGTCAAATCAAACTTCATCTTCATCTTCATCCCTGTCCTCATATTCATCAAAAACTGAGGCAGTTTGAACTATTTCCTCCACTAAAACTTCATCTACAATTGCTGTGATTGATCTGACGTTTCCCAAAAAAAGATGTTTGATGGAAAAGACAACTTGCCCAAAAAGTGGCATGCCAATGAGTTCTTTTTGTTTCAGAATGGGTTTTTTCTTCTTCCCATCAACCAACTCCCAAAAACGACAAGAGAAATCCGTTTTGGGGATTTTGGAGGGATAAATCTTTGCAAAGATCTTTTCTTGCTCAGATTTATCTGTTTTCACAAGAAGGAAATCTCCCTCGCGGTACTTGGCAAAAGATGGACAAACTTTTTTCACTTCATCTCGTTTGGCAACAGCTGCTTTATTGAGATGAGTTTCCAGATTTCTGAAAAATGAAGTATCTTTTTCGGAGAGATTGATACCCAGTGAAAAAGAATCTCCTTCATGAGCAAAGATTTTTGTCATCGAGAGAACATGGGAGAAGACAATATGAAATCTTTCCAGAGGATCGTTTTTGAGGTTCTTGGAGAGTGATCTTGGAAATGGAAACTTTTTCGGGATTCATTTTCTTGAGTGAGATAAAAAAATGATTTTTTTTATTTCCAAATCCATTTCTCCATAAACTGCCTATCTTCTTCAGTTTCAACTGGAAGAAAACCATTTGCCATGTCAACAGCTTTCTGAAAGTTCATTTCATTTTCAACCCCTTTCATCCATGCGATTTCTTCATCCGTCAACTCACATGCTTTGTGAAATTTGGGATGAATCCAAGTTGCATGATTTTTCATTTTATGGAGTGATATTCCTGTTTCCTCCACAGAAAAGAAATCTTGTCCCTCAATTGTGAAAAGTTTTTCCTTCTTCATTTTTTATCCAATGGAGAAAAAATTCAAAACGTGGCTTGCATATTTTCAGTGCATTTGTTCATATCAGCCTGAATGTTTGAGAAAACTTTGGAGATTCCTTTTCTTGCACGAGCATGCATAAATTTTTCATCCGCAGCTTTCACTCTCATGAGATTGATAAATTTCTCCAGTCTGGGAGATGCCCAAGTGACTTCATGAGATTTTTCAGTTGAATCCAGAAAATGAGTTTTTTTCTTGTAGAGTTGATTGAAAAAAACTGTGCGTGATAATCCAAATCTTTCCTGAATTTCCTCTGCGGTGAAAAAATCTTCTCCATCAATCTGGATAAATGGTGACTCTTCTTCCTCCTGAATCCAAAAGGTTTTTTTGTCAGCTCTTCTGAAATATTTGATGTTGCCTGATTTGAGAACTCGTAAAATCGTCTTTGATGGGAGTTCAGTTTGTTCACTGGCTTCTTTGAATGTGAAAAAGATTTGTTTTTCTTTTCCTTCTTCTTGAATGGAAAACTTCATTTTAAATGGAGAAAAATCTTTTTTCCCCATTTAAAATGTCAACTTTGGCTGCATGGAAATCATTTGCGCGATCAACAAATTTGAAAGGATGGTCGCGATTGAAGAAAAATGAATTGGTGGAGTTTTTAGTTGAAAATCTATGGACTGGAGGTGGGAAAAACGATCAACCCAAAATGAACAAAGCAGCTCGTTTGAAAATTTGGCAACACAGAAAAGTTAACCCCCTGGATGACGAAAATAAAAAAATTGATGTACCTATTTTAATTCCGGAAAAAAGAAAAGTTCCTCCCAAAACCATTCCCAAAGTAATAAAAAAACAAACAGAAACGATTTCAAACTGGTTGAATTGGTTGAAAAATGTGGATGATGTGGAAACTAGGAGAAGATCAAATCCTGCAGTTGAAAGATTGAAAAAACAAACCAAAGAATTGTGGGAACAAAGGTTGGTTGTGGAAGAAGGAAAATCCGCTTTAAAAGGATTCGCGAAACAATTTATCATTCAAGGAGATGATTCCCCAACTCCCCAAGATTTTCTCCAGAAAGCAAGATGGCAAATTATCCAGCTCTTACAAGCAAATCCACAAACAAAAGTGAAATGCATTTTGAATACCGAGATGTCTCAAACCAGTTGGGCTTCTGGCGAGGAAATAATTGACACTCCAGCTTTCCATTCCCAGCAGAAAAAGAATTTAGGGAACAACGTTGAGATTGTTGATGATATGGAAAGAGAAATGATTGAAAACTTGGAAAATTTCAATCGCAGGGGAAGTAGTTGGGTGTTTGAAAGAGTAATTCATTTAGAAATTCATTTTGTGCGCTGGAACCCACTGCGAGGATCTTCCTGGATTGCTTTACCTCCAGGCTTGGGGAACAAGAAAGCTGTGATCAACATGAAAAATGAAGACGACATGTGCTTCAAATGGTGCATTACCAGAGCATGTAATATGGTTGCGTCCCATCCAGAAAGAATCACACCAGCTTTACGACGACAAGCAGAAGAATTGAATTGGGATGGTTGTAAATTCCCCATGGACATAACAGCAATCAAACAATTTGAGAAAAGAAATGCTGAAATTTCAGTGAATGTTTTTGGCTGGAATGGATCTGTTTTTCCCCTGAGGATTACCGAGGAAGAAAAAGAACGCCATGTGGATTTGATTCGCTGAAAAATGAATTGAAAACTCACTTTTGCCTGGTGAAGAATTCTCTCACCTTGCAACCTCTCAAGTTTCACGCAATGGGCATGAAAGATTTTTCTGTAAAAGATGCCTCAATTCATTTCCCAGCGTGAAAAGTTTGAAGAAACATAAAGTTATTTGCGGAGAATTTTAGGCGACAAAGATTGAAGTTCCAGGAGGCACATGCTCTTTCAGCAACTTCCAAAAGATGTTGCATGTGCCAGTTGTAGGTTATGCAGATTTTGAATCCATTCTGAAACCCATAAGTGATGATTTGGGAAAGAATACTCAGAAAACTCATGAGCATATTCCCTGTGGATTTGCGTTTCATCTTGTTTCCCCATTTTTGCAAATGGAACCCGTGTTGAAAAGAGCAAAAGATGAAAATGAAGAACTTCCCAAAGATTTCATTCGAGAATTGATTTTCCATGTAAAACAAGCTCAACTGAGTTTGAAGAAAAAGAAAATGTTTCCCCTGACCAACCAAGAATGGAAATCATTTCGAGAAGCCACAGTGTGTTGGTTGTGCCGAGGAGAATTCGGAGAAGATGAACTGTTTAAAGTCAGAGATCACTGCCATTTCACTGGAAAATTCAGGGGGGCAGCGCACAAATCTTGCAACAGAAAGTTTCAGCGGCCAAAATTCACCCCTGTGTTTTTCCACAACCTCCAAAATTATGACGCACATCTTTTTGTGCGGAGTTTGGGAACAGTGGATGAAGTTTTAAGCGTGGCATGCATCCCCAACAACGAAGAGAAATATATTTCTTTCTCCCTGAAGTTTGAGTTGAAAAAAGAATGGAAATGGGCGAGAGGAGAATGGAAAGAAATCGCTGTGAAACATGAAATTCGATTTCTGGATTCCTTTAAATTCACGCTGGTGGGATTGGCATCGCTGGTGAAGAATCTTCCTAAAGAAGAACTGAAAGAAACCACCAGATTTTTTGGAGAACGCAGTGAGTTGGTGTGCCGAAAAGAAGTTTATCCCTATGAATTCATGGATGGGTTTGATAAGTTTGAGAAAAAACTGCCAAAGAAAACCGCTTTTTTCTCCCGATTAAATCAGGAGAAAGTGAAAGATGCAGATTTTCAACACGCCCAGAAAGTCTGGGAAGAATTTGAGATGAAAAACATGGGAGAATTCCACGATCTTTATTTGAAAACTGATGTGTTGCTGCTTGCCGATGTCATAGAAAGTTTCAGAAAACTTTGTGAAGAAGACTATGGATTGGATCCAGCTCACTTCTTCACTGCCCCCGGAATGGCTTGGGATGCAATGTTGAAAATGACGGGAGTGGAATTGGAACTTCTGGAAGATGTGGATATGTTGTTGATGATTGAAAAAGGGATCAGAGGTGGAAACGCAAATGTATTCAAGCGATTTGCGAAAGCAAACAATAAATATTTGAAGGATTTCAACCCTGATCAAGCTTCCAGTTTTCTGGTTTATTTAGATGCAAACAACCTTTATGGGTGGGCAATGTCACAGCCTCTTCCAGTTGGAGAATTCCAATGGATGGAAGAAGATGAATTGCAAAACTGGGAAAACTTTGTGAATGAAGAAGGAATTGGGTGCATTCTTGAAGTTGATCTCATTTATCCCAAAGAACTGCATGACGACCATAATGATTTTCCCCTGGCTCCAGAAATCTTGATGTTGGGAAAAGTGTCTAAGTTAACACAAAATCTGAGGGATAAAGAAAACATGGTTTTGCATGGAGAGAATTTAAAACTCTTTCTTTCCCTGGGAATGAAACTGAAAAAAGTGAAAAGAGGCATTAAATTCAGAGAGACCTTTCATAAAATGTTACATTGATAAAAACACAGCCCTGAGAGCCAAGGGGCAAAATGCATTTGAAAAAGATTTCTTCAAGCTGATGAACAACTCCGTATTTGGGAAAACCATGGAAAACTTGAGAAAACGAGTTTCAATTGAGCTGGTGAAAGATGTTGAAAGGGTAGAAAAACTGATTAACAAGCCCAACTTCGCAGACGTGAAGATTTTCGATGATTTTTTAATTGCGATCAAGATGAGGAAAACGCGAGTGGTCATGAATAAGCCCATCTTCGCTGGGATGTCAATCTTGGATCTGTCCAAAACTTTGATGTATAATTTCCATTATGGGTATGTGAAGAAAAAGTGGGAAAAATGTTCTGTCCTATATACCGACACAGATTCTTTGGTGCTGGAGATTGAAACAGAAGATTTCTTTGCGGATATTGCGAAAGATGTGCCAGAGTGGTTTGACACAAATGACTTTCCCAAAGATCACCCAGCTGTGTTGAATGGAATGCCAATTGTGAAAGAAAACAAGAAAAAGATTGGGCTGATGAAAGATGAATGTGGAGGTGCAATGCGGAAAGAATTTGTTGCCTTGAAACCGAAACTATATTCTTTCCTGATTGAGGAGAACGCAGAAACCATTGGAAAACAAAAAGCAAAAGGAGTGAAAAAATGCATGATCAAAAAGAGTTTGAGACATGCAAACTTCGTGAAATGCTTGAAAACAAAACAAACGCAAATCAGAAAACAAAGTGTATTTAGCAGCAGGGACCACCATTTGTTCACGGAAAACATGAGCAAAATTGCGTTATCCGCCAATGATGACAAAGTTGTGATTCAGGAAAATGGAATTAACACGCTGGCTTTGGGGCATTGGAGACTGTCTGCACATGAAGAAGGGTTTTCCAGAGAGTGACCTTGGAATTTGGGAAATTGAACAAATTCTTTGTGCTAAATTTTGGCGTAAGTAGTTGATAAAAGACTAACCTAAGCCACTTTCAATTAACCCCAAAGTTCACACATGTTTTCACAGTTATCTTTTCTCAATCATTCGCTAAAAATCACCAATTCCAACCAATTCCCTCTTAAGTGTAATTCAACACAACTTTATCTTTTCTGTTCAGTTCCAACAACTTCCCAATTCGTTGAATTTTGGGGAAGTGGGGTTTTGGTTATTTGTGTGAAATTTGGGGTTAATTGAAAGTGGCTTAGGTTTGTCTTTTATCAACTACTGCAAGGTGTCTGGTTTTGTATTTCCACGTACCATGAAGGTCTTGCGTCATCAGTTCGGCCCAATCAAGTGGCTCGGCGATGGCTGCAATATCGTAGGCGTCCTTTATGGTTCAGAGTCCAACTGCTACTGGAGCAGTTAACAGCAGCCGCTCCTTCCTAGATTCCTTGGCTTCCGCCTCGAACACAGCTTTCAACTCTTGGCAGAGAAGTGCGAAGCGTCCCTTGTCGCTCCTAGGAGAGCCACCGCGCATTCCTGGATACTCCCAGTCAAGGTCCAGATCATCGAAGCCCATTCTTGTCCCCAGAGCCGCTTGGCCGTCTTAACCGTCGGAGCCTGAGAATGAGGAACAAGTGGCTCTAGGGACACAGGATTTGATTGGCTTATCTCAAAACAATAAAATCTAAAACGGAAGTAAAACATCTGGATTAGGACACACTGCCGGGAAATCGAGTAAGTGATCATTTTCTGTAGAATTCGGCCAAAGAAATCGCTATGTAGCTTCCATTTAAAATGTCGGAAGGTATTGACTTGGGACGTTTATACTTGGGAATCACTATATTGATTTTTGTCAGCGACAAAGACTGCTCGTTCAAGTGCTAGAGTGTTAATTAGGGCAAGAAGTTCGATCGAGAAATCTTTTGGTTGGAGGTAGGCCAACATGGTCAACAAAACTTCACCGTCCAGCCAGGGATTATCAATTACAGCTAGTGTCTGGAGAAACTATTTTGTGGATCAGAACAATTTTTTTTCTGCAATAATGCAAATCTTTATTGAAAGTGACAAGATCCAGTTACAAATTATAATGGTACATAACAAAAATAATATGTGCAAATATCATAGGTGACGGTGTTAACACTAATAAAGATGCGATTGCATTATTTACCACACACGCAGTTACACACGACAAGAGACATACACAAAAGATACACACACACCAGCAAGAGCAGTACATTTTTACATATATTCTCAAAATAAGACATGTTAAATGTGGGCTAAGTGAATACCTTAGAATTAAAAAAAATTGAACTAAGAAAGGCCTTCAATGCGAAATTTGAAGGCAATTCGTTGCTTAAATTCGTCAAAATTTATTCGTTTATTGTTTAGTTTTTGACAGTATAGTTGATCATTGTCAAATTTTCCAAATAAAAATTCTTCCGTGGAGAGTGAATAGGAGGTGGCATGTTCGCTGTTAAACCATCCAAGAACGTGACTAAAAAAAGACTTGGAAGGGAGGCAGGCAATGAAAGTATGACTTATCAAGTCGCTTTCATTACAGTATAGGCAGTCTTTGTTACTTTCAATACCAAAGTGATACAAATCCTTCTTTGTAGCGATAATTCTATGTAGAAATTTGTAGTAAAATTCTCTAAGTTTAGTCTCCTTACAAATTACCTTCAATTCACTAAATAACACGGCCAATTCAAATTCATCAATTGAGTTTCGTGTTTCCATTTCATTAATGGGCCAGTAGCCTTTGTTGTAGACTTGTTTGTAATAAGCCAGTAGAAATCTTTACTTTTCATCTTGAGTGAGTTTATTGAGACAGTAGGTGACAGAGGAAATATAAAGTTGTTCTTTTCGAATTTGTGTTTGTCAAACGAAGTCTGGCTTGCTTTTTTCTCGCAGATGTTTGGGAATTGCTGCCAAAACTTGGAAATATCGAAGAAAGTTGCACTCGAGGTTTAGTCCATCAGCTGAGAGCCGAAATTTTAGGTTTAATACTCACTTCTGGGAAACAAACGAAACTTATTTTATTTTAATATTTGTCTATTCAGGATTATGAAAAGGTATGATGGCAATGCTAGAACGGTAGCTTTCATCCTGAAAATTACATTTCAAATATGTTCCCTCAGCTCACCCAATGGCCGCCATTTTGTTTTATAGTGCATAGCTTTGGAACTTTCTTTATTCGTAAATGCAGAATCAGTAATTCTTTAACACTTACTAGGGACTAATTTCAATCAAGTGGTACTAATAAATGATTTGAAAAGTCAAATGATGTCACTTTTACGTCACAGATGACGTAATAGTAGATAGAATTTGATTTTAGTCCTTCAACACATGCATGTACTTGCATGTAGTTTTGAAAGTTTTCTTTGTTTGTTTTACACCTTATATAAAAAGGATATCAATAAATCGATCTAACAATCGATAATTCAACGAATGCAACGTTTTAGTTAGTTAATTATATCTGAAAACAGCTTCTTTCCTACGCTTGGATCCAGTCCTCTTAGTTAACACTTTTCAACATGGCGGCCCCGACGATCGATTTATCGTTCGTATTAACTCACGTTTATTGCCCACAGTTCAGAAATGGTTGAGGTATGCATCATTTGTAATGGAAGCGTTTCTTATTTAACGACATTCCGTGATTTATTGTATCGTGCAGCAGTGATTCGAGATCACAAAGCTATACTCGAGCTATCTGTAGATGAAAGTGACTTCCCTAGAAGGCCTGTAAAGTATCATCGAGCTTGCAGATCTGAGTTCACACACAGAAGAGATCTCCAGGTTTTGTAACTAAGTATAAGCCCAACTTAAAAACACGGGAGACGCTTCATGGCGTGCAAGAATTCCGTGCTGATGAGACGGTAAGAAAATGTGCCTCCTTACACATACAACAATGCACGGCTATGAGTGCTGTAGCTCAGAAGGTGATCGGCGTATGTGCCAAAGATTTAATATGCTTTGCCATGTCATGCATGGAAAGCAGTAAAGCAGAAAGAACATCAAGACTTAAAGATTCTTTCGCGCAGGACATTGTTTTTTTTTCCGTTACGAATGGAGCTGTTAAAACACCCGGCTAAAAGTGTTTTGTTCCCCTCTGTTGTGAAAGCGCTCTCCAATACAGAGGCGGATCCAGGGGAGGGGTTGAGGGGGTCGCACCCCCCCCCCCCCCCCCCCCCCCCCTTTGAGTAGCATTTTTTTTATTTGTTTGAATCTTCATAAAAATAATAGAATAAAATTGTTTTATACGTAGTTGTTTCCCTTCCACCAGTTAACTGATTGTCAAGTTAGGAAAAGATAATGTACATTTCACGACAGTAGGACGTGATGTGAAATGATCGTGTTAGGATCCAATCGATCATTTCAAAAAATATGTGGCTATTTCCCTTCTTGATTCCCTGATTATTCAAATGCAAGAGCGATTTTCTGACGAGGATCTCCACGCCTCCCACCTGCTTTATCTAGTACCATCAATCATAGTCAATAACACCCTGGAGCTATCTGATGAAACAGAAGGCATGTTGTACTGGGAGAAAGACCTTCCATTTCCCAAATCCCTTGGGAAAGAGCTGTGAATGTGGCAAACTATGTGGCAGTCAGCAGAGAAGGAACTTCCAAGCAATCTTCTACTAGCACTTGGTGCGTGTGACGAGGATGCTTTTCCAAACATCCATCCTCATCTCCTCATTGCATGCTCCCTACCAATCAGTAGTGCTGAAGCTGATCGAGCGGTCCTTTTTGCTCATGAAACAGATCAAGACCAGCTCCAAATCAACGATGTCTGAAGAGCGCTTCCCAGATCTCGCTGTTATTGCTATGCATTGCTCTGAGAAGTTCGAGTTGACGAGATATGCGAGGGCTTTGTAAATCTCCTCCAAGAAGACTCTTTTAGGCTACATTGTTCGATTAACGAGGTATGTAGAAAAACGACAAATTACTATCGTTGTTTCTGCTGTCCCTTTTAATCATGCATTATTATTAGTTTTGGTTTTCTGGTTGAGAAATAAGGTAAACTCCAGATTTTATATCATGCCTTCACAAACGCTTTCCGAGTCTCAGAAATACTGGAAATGCCGTTTTAGAGGGTAAGATCGGAAAAAGTTCCCGGGGAAGGGGACATGGCCCCGGACCACCCTAGATGTCGCCGATGCCGATGACGTTGAAAGTTATTAAGGTGTACAATCCCCCCTTTCAGGAATTCCTAGATCCGCCCCAGCAATAACACCGAAACTGTCAAGATTATCAATAAGTACGGACATGGCATAAGTAATGACCTTTTAGAAGCGATAGAAACTGAGTTTGCTTTAAATGTTATAAACGAACAAACTGAGAATCGTGTTGTCATCCCCACTGCGTTCAAAGAAGGTGAAAGCAGTTCCTCTGTCGGTCTGATGATCGCGGATAACATTGACAACTTGAAGTGCACAATAAGTGGATCAGGAACATCACACCGTGTGAGCTCAATCTTTGTTTTGGAAAAGAAGCAAAAGGACAACGGAGACAATGTAGAAGACAAGGACTATGAACCACCATCAAAGAAGAAGTATCAAAGGTCACTACCATCGGACACTGTAACATGAGAGATTCCTGAGTACTATGGAGGAAGGCGTGTTGGCCCAGGTGAACTACCTCATGTGTAACATCTTGGCATACGCTCTTCGTATGATGACAAAGCTAAGCTGCTGAGAATGCATTATCTTGTTTGGCTGGAAGTAAGGAAGCTAAAAACTCACCCATCATTGTTGGTACCAGGTTGGACAGGCTTTAACATTAAGCTGCGAGGAAACGTTGTAGTTGTAGAGAACACAATTGGCTACTTGGACACCCTGGATTCTTCTGCTACAGATTTGAAGACAGCGTACGAAGTACTGTCAAGAGGATGTGAGATCAGAGATAGACTGCAGTTAAAAGCAGTTGCTTGTGTCTTTGACCAGGCATTTTAAAGATTGGCGAGAGGACATTGTTTGGAACTAGGTAGGATGAGTGCTGGAAGTTGCAATCAACGACATCTGAACAAGTGCCTGAATTGCAGTGTAACCATGAAGAAGCAGATACCCGCATGATCCTCCATGCACAGCACGCTGGTGGAACATGCGTTATTCACTCTAACGACACCGATGTTCTAATCCTTCTTGGCCATAGTGAAGCTCTTGGAAAGTGCTATATGAAGAAAGGAAGAGGATCGAAAGCTAGAATTGTGGAGCTGTCTCGTGTTATAGAGCGTTTTCACTTGACGTCATAGCCGCCAAATTGGTGTTCCCGTACAAAAGAATTTTAATTAACTTCTTTTGTTAGGAACACCAACATGGCTGCCATGGCCTTTGTCATTTGAGTCCCACGGGACTGAAGGTCACGTGAGTGAAAACGCTCTATTGAGAATCTTGCTAAGCAACTAAAGCCAGGCATTAGTGAACACGACTTGTTGAAAGCCCTCATCGGTATACACGCATTGACAGGGTGTGACACAGTCTCGGCATTCTCTGGAAAAGGAAAGTGGAAGGCAGTGCAACTCAGTACTTCTAAGGAACGAAAGTTACATCACAGCAATAGCGCAACTCGGGGAGACGTGGAATTTGCCAGATGTAACGTTTAACGCTATTGAAGCCCTGGTATGTCACCTGTACGGAAAGAAATCCCAGAATGTGGATCTACTACGCTACGAGCTTTACTGCGCAAAAGGAGGTAAAGTTGAATCAGAAGGTCTTCCACCGTGCAGATCATCGCTGCGTCTTCATGTTTTACGTGCCAACTATCAAGCAGCTGTATGGAGAAGAGCTGTGTTTCCGCTTCCAGATATTCCCTCTCCTCGTGGGCATAGCTGGAAGATATGCAGTACATCCAATCTGGTGGAATTTCTCTGGCTTGGATCTAAACCTGTTCCAAAAGAGGTACTAGAGCTACTGTCTTGCATCCGCAAAAGGTTTTGTGCTGTGGAAACATGCTGCTGTTTGAAAGCTGGACTCAAGTGCACTGACATGTGCGACAACATGGCCGATAATGATGTTCCCGACATTGGATCTCCTAGTGAAAGTGATGATGAGGATGCAGACGATTAATGATAACAATCACAAGTAAGTCAAATTCCACCCCTTATATTATCATTTCAATAAAGGTTTTAAACGTTTTTGATAGTTTATGTTTACTTTTACATTGCTAACATGAGGTGCATGACGGGTTGACATGATCCATTGAGTATTCAGAACATTGAATTAGCACGTATCGCTTCCATATTAAAAAAACAAAACAAAAAGAAATAAACTGTATATGATTGCTTCACTCAGTCTCAAACACTGCACATACAGAGCGAAATACAAATTTATGACAGAAAGTGGTATGATAGTTATACTTAGTTTTTAAACATATGTTTCCTAGTGGTTTAAAATAATCATTTTTTTTACATTTTTCAATTATTTCTACATTATCTTGGCTGAGAATGAAGACAGAAGTCACGACATTCATGCATGCGCACTGCCAGATGATTTTAAAAGTTACTTTTGATGTTTAGTGTATGATTTACGATGTAAAGAAAACAATTTAGTGAATCGCTATGTAATTGCACTGTTGTAAATTAGTGTATTATTTGTGACGTCATTCATGACGTAATAAGATAATTATTTTTTATTGACACAAAACATGCACAGGATTTTCGTTTCTTGTTTTGAATGCATTGTTCTCCGTTTCTCGACGTACTTTACAAAATACATGGACGTAAAGGCTAATTTCAGGAAAACAAAATGGCGGCCATTAGGTGAGCTGAGGTAGCATATTTGAAATGCAATTTTCAGGATGAAAGCTACCGTTCTAGCATTGCCATCATACCTTTTCATAATCCTGAATTGACAAAGATTAAAATAAAATAAGTTTGGTTTGTTCCCCAAAAGTGAGTATTAAAATCCTTTCAGCTGATGGACTAGTTGTATTTTTTGCAGGAATTCCTGGTAAGAAAGAAATTTCCCCTCATCATTTAAAAATCTCGGATAGAAAATATACCTTTTTGATACCATTCGTTATAATAAAATGACTTCCCATTTATTAAAATTTCTCTATTATTAAATAACACCAAATCTTCCTCATGGTAATATCCATACAATTGTTTTAACTCCATCTTGTGGAGAAGGATTTCTTTATAAAAAAGTGGTAGATCAATCTGTTTAATAAAATGATTATCATAACTACATCGAAGTAAGAAGTTAAGTCCGCCGTACCTTTTAAGATGATAACTTGGGATATACAGCCAACATTCGTTTGATCAGTTTTCATTTTTTAAAAGTCTGGGTATCCATGCTAGACTTAGCGACTTGAATGTGGTTAGAATATTTGGTATATTTGGAATTGTTAGGCTTCTTATTTCCATTTTGATTAATTCCCATTTGAGTCTTTTGTCCTCAATGTCGAGATATTGTCCTTTTATTTTTGGATAATTGTCTTTGATTAAATTTACATAGTTCTCGTCCTCGAGCAAGGAATTGTTAAATTTCCATAGGCCAAGACCATGACTATATATACGATTGGTAATTTTTAATTTTAGTCGGACCCCTTTGTGATCAGGAGCTAAAGAGATTCTTGAGTCAATAGCAAGAACGAATTTAGTAATGGAATTTGACACCAGAAAAAATCTATTCTTGATTGAACTTTTAGATATTTGGATTAATATGTATAACTTTTTTTTTTGAAGGGTTCTTTTTTCTAAGTACATCGGATAAATTCAAATTTTCTATCATCAGTAGCACTTTGTCACGATAGGTTAATGGTTTCCACTACGCGCCACCTTTTTTTGTCAATACGTTGCAGAGTTACATTCCAGTCACCGCCAATAATTACATTATCAATTTCGACTTTGCTTAACAATATCTCATTTAAGCTTTGGATAAACTTGTCTTGTTGCGCCGGGTTGTTAGGGGCATAAATGTTACAAACAGAAAGTTTAACTGTTTTTCATTTTCCCAAAACTACTACAAACAAGTAAATGGAGTCGCCATGGGCACCAAAATGGGACCAAGCTACGCTAACCTTTTTGTAGGCCACATCGAAGACAAATTTTTTAATCAGTACCACGGAACCAAACCCGAACTCTACGGCCGTTACATCGATGATTGCATTGGCGCTACCTCTTCCAGTAAAGAGGAACTTAATCAATTCATAACTTCTGTCAATACTTTTCATCCAGCTCTAAAATATACCTGGGAAATTTCCGAAACCTCAGTCGCTTTTCTTGACATTAATATTTCAATCAACGGTAACAGTTTATCCACAAGTGTGCACTACAAACCTACAGATTCCCACAGTTATCTGTTACATTCATCCTCACATCCATCGCACGTTAAAAACGCCATTCCGTATTCTCAATTTCTCAGACTTCGACGTCTATGTAGTGATGACTCTGATTTTTCCAACAAATCAGAAGAAATGTGCCAGTTTTTCAAGAAACGTGGGTACCCTGACTCTGTTGTTAATACGGGCCAACAACGTGCACAACAGATCGACAGACAGTCAGCACTACAAACGCCACAGAAGGAAGAGAACGAGAGAATTCCATTCACCCTCACTTTCCACCCACACAACAACACAGTCAAAAGCATCATTTTAAAAAATTTCAAATTACTCCAAAACGACCCCGAAACTGGCAGAATTTTTTCACAACCCCCACTAATTTCATTCAAACGTGACAAAAACATAGGCAACTTTCTAGTTACGAGCGCACTGAAATCTGACGATGTACCGGGAACTTTCAAATGCACACGCACACGATGTAACACTTGTCCTTTCATTCACAACGCGGACAAAATAACAGGACCCAAACGATCTATTAAAATCACTGATCGTTTTACATGCACCTCCGTAAATGTTATCTACTGCATTACATGTACTTTTTGCAAAAAGATATACATTGGCGAAACAGGGAGGAGACTGGGCGACCGTTTTCGTGAACATCTCCGAGACGTTGAAAAAAATGACAAAGACGCATCCAAACCAGTCGCGCGCCATTTTAATCTTACTAACCATTCTAAACAACACATGACAATCTGCGGCCTTTCCCTACACCAGGGTAACACAGAAAGCCGTAAAAACCTAGAACAAAAAATCATCTTTCAAATCGGCACTCTCAAACCCCACGGAATCAACGAACGCTTTTCATTCAACTAATCTACATTTGTTTTTCACGTCACCAAATTTCCACCAATAGCGTAGCTCCACCGCTTACTATATAAAACCACACACTACCCACAATTCCTTGATTCGCTCCGACGAAGGGCTAGCGCTCGAAACGTCAGCTATTTGAATCTTTTTACGGTGGTTAATTTACCTTATCGACTCAGTCGATAAAACTAAATTCTCGTGTTTCATCCCCCCACCGACGCAGCACCACAGTTTCTCTAGAAACTAACCCCATCCATTAACCTTTTGAATAATCAAGTTGATTATTACGACCCTGCCTTCCGGATCACTGTAATAGTTGGCGACGGACATGAAGGGTTAACTAAAATACAAACTCCTTTCTGACGATTGGTCTAATGGGAGAAACAAATACCACCTCCCCATTCATTTTTCCACAATGCCTCATCTTTTGGTTCAGAATATGTTTCTTGTAGGAGATAAAATAAACATTTTTGGTTCTTCAAATAACCAAAAATACTTCTTCTTTTAGGTTGGCTTTTTAGGCCTCTAACATTCAAAGAAAGTAAACTGCACTTAGACAAATCTAACATGTCAGAGAAATCACAAAAGTACATCAATACAGAAAACACAGATACACACACAACGTAGTGTTAGGATCGCTTTGCAGAACACGCAAATTGATAACAGTTCCGAAAGCTAGAGGTCGGAACAGCTTCCCAAAGAAGTTCAATACAGAGGGATACATAAGTGCTAGGATGACAAGCGGTATTACGTAAAAGTTAAACAGAAATAACCCTTTTAGCTTTTCTCTAGTAAACCAATAAAAATTAATTGAAGACTTACCAATTGTTTAGATTATTTAAACTTATCTAGATCATCTTCTTCGTGAATTTGCATGGTTTTGGTACCTTCAGCTATACGTAGAAAGATTTTACCGTCCATTGCCCAGACTCAATGGTAGGATTTTTCCTTTTTAAGCTTGCGAACTTTAGCCAGAACCTCCTTTCTTCTCGCTGTGAGGTTTTCATTAATAAAAATAGAATGGGAGCCCTCGAGCGATCCAGGTAGGATACTGGAGAAATCTGCATCTCGCAGCTTGAACCGGGCTTGGTAGAATTCTTGTTTCTTTCTGTGTGATGAGAAACGCACAATAATGGGTTTTATTGCTGGCGGCTTTTTGTGTAAGCGATGAACAATGTCGATATCCTGGCTGTGAATATCAACATCTAATTGAGTCGCAATCGATATGATTACATCTTTTAAATTTTCATCGCGTTTGTTTGGAATTCCATAGACCTCTTAGTTATATTTTCGGGTGTACTGCTCCACTAAATCTCGATTCAGGTCGAGATCGTAGATCCTATCTTCTAGTTGATTAATGTAGTTTTCATGATCTTTTACGTCTTTCTCATACCTTTTAACTGTAGTTGCAATGTTGTCGACCGTTTGGATCAGAACATATTAATGAATCGCCTTATTTGATCAAGCAGCAGTTCACGACGAGCAACAAGCAGCTGGATCGCGGTTCTGGTTTACTTTGGCATGTGTATTTATAAATTACAAAGGTACTAAATTATTTCTACTAAAATCCACATTTCGTGGTAAAATTTGTCACCCTTTTTGAATTCCAGTATATTACTTGTAGCTGTTCATTTATGGATATTATATCTGGCTTCACGATTTCATTACATTCCTAGTGTATAAAAGATTGTGTACTGCACTGCATTTTATCAGAAGTGAAAATATATTGTGAATAATATACTGTGAATAATTTCATGACGATAACCACATAAGGTCTGGATAGCAGCAGGCAAGTTTTAAGTTTAAGAAAAACGACAACAGTTTTGATTTTCAAATTCATGTTTTGACAGCTCTTCTGCGATCTTCAGTTTAAAAACGTAAAGTACAAAGTGCAAATTTATAATAAGTACAAAGAAATGCTAATGAGAAAAAACTGTAACAAAAGAAAACGCGACAATGTGTCACTATAAAGAAAGTTTTAAATTTACTGTTAACTGTTAACTGTTGAATTGGTATAAAGAAGGTTGTTCCCATTGGATATGAATAGCTTCTCTTGAGCTGAAAATTGTTGGAAGCATGATCTAAAATTGTAGTGTATTGCGTTACATCGCGTCACGCACGTAAGTGAATTGCATCTTTAATATGGAATAAATAAGTTGAGTCGAGCACATGGTCGCTTTGAGTAGTTGTTTGTTTGTTCGTCGCATCGTTTCTTCCGTGAAAATACTTCATTTGGATTTAACATGGCAACCTTATTTTAGTAGAGTAGATGCATTTGACGAGAAGACTGAAACCTGGGAGCATTACACGGAGCGCTTAGGACATTATTTTGATGCAAATAAAATCGGCGATGAGTCCACCGAAGACAAAGCGAAACGGCGGGCGTTCCTGTTGAGTGTATGTGGAAGCAAGATTTACAAGTTGATGTGTGATCTCCTAGCCCCACAAAAACCAGGGTAAAGTCGTCAAGGAGCTGGTTAAACTTATTCAGGATCATTTGGCCCCCAAATCGTCAGAAATTGTACAAAGGCTTAGGTTCAACAACTGTTTTCGTAACGAAGGAGAATCAGTGGCAGATTTTGTGGCGTCGCTGAGGAATTTGGCCGAACATTGTGAGTACAGGGGGACAGGATTGTGCGTGGAATTAGGGATAAGAAGATACAACGCCGTCTTCTTGTGGAAAAGAAATTGACCTTCCAGAAGGCGTATGAAATTGCAACCACGATGGAAATCACTATGCAAAACATGGCAGTGCTTCAGGAATCGAAGGAGTCGGGGGCGGTAACCCAGGTAGCTGTAGAAGCGGAAGGGACAACTAATGGGAAAAAAGGGGCGGACGGACGACGCATACCGCGTAAATCTCCTTGTTTTCAGTGTGGAGGGAATCATAAGTGCACAAACGTGCAGGTTTAAAGACCTGAACTGTTACTATTGCAAGCAAAAAGGTCACATTGCCGATAGACGTCCAAATCGAAACCTAAATCAGTCGAGGGGTGAGAGGCAAGATTTCAACCGAACAGAAGTGATCAGAGGAAATCTTCAGGGCAGCAGAGGTAAGGTAGTTTGCTCCAGTTAGAGGATGTTGTAAATGTTTTTTATGAGGATGCTGGCCAACTGTTTTGTGTCAATTCAAGTAGAAGCCACAACCCTTACGAAGTGACAGTGCTAGTGAATGGAGTGAATGTCGCCATGGAAATTGATACTGGGGCATCAACAACCGTTGTCGATGAGAAAACTTTCCACACTTTGTCCCAGCCGGGTAGAGTGTTGAAATTGAATGCTGTGAATACTGTTTTGCGTACCTATACAGGAAAGGTCATTCCTGTGGTGGGGGAATGTGAGTTGGAAGTAGAATACAATGGGTTTAAAGGCAGTTTACCAGCTGTGGTAATCAGTGGAGAGGGTCCATGCTTAATGGGTCGTAACTGGCTTCAGCGCATTTCTTTAGATTAGAGTGAGATTTTCCATTTAGCCACCATGGATAAGGACATGAATGAGATATTGGAGACACACTCCTCGGTCTTCCAAGAGGGTCTGGGTAAAGTAGAAGGAGTGAAGGCGAAAATTTATGTTGAACCACCGAGAGCCCACGATTCTTTAAGGCCTGTAGGCCTGTAGCCTATGCCTGTAGCCTGTAGCCTATGCCCTGCGTGAAAAAAATGAGACAGAATTGGATCGACTAGTCAAAGAAGAAACTATAGAAGCTGTTGAATTCTCAGAATGGGCCGCACCCATCGTTCCCATTGTCAAAGAGGATGGCACTATCACAATTTATGGGGATTACAAGCAAACAATCAATCAAGTAGCCCAGCTAGACAACTACCCCATTCCCAAGATCGAAGATTTATATGCAATCTTGGGGGAGGGTATGAAATTCACAAAGCTGGATTTAAGCCAGGCTTACCAACAGTTGGAGCTGGACAAAGAATTTAAGGATTATACACTGTACAGTCATCAACACCCATAAGGGTCTCTTTAGATACACCCGCCTCCCATACGGGATTTCATCGGCTCCAGGTATTTTCCAGCGCACGATTGAAAGTCTCCTCCAGGGAATCCCGAAAGTTGTAGTCCGGATTGATGACTTTCTTCTGACGGGCAAGACAAGAGACACGCACTTGGAGCATCTAACGGAAGTTTTGGCACGATTAGACAAGGCGGGCATCCGTCTACAGCTAAAGAAGTGTGTTTTTTTTAAAAAAAATCAGGTGATTTATTTGGGACATCGCATAAACAGAGACAGCATACAACCCATAGAAGGCAAAGTAAGAGAAACCTGCACCCACTAATGTCAAGAAACTCCAAGCCTTTCAGGGGATGTTGAGTTATTATGCTTGCTGGCCCTTTACATGAACTCCTTGCCAACGACTGCAAATGGACATAGGGTAAAAGACAGGTGGAAGCCTTTAACCGAGCTAAGGACATGTTGAATTCCTCGGATCTTTTAGTCCATTATAACCCTAGTAACGAACTTGTGTTGTCTTGTGACGCCTCACCTTACGGACTGCGATTGTTCCTCTCCCACACTGTCAATGGAAAAGAAAGGCCTATCTCTTACGTCTCGAGGACTCTATCACCTGCAGAACGGAACTATACCCAATTGGATGAGGAGGGAGCTGCGGTGATATTCGGACTCAAGAAGTTCCACCAGTATCTGCACGGTAATAAATTCATGATTTTTGCAGACCACAGGCCACTTTTGGGCCTGTTTAAGACAGACAAAGCTGTTCCAAACATGGTATCACCGAGAATTCAAACTGGGGTGGGCTTAACTTCTGGCGGCCTATGACTATTAACTTGTTTACCGAGAGGGATGTAAACACGGCAACGCTGATGGCCTCAGTCAATTACCTTTGCCAGATACAGTAGCAAATGTCCCCATACCTGGTGAAACCATACTCTTGATGAGCCAGTTGGAAGTTCTGCCAGTGGTTCTGCCAATTACGGATTGGACAGCCTCAGAACCCGTGCTACAGCAGGTCCTAAGAAGAGTTCAGCAGGGCTGGGGTGATAAATGCCCTGATAAAAACGTAAAGCCTTTGTAGAGACGGAGAGACGAATTACACACACAGTGGATGTGTATTGCGGGGGAAACCGCGTGGTCATACCAGCTCGGGGCCAGCGACAGCTTTTGGAGGACCTGCACACCGCCCACCCAGGAATAGTTAGCATGAAAAATATGGCGTGTAGCTACCTTTGGTGGCCTGGGCTGGATGCTCACATTGAAGCAAAGTTCAAGTCAAGTGAAGTTTGTCAGCTACATAGGGCAGCACCGGCTGCTGCACCCCTTCATCCGTGGCCTGGGAATGACCTGAAAAGCCGTGGTCCCGCATCCACATAGACCATGCAGGGCCATTTATGGGACAGTTATTTCTTATTGTGATCGATGCATATAGCAAGTAGATTGAGGCACATCCAACATCGGTACCAGTGCGACAGCTACTATAGAGATGCTAAGAAGAGCTTTTGCCACTCATGGATTACCTGAAATGGTAGTCTAAGACAATGGCGCTGGATTTGAAAGTGAAGAATTTGGTAACTTCATGACCAAAAATGGAATTTTACACGTGAAAACGGCCCTTAGGCACCCTTCGTCTAATGGCCTGGTGGAAAGATCAGTCCGTATTTTTAAAGACGTGATAAAGAAGTTGGAAGGATCTGGAGGTACAGAGCATGCCAAACTCAGTTTCTTGTTAGTCTTCAGATCAACGCCCCAAACAACAACTGTAGTTACACCGGCAGAGTTGCTGTTCAACCGCCGTCTACGAACCCGACTGGATCTCATTCGACCAGACGTAAGGCATTGCGTGGAAACCCAACAATTGTCACAGAAGGAGCAGCATGACAACACAAGGACAGCGCGACAATTTGCAGAGGGAGACAAGGTCCTCGTTAAGAATTTTAGTCCGTGGCTCAAATGGAAGAAGGCACATATTGAAAGTAGACTTGGCCCACTTTCATATACGGTCAAGTGTGAAGATGGGGTGATAACCCGTAGGCATGTGGATTATCTCCTTTAACGACATGACGTGCCCTCGAGAGAGGATAACGTTCTGCCTGATTCAATCGGCTGTGCACGTTGAGCAAAACCCGGGACCGTCCATGGAAGAGAGGAAACAAGAGAACAAGGCCAGTGAGGAAGTTTCCATCAATACAGGGGAGTCAAACACAGGAACTCAGGCAAGGAGGTCTCAGCGCACAAGGAAAACCCCAGAGTACTGTTTGAGTGTTGATTTACGGTTGAGTTTATTGATCATTCTGTGATTGCTACATACATTCAGACACTACCGAACAATCGGTTGACCTTGTAGGGACTGTGTTTTTTTAACTGGGGGGGGGGGGGGGGGGATATGAAGTGTATTGCGTGACGTCGCGTCACGCATGTAAGTGAATTGCATACTGTATGGAATAAATATAGTTAAGTTAAGCACATGGCCGCCTTTAAGTAGTTGTTTGTTTGTTCGTCGCATCGCTCCTCCCGCGAATACACTTCAAAAATATTAAAACAATTAGGCGAACATAAACTATGGCAACTAATATAACATAAAACTACCTGTGAAGTTAATTTCAACTGATTTTAAAATGTTCGAAAGTGTTTTAATAAATTGATTTGAAAATATCACACAGGCGGAGCCCTTAAGTACGCGAATTTGGGGAAAGTCGTTTTGATTCTCGTGAAAAATTGTTAAAATTTGACATGTGTATTGACAATTTTTTCACTTTACCTTTATTAATATAACTAATGGAGTACAGGTTGGCTTGCTCGTGATTATGTCAAAATGTCAAAGTCCAATACACGTTTAATAAGTTAGAATATATATTTACTTTATAAACTAATTGCTCTTTTAAGACGGCAATACTTCATTATATTGGGTGTTTCTTGGTGTTGCGGAAGCCATTGCTGGTTAGCTTTTGTGTTGTGGTGTGGGTATTGTTCAGTGTCTTTTGAATCTTTTGTTTTACGTCATTTGGTGATCACACCATCCGCAACACCAAGAAACTACCATTATATTTACGCCGGGCTAGTTAGAAAAAAATATATTCAGGTCTCAAAATCGCTATTTGTTTTATATCACGATTGAACTGTTTTTTTTTTCGGGCAAAAAGGAAGAAAAGCTGAAGATAACTTGAGGAAGTTTTTCGCTACCTAAACTGGTCATTGAAACAACAAAAAAGAAATCTATATAACATGCTTTTTAAGTTTTCAGAGTTAAAAACGTGAATAAAATGGGTAAATAACGCAAACAAGCAGATTTTTTTTTCGTGATTGAGTGATTAGCGCACGAACATCGAAACTCGATGTAAAAAACCGTCCAAACAAACGAAAAACAGCTTTACAACTCACATTTTCCTTAACCTTCAATAACGTCGATTGTTACAATGAATAAAATTTTCATTTACCTGCCGAACGTTACTAAATATTCAAAACTTTGGCCCTCTTTTGAATAAAACGTAAACGTTTGGCTTAATGTATGCGAGAAACTCAATAAATTGCCACGGGAAATTTTCAATCAATCACAGGCTGTTTTTTTTTAGACAACAATACGCCTTAAAGGCAGGCAAAAGTATCTGAGAATCGTAATACTGTTATGTACACTCGGCAAAATTTCAATCAAAAATACTGTTTTACAAACAAATAAACGTTTACATTTTCATTAACTTATTGTAGGCCTTAAGAAGGTTTTTAATTTATTTTTATCAGCCAGATGGCACAATTTAATATATAATAGATTTATCCACTGACTTTGTTCTTCTTGTTTGGTTTTTAATTTGGTATTTAATTTTAATTTTGGTTTGGCATTTGCACTAGAGGCAGCTGAGAGGTATATTCCTAAACGGAAACGGAATAAAAAGCGAGTGTCATGGGAGAACGAAAATGTCAAGGAGAAGAGGAAGAAGTTAAAAAAGCTTACTTAAAGAAGAAATGCCAGCCAAACCCCGCAAATACGAATAATCTAAAACAGGCAAAGGAATAACTCCAAGGAGCAAACGGACTAAATAGTTAAGAAATGTACAGAGATTGAAAACGCTGCCGTACAACAACAGACAGAAAGAGTGTGGGATACTGTCAAGGAGCTCACTAAAAAGACCTCGACAGCTTCAGGACGTCTTAAGGGTGAAACAAAAGAGGAGAGGTTGGGAAAATGGAAGAACCATGGGTCAACCAGCAACAGAAGATCCCAATCCAGTTAAGAATATCGTGCAAGAGACACTTCCCATTAACACCCATGCATTTACTATGAGAGAACTTAATGAAAGCATCAACTCACTCTGATAACAAGGCATCTGGCATGGACGAAATTCCTGCTGAAGTTTGGAAAAGCGGTGCCCTGAACGATCAACTACTGGATGTGTGTAACATGACGCTAAAAGATGGTGCTAAACCTGAGCTGTGGTCAAAGAGCATTATAATTCCCCTGCCCAAGAAAGGCGATCTTACCGTACCCCAAAACTACCGCGGCCTTTCATTAACTCCAATAGCTGCTAAGATATACAATAAAATGCTTCTTAACAGGATCCGCCCTAACCTAGACCCTCTGCTGCGTATAAACCAAAACGGATTTCGAACAGGCAGGTCAACAGTTGCTCAGATACTAACCCTGAGAAGATTTCTGTTCTCTTGCGCTACGCTTAGCCGCACAGAAATCATTTCCAATGTAACACTCACACGAGTTGGAGGAGGGCCCACCAGTAATCTTTATTGCTACAGAAAGTGTACATATACCAAAGATACAATATAAATATGATGTATTCTAACTAAGATGAAATACATGCTGCGATTGCAGTATATCGTAAACACAATTTGTACATAACTGGTGCGTATAATGATAATAACCTGGGCCAGAAGAATATGCAGATATGAAAAGTAGCCCCGAGGAACAACCTCGTCGTAAGAATACTGGTAGGCTTCAATAACGAATGTGAATCAAGGAGTGGTATAAATACCACTCCTGTGCATATGACACGCATACCGTTATGCGTGCCCCAAGGGAAATACATTAGTGGAAGGCATAAAGGCTAAGAACCTAAGTGCGGTTCTTACCTTTGTTGATTTTAAGAAGGCATTTGGATGGCAACGGATTTCTTTGCTCTTCTGGTTGGGGTATTACAGGGCGATACGCTGGCTCCATACCTATTCATTGAAACACAAGACACCTACGAACAGCATTGAATGAAAGCTGGAAAGATCATATAACCAACAAGGGGCTCTGCGGAAATCTACCTCCCATCTCAAAAACTCTACAGACTCGTAGACTACAGTTCAGTGGGCATTGCTGGAGAAGCAAGAGCGAGACTTCTTCTCAGCTGCTTCTCTGGGATCCCAGCAATAACTTTCATAGACCAATTAGAGAGGGACACTGGAATGGCACGACAGGAACTCCCAGTTATTATGTCTGACAAGGGAGAGTGGAGAAAACTCATTAAATCGGTGCGGATGTGCCCGAAGTAGATAGATATAGATGCTGGTGTCACCCTTGAACCGCACTGCACTTAGCCAATCTGAATTGAGTATTTTTTTATGTATATTATTAATTCGGTAATTTACAGAAACCTACTTTTTAAAAAAGCCTGTTCTGGACGTTCAGATGGTGGCAAGGGAGGGATACGTGATATTTATATGTTCGGCGGTAATTCCATGAATTTCAATGTTTGAATGTTAAAGCAGTTTTCAATTCATTTTGAGTGTCGAAAGTGATCACACAATTGCTTTGGTTTTGCATTGCTACGCTTTAAACGCTAAAAAATCTCGCGCCATTTTCTCGACCAATCAGAAGTAAAACCAAAACCAATCGTGACTTGCTCGCACGCGTTTTCCTGCGCTTGGCGCCGACGGCATGTAATGGCTTCGAGCTCTGATTGGTCCATTTGATTGTTTACGACTGCTGTGATTTTTTGTAGGCTTAGCTCTGTTGTATGTTGGTGTAGTACTCATGTTTCTGGTTTCTTTTATCTACAGTGATAGTTTAGGAATGTTGGACGTAATTATAGGGTAATAACGAGTTCGTATGTGGGATCAGGGATCAGAGCCATCTGATTTGTTAAGTAATGATCCGCATAAGAAGGATAGCGCTGAACGGCAATGGAATGTCAAACACGATGGAATGTCAAGATTTTTCATTGTTACAACTAGTGATCTCACTGTTAAGGAAGAAAGCAAGAAAGCAGTTGGGCTTGATAATATTTCTGTAAGCCTATTAAAAGTTGCAGCTCCTGTTATTGCTGAACCTCTTTGTAAAATTTTTAACAAGTCACTGGAAACTGGTATTTCCAACGGAGTTCAAAAATGCCAAAGTTTTCCCTGTATACAAGAAAGACGATAAGTCTGATCCTAACAATTATCGACCGATCTCTGTTCTACCGATTGTTTCTAAACTTTTTGAAAGGGCTGTTTATGACCAGCTATATATTTATTTTTCTAGCAACAACTTGTTAACTAAGCATCAATCAGGTTTTCGTTCGTTGCATTCTACAGCAACTGCGCTATTAGAGGCAACGAATGAATGGTATTTCAACGTTGACCAAGGGAACATAAACTTGGTTGTATTTCTTGATCTGGCTAAGGCCTTTGATACTGTATCCCATGATATTCTCTTACAAAAACTAGAATTATATGGTATAAGTGGACTGACCCTGAACTGGATCAAATCTTACCTGAGTAATAGGAAACAATTATGCGTGGTTGAAGGAAGCGCTTCACAACCGCGAACAATCACCTGTGGTGTTCCACAGGGATCGATTCTCGGACCACTACTCTTTCTTATTTACATAAATGATCTTCCCGCGTGCCTTAAGTTCTCGACTGCACGAATGTTTGCAGACGATACTAGCATTACAACCTCTTGTAGATCAATAAAGTGTCTTCATAGTGAAGTTAACCGCGATTTGAATAACATTCAAAATTGGTTACTAGCTAACCAACTTAGTTTGAATGTTCTCAAAACAGAGTATCTGTATTGTGCCTCTGATTTCAACCTAGCAAACATTGAAGCCAGTAGTACCAATATTAACATTGGTGGCCAGCCAATATACAGGGTTCAGACCACAAAATCCCTTGGGGTAATGATTGATCAACGTTTAGTTTGGGATGAACATGTCGACAGCCTATGTAAACGCGTCTCATCTGGACTAGCCGCTTTAAAACAAGCTCGTCGGTATGTTCCCCAAACCACTCTCATAACTATATACAAGTCACTCATTAAACCCCTTTTTGACTACTGTGATGTAGTTTGGGGCAATTTAAATAAAACACTGACCTCAAGACTACAAAAACTACAAAATCGAGCGGCCAGAATTATAACCCGTAAGGGTTATGATGTAAGATCAACCAATATTCGAAAAGAATTAGGATGGGATGACCTGGAGACTATTAGAAGAAAGCATATAGCGATCCTGATGTATAAAATTATGAATAGAAGAGCCCCAGGTTATCTCATTGATCTTTTCGAAAAGAGTTATAGTGTTTATACACTTCGTGAGAGCGGAAGTCGATTACTCCTACCTAAATATAATACTGAATTTGCAAAAGGTAGTAGTCTTTTCCAAAACACGAGAATTTAGTTTTATCGACTGAGTCGATAAGGTAAATTGACCACCGTAAAAAGATTCAAATAGCTGACGTTTCGAGCGTTAGCCCTTCGTCGGAGCGAATCAAGGAATTGTGGGTAGTGTGTGGTTTTATATAGTAAGCGGTGGAGCTACGCTATTGGTGGAAATTTGGTGACGTGAAAAACAAACGTAGATTAGTTGAATGAAAAGCGTTCGTTGATTCCGTGGGGTTTGAGAGTGCCGATTTGAAAGATGATTTTTTGTTCTAGGTTTTTACGGCTTTCTGTGTTACCCTGGTGTAGGGAAAGGCCGCAGATTGTCATGTGTTGTTTAGAATGGTTAGTAAGATTAAAATGGCGCGCGACTGGTTTGGATGCGTCTTTGTCATTTTTTTCAACGTCTCGGAGATGTTCACGAAAACGGTCGCCCAGTCTCCTCCCTGTTTCGCCAATGTATATCTTTTTGCAAAAAGTACATGTTATGCAGTAGATAACATTTACGGAGGTGCATGTAAAACGATCAGTGATTTTAATAGATCGTTTGGGTCCTGTTATTTTGTCCGCGTTGTGAATGAAAGGACAAGTGTTACATCGTGTGCGTGTGCATTTGAAAGTTCCCGGTACATCGTCAGATTTCAGTGCGCTCGTAACTAGAAAGTTGCCTATGTTTTTGTCACGTTTGAATGAAATAAGTGGGGGTTGTGAAAAAATTCTGCCAGTTTCGGGGTCGTTTTGGAGTAATTTGAAATTTTTTAAAATGATGCTTTTGACTGTGTTGTTGTGTGGGTGGAAAGTGAGGGTGAATGGAATTCTCTCGTTCTCCTCCATCTGTGGCATTTGTAGTGCTGATTGTCTGTCGATCTGTTGTGCACGTTGTTGGCCCGTATTAACAACAGAGTCAGGGTACCCACGTTTCTTGAAAAACTGGCACATTTTTTCTGATTTGTTGGAAAAATCAGAGTCATCACTACATAGACGTCGAAGTCTGAGAAATTGAGAATACGGAATGGCGTTTTTAACGTGCGATGGATGTGAGGATGAATGTAACAGATAACTGTGGGAATCTGTAGGTTTGTAGTGCACACTTGTGGATAAACTGTTACCGTTGATTGAAATATTAATGTCAAGAAAAGCGACTGAGGTTTCGGAAATTTCCCAGGTATATTTTAGAGCTGGATGAAAAGTATTGACAGAAGTTATGAATTGATTAAGTTCCTCTTTACTGGAAGAGGTAGCGCCAATGCAATCATCGATGTAGCGGCCGTAGAGTTCGGGTTTGGTTCCGTGGTACTGATTAAAAAATTTGTCTTCGATGTGGCCTACAAAAAGGTTAGCGTAGCTTGGTCCCATTTTGGTGCCCATGGCGACTCCATTTACTTGTTTGTAGTAGTTTTGGGAAAATGAAAATCGACAGACAATCAGCACTACAAATGCCACAGATGGAAGAGAACGAGAGAATTCCATTCACCCTCACTTTCCACCCACACAACAACACAGTCAAAAGCATCATTTTAAAAAATTTCAAATTACTCCAAAACGACCCCGAAACTGGCAGAATTTTTTCACAACCCCCACTAATTTCATTCAAACGTGACAAAAACATAGGCAACTTTCTAGTTACGAGCGCACTGAAATCTGACGATGTACCGGGAACTTTCAAATGCACACGCACACGATGTAACACTTGTCCTTTCATTCACAACGCGGACAAAATAACAGGACCCAAACGATCTATTAAAATCACTGATCGTTTTACATGCACCTCCGTAAATGTTATCTACTGCATAACATGTACTTTTTGCAAAAAGATATACATTGGCGAAACAGGGAGGAGACTGGGCGACCGTTTTCGTGAACATCTCCGAGACGTTGAAAAAAATGACAAAGACGCATCCAAACCAGTCGCGCGCCATTTTAATCTTACTAACCATTCTAAACAACACATGACAATCTGCGGCCTTTCCCTACACCAGGGTAACACAGAAAGCCGTAAAAACCTAGAACAAAAAATCATCTTTCAAATCGGCACTCTCAAACCCCACGGAATCAACGAACGCTTTTCATTCAACTAATCTACATTTGTTTTTCACGTCACCAAATTTCCACCAATAGCGTAGCTCCACCGCTTACTATATAAAATCACACACTACCCACAATTCCTTGATTCGCTCCGACGAAGGGCTAACGCTCGAAACGTCAGCTATTTGAATCTTTTTACGGTGGTCAATTTACCTTATCGACTCAGTCGATAAAACTAAATTCTCGTGTTTCATCCCCCCACCGACGCAGCACCACAGTTTCTCTAGAAACTAACCCCATTCATTCGTCTTTTCCAAAAGTCTTTTCCAAATTTTAACTTATTTTTGATTTAATTTTAATTTTCAATCTAGTTTTTATTTTATTTTGAAATCATGTACATAATTTTTTATCTTTTAGTAACATAGGACTGAATTTTTATATGTAAAATACTGTAAATTTTAAGATAGAGGGCCGTAGGTTTGTCAGTGAAAACTGTTATGTGTTACACTCTTTAAATAAAGTTGACTAACTTACTTACTTACTTACTTACTAATCTGTTAAACATGTATTTAACGACTTTTGTTCGAGCCACGTGTTCAGCTAAAGATGTTCAACCGCTCGGGTATCACCGGGTTGGATTAACCACGCCGATTGCGTCTTTGAGATCTTTTATGGTCCTCTTTTAGTGTCTTTTTTTTCAGTGCGTTCTCGACAAAATAGAAATTGAGTGCGATCAGGTACAAGATTTGTTTTGCACAAGAACTAAGGCCGATCGAGTTGATGGAAAAATGCTCACAGAATCAAGACTATTCGGATAATACGGATGTACAGTGTAACAGGTCGTTTTCATCTATGTAAGCCGTCCTATACTAATTATTGTCCAGGACAATATGCACCTTTTTCAGCGCATTGAGGAACACAAGTATTCTGCTATTGGAAAACACTTACGCGATTCTCACAATCATAGCGGAGCCATATGAATGCTAACTGGTGTACCTAACCGTTTTCCCGTAAACTTAGAATTTCCAAGTGCAGCTGACTGTTTTGGGCCAGTTTTCTTTGTTATTTTAAATACTTACGCTAATGAGCATTCAAACTTAGCGCCAGAATGCGCGTGAAAGTCCCGGATGTGTCGCGGCATTCTGCGCGATGTCTCGCGGACCAAAGGCCCGCTCGTGGAGCTCCATACTCATAGAACATATGCGTGTCATTTTTCATGGTCATGGCTAGCGGAATGTTTCGCGGGCGCGTCCGTACATGTGTGCCTGTCCGAGCGTTGGGCAGGGCTACCTCACGGGTGCGTATGACGTCGCAAAACATGCGCGTATGACGTCTCGTATCATCCGGGATCTTAGCAATTTTGAAACCAAAGCGAGGCTTTGTTTTTCGCGCGGCTACACGTCACGTCTGCTCGGTAAACACTTTAGTTGGATCTTTTGCTGTGTTTAGCGGAGAAAACCCTTTGAAATTAAAGTCGTTATTTCCCTGCATTTTTCACGGTTTGCTACTCAAGACAGGGATACTAATTAAAGGATACTCAGAATCCGCTATAGTGGAAAAATAGGGATAAAATTATGTTTCGAGGAATTTTATACGTTTTTTTCAATGCGGGAGCAATGCGGGGAGATGTTTCTTCTTCGGTTTTTAGAACCGAAGAAGCGGAGATTTAAAGAATCTCCAATTCAGCAGACTTACAGTGCGGCGCCCAAAAGTGTGACCACTTTTAATTAATTCGCATTCTTTCGTGCAACTATCCAATCAAATGAGAGCACTTTTAAAAATGTTTGGTGTGTAGCCAGGCATGTTAAAAAGAAATATTAAAAAGTTGACACTGGCTAAAAATGTTGTGTTGGACGTTTCGGCAACTACTGTTGCCTTCTTCAGCAATTAATTTATGCGCATTCTTTCGTGCAATAGCCAATAAGAGTTCAGAGGCCGAAGAAGACTGAACCAAAATAACTCAAACGAACAAGCGATGATGCGGGAACGTAAAAAACATCTGTTTCAAGAATGCTTCAGGGCCTTTACCTTTACCGATCTTTCAAGTCATGTTTTCCGTTTGTAACTTTGAAATTCTACGCTAGACTAAATTTGTAACTCTAAAATGGGAATTGTTGCGGGAAAATTGTGCGCTTCGACATGCGTTCACCGCGATTTTGTTATGAAGAATTTCATGCCACTGCTCAGACCAGATGGTCAACGATAAAGCTGAATAAAGTAAGTCCTATAGCCGATATAACGATGTCTTTGCTTATTTCTACATGAAATTTATATTATGGGGCTTTTGTTTATATTTTTACGGCCGTTTATAGAAGTGACAAAATTGACCGTGCTGACAGATGCGGGTCACCGCAGCGACTTCAAATTGTCGTTCAAAATATCACGTGTTTTTTTTCCCTGAACAAAATCCCTAAACGAAATAGAAACCTTAACTCAATGTACCCGGGCTAGTCGATATTCGGTGAGTCTCAGTGGGTGGGTTCATACTAGACCCTCAAGTGCACTTTAAGTGCACTTGAGTTCAAGTGTACTTGAAACGTACTTGAAGTGCACTTAGATTTTTGTCAAGAAATGTCGTTCACACATGCAACCAACGATTTACATTTTAATTTCGCTGCTGTCAATCATGTTAGCGGACCTCTCGTGAAACAGAAGTTCACTTCAACCGGATCAAAAGGTCACGTTGACCGATGATTGTATCCAAATAATCGTAGTAGGGGAAACCTTGTTTAATCTTCTTAAAACCCTCCTCGCCTGTCTTTTGAAGTCGTACCTTTAAGTTTTTAAATTCGTATTCGAGGTTTTGAATTCTGTTTTTGAGCTGAGGCAAGGTTCTCACCCTTTCAATAAACCGCTCTTTATACTTGTTGTATATTTCACTCCAGATTCTCCCACGCGCCTTAGTCGAAACCTTCTTCAATTATTCGAACTTCGGCCCCCACGCCTGCAATAGTTCTTCCGTTTCTTCTCTTGTCCAATCGACAGTCTTTTGGTTGTTTAAACTTTTTTTAGTAGCGGCCTGTGATTTCTGTGTCTTCTGAGAGGCTGCAGCCCGGCCGGTCGCTATGGGAGTGTTAAATTCATCAGGGTGTACATCATGATCGTATAGTACCGGTGAACAAAAAAAGCGTCCTTGAACGGGTTGAAGAGAAAGAACTGGATTCGGCGAATCACTGTGAATGGGTTGAAAACTGCAAGAAGGAGCTCTTAGTGGAACATATCTCCTTTCGCTTCCAGCACCAAGTCTGACATCAACGTTGTGCCTGTCAAATTAAAAGAGAAATCATGAAATTTCTTTACTTACTCCTGACTAAAATGATACAAGAAGGATATAAAGCAAAGCAAAGGATTTAAAACAGTACTTACATTAAATTTAAGTCGAAGAGATCATCCTCCGACGACTGTTGATAAAACGCTATTCTACTAGCTCTCGATAGTCGACTACAAAACTCTGCCTTGCTCACGCGGGAATGAAATTTGTCGCTCCAGATGACTGACAGGTTGGTAATTAGCTTCCGACGTTTTGATTGGATAAGTGCGCTCTCAAGTAAGGTCGAGACCATACTTGAGAGTGCACTTCGGCTCTTTGAAGTTTTGAGGTTTCCGTGGCGACTAAGTACGATCAGTCAAGTGTAACAAGACCCGTTTTGATCCGTTCACACACAAGTGCGTTTCAAGTGCACTTCAAACACACTTCAAGTGCACTTGAAACGTCTAGTGTGAACCCCCTTAGTGTTGGATAATTGTTACGTACAAACCTATTCCAACTCAGCATGAGCGAAATAACAAGTTCAGGGCATTTCCCGAGAATCTGACCCTGCTGACTCTACTAATTTGGCAATAGCTATTGAAATCATCAAGTTCGCAGTTTTCAGAGGGCTTATAAATTTTGTTTTTAGTCATGACAGATAGTATTTGTAACTTCCGAACATGAAAAGATATATGATCCATGCCCACGTCTGTGAAACCTGGCGAAGCATCAGGTGTGGAGTTGTGTTTGTGGATAGCTTTTTATTAAAGAGTGAGATCTCCAGGTCGCAAATGGGCATTTTGCAAAAACTTCCTAGCTTGCTGCAACAGCATGGTCCTCATTGAAAGATGAGAAAAGTTTCTTTTTATTTGACGCAGGATTTGAAGAACATTGTTTTCGAATAGCGAACCACCGAGTGTTATGAATCAGCTCTAATTCAGTCACAGGTTGTAACTCCGCCGAGATCGCGCGGCGGTTTCGCTTTACTATACAGAAAAATAGCCAAACATACGGAACATAAATAGAACATAAATACACATTTACCTCAGGATAGTTTTGAATTATTACACCAATGATACTTGCAGGAGAAATAAATATTTGCAATAATGTTCTTCTGGCCGTGAAAATGCGTTCTTGCTATAGGTGGTTTGCAACCAATCTCTAGAGACATAGATAACAATAGTGAAACGAACAAATGCTGGTGGACGAACAAAAGGAGCTAATGAGAGAACTATTGTTTATGTCCACCAGCATGGCGGCGATGACGTAACATGAAAACCACCTATTAAATTGATACGTCGCCCGGCCGAACGTTTACCGTTTACCACAGCAGGTAAGCCGATTTGCCAAAATTTGATCTCGAACATTTTGCACTTCGGTGTTATTTTCGAGGCCAAAAATGCCAAAGATCAGCTGGAAAAGCGTCCAAACATGGTATTCATGAAAGAGCAATTTTGCTTTCGTAACATGTTGCCTTGATTTTGTTCTTGTGGTTGGCTGTATAAACTATCTTCGCCTTCTGATTGGATAATCGGCACGAAAGAATGCGAATTAATTAAAAGTGGTCACACTTTTGGGCGCCGCACTGTAAAGGTAAAACAAATTACATTTTTCGATAAGAATTTGTGTTGATATCAATCTGTAATTGACTTTTTCTTTGTGTTCTTGCTAGTTTTGGAGAATTGTTGTAAAACGTGCTCAATTTCAGTCGTTTTGATTTCTTGAATTTCATCGAAGACAGCTCGGCCTTGATGCGCTTTAAATGGTACGCTTTTTGCTTTTAAACATAAACTTATGGAGATTTGAATAAAGTTTTTCGAAAGAAGATTGCCCATTTTTATGTGTTTGTTCATTCACTGCATAGGTTGAAAAGCGATTTTATGAAAACAAAACAAGACTTGGATTTTATAGTAAAACATTCTGACATGTATATGTATTACCATAGATAATAGTTATTAAATGTAAAGTTGTCATACATGTAGATTGGTTTTTAATCAAGTGTCGTAAAAGCAGAACCAAAGTTATTATTATTGTATTATTCCATGTATATTATGCTCACTGCTCATGCGGTTTGAGCACTCTTATGGATTGGGTGGAGAGGCTCTTAATGAGACGTTCACTGTTTGCATTATGCATTGCTCACTGCTCTCAGTTTGAGCACATTGGTGACTCCACAATGCAATCCTACAATATGTAGCCGTACGTAGTGGGTCCCAAGTCCACAGTTGCCATGAAGCCATTATGGTAATAGCCGGTAGGGCACATTGTATAATATATTTCGCTCGAATTCGCGCGGCTCAGCTTCCGAGGGACGACAACTTTATTAACCTCGCGAAGCTCGAGACAAAGGCCCGAGCGGCCTTCGGCCCTAGCTTCGCGAGGAATGACATATACATAAACATATTTAAAATAATTTAAGGAGTAGCCAATGAATTCAAGAATACCAACGAAGAAGATGCCGCTTTCTTATGGGATATCATCTTGCTATTTTATGCAAAGAAGAAGATTTTACACGTTTGTATTTCTTCTCAATCTAATGATCTGGTATTGTTTCTCCGAGTATGTCAAATTAATTGATGGGCTCGGGGCATAATCAACCTATGTTGCTTTTGAGGTCGTTTTATATTTTTCTCGCTCAGTTTTGTCCATTTTTGGCATGTGAACTACAAATTAGTTGCAAAACATTGTTCAGATTTTTTTTCTGTTGTTTTTTTCCGTCGCTTCGAGAAATAACGTATGCCACAAAAAAAAATCTGCATGTATCCCGCTGAATCTCGCTCGAAAATATGAATTCCAAGGTTTACCCGAATTTCTCGATTTTACGCTGATTTTTCACTTCAGATGGCTAAGTTTGGGTCCGTACCGCTGAATCCCAAAATTGCTTCATTTTTATTAGCCTGCGAGCAGGCTCACTTGTTTGGGGTATCGCGCGAGTATCTTGGAGGCAAAGCCGCCAAAGCGAGCCGGCGAAGCCGGCGAGAAGAATGGGGCGAGGAAAAGTGAGCCTGCACGCGGGCTATTGATTTTTGAATTCACCGCGTTCGCCGACGAACGGGGCGATCCGATTGGTTAAAAATGACATTCTTCATGATAATATTTTGCTATCTGCCGCGAAAATCTTCACGTGCAACTTTTTGTCATGTTTGTTTACATTTTGCTTTGCTCCTATTGGATAGTTATCTGATACAGGTCAAATGCCGACTTGACACCTCGCAAGGGGCGAAATTCAAAAATCAATAGCCCGCGTGCAGGCTCACTTTTCCTTGCCCCATTCTTCTCGCCGGCTTCGCCGCCAAGAAACTAGCGCGATACCCCAAACAAGTGAGCCTGCTCGCAGGTTACATTTTTATCACCAATAGTCAGTCATCAGCACTTAGATTCGCGCCATCTCCCTTATCCTTACGGAAGAACTCACTTTGAGCTGCCCAAAGCTGTAATTCAACCTCCCGCGCGACCACGCAAGGCCGACCTATCTGCCACTGTCGCAAAGCATGTCGGGCTATCAATGGCCAAAACGAAAACGGAATGTCCGCCAAACGAAATACGGAGATATTAGTAAAGTCTATATCGGGCATTTCTACCACAACACGGGATGGGAAATGGGCCACAACTCACAATGCTGCCCCTTCTCTGATCCGAAGTGATTTCAGACTTTTCCCGCCGGCTTGTCTTGTCCACCAAGGCCGTTTCAACCTCGATCGTTGAATAGCATTTCAGATTCAAGGTACGACAAGGGACACGACTCGTTTCTTTGAGAGGTGCCAGAGACTTACGGATTTCCGGACTTAATGATGTCCTTCAATCACCGGACGGGCCTTAAACATGTTGGCTTATACGCACGCTACAGACGATGTGTTTGCCGTAGCGAGCTCGCGATCGATAAGCGAGCCAGGCGTGCGTAAATAACGGTATTTTCGTTCATGTCGTTGGCGCGGGTCAGGAGTATTGCGGTCGCATATTCTCAAGGCCAATCTGCTGTAATGACGTCGAAATTATGCTCTGAATGTAAACAACTACTAGACGGCCAGAACTCTGTTTTTTTTTTCAGGTGAAATTAGTCCAGTTTCTTTGTGATATTAAAGTGATTTTCCTCAGACCGTGAAACAGTTTCTAGTAGTTAGTGTATAATAGTCAAATAGACACAATAGAAAACAATGGAAATAAGATCTACCAACCCCTATTACTGTACTAACTATTTCACGGTCTGAGAAGAATCACTCTATTAGTTGTACGATAAAATTAGGCAAATTTGAGCGAGAAAAAAAGTAAAAACGCTAAAAAAGCAACATAGACTGGTTATGCCCCGGGCCCTTCAATTATATATATTTTCCATATTTATGTCAGAAAACAGGTTTTACAAGTTCCTTAAAGAAACAATGCACCTGAAATAACGTGTTCTTTAAAAGAAAATAACTGCTTTTGTATGCAAAATCAATAACTCTTTTTTTATACCTCTGTTTGTCAGATACGCCCCGCTAGTGTTGGCACTGTTCATCTGTCCATTTAATCATGGAAAATGTACGAAGAAATAATTAGTACTATGTTACAATGTATAACCACATGCTACTTTTATTGCTTTCTCTGTTTTGAAAGCCTACGACTCAATAGAATTGAAAAAAAGAACCTTACACGACAATGACAATATTTAATATCTCTAGCAAATGGAAAAGAAAGTCAAACATTATGTGTGAACTCGAAATGTACTTGCGTGTTACTAAAAGCACTCACTATTGCATGATTAACAAAGCAGCGAATCTTTTTGTTTGTTTGTTCTTTAAAAGAAAATAACTGCTTTTGTATGCAAAATCAATACCTCTTTTCATACCTCTATTTGTCAGATACGTCCAGTTCCCGCTGCTTCTGTTCATCTGTCCATTTAATCATGGGAAAGTAAATAAGAAATAATTAGTACTGTCAGAAACCCATAAGTGGGTTAAAACGTGCAACTGTCTCTTGTACGCTTCAAAACAAGCTTCCGATTATTCAATTTGCTAAGAAGTTGATACAGCCATGTTTGGAAAATCAAGATACAAATATTAACCAATCAATTCGCTAGAATTGATTGCTTCCAATCTCAAGGGACCGAGGGGTTTCCAAATATGGTACTAAGCAAAAAAGGAATATTCGAAAGCTGTGAATGCGTGTTACACGTTTCAACCCACTTATGGGTTTCTGGTACTGTGTTATTATCACATGAATGGGGTTAGTTTCTAGAGAAACTGTGGTGCTGCGTCGGTGGGGGGATGAAACACGAGAATTTAGTTTTATCGACTGAGTCGATAAGGTAAATTGACCACCGTAAAAAGATTCAAATAGCTGACGTTTCGAGCGCTAGCCCTTCGCTCCGACGAAGGGCTAGTGCTCGAAACGTCAGCTATTTGAATCTTTTTACGGTGGTCAATTTACCTTATCGACTCAGTCGATAAAACTAAATTCTCGTTATTATCACATGCTTTTTTTATTGCTTTCTCTGTTTTGAAAGCCTACGACTGAATAGAATTAAAAAAAGAACCTTACACCACAATGAATTCAAATATTTAACATCTCTAGCAAATGGAAAAGAAAGTCGAACATTATTATGTGTGAACTTAAAATGAACTTGCGTGTTACTAAAAGCACTCACTATTGCGAGATTAAAAAAGCAGCAAATCTTTTTGTTTTCGTTTTATTTTAAGAAATCGCGGAATACTTCTGGAAATTTAGAAAATTTTAGGTAAGCAGTGAAGAATAAAAAAACAAAATGTTAAAAAGGCGGTTTGACGACTCCATGTCATCATTTTCAAGTTCAAAGAGTAGATTAATTATGCTATTATTATTAATGATGACATGGAGTCGTCGAAACGTCGTTCTGTAATATCGCTTATTTTTATTCTTAAAAAATTAAGAAAAGACAATTTCAAAAACATTATCTTACTGGTAGATGCTATGATTATCTGTATAATTATTAAAGACTGCGAATTTCATTTAAAAAAATCATTTCCTTTAAGAGAAAGAAACAGTCGCAACACAACAGTCAGCGTCAGACTAAATATTTAGCTTTTAATAAAATATAAACTCAACACGAATTCACAGAAATTCATTGAAAATGGACCAGTTCACTGTCATGAAGGTTTTTAAAAAGGTTATTTAAAACTTTTGCAGTCAGTTTTTATTCAGTTTGTTTTCGTTCACTTGAAACGGAAAAGAAAATATGATATTTACTTTATATGCCGAAGAAATAACAACCATTCTTATCCTATTCAGGCCACAATCGTATGTTTTCTAGAGGTAAAACCTTATCATAAGGGATCATAAGTAAAACGGTGACTCAGTAACGTATTTAAACGGTGTAGTACTAAGTTGTAAGTTCACCTGATTCTGATGAGCGAGAGCGTACACCACAGCTTTTTTTTCAGCACAAGCACTCGGTACTTTGACGTCTTCAGTTTTCCTTTTTTAAACATTGGGTTGCTGAACCAGTTTCGTTTAATTTACATGACAAACAAAATTTCACATAATAAAGCAACGAGTTATGCATTTGAAGGCCCGCCTCTATTTGTGATTTATCGGACATGTCACTTTGACTCTCAACAGTTTAGTGACGTTTGTTTAAACATTCCATCCGAATTAAATTGCGTTTCTTTTTTCCTTTTAAAAGTATTAAAAACACGGTCGTACTCTAATCAAAGGCTCCTTTGAGCCAACCCGTGAATAAGAAGTGCTGGCGCCCAACGCAATATTGCGGTAAGCTTATGTTTTCACACTGACACGGTTTAATTTTTTTTTTTAATTAAACGTAAGGATTTTTGACAAACGCAAAAAGAAAAATACAGTACATCACTTTCATAATGTTCAGTCCTAAGAAGAAAGAAAAAAAAAAAAGAAAAAAAAGAAAAAAGAAAGTGTCCACACTTTACACAATTCGGCCACCGTGACGGGATAAATTTAATTACTTCAGGCTAGACATGCATCAAAACGCGTGTCTCGGTTGAAAATTCCTTTTAGATCGATGTTAACGTCGCATTAAAGACTGCAAATGCGAAACATCTTTAAGCTTATTGTTGTTTATATACCTAATTCAATAAAGGTTGCTTTGACAATTGGTCATTGGTAATTGGTCATTGGCATTTAGGCATACGGAACACAATGCAATGCTTTGCTTGAGTGACCGCCAAACAATAGCTTCCCAATGCCCAATTACCAAAGACCAAAGCAACCTTTTTTGAATTAGGTGTATTCGTTTACAACAATTTAGTTATTGTTATCGCTGGATTCACGCTGTTCTTGTTACAAAACGCATTCGTAACAAAGCATTACGTCACTAAGTTTACAGCTGATGGAAGAAGTGAGTGAGCGAGTGAGAGAGTGGGTGACTCATTTGCATATCTGTCACCGTTACCGATAACCTGTTCATTGTATTCATTCATTAGTGGATTTGGCGCTATATCGAAAATAATAATAACAAATATTTAAACAGGGTAGCCACTTCAGTTATACAACTGTTATCAGTGTGGGCCCTGTAAAATAAAACTAAAAAATGTATATATATATATAAAATATTATTAATATTATTATTATTATTATTATTATTATTACGTTCACAGTCTAGAAAATTCTGAATTCTATTGTTCTGGTTTAGTAAGATTGGATTACATTTACTGATTATTAAGATATACATGGGCTTGCTATTTTTGTGGGCTTAGCTCTCATGTTTCTGGTTTCTTTAATCAACAGTGATAGTTTAGGAATGTTGGACGTAATTACAAGGTAATCAGGGATCGGGGATCAGAGCCATCTGATTTGTTGAAAGGCTAATTAACTAATCTGTTAAACAGTTATGTAACGACTTTTGTATGAGCCACGTGTTCAGCTTAAGATGTTCAACCGCATCGGATATCACCGGGTTGAATTAACCACGCCGCAAAGAGTGCGTCTTTGAGATCTTTTATGGTTCTCTTTTCGTGTCTATTTTTCAGTGCATTCTCGACAAAATAGAAATTGAGCTCGATCAGGTACAAGATTTGTTTTGTCTTTTGCACAAGAACTCGATCGCAAGTTGATGGCAAAATGCTCACAGAACCAAGGCTATTCGGATAATACGGATGTACAGTGTAACAGGTCGTTTTCATCTATGTAAGCAGTCTGCCTTTTTGGCTTTGAGATTAATATATCCGAGAAAATAATATGTCCTATACTAATTCACTAATAACACAAAAAACAACATTTAGTAATAAACATTAAAATGACATATACATATTTAAGATAATTTAAGGAGTAGCCAATGAATTCAAGAATACCAACGAAGTAGATGCCGCTTCCTTACATCATGCTAAGAAGAAGATTTTACAAGTTTGTATTTCTTCTCGATCCAGTGATCTGGTTTTGTGTCTACGACACAATAATAATTCTATATATTTTCGATATTTATGCCAGAAAAACAGGTTTTACAAGTTCCTTAAAGAAAAAAATGCAGCTGAAATAACGTGTTCTGTACAAGAAAATAACTTCCGTTGTATGAAAAATCAATACCTCTTTTCATACTTCTGTTTGTCAGATCTGTCAAGTTAATTTCGCTGCGTTCGTTGATCTGTCCATTTAATCATGGGAAAAGTACGAAGAAATAATAAGTACTATGTAAATATTATCACATGCTATTTTTTATTGCTTTTTCTGTTTTGAAAGCCAACGACTCAATAGAATTGAAAAAAGAACCTTACACCACAATGAATTAAAATATTCAACATATCTAGCAAATGGAAAAGAAAGTCGAACATTATGAGTGTTGTGGTGCAATTTTGTCCTTGGTGCAAATTTTATTTTCCTCTGTTTTTGGGTATGGAAATGTATGATAATGTATGATAATGAGTTTTGAACAAAGGAAAATAAAATTTGCACCAAGGACTAAATTGCACCACAACATGTGTGAACTCGAAATGAACTTGCGTGTTACTAAAAGCACTCACTATTGCGAGATTAAAAAAGCAGCAAATCTTTTTGTTTTTGTTTTATCGTAAGAAATCGCGGAATACCTCGGGGAATTTAGAAAATTTTAGTTAATCAGTTAGGAATGAAAAATATAAAATTTTAGAGAACGACGGTTCGACAACTCCATGTCATCATTTTCAAGTTCAAAGAGTAATTAATTATGCCGTTATTATTAATGATGACAAGGAGTCGTCGAAACCTCGTTCTGTAATATTGCTTATTTTTATTCTTAAAATTGTAGGAAAAGACAATTTGAAAAATATTATTATCATATTGGTAGATGCTATGATTATCTATATATTTATTAAAGACTGCGAATTTCATTTAAAAAGTCATTTCCTTTAAGAGAAAGAAATAGTCGCAACACTGTCGAATACACAGAAATTCGTTGAAAATGGACCAGTTCACTGTCATGAAGGTTCCTTAAAAAAAGGTTATTTAAAACGTTCGCCTTCAGTTTTTATTCAGTCTGTTTTCGTTCGCTTGAAACGGAAAAGAAAATATGATATTTACTTTATATGCTGAATAAACAACAACCATTCTTATTCTGATCTATTCCCACCACAATCGTATGTTTTCTAGCGAGTAAAACCTTATCATAAGGGTATCATAGCTAAAATGGTGACTCAGTAACGTAATTAAACGGTGCAGTACTAAGTTTTAGTTCACCTGATTCTGATAAGCGAGAGCGTACACCACAGCTTTTTTCAGCGTAAGCACTTGGTACTTTGACGTCTTCAGTTCTTTTTTTTAAAACATTGGGTTGCCGAACCAGTTTCGTTTAATTTACATGACAAACGAAATATCACATAATTAATAAAACAACGAGTGCTGCATTTGCAGGTCCGCCTCTATTTTGTGATTTATCGGACATGTCACTTTGACTCTCAACAGTTTAGTGGCATTTGTTTAAACATTCCATCCTAATTAAATTGCGTTTCTTTCTTCCTTTCAAAAGTATTAAAAACACGGTCTTAATCCAAAAAACTGTTCAAAATTAGTACTTAAGATTTCGCGCGAATCGTTTACATGACTTCAAAACCTTATTCTTCTTTTACAAATATCTTTTTTCTTATTACCCTTTCCCCCGCCCACAACCAAAGATTTCACTGCTACCCGACCGTTTAATTCCAAAATATACATAGAGGTTTTCAATAGACCCTTGTTAACCTGGATACAAACAAGGGATTGTAAGATTGTTTGGCAGGGACGTGGAAGGTTTATAAAAATGGCGACAGCCTAGTGGAAATAAATGGTAAAATAAAATAAAATAAAGATTGTTTGGTTGAAGATAGTTATAGCGGAGCACTCGCCGGACCGAAGGCCCGGCTGCGCTGCCCCATACTCAAAGAACCCATGCCGTTATTTTTTATGGTCATGGCTAGCGGAAAGTTTCGCGGGCGCGTCGGTCCGTCCGCGCCACGCCGTAGCCCTGGGCAAGGCTAGCTCGCGGGCGCGTATGACGTTGCAAAACATGCGCGTATGACGCCACACGCGCGGCTACACAGCCGTCAGCTCGGAAAACACTTTTTAAAGTTTGAAAAAAGTTGGATCTTTCGCAGTGTTAAGCGGAGCAGTAAAGTCCTTATTTCCCTGCATTTTTTCGCGGTTTGCTACTCAAGACAGGGATACTAATTAAGGGATACTCAGAAGCCGCTTTAGTGGAAAAAGAAGAGCTTTCAGGGATAAAATCTTGCTTCGAGGAACTTCATATTATCAATGCAGGAGCAATGCGGGGAGATGCCTTGTTTTTATTACGGATTTCAGAACAGAAGAAGCGGAGTTTTAACGAATTTCCAAGCAGTCCAGTTCTCTAAAGGTAAAATAAATCACATTTTTCGATGGGAATTTATGTTGATATCAATTTTTGATTGACTTTTCTTTTGTGTTCTCTTATAAAGTTTTGGAGACATGTTTATGAAATGTTCAAATTAAGTCGTGTCGGTGTTATCTTGAATTTCAACGAGGACAGCTCTGCCTTGCTGCGCTATAAATGGTAGGTGTTTTGCTTTTAAACATAAATTAATGGAGATTTGAATAAAATGTTTCGAAAGAGGATTGTGTCGTCCGTTTTTATGTCTTTCTTCATTCATTACATAGATTAAAAAGCGATTTTATGTAAACAAAACAAGACTTAGATTTTCTGTCTTCACTAGCGTCGCCTTATGCAAATATGTTTGTGTATTTTTGCAATTTTGATTTCCAAATCAGTTTCTCGGGCAATTTTTGACAAACAAAAACTGTATTATATTCGGAAAGTAGTCGTACTAGTTATTCTAGACAGAGAAAAGGTGTTTTTGTGAACTTTTTTACGGTCTAAATGTACTGTGCAGACGGTCGGGTAATACTGTTTTTGAGAATTGCTAAAATTGAAAATAGCCCGTTCGTCAATCTTAATTCTTGTGCTTCCAACCTTTCACCTTAGTTAAGTTTCACCTTAGTAAAGCTTGTTCAAAGTGCGACGCCGTTAGGCTTGGCCTATCTATATATATTAAAAGAAGCCGAATTTAGCTTAATTCCCAACATAAGTCAATTTTTCGGTCTAGTCGGTCTGTACTTTACAGTGCGGCCCGCAAAATTTGAATGTCCCAGCAGCGCCGTGGCACCCGCTTACAAAAGTTGTTTTCCACATTAAAAGTTATCCAGAGTAAACGTTTGGAGCTAAATGGGTTAACATGTCAGGTTAGAGAAACTCTCTTCAATGAAATTAAGATACAACTTTAGCAAAAAATTGATTAGCCGCGAATAAAAATGCATTGACAATTTTCTCGAGTAAGCTCACATGCTTATATTTTTGTGGTATTAAACTCTTAGGCTGTAAGTTGTAAAAACTCGAATAAATCGGCAAATTCTTTTAACTCTACCAATTTAATCTAGCATTAGCAAAAGAGCACCTTTCTTCGTAGGAAAACTTATCTATGAAAAACATAAAGCTGCAAAACAACTTGGGCAAACTGTATCATATAAGCTAGCTTAGTTTGATCAAGTTCTTGTCTAGTTACAAACTTAGTTAAATTATCGTTTGTGGCAGTGGCTGTTATATAAGAACAAATTTGAAGCTACAGAATTACGCTCAAAGTGTATTTTGATTCCTCAGCGATATTTTTGTCCTCGCTGTTCTGTCGTGAATTGTAATAACGTCGTAAATTGTAATACCTGTCGTAAATTGTAATAACAGTCGTCGTAAATTGTAATACCTGTCGTAAATTGTAATAACAGTTGTCGAGAATTGTAATAACCAAGCTATCGTAAATTGTAATAACACATTGTCGTATTTTGTAAGAAGTCTTAAAATAACTGCTGAGGGCTTATGCAATTTTCTTGTCAATCAGTTTCAAAAATAGTCCATCAAAAATATTTCAGCTATCATATAAACCGCAGTAATGACAACAAATAAATCATCTGACCGACCACCTAGTGAACTATTCAAAAAAACCAACCGACCTACATACTGACCAACTACCTGCTACTTTCACCAATATTGCATGCCCCCGGACCCTTTTGTTCCTCTTTCCTTCGGATAGTAAATGAAAACATTAGAAAGAAGTTTCGCTTTCTACTTTTACACGTTAAAAAATATATATTTACACTAGCAAAATATCACAAGAAAACTTTGATTTTAAAAAAATGTATTGTAAATTTAGTTTTACAGTACTACGGAAACTAGAAAAAAAAAGACCTTTGATCTTTAAAATTGTAACTGTACCATAGTTGTCTGTTAGTTGTTGTTATTGATTGTTTTTCTTTTCTAACTTTAAATTAAATTACGGCAGCTCGGCTTATTACAAATTACGACAACGTGTTATTACAATTTACGATAGCTTGGTTATTACAATTCTCGACAACTGTTATTACAATTTACGACAGGTATTACAATGTACGACGACTGTTATTACAATTTACTACAGGTATTACAATTCACGACATTATTACAATTCACGACAGAACACTTGCAGTGGTTTCCATGAAAACAATTTTTGCGTATTCACAAGTTCGCTTGTTTCAGCGGCTGAAAATTTGCCCGATCATCACGTGCGATTGAAATTCAAACTTATCCATGCAAAAAGTTCGGCATGAAGCCACAGTCTAAAGCACAACAAAAAGCCAAAAACAACTTGCAATATTTGATGAGGAGATATTTTCAGTGTCGTTTTTGAAGTTTGAGAGTTTTTTCATTCACCGCTGTAGACCGAAACACTGCCACATTTTCCAGCTTGACAAACCCGTTCGTTTTCGCGATTTTTTTTAAAAATAAAGTTCATTATTCTTCTTTTCCTTACTTGTCTTCGCCAGTAACTAAGAATTCTTTTAAAACAAAAATACCTTGTGTTCGGTAGGACGACGGAAATCTGACACATGAAAGAATAAATTAACTGGTTTATATGGTTTATATAGAGTTGTGGTTATTAAAAGAGGAGAGAAAACGTTCAAAATAATAGCAACTACTAAAAATGTCTTCCAATCATCTAGAAAAATGTTTGTTAGTCAATAATAATATCCCTCGCCTTTTTCCAGGCTTGTCATCAGTGCAAAGGTGTTTGCTGAAGAGGCAGTAGACCAGAACCATAGTAGCGGAATTGACTTCTTGAAATGTCGAGATAAAGGCGAAACCCAGAAAGGTCGAGTAACTGCATAAAAACTGCGATCAACGGCAATGGTAACTGGGATGCAAACAGAGAAAATACGAAGAATAAAAATGCTCGCTTTAGACAAATTGCATGTAAGTTAACTAATTTACTGATGATCGTCGACTAATGTTGTCAGAATATCAGCACATGCTTGGTTCAAATTAAATAATTTGTTGTGGTCTCATAGAATTGTCTGTTCGTATAATGTGAATAATGACTGTGTTACTGAACAGTGATGCTAGCAGTGTAGCGACGTAACCGACAAATAACTGCAGCATAAATTGGACGTACAGTTTTATTGTTCCTTTTTATTAATACATATTTTATTTACACTTACAATGCACAACAAATTAGTATCGACATAAATAAATCATCTTACTTCAAGGACAACAAAGAACAGAAAACCAAAAAGGTGTAGAAACTAAATTTCATTTACCGTATGTGTTAAATACTTAAAGTGCCTATGAAATGAAATTTCCGACCCGTTTCTTATACTAAAAAAAATGAAGTTCATGTTCCACTGATTCATTATTTTTTAATTTAAGTTATGGTCAAGCGCGCAATCTATTTTTTTTTTCTTACCTCAAAGTTGGCCTATTTGAGCTAAAAATATGCGACAACCAGCGCGCGGTCAAAATATGCAAATTAGGACTTGTGACGTCAACAGTTGTGCAGACCTTCGTAATCAACATGGTAGTCAAAATTCATCGTCGGAGGACATTTTCAACTGAGCAAAACTGCTAAAAATATAGCTAAAACAGTGGTTTGTTTACGAGAAATACTGAAGCGTCTGAAAGCGACATCGCATTTTTGCGCAACTCATGACGTAACCATGTTATTTGCTTCTGCTTCTGTTTTTCTGCCGTAAGGATCAGTTTGCCGTTTCTTTTGTTTCCCTTCTAGTATTAATACTGATCTAGGTCTGGAGACCCAGATCCGGCCATTCTCAACGGTTTGTTGCAGTGATCGTGCATTCTATGTTTCTTTTTATACCACAATAGTTCCAGGCCCCAGGACACGAAATGGTCAATTTTGATAAAACTTTGAACGTCCAAAAAAAAAATACTTTTCGTTCTTGACCATAGCTTAAGTTCAAAAATTTTGAATCAGTGGAACATGGACTTCATTTTTTTAGTATAAGAAACGGGTCTAAAATTTCATTTCATAGGCACTTAAAAGATGCAAAGAAAGAAAAATTACAAAATTAAGTGTCCAATGATCTGCTCAAGTTATTGTTGACATGGGGCTCCACTTAGTCATAAAGGCACTAATATTGTTGCTTTGAATTCAGTGCTACTTTTTTTAATTTGACAATATGGCTCAAGCTTAGCTTTATAGCTTGGAAGATTCGGCGATACATATTTAGTTTACAAAAATATAGATAATATCTTCCTTCTAGTAACGCAATGCTGGACGTACAGTTCATCATGATTTGCACTTGTTTGGTTCTCTGAAGGAGAACAAAATAATTCTTTGTTAGATATAAATGCAGCCTGCAATCTTAATACAGCTATCATGCATCCTGGAACGCTTCTCTATTAATTAGCACGTATTTCTTCTTGAATGATCAAAATCAAAACAATTCTGAAGCAGACCCACCTCACAGAAAAAAAACTGAATGAAAAGTAACTACGAATGAAAGCCTGTAGCTGGAATTGCATGTAAGGCCCGGTTCAAACGCCGAACTTTTCATGAGCCGAACTTAATTCGAATTTGGACCGACCCAAATTAACAAAAGTACGCCTGTTGATTCAGACGCCGAACTTAATTAGCCGAACTTAATTCAGTTTGAAGAGAAACAAATCGAAAGGTCTGCGATTTTCAGGTAAAGATGCCAGAACACGCACCAATCGTTATAATAATTTATGCATTAGGTTCGGCTCATGAAAAGTTCGGCGTCTGAATCAAAGCCGTTCAAAAGCCGAAATTCCCGGCTGAGCCAGGCGAAAAGAACGGCTGAGCCGTTCCAAATTCAAACAGCCGTTCTTAACTGATTCAGACGCCGAACTTTTCATGTACTTAATTCAAGGTATTAGGTTCGGCTCATGAAAAGTTCGGCGTCTGAACCGGGCCTTACAAATATAAATTGCACGAGTGTTGATTTTTTAGCCTGGGGTCATCACGAGGGTGAGTGAGTTGAAACGTAACATGGCAATAATTTAATTTAGCGTCCATAATTGTTAGACTCAGCTACTGCGCATGCATAATTTGACGCCTTAATAAAGTTGTTTTTTGAGCCCGGCTTGGCTTGAAGCAAAGCGTGATTATATGAAATGCACGTTTTCAAGGGACTGATTTTGACGATAAGCATACAATGTATCGTCTGTTCATACTAGATAGTATATGATTCTAGAAAGTTCTAGAAAGTTCTGTACTTTTAAGAGCTTTCGTAAAGTGCTTTCGTAAAATCCACGACATCCGTTAGCGCTTTGGAGACGGGAATGTTGTGTGTGTGGAATGGCGTTCGAAAGGACTGTACAACTCAACAATAACAGGAACATCGCGCTGAAAAAGAAAGAAGAAAAGTTTTGCGTGCTGCTCTTATTTAGAAGAAAGATTGTCTTTGTACTTTGCCTACTGGTTTTAGAAAAGCCTCGATAAATCAACCGATTTCTTTCGTTTGGGAGCTGTGTATTTATCGTTTCGCCACTGAACGCTGTCAAATTAGTTTATGGGACAGCTAAGTTTGTTGATGGACACACTGTGGTCATTGATTACGCTTATTCGTCGAATAGTGGTAAGAAATATCGAGGAATTTTTGTTTTGCATTCGTTTCATGTTATCATTAATTGGGCTTCAAGTGACCTTCGTTTCCTTAGATTTGTATTTAAGTTGTAGCAAAGAGTACTACCTAATAAAAGAAAATATAACTTGCTTACAAAAGTGCTGATAGCGTTGTTGTGTTGTTGGTATTAGGGAGTTTAAGAAACGACGGCAACGCCAAGGAAAACGTCACTTGAAAAAAGGATTCGCGCTTTTTGAAAACTACTTTGCAGTTGTTACAATTTGTTTAGTTTGTCTAAAGTGACCGGATTGTCCAGGATCTGAATTTGAAGGGATGGCTTTCCAGTTCAAATGGAGAAAGGAAAATTAACCGTCGTGTGTTCGCGTTCTCCACAAAACCTATAATTTGATTATTTGACGTTGTTGTTTTGCAGGGAACGGCAAAGAAATGTACCAAAATGTAAAACGTACAGAGGCATTGTTTTCGCTCATTAAACCTATTGTTTTATGCCGTTCTCGCTGCCGTCGCCGTCGTGGTTGCCTAAGCTCCTTTAAAATGGGTTACCTAGTGGTAATATTTCTTTTCGCCCTTGGGCTTTCTTCAGGATTTCTGCCTCTCTTGACTCGTCCCTATCGCAAGCAACATACTTATTTAATGTTCGTGGCCGCTTCATGTATAGCTTCGTCTTCCAAGACACATACTGATTATTTTCGAAACGAATCGCTCATATTTAGCAACAATCAGATCCCGTTATACTTTGAAATTTAGCAGCCGTATCTTTACCTGCTAAACCAAACAACAAAACTGGGTGACATTTGTCGTTGATTGCTTTGAAATTGAAACGTTGGTTTTGTTGATGTAGTCGTCATAGTCAACATTTGAAATTGAACCGGAAGTAAAACCTTACGCGAAGAACGGTAATTTTTTTTACCTTGTTGCGTATTCATTTTTAAACGGCCAATCAAAAAGTTCAAATTTTTGTCCGTTACTAGAGCTACACGAGACGCAATTTAAAAAAACCGTGGAGCTCTGGGGACGAGAATGATTATATTATAATTGTGCACAGGCTGTACACATAACTGAGTTATGTACTAGTAGTAATCATAGATTATATAGTGCGTCTCCTAGATCCTAGCTCCTTATCCCGTGGCACCTCGTCTTGACCTGGTACCTTAGTTTCAGCCACTGTTTAAAGGGGCTATGTCGCGAGGTATGTCATGCAGGCAAAAACGTCGGTCCGACATCAAACAAATTCGCGCTATCGCCACGGAATCGGGCAAAAATCCTTCAATTCTGCCGTGCTGTGTACTGCGAAAGGTTTCAGATTTTTCCGGCATATAAATAGTATATTTGTCTTGATTTTATTTCGGTTATTTCCCCGATTCTGAAATCATACGCCTCAGTACATGTTCTAATACCAGAACCGGAAATGAGAAATTTCTGAGAAAGTCTGAAAAAGTGCTCCCGTGATAAACTTCTTGGAAACCGCGTTAATGAAGCATGAAATCGACGATTAAGTCACGCAACATTCAACGTGAATTTCGCATGATTTTCGGATAAAATTGCAACTACCAGTTACAAGTAAGACACAAGACTGTTGAATATAATTCCTTTATTAGCTAGACAAATTTTAGTCACAAAAGCGAAATCTTTAGTCGCAAATGCGCCCGATACAGGCGCAATTTCGAGCCCTGTATAAAATTAATCTGCGTTCGCCTGGCGCGGCCGGTCAGTGAATCATTGCTACAAGACATACAGCGCATCGCACCGTAGAACATTGCGAAGAACGACGTCGGTATTTAGGTGAAAGCTTCCCAAATCAGGTTGAGAACCACAGCAAAATTAAGATAGAACATTAAAAACATACCAGAACGTACGTGCTAGAAGCGAGGAAAACCGATAACTTCTTGCTTGATTCCAAAGAGACCAAACAACTTACTTGGTCCGGAGAAGAACCTTCGTCCAATTTTTCCACTGCGTACTTTTAGGCATTGAGATATTGAGCCGTACGATTCCAAACTCGGGAAAATATCCGAAACCAAATCAAGACAAATAGATTATTCACAATGACATGTGACATTTCGGAACACTCAGCCCCCAGGATGATGCCTGATTTCCACGCGCTGGGAATGCTGGATACTATTGTGACGTTTCAACATGGCGCAGAAATGGTACATACAAATTTTCTCGATTCTTTCCGCTCCTAGACGACGCGCTAAGCATGCTGGATACTATTGTGACGTTTCAAGATGGCGCAGATTTGGTACCGACACTTTTCTCGATTCCTTCCGACAAGATTAGGAAGCGTCTCCTTCGTCGACGCAAAAACTGATTGAATGGCTGAATACACTTTCTGAGATCGACATTAATATTTCACTCTCGGCGACAAGCACATCCTCACGGACACTTTTTCTTCAGATACAACCCTTTATGAAATTAGTTTTTAACTAATTTTTAATATAATTTAACCTTTCTTACCTTTGGTTTGCAGATCATCAAGGTTGCTGTTTAAAATTGATTGCATGTTAAAGTTCTTACTCACATTTTCATTGAACTTCTACTCCCCTATTTTCACATAAAAAACGTAAAACGTAAAGCACGACATGTACACTAGCATTGACATGTACACTGATTAAAATATATAAAATAGATCAAAAAAGGGAAAGCATCAGCCGAAAACGACTATTAATTTAATGCTATGTGAGGAAGTTAATTAAAGGTCATAGTTTTCGAGTTCTTTTCTCTTTGTTAAAATGACCGCTCTAATCTCGCAGATCATGCATTCAGGTGTATTGCTTCTTTACATAATACATGTACGAATCTTAAGGGAGCTTAGCCATGTTAGCCCTTTTTGTGTTTAATATAACTCACATCACGACATTCATTTTACCTCTAGAAAATAAATGAATGTTTTTCAGAATAACTTACAACATTATCTCACTGATCCAATATTTCGTCGGTATAATTTCTGATAGAAGCTTTTAATAAGATCTATTTAATGGAATATAAATGGCAATGAAAATTTTAATTAACTACCTTTTCTAGGCAAACATACCTTCCGCAATTTACAATCCTTTTTCCAATCTGTGACAGTTTTGGGATTCTCAATGAAAACAGTTTGCCTTTGTAGTTGTCATTTAAATGAGAGTGCTTTCTGATGTCTTGATTGAACACACCAGTCTTTTTAAAATTATTAGCATACAGCACGCAGTGAATAACAGTAACTTTGAGAGGATTATTTTCTTTCTGACCGAGCTTTGTTTAGCGATTTTTATTAGTGCAGAATCGGATTTTTTACAATGCGTTTTGCATTCCGGGCTCGTCTTTAAATTCTTTGTTATGTTAGAAGAATTATTATATATTAAGGAACTTATTTCTGTAAGAATTTTTATTCCAAGTATTTTGATCCTGTATATAAGCACTGAAGAAGCCCGAAGGGCGAAACGTCTGCCATTAAACTTCAGGACATGTGAAGAGTTCGCTTCTCGCTTTTGTTTACACAATTTATCCTTATTAAGCGCAAGCGTCCAGTATCCTTGGATCCTTTTCACAAGTGGCATCTTCGTTGGATATCCAACAAGCTTTATTCTAAGTCTAATGAGTGGGTGGATTATTTGGATGTTCAAGTTCTTAGGGGGTGTTTACATGACACCAGGGCGACATTCGCGCCGGGGCGAGTTCACTCCGGTTCCCTCTTATGGTTCTACATTTGTTTACATGATACCACCACATTTTGTGGTGGTATCATGTAAACAGATGTAGAGCCATAAGAGGGAACCGGAGTGAACTCGCCCCCGGCGCGAAAGTCGCCCCGGTGTCATGTAAACACCCCCTTAATAACCATGGCAAGATTGAGACAGATCTGTATACAATGAAGACAGATAAACATCATTATCTGTTTTACACCTCGTGTCATCCAAGAGGGTGCAAACAGGGTATCCCATATGCTCAAGCGCAAAGACTGAGACGCATATGCTCTACAAACGCAGCCTTTGAAAAAAGAGCCATTGAACTCAGAAGATATTTGGTGGCAAGAGGATATCGAGAAAGATTTGTACAAGAACAGATTCGGAAAGCTAAGTGCAAAACCAGGGAGGAGGCATTAACACCTCGGCCTCAAAATACCAACGCGCGAGTTCCCATGGTAGTATCGTATCATCCTGGTCTCCCTTATATTGGCGCAATCCTGAGAGAACTTCAGCCATTGCTGCATTGTTCTGATAAATGTCGGAAAGCTGTGAAAGAAATTCCTATGATATCATTCCGGAGACCCAAAAGTTTAGGAGATTATCTTGTGCACGCAAAACTACAACCTGCACGCTCTGAAGACAAACCTATGGGAACCGCTCGATGTGGAGATAGACCATGCCATGTTTGTGAACACCTTAAAATAGGGGACAGTTTTAAGTCAAAAGGCACTGGAAAGACATATTCTATTAATTACGAATTAAACTGTAATTCAAGTAACGTTGTGCATTTGCTGTGTTGTAGAGTATGCGGCATTCAATACGTGGGATCAACCAGCACTAAGTTTCGTTTACGATTTAATAACCATAAAAGTCGTATTAGAGCTCATACGAGACTTTCAGTTAATGAGAAATCGAGAGACGATTTAATATATCAACATTTTCATGGTCCAGGCCACAATGGTATTCAAGATCTCAGTGTCCAATTAATAGACAAGGTTACTTACGAAAGGGACTTATTGGACAAGGAAGGACAATGGGCGTACAGACTTAAATGCATAAAGCCCCATGGACAAAATAAAAATGATTTCTTTTTAGCCAAAATAGATCTACACGAGAACGGAGGAGTTGAAAGGGAGAACATTATCCGGGTCTTCATACGCGCGCACTTGTTATTAGCGCGCGCAATGTTCTGTTTCACAGCTTAAGTCGTTATTTTACGTAGCGCGTGTTGTATGCTAACGTTTCAAATTCAAATTGTAACTTGTATGTTAGTGGCGTGTAACGCGTTTTACCGGCCATTCACCCTGATGAAGGTCGGTGTATCCGATCGAAATATAGGTGACTCACACAAAACACCAATTTGTGTATCTTCATTTATGTTGTTTTATTTTTACTATGAAGAAGTCAATTAACTATTATATATATATATATATATATATATATATATATAACTTCACGAGAGTTCAGGCTTCTGGAGTAATCATCTTTTTGTTGTCAAAGTTATATGTACCTATAGTAGTTGCAGTTTTGTCAGATTATTGGCACAAAATCATTGTTATTGATGTGAAAATACAATCTTACGAGGGTTTAATGTTAACAAGTGGTCTGTTGTTTATTTTCAAGTACGTACCCCCTTGCCAAGAGTTTTATTTGTCAGTTCCCCTTTTTTCACACCACAAAATTTCAGTCACCCCCAACAATTTTGTATGAATGCTCCTTACATACCAGTCAACAACAAGATGTGCTTTGTCCACAACAATAGCCCTCACACGATTTTGAAAATCTTCCGTTCATAACTGTTCTATATTCCACCAGGGCTTCTGGGTGAGCAAAGATCAGTTGAAACAGTTGAAGGCTTTCCAGCGACATACTTGCAGAAACCTGCCCTCCATCACCGTCCACCTCCTCGTCACCATCTAGAGTTACACGATCGCCTTTTAGAATACACGCTTTTAGCCCGCTATCTCGTAACTTTAACACCTTGTCCCTTATCGGTGCTTTGAGTGGCGATTTGACTAGAACAATTGTGTTATTTACAGTTGGCCGGTAGCCACGATCTTTAAAATCTGCGAAGGGTGCAATGATTTGGTACACCAAGGACTTGCCGTAACCGGTTGGCATCACAGACAGAACATCGCTTTTTTCAACATTTATAATCTTAAGAATATCCAATTGCTTGTCTTTAAGTGTTACGTTTCTCTTTACAATAATTTCCAAACCATAATCCATACCTTCTACAATGGAAGACCCCACGGAAGACACCTGGGACGCCATTTTGTCAACGGCAGCTAGACATGCGCAATCCAACCGGAAGTCCGGTATTTTTGGACTTTCAATCAGTTCATTCCAGGATTGGTCGTTTCCCGACCACTGGTCAAGGAGAACGAAGACACCGGGTATGAGGATGCTCTTGCACGTACTACGCATCTGTGTACAGCACGTTTCTATTTTTAATTGCTTTTATAAAGACGGCTACCACAAGGAAACCAACGTTTCGTCGGCGCCTATAGGTGACTTGAAGGTAAAGGTAAGTGTAGTATGGGTTGGTGGCGTGACGTTGCGGTGACGTCATTTTGATTACATCACTGTTTACGTCATTTCTGGAAACCGGAAGTAAACTAAGTATGGTGTTGGCCGAGGGAAAAGCGATTCCTGGGGCAGGTGATCCGACAGAAAGAAAAAAGGAGGGTATTATCAGAACTGTCTCGTCGCTAAGCGACCAGCCAGTTATTTAACAGACTCCCTTAAAACTTTTAAACAAAGATAGGATACATTGCCTTGGGTCGAATAAGTATTTATTTCATACTTATTGAGATTTTCTATTGAAATTTGGCGTATGAAAACCCCGTTCGGGGTTCGCAGACAATCAGAATGGCGAAACGACTTTGTCACACGTGAAAAAAGCGTTTCGTCCAATCACAAATGTATAAAATAATCAAATTACAGCATGGGCAGTGCTTTGTACGACATTTACGCACTCGTTGGTGATGTATCAGAAATCCCACTCGTTCGCTGCGCTCACTCGTTCGATTTCTGATACACCAACAACTCGTGCGTAAATACCGTACGCCTGCACTGCCCATGAAGTAATCTATATTTACATGGAAATAATTCTACGAACGTCTGGGCTCCCGTACGAATTATTCTAGGACGTTTTCACCTGACGTCACGCTGGTGTACGAAACAAAAGATTTTTCATTAGCTTCTATTACTTTCTTTTGCTCCGTCCACCAGCATGGCCGCTGCGTTTTTGTCCTTTACTTCGAATGCTTGAGGAATTTTCATAATAATATTTTCCTACCTTGTTCATAATATTATATTTTTTAACAGGGTTTATAGCGGAGCACTCCCGGGCCGAAGGCCCGGCTGCGAAGCCCCATACTCATAGAACCTATGCCCGTCATTTTTCATGGTCATGGCTAGCGGAATGTTTTGCGGGCGCGTTGTATGCCCGCCGCCGCCGAACGCCCGCCGTACGCGTTGGGCTAGCTCGCTGGAGCGTATGACGTCGCAAAACACGCGCGTGTGACGCCACGCAACATCCGGGATCTTTGAGGCTTTGTTTTTCGCGCGGCTACACAGCCGTCAGCTCGGTAAACACTTTACATGTAGTTGCAGGATTTTTTGCTGTTTTGAGCGGAGAATAAAGTCATTATTACCTAACATTTTTTTTTGCGGTTTGCTACTCAAGACAGGATACTAATTAAGGGATACTCAGAAGCCGCTTTAGTGGAAAAAGAAGAGCTTTCAGGGATAAAATCTTGCTTCGAGGAACTATATACGTTTTTAGCAATGCGGAGAGATGGGTTCGTTTTACGGATTTCAGCACCGAGGAAGCGGAGATTTAAAGAATTTCCAAGTACAGTGGTCGCCGGAGGGACTCAAAGGTAAAACAAATTACATTTTTCGATGGGAATTTATCTTGATATCAATCTGTGATTGACTTTTTGTTTGTGTTCTCGTTTTGTTTGTGTTCTCGTTTGTGTTCTCGTTTTGTGTTCACGGCTCGGCCTCGATGCGCTATAAATGGTACGCGTTTTGCTTTTAAACATGAACTAATGGAGATTTGAATAAAAATTTTCGAAAGAAGATTGTGTTGTCCATTTATTACGTAGATTGAAAAGCGATTTTATGTAAACAAAACAAGACTTGGATTTTATACTCGCGTCGCCTTAAGCAAATATGTTTGTGTATTTTTGCAATTTTGATTTCCAAATCAGTTTCTCAGGCATTTTTTGACAAGCAACAACTGTATTTTATTCGGAAAGTAGTCGTAATAGTTATTCTAGACGGAGAAAAAGTTGTTTTTGTGAACTTTTGTACGGTCTAAATGTACTGTACAGACGTTCGGGTAATACTGTTTTTGAGAATTGCTAAAATTGAAAAATAGCTCGGTCGTCAATCTTAATTCTTGTGCTTCCGACCTTTCATTTCAGTTAATATAAGTTTCACCTTAGTTGAGCTTGTTCAGAGGGCGACGCTCTTAGGCAAGGGGGTAACATACCGTGAGTTCATGTGTGAACAAATTCTAAAGGTCCGGACACACTGTGCAACTTTTCTTGCTACATTGCACGCAACAAGATTTTTTAAGGGCGTCACACGATGCAGTTTGTTGCGCGCAACGTCGCAAAAGTAGAACTCGATTCTACTTCTGCAACTGTTGTGCACAACGCAGAAGAAAAGTTGTACCGTGTGTCGTGAAATGAGTCGTTTCGCGTATGTACACTGACTGAGCAAATTAGTTTGAATCAAATCAACAACGCTTACAAGAATCGCTTAATGCATCTAAACAAAGATATAATATTTCGATTGGCAAGAATCAGTGATTACATAGAATTTCTACGAAAATTCTGGACTCCCATACAGGCTAATACAAAATAGCAAATTGAAGTACAGGGACGGGTGCGAATAAAATAAGCTGTTACGTTGTCTTTAATATTTCAAATGATTTTTTTCGGGCTGTTTACCACTGTCAGACCATTCAGACAACAAAAATTATAATAAAAAAGAATCGAGAATGAAAAGGAAAAAAAAAATTTAAAACTTGACTCGAACTTGACTCGTGAAATGCGTACACCCCCTCTATAAATAAAGCTGTCTGTCCGTTTATCTTCCTGGTCTAATGACAAAGTGACAGGTAATTCCTTTACTTTAACACTAGTCATTGAAGGACGCGGTTTGATAAATTAGTTTTTAATTGGGGCGAGGGATGTTAGTACACTTCAGGAATGAATGGACAGATAGACAGGTAGACGCCTTTATTTATAGAGAGTAACTTAATATTTATAGAGAGTAACTTCTAGAATGAATGTTTGTTGAAAGGATGCGGAATTGCCTTTTCTTTTCAAAAATATTTTTTTCTGCACAAATTTTTGGACAATACTCGATGAAGTTAAAGGATGAAAGGATATCAGGGTACCCCCCAAAAAACCCATCAGAGAGAATCAATGTTTTGAGCCACAATAAAGAATCACATGCAGATTTGAGCCAAATAATGAACCCGTTTTGCGTAATCAGAGAAGGGGCGTGGAAAACTCCATGACAGCTCCAGTAGTGGTTAGATAAACAAATCAATCAAACCACTATTTGCGGCCTTTTCTGCGACCACAGAATGATCCTTATTATACGTCAACGGAAACCCTCTATAAAAAAGCCGTCTGTCCGTTCATGTTCCTCAGTGGCCTAGGGCCCGGTCGCACTAGCTTAGGGAAATTTTGATCGAATTTGTGTTTGTTTAAGATAAAAATCTGTCATCACATCAAGTTTGAAAAAAAAAATTGGAAATTGCAAAAGACGCCGTAGTGTGTGGGCAGGCCGATTTTGAAAAAGTCGAGGAAAACAAAAGAAGCCGCTTCCGGAGCTGTCACCGCTAATCGATTTGACCCAGATATGGAGATTATTCACTGAAAAGTTGTATAATACGGCTGGGTGTTTTACGAGTCAGTTTCTATTTTCTCGAGCCTTTGGGAGAGAAAAAATAAAAACAGACAAGCAAAAATGACTAGCGGCCATATTACAAAACTTTCCGCTGAATAAATTGTTTATAATATACGAAAGTCATCTTCTCCCAAGTCTATGTATTTGCAAGTGTTTGAACTAAATATTTTCGCTCGTCTTGGTGCGTATTCGTACTGTAAAATGCTATGTCGAATACTAATGAGCTGTATTCAATATTTCATCGGCGGGAACTTTCCCAATAAATCATCAAGACTTTGGATGCTTTGTAGTTTCGGTAGTGTTTTCGGCAGTGCGACCCTAAAATGTGCTCAAATTTTGGCACTTCCGTTTGCGGTTTCAAATTTTTGGAAATTTTTGCATCGGTTTTTGACTGTAGTGCGACCAAGGCCATTAAAAAACAAATTGTTTTTCAATAAACAAATCACGGTATATTAAGTACGTAGTTAGATATTTTACAAACTCACACACTCAGTTCTATATTTTCAAAAACAGTATTGTTCGTTGCAAAAGTCAGAAGACAGAAAATATCTAGCAAGTCTGAGTCAAACAGGAAGTGTTAACTCAAGCATATACAGCTTGAAAAATTAAACTTACCATTCAACTGAGTGCCAAAGTAGCCAAAGCACAAATTTAACCAAAAAACATTGAAAAATAAACAGTTCCACAGAAGAGTATGGTCGTAGTTAAGATTTGCCACGACCACTTGAATGAGAGGTTTCTGGTTGAGCTATATTTTCGTGTGGTCATGTTTATTGTATGCTCTACTAAGGCGGTTTTATTTTAATGTGAATGTATTCATACTAAATTGTGGATGTTCAAATGAAAGCTATTGAGCAGTTCTCTTCTGTGATGCTGTTTATTTTTCGATTTTCGATTTTTTTTGTTAAATTTGTGCTTTGCATTTGTGCTTTGCATTGCTAGATGTTTGTCGTGATTATATTCCACCGGATGACCACTCTTCGCATAGAAGGAACAAAACCACGACAAAGGACGCCGGAAAATTTATTATTTTTAATATTATTAGTCGTGCCTTGGCTCTGAGCCAAGCGCACGACTTATAAAATGGGCTGAAAAAAGTGAAAACGTTCAGTTTTTCAAGTGGTTTATAGCCTGAGGCGAAGTGTTAGTGACGTCATATCAGTCGATATAGCAACTTCAAGCTCATGGATGATTGGATTTATTTACATCATAAGAAAAGGGAAAATGACGAAACGAAACATATCAAGTAAAAGGAACTTACATTATTGTCGGGTTTGGCGAGAGTTCCATTCCATAACGATTTGGTTTTCTTTCTTTTCGAGCAACAGATAAATGGAAGTAATATAAAAGTTGAAGTTGACCTTACATGCACGAGTGATTGCGAAAGACTGATTAAAGGTTTCAAATGACGTACAGTGTAATAACGTTCGTGACGGATCACCTAGTGTGACCGGAAAAGTGACTGTACATGTGAAACATTCATTCATTCATTCATTCATTCATTCATTTTATTTTGCCATTAACCACATTAAAAATATATAATAATAATAATAATAATAATAATACAATACACTAGAAATTTATAATAACTTAAAAGACGATAGACTTCAAAATGTTTAAGGTGGTAGTGACAAGGAAGCCTATATAGAAGCCGAAGGCTTATGAACTATAGCAGTTCCTGACAATTTAGGATACATCATACGAATTATGGGGACAGCATGAAATATAAAATGTATTATTTTAAAAAGAAAAGGAAAGAAGAAGTACAGTAATAACCCGCATATAAGAACCTGAATTTTTCAATTTAGCCTAAATAGGTTCTTATATAAATGGTACTTAAAGGAAATTTAGCCTAAACAGGTTCTTAAATAGGTTCTTAAATTTGCATATGTATTTCATCGGAATATATTGTATATATATTGCAAATACAGTATCATCTCATAATAAATCATTTATAATGTACCATGTAGAGCAATGCCTATAGGCAGTTCAGTGCAGATACAGTAAAACTATATGTTCTTAACAAAACATAACAGTTTAGAAACTCATGTTGATAACAAATTCTACAGCAACCCCACTGATAAGAACCTAACTTAAAATTTTAGGCTAAATAGGTTCTTATGTAGAGGGGGCTTAAAATGAGAATTTTAGCCTAACAGGTTCTTAAAACCCAGGTTCTTATATGTGGGTTATTACTGTATGTAGCTCAACAAAGAGTATTTTTGACTAGGAAAGAAGGAATTTTTTAAGTCTTTTGCCAAACAAACGGATGCTTTCACTGTTTTGAATTTCATGACTTAACGAGTTGAAAAACTTAGGTCCTTGAAACCGAATTGAGAAGTTTCGAATATTAGTTCAACAGGGACGTATGTAAAAAAGGTTGCAATTTCTAGTATAATGAGAATGTAACTGTCTTACAAGAGTAAACATATCACGAAAATAATTAGGAAGTAAACCTCTTTTAAACAGATACATAAATTTACCTTCTGATATAAATAAATGTCAGAGAATTTCAAAATTTCCTGTTCTTTGAAAAGAACATCGGTGTGAGAATCGAAAGAAACTTTGGATATTATTCTTATTATCTTCTTTTGCAGAATAATAACGCGATTTAAGTTACTCTGATATGTCGATCCCCACACTGAAACACAATATATTAAGTAAGGGTAAATTAGATTATAGTACAAACAGTGTAAGAAAGTTTTGGGAAGGCAAAAACTTGACTTAACAAATCATAACAATATACAATTGAATTAACTCTCGTACCTTAGGGGCACTTACAAGACCCTTAAAGCTTCTTAAAACACGACTTCACTACGCGAAGAGTTGTTGTTCTTGTTTTTATATTGTTTTGGTGATATTTAGTGTACGTGTTGTATGTTGTAAAGCTGAAATCTTCAAGTTGACGATAAAGTCTATTTGTTATACTTCTAAGACATTAACAGTGCATTAAATGAATGGATAGCGAAAGCACGAATATTACATCGTACTGAAGAAGCCCGATCGAGCGAAACGTCTACGTACATTAAATTTTTTTGACATATTGTGAAGAACGTCTTTCTTTTGTTCTTCTAATGTCTTGATTAGAATTTGTAACTTTTTCAATGACTGTTAATTTTAAATGTTTAACCCCACAGTTTTTGAAGTGTCTGACGAGAACAAGACAGAACACGCAATCTGAAGAAGAAACACCCCCCAGAACCTGCAACTGCAGAGAGGTAGTGTACCAAGCCACCATAACAACTGCAGAAAACTCAGAAAAATACGTCGGTCTTACCGCCACTGAGTTTAAGACAAGATGGCGAAATCAGCAAATGTCCTTCATTCATGAGAGTGAAAGAAATAACAGTCATAACACAGAACTAAGCAAACACATATGGCAGCTAAAGGACGAAAAGAAAGACTGCGATCTCCTGGAAAATCCTAGCCAAGGCTAAATCCTATACCTATAATCCTACATATATCTATATATAGATAGATAAATGTGTGAAAATACAAATAGAATAAACTTAGGTGTGGAAACGGAAACCGCGAAGAAAAAGAAAAAGAAAACAAATGCATAATTGGTGAAAAGTTTCGCTGGAATGGAGTCGGTTTAAGTGTTCAAAGTCGGTCTCTATCTTTATGAGAAGCATCTCATAAACGAGGCACTCAAACTTTCCGGGCATTTCTTTAAGATAGAAAATTGTTCCTGGAGATTGGTTGGCTTTTCATTGTGTTTCCCGATCACAGAGTATTTATGTTCATCAATGCGTAGATGTAGGTGACGGCTCGTGTAACCAATAAAATAATTCGGAAACAAAGCTCTCCTTGGTCAACCAACAATGCGTTGTTTATGAATTTATATGTAATTCGTGTGATGCAAATTATATTGGCTACACGAGCCGTCACCTGCATCTACGCATTGACGAACATAAATACTCTGTGATCGGGAAACATCTCAGTTTTGTCGGTCCAAAAAAGAAGCTTTCTGCCTTTTATTCCTTGTTCGGGTTCAAACGAATCAATAAATATTCTAATTTAATTCCAATCTTGTCCCTTATAAAAACAAACCGGAAAACTGAAATGGCGACTGACCGTTTTGTGTCTGACACGTGTGAAGAAATGATCCTCGCAGAGTTATTTCGATATCGTCTTGTGGGAAAAGCCTCAATCTGTATTTTAGGGGAATGGGATTGGTATAAACTGACTTAGGAGCATTGATATGAAAGGTAAAATCTTCATAATATTGCGAGGGAAAGATGTATGTATCATGTGAAATGTCTCATGTAGATCTCTTTAACATAAGGGAAATGGTCAAAACTACATGTATTGTATTGTATTGAGGTTTAATACAGATATGTCAGGGATTTTTTTTAACTGGAGCAAACGTTTATTCGATTTCACAGATAATCATTGTGACTGACCCCTTATTGCATATAGTTATGGTAAAATATTGTTAACTGAATAAATTCAAGCATTTTATTTATCTTGTTTCATCACAGCAAACCCTGGCAATTCAATTACATTGTAATCGATATCCAGCCTTTAAACAAGGTTATTCATTATCACAAACCAATAATTTTTCCGGCCCTTTTTGTCATAGATTTGTTCCTTCTAAGCGAAGAATGGTCATCCGGTGTCGGTGATAACTCACGACAAATTCGGCCATGTACCTTTGGGCAGAGAAACTCCACAGGGAACTTTAACGACGTTATTTGATTGTTTAGCGAAGCAAATTTATTTGGTATCAATCAGCGAACTAACAGCACTCGAGCTCTTTTCCAACCTCATTGATATTTAGAAAAAATGTCGAATTGACTTATTAACGAAATGCTTTGTTTGGTACAACATAAATAATAAAAACGCCTATCTACGAATAAGGTCTAGGGATTACCAGCAACTAATTGTTCTGCAAGTGTATCCGAAGTTTTCGCCGAATAAGTTTACCACCTTTCGGCCATGTTTTTCATCTTTTGCCATCATTTTACCTCTCGCTCACTCGCAGTTAATATATTGAAACCCTCTTATTACTATTCTTTTAATACTGTTTTTAATTATACTTTATACTGTATATAACTTCAATTTTTGAATAGTAGTTTGTAGGTTGTAAATATAACGCAATTCGGTCATTTGAGTTGCGATGAGACTTTCAATGAGAATGAGGTATCTATTTCCCCATTCATATTAATTTTACTACAGTACTACTATTTATTCAGGAACCTAATGAATCGAACGAATCGTTTCGGTGAAAAACCTATTCGGAAGACCTCAGTTTTAAATCCCGTCTCAAACGTTCCTGACATCGGAGAACTAATCCCCTTTTGTTTTCGAAGGTATTAACAATGTCGTTTTGGGTACGAAATAACTTCAGCTAGGATCTTCGGAAAGGTGAAAGCAGCTAGTTTTCCTAAACATTTCTCGTTGTGTGCCCCCGTTAATTTACAAATATATTATATGTTGAATTAATCTTAAATGGAAAGAAATGGCTGTCGTGTAAAACACTGAAACTTTCAGTGACTGAATTGTTTTTAAAATTTTAGAATAACAAAGACTTGTTATTCCTGACATTGAATGAGGAAAAAAATCTTGACAAAGCAGTGAATAAACCAATTTTGACGACGTACTGCGTTTGTGGTTAAATACAAACAATCAATCAAGTCACCCTGTCAAGTATCCTTTGTATCGTTGAACCGAGCCTGGACACTGTAAATGTCGTTTGATTATTAACGACGGATAATTAGATTTCTCCTTTAACTTATTGTTACAAACCGAGAAGCTTTTCCGGTATCGTTTGATTCCTTGTATGCATTAAGAATGGTCATCCGGTGGGATAAAACATAGTTTATAAAATCACGACAAACATCAAGCAATGAAGTGGATCGAGACATCGAAAAAAAAGTAAAAAAGTGCTCAATATTTTAGAATTTTATTTGAGGGTTTGAAAAATATCAAATAAAGAGAACGACGATTCACTAAGCTTTCAATGCATGCCCTTTAGATACTTTAAGACTTTATCCAACGCAGGTAAAAGCTAGAATCGAGTTAGAAACACCTTAGCGTGACAGGAACGGGTACCGGTCAGCGGCATTGATTTCCATGATCACATTTTAGGATTTCATCCACAGTCTCAAAAGGTAGAACCACCTTGTACAGCATAATAAACAACACCATAGGAAAGTACTGATCAAAGCAATTTCATTTGAATGGTTGACTCAGAGTTTGAACCACCTTGTACAGCTCAATAAACAATACCAGCGACATAAAAGTTTAGGGAAAGAAATCTTATCCTCCCCGAATTTACTAGCTGCTTTCACCTTCCCGAAAATCCTAGCTGACGTTATTTCGTACCCATAATCCTAGCTGACGTTATTTCGTACCCATAATCCTAGCTGACGTTATTTCGTACCCAAAACGACATTGTTTATACCTTCGAAAACAAAAGGTGTTAAGATTTTCGATGCTAGGAACGTTTGTAATTCTAGACCTTCTTCGTAGATTGGTCTACTTATTATTTAATAATGTTGTACCAAACAAAGCATTCGTTAATAAGTCAATTGGACAATTCGAATTATTCTCTAAATAAAGCTGGAAAAAAGCTCGAGAGCTGTTAGTTAGCTAATACAGATGTTTTAAAAGCCAGATACCAAATAAATTTGCTTCGCTAAACAATCAAACAACGTCGTTAAAGTTGCCTGTGGACTTTTTCTGCCCAAAGATACATGGCCTAATTTGTCGTGAGTTATCACGCTTTGAAGGAACAAAACCATGACAAAAAGCGACGGAAATCGAAAAAAAAATTATTGGTTTGTAATAATAACCTTGTTCTAAGGCTGGATATCAATTACAATGTAATTGAATTGCCAGGTTTTGCTCTGCTGAAGATAAATAGAATGCTTGAATTTATTGAATAGCTATATGCAATAATGGATGTCACAATGATTATCTTGTGTGTTGTCTGTGATATCGAATAAACGTTTGCTTTAGTTAAAAAAATCCCTGATATATCTGTATAAATTGGTTAAACCTCAATACAGATAAGTTTATGTTAGAGAGACAAAGGACAGAGAAATGTGCGTGTCAGATCTATTTGAGGCATTTAACATGATACATACATCTTTCGCTCGCAATATTATGAAGATTTTACCTTTCATCATGTATTTAGATGTCTTGTTTTGTTTACATAAAATCGCTTTTCAATCTATGTAATGAATGAACAAACACATAAAAATGGACAACACAATCTTCTTTCGAAAAGTTTTATTCAAATCTCCAATAGTTTATGTTTAAAAGCAAAACACGTACCATTTATAGCGCATTAAGGCAGAGCTGTCCTGGATGAAATTCAAGATAACAACACGACTTCATTTGAGCACGTTTCATAAACATGTCTCCAAAACTAAAGAGAACACAAAGGAAAAGTCAATCAAAAATTAATATCAACATAAATTCCCATCGAAAAATGTGATTTATTTTATCTTTAAGTCACTGGACTGCTTGGAAATTCGTTAAAACTCCGCTTCTTCGGTTCTGTAATCCGTAATAAAAACAAGGCATCTCCCCGCATTGCTCCTGCATTGATAAAAACGTATGAAGTTTCTCGAAGCAAGATTTCATCCCTGAAAGCTCTTCTTTTTCCACTAAATCCCTTAATTAGTATCCCTGTCTTGAGTAGCAAGCCGCGAAAAAATGCAGGGAAATAACGACTTTACTGCTCCACTAAACACTGCGAAAAGATCCAACTTTTAGGTTGTGTTTTCACTAGGACAATTTTGACTAGATAAAACCAGAAACTCCGGAAATACAGTGAAAACACTTCGTTTTGTGTTTAGCGAGTTAAAAATGCAGAGTGTTTTTACAAGGCAAAACAAGGGATTATCTCGCCTTTTTGACCGGAAATTCATGTAGAGTTATACTACCTCGCGGGATGGTATAACTTGTCCTGCTTAAAGCCGCAGCCATTGGCATTGCGCGTAGTGACAGACGCCTGTCAAATTATTTATTCTGCCGCTACCACAATTATTTCCCAGACGCGCGCCTCGTGGTTCTTGATCTAAGCTTAAAATGGCAGACGAGTTCAACAATCATCCTTCCCTTTACTTTCGATTTACAATCCCTCCTACTCCATTAGACGCTCCAGCTCCTCGGCCAGGACCTTAACTATTCCGATCCAAGTCAGCTCGCGCCACAGGTGATCTTGGTAACGGTTCAAAAGGAGCTGTTCGAACCAGAGCTGCGGTCTTGGATAAACCCACATTGTCTTGCGCTTACGGAAATAAAGACATCAGACGCATCCTCTGAAAAGAACGCCTTCTCCTTCGCATGAATATTGCGAGAATCGAGACAAGAGAAGTCATTACAAACGCTTCGTCTCCCGCCATTTTTTTAAATTGCGCGCTTTTGTAATTTGAATTGTCTACACTCTACATTAGCGGCTTAAATTTCACAGTGAAAACAGACAGTCATATTTAACTAGTAAAATTCGGTCTGTAAACAAACACGTAGAAAGAATGTTCAGCTAGTAAATCGGCCTAGTGAAAACACAACCTTAAAGTGTTTACCGAGCTGACGGCTGTGTAGCCGCGCGTGTGGCGTCATACGCGCATGTTTTGCGACGTCATACGCGCCCGCGAGCTAGCCCAACGCGTACGGCGGGCGGCGGCGGCGGGCAGACAACGCGCCCGCGAAACATTCCGCTAGCGATGACCATGAAAAACTTGGACGGGCATAGGTTCTATGAGTATGGGGCTTCGCAGCGGGCCTTTGGGCCGCGAGTGCTCCGCAATCAATGCTCCTCAGTCAGTTTATACCAATTCCATTCCCCTAAAACACAGATTGAGGCTTTTTCCACAAGACGATATCGAAATAACTCTGCGGGGATCATTTCTTCACTTTACATTTACATTTGCGTGTCAGACACAAAACGGTCAGTCGCCATTTTAGTTTACCGGTTTGTTTTTTTATAAGGGAACAACATTGGAATTAAATTAGAATATTTAAATTCGTTTGAACCCGAACAAGGAATAAAAAGCAGAAAGCTTCTTTTTTGGACCGACAAAACTCTGGAAGTTTAACTGGGTGTGTCTTCAAAAAACACGTTCCGGCACTCTTTGTTCCATGGGATAAATTCATGGCATATCTAGAAAATCATTGTATGAGGGTTGAACGTCTTGCTAGAAACGCGTACGGCCTCGCATGTTAAAATTCCAAACAAACTTACGTGCTCATTCGGTGGGATAAACTCATGGCATGTTTGGTGGTGAAAGTTGAAGCAGTCACATCAACCACATGCAGTCCGGCTATATGTTTAACTAATGTACATTTCTTTAAGATAACAAATTCTCAATCGCAATCATTTAACAACGGTCAGTGTTGTTCTATTCTAGGGCTTTAGCCCTGTGTTGGAAAGGTAAACGTCGCTCGCTGACGTGATACATTTTTCTTTAAGATGCGGTAGAGTTCGACCATGATAACAAGCTGATATATATTTCATGTCTCAGAAAAGAAATATTGATATAGTCACATCACTTAAAGGACACCCCGAAGAGACCACGGAAACTGTAAATTCTGTAAGTTACCCGCACGTCTTACGCCATTATGACAGTACTATGATACCGAAAAGTTATGTTCAGTTGCCTGATGTACATGTAGCGCATTTAAGAATATTTAACCCTTAGAATTAGCCAAATTGTCCGTCATTTAACGAAGTTAATTACTTTGTATAAGATTGTTTCAGTCTGGACGGGAAAAACTGTCATCCGTATTATTGTGGGCTTTCTGTCGGGAATAGGAAAACTGTCCGTAATAACGGGGTGTCGGCAGTATTAAGCGGGTGTCCGTAAAGTGTATAAAGTTTGTATGTTTTTCTTTTTTCTCCATCCATTCAGCTAAGACAAATCTCTGCAAATTTGCCTTCCACATGTATAATTTATCACATGGTTTAGTCGAAATGGTGCCATTACATGCTTATAAATATTTGGGGATGTGAACTGATGTGAACTGCAAATTAAATATTATACAGTAGATCATTTAAGAGTTTCAAAACTGATTTGAATACGTTCTGACACTGCTCCGACAGAATGTTTTCGTGCTTTCGCCATCATTCATTTAATGCACTGTTAATGTCCTTTTAATAGAAGTATGACAAGTAGACTTAAAGACTATCGTCAACTTGAAGATTTCAGCTTTACAACATACAACACGTACACTAAATATCAACACAATGTAAAAATAATATTAAAAATAATAAATTTTTCCGGCGTCCTTTGTCGTGGTTTTGTTCCTTCTATGCGAAGAGTGGTCATCCGGTAGAATATAATCACGACGAACATCTAGCAATGCAAAGCACAAATGCAAAGCACAAATTTAACAAAAAAAAATCGAAAATCGAAAAATAAACAGCATCACAGAAGAGTACTGCTCAATAGCTTTATATTTGAACATGCACAATTTAATATGAATACATTCACATAAAAATAAAACCGCTTTTGCAGAGCATAATAAACATGACCACACGAAAATATAGCTCAAACAGAAACCTCTCATTCAAGTGGTCGTGGCAAATCCTAACTACGACCATACTCTTCTGTGGAACTGTTTATTTTTCGATGTTTTTGGTTAAATTTGTGCTTTGGCTACTTTGGCACTCAGTTGAATGGTAAGTTTAATTTTTCAAGCTGTATATGCTTGAGTTAACACTTCCTGTTTGACTCAGACTTGCTAGATATTTTCTGTTTTCTGACTTTTGCAACGAACAATACTGTTTTTGAAAATATAGAACTGAGTGTGCGAGTTTGTAAAATATGTAACTACGTACTTAACATTACCGTGATTTGTTTATTGAAAAACAACTTTTTTTAATGAGCCTGGTCGCACTACAGTCAAAATCAAAAATTAACCCAGGCAAAAATTTCCAAAAATTTGAAACGGCAAACGGAAGTGCCAAAAATTTGAGAACATTTTAGGGTCGCACTGCCTAAAATACTACCGAAAATACAAAGCATCCAAAGTCTTGATGATTCATCGGGAAAGTTCCCGCCGATACAGCTCATTAGTATTCGACATAGCATTTTACGGTACGCATACGCACCAAAACAAGCGCAAATATTTAGTGCAAACACTTGCAAATACATAGACTTGGGAGAAGATGACTGTCGTATTATAAACAATTTATTCAGCGAAAAGTTTTGTAATATGGCTATTTCACATGTTTAATTTATCACATGGTTTAGTCGAAATGGTACCATTACATGCTAATAAATATTTGGGGATGTGAACTGATGTGAACTGCAAAATAAATATTATAAAGTAGATCATTTAAGAGTTTCAAAACTGATTTGAATACGTTCTGACAATGCTCCGACCGAATGTTTTCGTGCTTTCGCCATCCATTCATTTAATGCACTGTTAATGTCCTTTAGAAGTATGACAAGTAGACTTATAGATTTTATCGTCAACTTGAAGATTTACAGCACGTACACTAAATATCAAAACAATATAAAGATGATAACTTCAATAGATTTAAATATGTAGTTCACTTTTGGTTGAGGAGGAACAATTCTCCTCAACATCTGCTAGCGATATAAAGAAGGACGAGTGGGTGGATTTTATGAAAACGTGAAACTCGTCACCAATAGAAGACTTGCACACAGGGCAAGGCTTCTCATGTCTAGGTATCTTCTTGTATCGTCCTTATTCGATAGGTAACATGTGACAAGAAATCCGCATTTTGGTTAGACCCATCACCACTCCTGCGATTCTTACATTCTTCAATTATTATCCTTAAATAAGGTTCAAACCTAACTTGTTTTTAATTTCGCTATAAAGACTTAATTTGTTTCCGATCAAAGGATCTAATTTATCTTTATTTTTTCACTAGTTGGGACAATCGATTTTAAACAGACTTTCTGTACGATTGTTCGTGTTAAATAGAATGAGGAAAAAACACAAAGTGATAAACTAAATCACATGACGCACTTGTTGCTTAGTTAAAATTTAAGCATTCTTATCTTCGAGCAGAGCTGAATCGTGACAAATATTTGCGTCGACGAAGGAGACGCTTCCTAATCTTGTCGGCTAGGCGGAACGAATCGAGAAAAGTGTCGGTACCAAATCGGCGCCATCTTGAAACGTCACAACAGTATCCAGCATTCTTAGCGCGTCGTCTAGGCTAAGCGGAACGAATCGAGAAAAGTGTCGGTACCAAATCGGCGCCATCTTGAAACGTCACAATAGTGTCCAGCATTCCCAGCGCGTGGAAATCAGGCATCATCCTGGGGAGCTGGGGTTCCGAAATGTCACATGTGAATAATCTATTTGTCTTGATTTAGTTTCGGATATTTTCCCGATTTTGGAATCGTACGGCGCAATATTTCAATGCCTGGTAAAAGTACGCAGTGGAAAAATTGGACGAAGGTTCTTCTCCGGACCAAGTAAGTTGTTGGGTCTCTTTGGAACCAAGCAAGAAGTTACAGATTTTCCTCGCTACCGTTCTGGTATGTTTTGAATGTTCTATCTTGATTTTGCTGTGGTTCTCTGCCTGATTTGGGAAGCTTTCACCTAAATACCGACGTCGTTCTTCGCGATGTTCTACGGTACGGTGCAATTCGCTTATGTCTTGTAGCAATAATTCACTGACCGGCCGCGCCAGGCGAACGCAGATTAACTTTACAGTGCTCGAAATTGCGCCTGTATCGGGCGCATTTGCGACTAAAGATTTCGCAATTTTGTGACTAAAATTTGTCTAGCTAATAAAGGAATTATATTCAACAGTCTTGTGTCTTACTTGCAACTGGTAGTTGTAATTTTATCCGAAAAATCCTGCGAAATTCACGTTGAATGTTGTGTGACTTAATCGTTGGTGTCCAAGAAGTTTATCACGGGAGCACTTTTTCAGGCTTTTCTCAGAAATTTCTCATTTCCGGTTCCGGTATTAGTACATGTACTGAGGAGTATATATGATTTCAGAATCGGAGAAATAACCGAAATGAAATCAAGACAAATATACCATTTATATGTCGTAAAAATCTGAGACCCTTCGGAGTACACAGCACGGCAGGATTTTGCCCGATCCCACGGCGATATCGTGAATTTGTTTGATGTCGGCCCGACGTTTATCTCGCGACAAATCCCTTTTAAACAGTGGCTGAATTAATTCATGAAACTAAGGTACTAGGTCAAGACGAGGTGCCACGGGATAAGGAGACGCACTATAATCTATGATTACTACTAGTTTTAAAGAGATTTTAATGATATATAAAAGGAAGTTATTATTACTAACTTACAATTTTTCCGGCGTCCTTTGTCGTGGTTTTGTTCCTTCTATGGGAAGAATGGTCATCCGGTGGGATATAATCACGACAAACAACCAGCAAAATGTACTTTATCCCACACCGCAATTAAAAGCTAATTTATCAAACCGCAAAAACCGTTTTGCTTTCACACCTTTTCATCGCTATTCTTGATTTGCACATGACGTCATAAAATTCAAAAATCTAAACTACACATCCTACAAAGCTATTTCTATAACTTTCATGTTAGCAAATTACATTTGACTGAACCAACATTGTAAAAATACTAGACAATAGATATAAAGTAATATCCCCTTCAGTATTTTTGAGCCACGATAGAGAATCACAATCCGGTTTGCGCAATCAGAGAAGGGGGCGTGAAAAACTTCCATGACAGCTCCACTAGTGGCTAGAAAAACAAGTCAATCAAACTACTATTTATGGGTTTTTCTGCTCTGATTACGTCAACGGAAGCAATAAGGAGAGTTGAAAACAGCGTAACGTAGCAGCGAAAGCAGCGTAACGTAGCAACGAACCGTAAAAAGACCAAGTACATACACAGACCCACCCAGATAAATACCGCCTAGATTTCAGCTCTAAATCAGTCTTTAGTTGTGTTGAGCGGCGGCAAAGTCAACGAACACCTTTGTCAACTGAGTCAGTCAATTACAAGCAGTCCACCCTGCGAGCGAATTATGGAAGGTTAGTGATTCTCAGACGTCTTCTGCATGAAGCCAATCGTATTTAGGCCTGTCCCGATTGTGCTTGCAACTTTTGAGCAACTTTTGGCGTTTGAAGCAACGTTTTGCAGTTGCAGCAACCTCGAGCAAATTTCGCCTTTCTGAGCAACTTTTGAACAAATTATAGGTTTACAGCACATGTCAAGCACGATAAAGTGAACAATTTGATAGAAAACTTCAATTTATGCGAATTTGTTGATGTTTATCAAAGTTCTGATGTCACTTGATAAGACGTCAAATGAACCATAAGTTTAGTTCCGTTAAGACTTTCCTTAAAATACGCTTACAGTATTTGCGAGGAACTTTTTAAAGCTTAAAGTTTCAAGCTATTTTTCTAACCAATATTAGCCATTATTGAGAAGGATGAAAAATAAAGCTTATAATTAACGTGAATCGCCTCGAATTGAACTTGAAAAAAATATTTCAGCTCAAAAGTCAGGAATCAAGACTTTCCAACTTATTGCGAAGCGTCCAATTTTAGTTTTTGATTCACTGATATATTGACTGTTTATATACTAGAGACGCATCATCCGTCTAAGACAAACTTGAAGAAACATTCGTAGTGTGTCTTGGTATACGTTCGTCTAGTATAAAGACGGGAAAAACGCGCATTATACCTCTGGACGAACTATGTTCTGTAGTTCGTTGTACAAGATGGCCATTGTATATTTGAAGTCATGGAAAGTACAGAAAAGTGGACTATATAGGACTATCTAAGTGATCTTAATTTTCCCAAAAGGTTTCGATGAAATGGATTGGCATATAGCAAAGTACTGACAAAAAGTTTGATTAAAGTCAAACTCTTGACATGGAAAGTTTAAACTGTCTGCATCACTGAATAGATATTGTTTATATTCCGCTTTATATTAGATAGATCTCGGCAATTAATGTGCCCGTTTTCCGCAACAGATATTTCCATCTTCGAGAAAAAGCACTCATTGCCTGTAACCAGGCTAACTTCTATTGGCAGTTGATTAAGGTCGCCTCGATTGCATTCTTAAAAATAGGCTTCCTTTGGGAAGCTGTCTAACGCACGCTGCTAAATGTTTGGATGTACAGTTAATTCAGTCTTTCTTCTTTTGAAATTTTGGGGTCTACCCGTTGAAGGGCAACTCTATACTAGGTCACTTGGTATCGTTTTGAGTCTTAGTTTTTTCAGTCTGAAAAATTCTATATCCCTCGCATTTTACAACGACATCGAATCCGAAGACGCATTTTGTCGAGGAAGTCGTCGAGATCCGGACTTTTTGGGATTTCTATTCCTGTTTGATAATTTCTCGTATCAGCGCAGTGTTTTTGGTACGTCGTTTTGGAGAACGTTTTATAAAAATAAAAATGAGTAATAAAGCAGTGTGATTGATGACACCAGATACCATACCATATATCAGAGAGTTAAACAACTGTTGTCTAGTGTACATCAGGATTATACAGGATAGTTATTTTCTCACAAACACAAGACTAAAAAAGCTGGATTCAAATTCCACCAATGACACAATCTGTCCACCATCCATTCTCACATGACATGGCACCATGGATGACACCATCCATTCTCACAGATGTCCAAGTTAAACCCAAGACTGAATCGAAATGCTATAACTTCTATCAGAACCTATTTTGAACAAGGCACTTTATGTAATGTCCATAATAATTCTCTGTCCTTTGTTTGCTTTATTGATCGAGCAGCTTTAAGATGCTTTCACGAGGCATTTTTTCTCTCGTTTAACATGTGTTTATTGACCACTTTATTAGGTGTTTTCATGACAACTGTTTTCACGAGATTTCCACTTATTTCTCGCTCGCTTTCTACTATATTTCTCTCATAAATTCAGGTTATAAACTGCTGCTCATTCGCCTCGTTCGCTCCGCAGTAAAGACTGGATAAAATGACTGATCTATACTGTTATCTGTAATGACTGCAAACCAACAACGAAACAAACCCAAATTAGTTAGATCATGCTATTTTCAATCTCCTAGGGCATCAAATGAACCAAAGTGGTCCCAAAAGAAGCAGGATCGGCTAACGATATTGAATATCTTCTTTCTTAATTCAGGAGAATTTAAGGTGACTTTGGCAGTATTTTCTGGTCGCCCCGATCCTGAGTGGACAGTTTATCCCACACATGAAAGGCACAATGAGATCAAAGGGCATCTGGATATAGCGAGAGCTAGAGGACTCACCCATCGTCGAGAACACATGCCTGCAAGGCTCGGCTTCAAAGGCTTCCTGCTGCAACATCAGGGGATGGAGCATCCAGAATTGTGCGTTGGCATAGAAACGGCGACCCTGCAAAAGGTATTGCTTGACACCTTGCCAGAAGATGTGATAACACAGGATTTGCGCCAGCAGATTTCGCAGATGATCATCGCAGGAAACATCTCAGCAGCGGCCACCCCTGAGGTGGTTAGGGCTCCCGCCCCGGAATTGAAAATGGCAGCCGCCCCTGAAGTGGAAATGGCACCCAAACTTGATCTAAGCAAGTGGAATGATTATGGAAGGATCATGCATCAAAACAACTGCTACAATTATGCAAATGACAAGATCACTAATAACCTTGCACAACCTGGCAGAGCGAGTGGGAAACCGTTTGGACGCGTAACGGCTGATAGCGTACAACAATCTGCCATAAGCGATGGTTTTCGGGACATAATTCTACCTAAACCCGACAGTCCTGTTCCTGGTGTGAGAGGAAACATAGCCCTCGTAGCGCTCGTCGTTGGTAAGAAAAAAATATTTTCCTTTACTAAGAAATATTTGAAAATTATCCTGCTGCCAAAGGTGGTGGTGGAGCTACTCCCGTCAATTTAGGATGGGTGTGTGCCCTATTTCAGGGCAGAAATAGCCTTAGTTCTGACGGAAGGGGAGTGCGCCATGTTAAGAGAAATTAACAAGACGAACGCATTTTTTTTCACAATGGTGATCTTGGATTTTTTGCGACAATAATCTCTTGCTATCCTTATTCTTCAGCTGAAGCCGACAACGACTATCATTGGTATCGTCTAGATGATAACGGACTCTGGTCTCACAAACCTGGAAAAACCAGAGCCACAGTCTGGGATGGAAAGGGTCACCTGATCTATGATCCAAGAAAAGCCGCCAATGGAGAAATCCCTTACAAGTTTGTGGCTTTCATGACCTTCCCTTCGATTAAGATTGAATAAATGGCTATTTTCATAATCCAGTGTTGAGAGGCTACAATAGTTTAGTTTAGCAGTGTGAAAGTAGCCATGTATTTCAACTCATTAGCAAATAAAAAGTACATCTTAATCGAGCTTGTCAACCTGTATCGTAATTATTTTGCGATATTCATATCTGTGCTCTTTCTGTAAACCCGTCATTTACCTGTGTTCTTTCCATTATTAAAACTACCGAGTTACCTGTGCCCTTTGAATGCTTTGATGCTATAATAATACTAATAATGGGTTACCTGTGCAATTTTTACAAAAACGAAAGCATTAATACTGCGTTACCCATCCCCTTTTACTATAAGAATACTAGAACTGGGTTACCTGTGCTTTTTCCACCCCTGTTCGGTTACAAGAGCATGTCAGGGACAGCGGAGCCGGGGAGACTGGGTGGCTTTCCCCCACTTTCAAGCAAACGAAAAAAGAGAACATAAAAAAGAAAGGAAGAGACAAACAAGAGAAATAACACGCCCTTCACAGTTTCTCGAAACTTCGCAAATTGTTTTAGAGGGACACTGTCCCGCCGAAATAGCAAAATTTCGCTTAGTTTATTTCCACGTTATATCGCCAAATGCCATCAAAAATTCACCTTAATTGGATAAAAAACTGAGATTCTATAGAGCAAAACAAGAGCAGTAGTTTGGAGATAAGTGCTGGATTGCAAGGATTGAAGTGGATTGCAGTTCATGAAATTTGATTTATTGACAGGCGGTCAAGAAATCAAACTTGCCATTCTTGTGAAATTTTGCCGTTATTTTGTCTGTTTATAATTCATTTTTCTTTGCTTCTATCACTGATGGCGATGGTTTTCTCTAATTTCAAGATAATAAAGTAAGCTTAAGCAAGCTCCTGGCCGATATTTTAGCCGGGACAGTGTCCCTTTAATGTTGAAATTTGTCACGTTCTGTCAAGAATTTTGCATCTTGATGAAAAGTCATCTTATTAAAAAAACACCTATCATTTGATTCCGGTTAAATTTTGACGAGATATCTCGTGGAGAGCTGGGCTATTCTATTAAAAAAATGGAATGATTATGCCACACAGAACTTTGAAATTTCAAGCGCAAGTATAGGGTATTTGGGATTGGTTTCTTTTGGCGAGCCTGAAGGCTCGAAAAAATAAAAACTGACTCGTAAAAATACCCAGCTTTATTACACAACTTCACAAAGAATAACCTCTATTGATTATCTATAATACAAATGCGAAAAATACTAGCAGTATTCGGATCTATACTCTGCACATAGTTCGCGTTTTACATTCCTCTTGAACTCTCTGATGTTCTGTACGATGTAAACATGCTAAAAAGGTTTTATTTAGAGCCTTTCAAAACGAAACGAACGCCACATGAGGCATCAGTAAAAAAAATAACACCGGCTATCACTAAAACAGACGCGAAAAGAAGTCGAAATAAACATATATTTCAGAAAACACATACCCCGGCCAGGGGAACATCAATCAGTAAAGTGACGGGGATCCTCGTTGCACTTTTTAGTGGTTAAAAATGCAGTTTTATTGCAATTTAGAGTGTTCAGATTCAAAATATAATGTACTAAATATAAAAATATATCGGTAAATGGTTGTTAAAGTTTTCTTTTAAAAATAAATAAAGACCAACGCCACTGACAATTAAAGTCTGGTACCTTCTTTCAGATTTTTTTTTCAAAATTTAAGACGAGCATCCCTGTCACTTTTGAGATATTTCCAGAAAGTAGGGGGGCCACGCTACCCCATTACTGGCATCAAAGTTCACCAATTCAAAACACACGAAATTCTGGCAAACAACACTGAAGTACTCGTTAAACAATACTTGCCTGCATTTCGCTGGACATTAGTGTCACTTTTAAATGGGAGTCTGTGTTATTTTGTGACGGATCGAAAACTGATCATTAGAGAAACCATCCATAAAACACTATACCCGCTACAAATAAGTATAGCTCTCCGCTCTTCCGATGCCGAATAAACGACTTTATCGCAAATAAAAGTTGTAAAAAGTCTTATTAGACTCTTATTGGTGTGGGTTTTTTTTTTGGTACCTCTATGGGGTAAAAATGAATTGGAGATATGCCCATAAGTGGACATAATAAGCCAGTTCTCACTAGGGCTCTTAAGTGCACTTGAAGTGCACTTGGTACCTACTTGTAGTGTGAACTCCTTTCTGAGACCGTTTTCTAAGTCGAAATTACGTTTCAATACCAATAAATGTAGAAGCACTCATCTGATTTATTTACACGTTTAAGCTTCTTTGTAAAATGAATCAGAGGTAAAAATTAATATCAGCTGAATGTAATTAAAAAGTTAAATAATTTACAGTAGTTCGTTTTCTATAAGCTCCATATTTCCCTTCCTTTTTTATCAAAAACGTCTTTTTGAATGGCACTTGCTGTTGATTTGTGTAGCCAAGTGTAACTCGCGCACTTGGAGTGTGACCGTTTTAATGACCGCACTTTTTGGTTTCTTTGTTGCCCTGGCGATATGTGTAAAACAAAAGGATCCAAGTGCACTTGAAAGTAAGGTCTACCCCTTGCTTGGGAGCGCACGTGACCAATGACAGTTTAGCCGTGCAGCTAAAGCACGTGGGCACGCAACTTTGAATTCCACAGGGAACGAGCTCTCTGCGCTTTTGTTTACGATTCTGGAGTCACAGGCGACTTCAAAGACTCTCAAGCAGGATCACAAGTTTTACTTTAGCTGTTGTATTGGAAAGTGTATTTCAAGCCGACTTAGGGTAAAAAATTCTACGTTGAGAAAAAAAAAAGGTTGTTGTCCAATTCTCAGGCTTAGCCAATCAAAAATACTACAGCCATGCGCGCATTCAATACGCATAAGATACAAAAACATGTTTTTGAGACGAGCACGAAAAATTTCCCAAAAATTAATAAAAAGTGAGCATAGTGTTACACCAGGCTCTGAGACGATTTTTTGCTGAATTAAATTCAAATAAAACTTGACTTGATAAGAAAAGTTGTTTTCGACTTAGCGTTTTATGCATATCGTACTTTAGGGCCCGATTATACACCTAATTCAATAAAAGTTGCTTTATCAAACTCTAAAAATAAAAGCAATGGCAAGTAAATGAATCAAAATTTCTTAATCTTCGTACCTGCGTTTTCGTTTGAAAGATCATCTGTGTAGCTTAACATGTGAAATCCAGGCCGACAAGATCTACCCCAAACCAGCCCCAGCCATGTAATAAATATTGGTTTTCTGTCAATACTGTATTTTAAACCCACGAGATCTCATTCCTGCTTTGAACTGTATTAATTGAAGACTTTCGAACAACAATCGTCAAACTTAAAGAAAAACATATGGAATTTTGGCCACTGAGAATACCTTAATATCCACCCGTACCCTGTGTACCAACCGTGACTGTCACGAACGCTTGCTCAGCCTGATATGCAAAATTGAGACGTAATTTGCATATAGTCTAAAATATACAAGAATGGAAAACTGGGAACACATGCTTGAGTAGTTCGCTTTATTATTAGCCCTTTTACAGTTTCAGCCAGAAATTTTGGCAAAAGATTGTATCAACTGTATAAAATATACGAAAGTGCAAAGTGAGCTACAAAGAAAAGCATTTTTGATCGTGGCTACGGGCGCTTCACTGATCTTCACTGTTCATGATAAACTTCACGAATGAAATTGAACAGACGCAAAACGAAACACTTTGGACATTCAAGAATGTCATATCCAAGTTAAGGTTTGTATATTTTCATTGTTTTTTTTCGCGTTAGAGTTTAATTGCCAAGATTTATCAAGGAAAAACGTTTTTAGTGTTTTTGTTGTTGGTCACGCATACACAAGATGGCGTGATTTTATGTCTTTGTTCACGATTTTCAACAAATTCTTAAAAATCCCAAATTCATTTCCCCAACCTAAACTTTACATATTTTTAAAGATCGTCAACCCTAGTATTGTCATTCTTAATATTACGAAATTCTAAACAAAGGCACATGCTCAAAATCATCGTTGTTTTTCGCCTACCGTTTTACGGAGCACCGGAGAGCCATAAGCTTTTGACTTCCCTTGAATACTTAGATTAATCTAATTTTTATGAAATCATGGTGTTTAGACTATAACAAGTTGTACAACAAATTGGAACTATGACAGCTTTTTCTAGCACAGTAGTTTTGATACGCGAGTCGAGTGAATCATGACTTATTTCAACCCTGTTTGCATGTGTTTGGGATCGCCAAATTGTGCCCTGAGTTGATAACGACTTTCTTCGTTTTTCTCGGAAACAAATAGATATTTCAAGGAAAAAACTACATGGCATTCATATACTTACTATAGACTATCTATTCTTGGTTTGCAACCACGTGACAAGGCGGCCATGTTGGTGGTCAATACAATACAATTTTTGTCGCAGAATTTGCATGAAAATCAAGTAGAGTTTAGTTCCCAGCGGAGAGAAACGCTTTTGTTCTTGACCACCAACATGGCCGCCGTGACGTCACGTGCAAACCAGCAATATGCAAAAGAGGAGCGAATTTGATTTTTTTCAGCTTTGCCGAAGATCTGCGATTTTGTTTGATTCTTGCACGGATCTGCTCTTAAGATGGCAAATTGTTCCTGGAGATTGGATGGCTTTTCATTGTGTTTCCCAATCACAGAGTATTTATGTTCATCAATGCGTAGATGTAGGTGACGGCTCGTGTAACCAATAAAATAATTCGGAAACAAAGCTCTCCTTGGTCAACCAACAATGCGTTGTTTATGAATTTATATGTAATTCGTGTGATGCAAATTATATTGGCTACACGAGCCGTCACCTGCATCTACGCATTGACAAACATAAATACTCTGTGATCGGGAAACATCTCAGTTTTGTCGGTCCAAAAAAGAAGCTTTCTGCCTTTTATTCCTTGTTCGGGTTCAAACGAATCAATAAATATTCTAATTTAATTCCAATCTTGTCCCTTATAAAAACAAACCGGAAAACTGAAATGGCGACTGACCGTTTTGTGTCTGACACGTGTGAAGAAATGATCCTCGCAGAGTTATTTCGATATCGTCTTGTGGGAAAAGCCTCAATCTGTATTTTAGGGGAATGGGATTGGTATAAACTGACTTAGGAGCATTGATATGAAAGGTAAAATCTTCATAATATTGCGAGGGAAAGATGTATGTATCATGTGAAATGTCTCATGTAGATCTCTTTAACATAAGGGAAATGGTCAAAACTACATGTATTGTACCGTATTGAGGTTTAATACAGATATGTCAGGGATTTTTTTTAACTGGAGCAAACGTTTATTCGATTTCACAGATAATCATTGTGACTGACCCCTTATTGCATATAGTTATGGTAAAATATTGTTAACTGAATAAATTCAAGCATTTTATTTATCTTGTTTCAGCACAGCAAACCCTGGCAATTCAATTACATTGTAATCGATATCCAGCCTTAAAACAAGGTTATTCATTATCACAAACCAATAATTTTTCCGGCCCTTTTTGTCATAGATTTGTTCCTTCTAAGCGAAGAATGGTCATCCGGTGTCGGTGATAACTCACGACAAATTCGGCCATGTACCTTTGGGCAGAGAAACTTCACAGGGAACTTTAACGACGTTTTTTGATTGTTTAGCGAAGCAAATTTATTTGGTATCAATCAGCGAACTAACAGCACTCGAGCTCTTTTCCAGCCTCATTGATATTTAGAGAAAATGTCGAATTGATTTATTAACGAAATGCTTTGTTTGGTACAACATAAATAATAAAAACGCCAATCTACGAATAAGGTCTAGGGATTACCAGCAACTTATTGTTCTGCAAGTGTATCCGAAGTTTTCGCCGAATAAGTTTACCACCTTTCGGCCATGTTTTTCATCTTTTGCCATCATTTTACCTCTCGCTCACTCGCAGTTAATATATTGAAACCCTTTTATTACTATTCTTTTAATACTGTTTTTAATTATACTTTATACTGTATATAATTTCAATTTTTGAATAGTAGTTTGTATGTTAAAAATATAACGCAATTCGGTCATTTGAGTTGCGATGAGACTTTCAATGAGAATGAGGTATCTATTTCCCCATTCATATTAATTTTACTACAGTACTACTATTTATTCAGGAACCTAATGAATCGAACGAATCGTTTCGGTGAAAAACCTATTCGGAAGACCTCAGTTTTAAATCCCGTCTCAAACGTTCCTGACATCGGAGAACTAATCCCCTTTTGTTTTCGAAGGTATTAACAATGTCGTTTTGGGTACGAGATAACGTCAGCTGGGATCTTCGGAAAGGTGAAAGCAGCTAGTTTTCCTAAACATTTCTCGTTGTGTGCCCCCGTTAATTTACAAATTTTTTGTATGTTGAATTAATCTTAAATGGAAAGAAATGGCTGTCGTGTAAAACACTGAAACTTTCAGTGACTGAATTGTTTTTAAAATTTTAGAATAACAAAGACTTGTTATTCCTGACATTGAATGAGGAAAAAAATCTTGACAAAGCAGTGAATAAACCAATTATGACGACGTACGGCGTTTGTGGTTAAATACAAACAATCAATCAAGTCACCCTGTCAAGTGTCCTTTGTATCCTTGAACCGAGCCGGGACACTGTAAATGTCGTTTGATTATTAACGACAGATAATTAGATTTCTCTTTTTACTTATTGTTACAAACCGAAAAGCTTTTCCGGTATTGTTCGATTCCTTGTATGCATTAAGAATGGTCATCCGGTGGGATAAAACATAGTTTATAAAATCACGACAAACATCAAGTAATGAAGTGGATCGAGACATCGAAAAAAAAGTAAAAAAGTGCTCAATATTTTAGAATTTTATTTGAGGGTTTGAAAAGTATCAAATAAAGAGAACGACGATTCACTAAGCTTTCAATGCATGCCCTTTAGACACTTTAAGACTTTATCCAACGCAGGTAAAAGCTAGAATCGAGTTAGAAACACCTTAGCGTGACAGGAACGGGTACCGGTCAGCGGCATTGATTTCCATGATCACATTTTAGGATTTCATCCACAGTCTCAAAAGGTAGAACCACCTTGTACAGCATAATAAACAACACCATAGGAAAGTACTGATCAAAGCAATTTCATTTGAATGGTTGACTCAGAGTTTGAACCACCTTGTACAGCTCAATAAACAGTACCAGCGACATAAAAGTTTAGGGAAAGAAATCTTATCCTCCCCGAATTTACTAGCTGCTTTCACCTTCCCGAAAATCCTAGCTGACGTTATTTCGTACCCATAATCCTAGCTGACGTTATTTCGTACCCATTAACCCAGCTGACGTTATTTCGTACCCAAAACGACATTGTTTATACCTTCGAAAACAAAAGGTGTTAAGTTTTTCGATGCTAGGAACGTTTGTAATTCTAGACCTTCTTCGTAGATTGGTCTACTTATCATTTAATAATGTTGTACCAAACAAAGCATTCGTTAATAAGTCAATTGGACAATTCGAATTATTCTCTAAATAAAGCTGGAAAAAAGCTCGAGAGCTGTTAGTTAGCTAATACAGATGTTTTAAAAGCCAGATACCAAATAAATTTGCTTCGCTAAACAATCAAACAACTTCGTTAAAGTTGCCTGTGGACTTTTTCTGCCCAAAGATACATGGCCTAATTTGTCGTGAGTTATCACGCTTTGAAGGAACAAAACCATGACAAAAAGCGACGGAAATCGAAAAAAAAATTATTGGTTTGTAATAATAACCTTGTTCTAAGGCTGGATATCAATTACAATGTAATTGAATTGCCAGGTTTTGCTCTGCTGAAGATAAATAGAATGCTTGAATTTATTGAATAGCTATATGCAATAATGGATGTCACAATGATTATCTTGTGTGTTGTCTGTGATATCGAATAAACGTTTGCTTTAGTTAAAAAAATCCCTGATATATCTGTATAAATTGGTTAACCTCAATACAGATAAGTTTATGTTAGAGAGACAAAGGACAGAGAAATGTGCGTGTCAGATCTAATTGAGGCATTTAACATGATACATACATCTTTCGCTCGCAATATTATAAAGATTTTACCTTTCATCATGTATTTAGATGTCTTGTTTTGTTTACATAAGATTTCATCCCTGAAAGCTCTTCTTTTTCCACTAAATCCCTTAATTAGTATCCCTGTCTTGAGTAGCAAGCCGCGAAAAAATGCAGGGAAATAACGACTTTACTGCTCCGCTAAACACTGCGAAAAGATCCAACTTTTAGGTTGTGTTTTCACTAGGACAATTTTGACTAGATAAAGCCAGAAACTCCGGAAATACAGTGAAAACACTTCGTTTTGTGTTTAGCGAGTTAAAAATGCAGAGTGTTTTTACAAGGCAAAACAAGGGATTATCTCGCCTTTTTGACCGGAAATTCGTGTAGAGTTATACTACCTCGCGGGATGGTATAACTTGTCCTGCTTAAAGCCGCAGCCATTGGCATTGCGCGTAGTGACAGACGCCTGTCAAATTATTTATTCTGCCGCTACCACAATTATTTCCCAGACGCGCGCCTCGTGGTTCTTGATCTAAGCTTAAAATGGCAGACGAGTTTAACAATCATCCTTCCCTTTACTTTCGATTTACAATCCCTCCTACTCCATTAGACGCTCCAGCTCCTCGGCCAGGACCTTAACTATTCCGATCCAAGTCAGCTCGCGCCACAGGTGATCTTGGTAACGGTTCAAAAGGAGCTGTTCGAACCAGAGCTGCGGTCTTGGATAAACCCACATTGTCTTGCGCTTACGGAAATAAAGACATCAGACGCATCCTCTGAAAAGAACGCCTTCTCCTTCGCATGAATATTGCGAGAATCGAGACAAGAGAAGTCATTACAAACGCTTCGTCTCCCGCCATTTATTTCAACTGCGCGCTTTTGTAATTTGAATTGTCTACACTCTACATTAGCGGCTTAAATTTCACAGTGAAAACAGTCATATTTAACTAGTAAAATTCGGTCTGTAAACAAACACCTAGAAAGAATGTTCAGCTAGTAAATCGGCCTAGTGAAAACACAACCTTAAAGTGTTTACCGAGCTGACGGCTGTGTAGCCGCGCGTGTGGCGTCATACGCGCATGTTTTGCGACGTCATACGCGCCCGCGAGCTAGCCCAACGCGTACGGCGAGCGGCGGCGGCGGGCAGACAACGCGCTCGCGAAACATTCCGCTAGCCATGACCATGAAAAACTTGGACGGGCATGGGTTCTATGAGTATGGGGCTTCGCAGCGGGCCTTTGGGCCGCGAGTGCTCCGCTATCAATGCTCCTCAGTCAGTTTATACCAATTCCATTCCTCTAAAACACAGATTGAGGCTTTTTCCACAAGACGATATCGAAATAACTCTGCGGGGATCATTTCTTCACTTTACATTTACATTTGCGTGTCAGACACAAAACGGTCAGTCGCCATTTTAGTTTACCGGTTTGTTTTTATATAAGGGAACAACATTGGAATTAAATTAGAATATTTAAATTCGTTTGAACCCGAACAAGGAATAAAAAGCAGAAAGCTTCTTTTTTGGACCGACAAAACTCTGGAAGGTTAACTGGGTGTGTCTTCAAAAAACACGTTCCGGCACTCTTTGTTCCATGGGATAAATTCATGGCATATCTAGAAAATCATTGTATGAGGGTTGAACGTCTTGCTAGAAACGCGTACGGCCTCGCATGTTAAAATTCCAAACAAACTTACGTGCTCATTCGGTGGGATAAACTCATGGCATGTCTGGTGGTGAAAGTTGAAGCAGTCACATCAACCACATGCAGTCCGGCTATATGTTTAACTAATGTACATTTCTTTAAGATAACAAATCCTCAATCGCAATCATTTAACAACGGTCAGTGTTGTTCTATTCTAGGGCTTTAGCCCTGTGTTGGAAAGGTAAACGTCGCTCGCTGACGTGATACATTTTTCTTTAAGATGCGGTAGAGTTCGACCATGATAACAAGCTGATATATATTTCATGTCTCAGAAATGAAATATTGATATAGTCACATCACTTAAAGGACACCCCGAAGAGACCACGGAAACTGTAAATTCTGTAAGTTACCCGCACATCTTACTTCTTATGACATCTTATAACATCTCATGACAGTACTATGATACCGAAAAGTTATGTTCAGCTGCCTGATGTACATGTAGCGCATTTAAGAATATTTAACCCTTAGAATTAGCCAAATTGTCTGTCATTTAACGAGGTTAATTACTTTGTATAAGATTGTTTCAGTCTGGACGGGAAAAACTGTCATCCTTATTATTGTGGGCTTTCTGTCGGGAATAGGAAAACTGTCCGTAATAACGGGGTGTCGGCAGTATTAAGCGGGTGTCCGTAAAGTGTATAAAGTTTGTGTGTTTTACTTTTTTCTCCATCCATTCAGCTAAGACAAATCTCTGCAAATTTGCCTTCCACATGTATAATTTATCACATGGTTTAGTCGAAATGGTGCCATTACATGCTTATAAATATTTGGGGATGTGAACTGATGTGAACTGCAAATTAAATATTATACAGTAGATCATTTAAGAGTTTCAAAACTGATTTGAATACGTTCTGACACTGCTCCGACAGAATGTTTTCGTGCTTTCGCCATCATTCATTTAATGCACTGTTAATGTCCTTTTAATAGAAGTATGACAAGTAGACTTAAAGACTATCGTCAACTTGAAGATTTCAGCTTTACAACATACAACACGTACACTAAATATCAAAACAATGTAAAAATAATATTAAAAATAATAAAATTTTCCGGCGTCCTTTGTCGTGGTTTTGTTCCTTCTATGCGAAGAGTGGTCATCCGGTAGAATATAATCACGACGAACATCTAGCAATGCAAAGCACAAATGCAAAGCACAAATTTAACAAAAAAAAAATCGAAAATCGAAAAATAAACAGCATCACAGAAGAGTACTGCTCAATAGCTTTCATTTGAACATGCACAATTTAATATGAATACATTCACATAAAAATAAAACCGCTTTTGCAGAGCATAATAAACATGACCACACGAAAATATAGCTCAAACAGAAACCTCTCATTCAAGTGGTCGTGGCAAATCCTAACTACGACCACACTCTTCTATGGAACTGTTTATTTTTCGATGTTTTTGGTTAAATTTGTGCTTTGGCTACTTTGGCACTCAGTTGAAAGGTAAGTTTAATTTTTCAAGCTGTATATGCTTGAGTTAACACTTCCTGTTTGACTCAGACTTGCTAGATATTTTCTGTTTTCTGACTTTTGCAACGAACAATACTGTTTTTGAAAATATAGAACTGAGTGTGCGAGTTTGTAAAATATGTAACTACGTACTTAACATTACCGTGATTTGTTTATTGAAAAACAACTTTTTTTAATGAGCCTGGTCGCACTACAGTCAAAAGCAAAAATTAGCCCAGGCAAAAATTTCCAAAAATTTGAAACGGCAAACGGAAGTGCCAAAAATTTGAGAACATTTTAGGGTCGCACTGCCTAAAATACTACCGAAAATACAAAGCATCCAAAGTCTTGATGATTCATCGGGAAAGTTCCCGCCGATACAGCTCATTAGTATTCGCGTAGCATTTTACGGTACGCATACGCACCAAAACAAGCGCAAATATTTAGTGCAAACACTTGCAAATACATAGACTTGGGAGAAGATGACTGTCGTATTATAAACAATTTATTCAGCGAAAAGTTTTGTAATATGGCTATTTCACATGTTTAATTTATCACATGGTTTAGTCGAAATGGTACCATCACATGCTAATAAATATTTGGGGATGTGAACTGATGTGAACTGCAAAATAAATATTATAAAGTAGATCATTTAAGAGTTTCAAAACTGATTTGAATACGTTCTGACAATGCTCCGACCGAATGTTTTCGTGCTTTCGCCATCCATTCATTTAATGCACTGTTAATGTCCTTTAGAAGTATGACAAGTAGACTTATAGATTTTATCGTCAACTTGAAGATTTACAGCACGTACACTAAATATCAAAACAATATAAATATGATAACTTCAATAGATTTAAATATGTAGTTCACTTTTGGTTGAGGAGGAACAATTCTCCTCAACATCTGCTAGCGATATAAAGAAGGACGAGTGGGTGGATTTTATGAAAACGTGAAACTCGTCACCAATAGAAGACTTGCACACAGGGCAAGGCTTCTCATGTCTAGGTATCTTCTTGTATCGTCCTTATTCGATAGGTAGCATGTGACAAGAAATCCGCATTTTGGTTAGACCCATCACCACTCCTGCGATTCTTACATTCTTCAATTATTATCCTTAAATAAGGTTCAAACCTAACTTGTTTTTAATTTCGCTATAAAGACTTAATTTGTTTCCGATCAAAGGATCTAATTTATCTTTATTTTTTCACTAGTTGGGACAATCGATTTTAAACAGACTTTCTGTACGATTGTTCGTGTTAAAACGAATGAGGAAAAAACACAAAGTGATAAACTAAATCACATGACGCACTTGTTGCTTAGTTAAAATTTAAGCATTCTTATCTTCGAGCAGAGCTGAATCGTGACAAATATTTTTAAAGAGATTTTCATGATATATAAAAGGAAGTTATTATTACTAACTTACAATTTTTCCGGCGTCCTTTGTCGTGGTTTTGTTCCTTCTATGGGAAGAATGGTCATCCGGTGGGATATAATCACGACAAAAAACCAGCAAAATGTACTTTATCCCACACCGCAATTAAAAGCTAATTTATCAAACCGCAAAAACCGTTTTGCTTTCACACCTTTTTATCGCTATTCTTGATTTGCACATGACGTCATAAAATTCAAAAATCTAAACTACACATCCTACAAAGCTATTTCTATAACTTTCATGTTAGCAAATTACATTTGACTGAACCAACATTGTAAAAATACTAGACAATAGATATAAAGTAATATCCCCTTCAGTATTTTTGAGCCACGATAGAGAATCACAATCCGGTTTGCGCAATCAGAGAAGGGGGCGTGAAAAACTTTCATGACAGCTCCACTAGTGGCTAGAAAAACAAGTCAATCAAACTACTATTTATGGGTTTTTCTGCTCTGATTACGTCAACGGAAGCAATAAGGAGAGTTGAAAACAGCGTAACGTAGCAGCGAAAGCAGCGTAACGTAGCAACGAACCGTAAAAAGACCAAGTACATACACAGACCCACCCAGATAAATACCGCCTAGATTTCAGCTCTAAATCAGTCTTTAGTTGTGTTGAGCGGCGGCGAAGTCAACGAACACCTTTGTCAAGTGAGTCAGTCAATTACAAGCAGTCCACCCTGCGAGCGAATTATGGAAGGTTAGTGATTCTCAGACGTCTTCTGCATGAAGCCAATCGTATTTAGGCCTGTCCCGATTGTGCTTGCAACTTTTGAGCAACTTTTGGCGTTTGAAGCAACGTTTTGCAGTTGCAGCAACCTCGAGCAAATTTCGCCTTTCTGAGCAACTTTTGAACAAATTATAGGTTTACAGCACATGTCAAGCACGATAAAGTGAACAATTTGATAGAAAACTTCAATTTATGCGAATTTGTTGATGTTTATCAAAGTTCTGATGTCACTTGGTAAGACGTCAAATGAACCATAAGTTTAGTTCCGTTAAGACTTTCCTTAAAATACGCTTACAGTATTTGCGAGGAACTTTTTAAAGCTTAAAGTTTCAAGCTATTTTTCTAACCAATATTAGCCATTATTGAGAAGGATGAAAAATAAAGCTTATAATTAACGTGAATCGCCTCGAATTGAACTTGAAAAAAATACTTCAGCTCAAAAGTCAGGAATCAAGACTTTTCAACTTATTGCGAAGCGTCCAATTTTAGTTTTTGATTCACTGATATATTGACTCTTTATATACTAGAGACGCATCATCCGTCTAAGACAAACTTGAGGAAACATTCGTAGTGTGTCTTGGTATACGTTCGTCTAGTATAAAGACGGGAAAAACGCGCATTATACCTCTGGACGATTTATGTTCTGTAGTTCGTTGTACAAGATGGCCATTGTATATTTGAAGTCATGGAAAGTACAGAAAAGTGGACTATATAGGACTATCTAAGTGATCTTAATTTTCCCAAAAGGTTTCGATGAAATGGATTGGCATATAGCAAAGTACTGACAAAAAGTTTGATTAAAGTCAAACTCTTGACATGGAAAGTTTAAACTGTCTGCATCACTGAATAGATATTGTTTATATTCCGCTTTATATTAGATAGATCTCGGCAATTAATGTGCCCGTTTTCCGCAACAGATATTTCCATCTTCGAGAAAAAAGCACTCATTGCCTGTCACCAGGCTAACTTCTATTGGCAGTTGATTAAGGTCGCCTCGATTGCATTCTTAAAAATAGGCTTCCTTTGGGAAGCTGTCTAACGCACGCTGCTAAATGTTTGGATATACAGTTAATTCAGTCTTTCTTCTTTTGAAATTTCGGGGTCTACCCGTTGAAGGCCAACTCTATACTAGGTCACCTGGTATCGTTTTGAGTCTTAGTTTTTTCAGTCCGAAAAATTCGAATTCTATATCCCTCGCATTTTACAACGACATCGAATCCGAAGACGCATTTTGTCGAGGAAGTCGTCGAGATCCGGACTTTTTGGGATTTCTATTCCTGTTTGATAATTTCTCGTATCAGCGCAGTGTTTTTGGTACGTCGTTTTGGAGAACGTTTTATAAAAATAAAAATGAGTAATAAAGCAGTGTGATTGATGACACCAGATACCATACCATATATCAGAGAGTTAAACAACTGTTGTCTAGTGTACATCAGGATTATATAGGATAGTTATTTTCTCACAAACACAAGACTAAAAAAGCTGGATTCAAATTCCACCAATGACACAATCTGTCCACCATCCATTCTCATATGACATGGCACCATGGATGACACCATCCATTCTCACAGATGTCCAAGTTAAACCCAAGACTGAATCGAAATGCTATAACTTCTATCAGAACCTATTTTGAACAAGGCACTTTATGTAATGTCCATAATAATTCTCTGTCCTTTGTTTGCTTTATTGATCGAGCAGCTTTAAGATGCTTTCACGAGGCATTTTTTCTCTCGTTTAACATGTGTTTATTGACCACTTTATTAGGTGTTTTCATGACAACTGTTTTCACGAGATTTCCACTTATTTCTCGCTGATTTACTTGAAAATTCTCTCGTTCAAATACAATTCTTCAGCGAAATAACTGAAAAAAATATTCCCTTTACCCCACAAGTTCGGTACAGCCGGAATCGAGGCCTTGGTGGTTAACTACAATGCCTCAGTGCGGTTAAATCATTAAAATGAAAACGACGGGATTTTCTTTTTTTCAGCTTGCACAGTGTATTCTGTAAAAAGCCAGCGAGGCTAATCGATTCTAGATTTTTCTTGCCTTACCTACTATATTTCTCTCATAAATTCAGGTTATAAACTGCTGCTCATTCGCCTCGTTCGCTCCGCAGTAAAGACTGGATAAAATGACTGATCTATACTGTTATCTGTAATGACTGCAAACCAACAACGAAACAAACCCAAATTAGTTAGATCATGCTATTTTCAATCTCCTTGGGCATCAAATGAACCAAAGTGGTCCCAAAAGAAGCAGGATCGGCTAACGATATTGAATATCTTCTTTCTTAATACAGGAGAATTTAAGGTGACTTTGGCAGTATTTTCTGGTCGCCCCGATCCTGAGTGGACAGTTTATCCCACACATGAAAGGCACAATGAGATCAAAGGGCATCTGGATATAGCGAGAGCTAGAGGACTCACCCATCGTCGAGAACACATGCCTGCAAGGCTCGGCTTCAAAGGCTTCCTGCTGCAACATCAGGGGATGGAGCATCCAGAATTGTGCGTTGGCATAGAAACGGCGACCCTGCAAAAGGTATTGCTTGACACCTTGCCAGAAGATGTGATAACACAGGATTTGCGCCAGCAGATTTCGCAGATGATCATCGCAGGAAACATCTCAGCAGCGGCCACCCCTGAGGTGGTTAGGGCTCCCGCCCCGGAATTGAAAATGGCAGCCGCCCCTGAAGTGGAAATGGCACCCAAACTTGATCTAAGCAAGTGGAATGATTATGGAAGGATCATGTATAAAAACAACTGTTACAATTATGCAAATGACAAGATCACTAATAACCCTGCACAACCTGGCAGAGCGAGTGGGAAACCGTTTGGACGCGTAACGGCTGATAGCGTACAACAATCTGCCATAAGCGATGGTTTTCGGGACATAATTCTGCCTAAACCCGACAGTCCTGTTCCTGGTGTGAGAGGAAACATAGCCCTCGTAGCGCTCGTCGTTGGTAAGAAAAAAATATTTTCCTTTACTAAGAAATATTTGAAAATTATCCTGCTGCCAAAGGTGGTGGTGGAGCTACTCTCGTCAATTTAGGATGGGTGTGTGCCCTATTTCAGGGCAGAAATAGCCTTAGTTCTGACGGAAGGGGAGTGCGCCATGTTAAGAGAAATTAACAAGACGAACGCATTTTTTTTCACAATGGTGATCTTGGATTTTTTGCGACAATAATCTCTTGCTATCCTTATTCTTCAGCTGAAGCCGACAACGACTATCATTGGTATCGTCTGGATGATAACGGACTCTGGTCTCACAAACCTGGAAAAACCAGAGCCACAGTCCGGGATGGAAAGGGTCACCTGATCTATGATCCAAGAAAAGCCGCCAATGGAGAAATCCCTTACAAGTTTGTGGCTTTCATGACCTTCCCTTCGATTAAGATTGAATAAATGGCTATTTTCATAATCCAGTGTTGAGAGGCTACAATAGTTTAGTTTAGCAGTGTGAAAGTAGCCATGTATTTCAACTCATTAGCAAATAAAAAGTACATCTTAATCGAGCTTGTCAACCTGTATCGTAATTATTTTGCGATATTCATATCTGTGCTCTTTCTGTAAACCCGTCATTTACCTGTGTTCTTTCCATTATTAAAACTACCGAGTTACCTGTGCCCTTTGAATGCTTTGATGCTATAATAATACTAATAATGGGTTACCTGTGTAATTTTTACAAAAACGAAAGCATTAATACTGCGTTACCCATCCCCTTTTACTATAAGAATACTAGAACTGGGTTACCTGTGCTTTTTCCACCCTTGTTCGGTTACAAGAGCATGTCAGGGACAGCGGAGCTGGGGAGATTGGGGGGGGGGGGGGGGGGGGGAGGGCTGGGTGGCTTTCCCCCACTTTCAAGCAAAAGAAAAAAGAGAACATAAAAAAGAAAAGAAGAGACAAACAAGAGAAATAACACGCCCTTCACAGTTTCTCGAAACTTCGCAAATTGTTTTAAAGGGACACTGTCCCGCCGAAATAGCAAAATTTCGCTTAGTTTATTTCCACGTTATATCGCCAAATGCCATCAAAAATTCACCTTAATTGGATTAAAAACTGAAATTCTATAGAGCAAAACAAGAGCAGTAGCTCGGAGATAAGTGCAGGATTGCAAGGATTGAAGTGGATTGCAGTTCATGAAATTTGATTTATTGACCGGCGGTCAAGAAATCAAACTTGCCATTCTTGTGAAATTTTGCCGTTATTTTGTCGGTTTATAATTCATTTTTCTTTGCTTCTATCACTGATGGCGATGGTTTTCTCTAATTTCAAGATAATAAAGTAAGCTTAAGCAAGCTCCTGTCGATATTTTAGCCGGGACAGTGTCCCTTTAAGGTGGCTGAACACAGTTTGCGCGCGCTCTTCAATTTCAGCTGCTTACGTGGGTCAGCGCGCGCAAAGTTTTGAGATAAACAAACGTGGCGCCTATTCAGCGATCATTTTATTTTGCTCAGCGTGGATCGCGAAAGTGTTGTTTTTTGTCTTAAAATGAAACAATTTGTTGTTTGTAAAAATGTTTGTTGAATTAGAGATAATATATAGAACCACTGAAGAAATACACTGCCTTTTTGGTCGTTTTTGTCTTTGGATCGAGAACCCAGTCAAATGCAACGCATGCGCAGTTGACCAAAAAATTGTGACTGGATGTTTTAGCGACTTTCCTCGGAAACGTGCTGATTTCTACGGAACCACTCATTAGAATTTCACGAAATTTGGCACAATGATAGTTCCGAATATGGCGAACTCAACTGCCACCAAAAATTTGAAATCTAACAGAGGAGATTTTTACAAAACGCAAACATATTAAACAACAAATTATGGAAGATCCCTCTGTCAAAATTACATGAGACTAGTGTTAACATGCGAATATTTTTACGAGTTTACTAGAGACAAATGGTGGACAAAATCTAATGACTAGATTTTCTGAAAATAAACGAAACCAAATATTGCAGGCTGATTTCCAATCCACCGTGTTGCCATGGCAACACCCTAAAAGCTCAACAAAAATATCAAAATATAAAGCTTGTTGCTTAATCTTATGCCTCGCCAATTTTGGGCGCCCAGTCGTAAGTGGTTTTAAAATGACAATGAATGATACATAGGTGCAGTCAAAACTGTGTTCAGCCACCTTAATGTTGAAATTTGTCACGTTCTGTCAAGAATTTTGCATCTTGATGAAAAGTCATCTTATTAAAAAAACACCTATCATTTGATTCCGGTTAAATTTTGACGAGATATCTCGTGGAGAGCTGGGCTATTCTATTAAAAAAATGGAATGATTATGCCACACAGAACTTTGAAATTTCAAGCGCAAGTGTAGGGTATTTGGGATTGGTTTCTTTTGGCAAGCCTGAAGGCTCAAAAAAATAAAAAACTGACTCGTAAAAATACCCAGCCTTATTACACAACTTCACAAAGAATAACCTCTATTGATTATCTATAATACAAATGCGAAAAATACTAGCATTATTCGGATCTATACTCTGCACATAGTTCGCGTTTTATATTCCTCTTGAACTCTCTGATGTTCTGTACGATGTAAACATGCTAAAAAGGTTTTATTTAGAGCCTTTCAAAACGAAACGAACGCCACACGAGGCATCAGTAAAAAAAATAACACCGGCTATCACTAAAACAGACGCGAAAAGAAGTCGAAATAAACATATATTTCAGAAAACACATACCCCGGCCAGGGGAACATCAATCAGTAAAGTGACGGGGATGCTCGTTGCACTTTTTAGTGGTTAAAAATGCAGTTTTATTGCAATTTAGAGTGTTCAGATTCAAAATATAATGTACTAAATATAAAAATATATCGGTAACTTAAATGGTTGTTAAAGTTTTCTTTTAAAAATAAATAAAGACCAACGCCACTGACAATTAAAGTCTGGTACCTTCTTTCAGATTTTTTTTTCAAAATTTAAGACGAGCATCCCTGTCACTTTTGAGATATTTCCAGAAAGTAGGGGGGCCACGCTACCCCATTACTGGCATCAAAGTTCACCAATTCAAAACACACGAAATTCTGGCAAACAACTCTGAAGTACTCGTCAAACAATACTTGCCTGCATTTCGCTGGACATTAGTGTCACTTTTAAATGGGAGTCTGTGTTATTTTGTGACGGATCGAAAACTGATCATTAGAGAAACCATCCATAAAACAGTATACCCGCTACAAATAAGTATAGCTCTCCGCTCTTCCGATGCCGAATAAACGACTTTATCGGAAATGAAAGTTGTAAAAAGTCTTATTAGACTCTTGTTGGTGTGGTTTTTTTTTTGGTACCTCTATGGGGTAAAAATGAATTGGAGATATATGCCCATAAGTGGACATAATAAGCCAGTTCTCACTAGGGCTGTCCGCCTAAGATCCTCATAACCAAAATTGGTCATGAAACAGATTTTCTTCAATTCTTGCATGTGAATTACACTTTGTCTAGTAACTATAGGTGGTTTTCATGTTACGTCATCGCCGCCATGCTGGTGGACATAAACAATAGTTCTCTCATTAGCTCCTTTTGTTCGTCCACCAGCATTTGTTCGTTTCACTATTGTTATCTATGTCTCTAGAGATTGATTGCAAACCACCTATAAAAATACATTTCGTTTGGTCTCAAAATGTTTTCTTCAGCAATTTACAGGGGGGTCCCCTGGGGACCAAATTTGATAATTTTTTATTCTAAAAAATGCAAAATTTCCCTAACTTTGGCAACTTCTCACAACACTTAAAATTTGATGCAGAGCTAAGTTCTACTGTTGTTTGACAGGTACAAGTCCAGTTATTATTACAACGTTATAAAAGTTTCCATATTGTTGTTCCAAGTGGTTAAACATTAACTTCTATCAACCCACTTTCACAGCTTGTAATAAAACAGGAAAAATCGGTTCACAAAAATTCCTATAAACCAAAAGTGGATCGTCGTACAGCGATTACCTTGCAGCCATAGAACAATAAAGACTTAATCTTAAATATCATGAAAAAAAATTGTGCGGCCAGTTGGTTTTAAGACCACGAGGACGCTTTGAAATAACGGTATTTACGAATTATGCAAATTAGAAACCTCAACCTTAGCGTGCAAAAACAGTGCAAATGTGACCCGAACAATGTTGTTTTCCATCAGAGAAACACAAAAATAGTTTCAAACTACAGCAGAATACCAAATTATACTAGTATACATCAGTATACAGCAGTATTGAAATTGTTGATAGCCTTTAAAGTGCCCATTAACTGTCCTCGATGCACACAAAATCCTGCAATGAATACTGCTTCGTTCAATGACTGGTAATTTTGCTCGAGAAGTAAGTTTACAAAAGAGTCTTCATCTGTAATTATTAATCTGACAATAAAGCATCAAAAACACGACATAATGCGTATATTGTTAATTCAGAGCTTACTGCCTTGAACTGAAATCAGTGACTGCCATCTTGGTGTATGCTTTCATTTGTACTTGCGGCCTTTTCCACACTCAGTCGCTCGTCATTCATTTAAATTTTATCCATGCTTATCACTGAGAGTGCATTGAGGAAGCCTGAAAGCGTCAATCTGCTTGAGTATGGGTAAATACTTGAATCCAAACACTTATTTCCTTCACGCTTTCGCCATGGTAGCTCGCCATGATACATGTGTCAGGATGGTATCCGCTGACCAGACAAACATGAACCATACCATATGCACGGCTGTAATTACAAATGACGCGTGTTTGTTTTTATGCCGACAACACTCGCGTGGCAAGTCTAGTTTAACTATACTAATACATTTTTTGTTCTTTGTTTGTCTGTTTGTTTTTATAAAACGAAATAGTAGTTTTAGCGTTTCTTACGTATAACTATCCGGGTTATGAGGAGTTGCCACACCAAATAATTATGAGAGTGATGTTGATTTCATCGATATTGACATATCAGTGTTGAATACTGAACATGTGATATATTATATTATCATTTTAAATGAGGAATCTTATATAAATGAGCGTATAAAACTATGTTTAGCTCTCGAATTGGAGGTTTTTGATTTGGCCCGGCAAAGATTGCGTGACGTGATTCAGGGGCGCTAAAGCGTTCTTCTCTTACCTCTGTTTTGTAATCACCGTGATATATCATAAAGTAGTATTCTGTCTATAATTTTTTTCTTTACTATATTTCTTTTAAGACCTTCTTTGGGTTCGTCTGTCTACATACAGTCAACTCCCGCCTTGCGAACACCTCGCTATTACGGACACCTAGCTAGTACGGACAGTACCTAAATCCCCGGCAAAAGTTACAGATATCTGACTGAAACGAACTCCCCCTATTGCGAAATCTCGCTATAACGGATATTTTATTTGGCCCCAACGTCACAATGTTATTGTTTTACTCTCGTTACAACTGATATCGAGCGGCACCTAAGTTGAAATGTTTTTTGCGTGTCATCGCCTTTGTCTCTTTGGTTGGATTTACGCTTCTTTTGTTCGCGGCCATCGATTTCAAATCCTAAGATTTCAATTATGTGTAATTGTTGAAAGGTACCGCTCGATGTCAGTTATAACGAGTTTCAAACAATAACATTCTAACGTTGGGGCCGAATCAAGTGTCCATAATAGCGAAATTCCGCAATAGCGGGAGTTTGTTTCAGTCCGTATTTTAAACTTTTGCTGGGGATTTAGCTGCTGTCGGTTCTAGCGGGGTGTCCGTAATAGCGAGGTGTCCGCAAGGCGGGAGTTAATTGTATGTAGACAGACGAACCCAAGAGGGTCTCAAAAGAAAGTAAAGAAAAGTAAAGAAAAAAATAAAATTATACACAAAATACTACTTTATGATATACCACGGTGAGTACAAAACAGAAGTAAAAGAAGAACGGTTTTGCGCTCCCAGAATCACACGGGCCAATTCAAAAACCTCCAATATCGAGAGCTAAACGTGGAATGAAGCTTCTGTAAATGCTACAGCTATTTCATTTAAAGTGATAATTAACAGTTATTCATCGAGGACGAGCCGAATATGAGCTGATATATAGGCGCCGAGTTGGTTATATATCAGCTCATATTCGGCGAGGTCGAGATGAATAACTGTTTTAGTAAATTTTCAAACACTCAAATAACCGTAAATTGGAAAAAAAATTTATTTCCGCTCCAAAAAAATACATGACTGTCACGTCAGTGAACAAGTGTCACATGACCGCTTCGCAAATCGAAAGCGAGTAAATGCTAACAAGAATGTTTCTTTCAAAAGTAGTTTCCTTCAAAATAAGATCGAGAAGAATGTCAAAGTTTCCTTAAAAAATAAGTCTTAATCGGATTGGCAGAAATGGTTATGGATTTCAACATAACAATTGTGGAAATTATACTGCGGACGAGGAAAGATTTGCCCGCCATGGGGCAAGTGCCATTTTTTTTTACGGGACGAGGAAAACAATTTTTTGTCGCGTAATTCGTCATCATTTTTCCATATTTGGGCAAATTAACCAATAACGACTCAGATCGGTAGCGGTGGGACCAATCAGAAATCTAGAAAATCATTATCGAGGGGTAAAAGTTTACTAATATAATATATCACATGTTCAGTATTCAACACTGATATGCCAATATCGATAAAATCAATATCACTCTTAAAATTATTTGGTGTGGCAACTCCTCATAACCCGGATAATCATTAGCCTGCAGAACAGGCGTTATTTTTTTAAGCGTTTCAGGCGAGCGCGGTAGGCGAGCGCGGTAGGCGAGCGCGAAGCGCGATGCGAGCGCGGAGCGCGAGGAGAGAAAAAATAACGCCTGTCCGCACACCATTGTTTGTGCCCTTCCGCCCCCATACACACCCCCAAATCACCAACCAATCATAACGCAAAACGGCCTATTTTGGCCCCATATGGTGCGAGAGCCAAACCGACCACCGGCGAAGGTATAAAATGTCCTGATGGTTCTGCGCCGAACATACGCCAGCTACTCAAAAGAAAGCATTTGCAGAAGACTTGGAGATTCTGGTGTCCGAAACTGTGAAGCGTTCCAGTTCTGTGACAAGTTTTCGGCAACCCATTAGGGAAGACCGTATTAAAGGAGCCAAGATCTGTGAAATTTTATCCCAGCTTGGACTTCATGTCGAAGAGTCACACGCGTAAAATGGCAAGCACGCACGACTTTACATGTAATCTTATGCTTTTTAATGCCATTTGCTCCTTCTATTTGTTTTGAACGAGTGTACATTTAGCTTGTTTTGGAGGATTTTGGTGCTGACCGATGGAACTTTTGTAAAAAATGCCGCGTGCATGCAATGGTCGGAAGGTCAAATCTGTCTATTGTGATTTACTGTAGTTTTTGTTCTCGATAAATTATGAGCATTCTTTTTTTCATTGCGGCTAGAGTGTTGCTTTCGGCATGTTAGTTATATATACGAAAGATTTTCACTTCTTCTCTAAAATGACAGGATCTGAAATGAGATGTCGCCCTTGCATGTCACTCTTCTATCTTGTCATGTTTTTGTCACGCTGGGCCCAGCTATTTTAGTTTTCGTTGGAATTGTCACGAAAATCGATCTGTAGATTCAAGCTTAGCAGAGAGAGATGTCGCTTTAAAAGTTAGCTATTCATTTTGTAGAGAATTGAAGTTTACGTGAGGTTTGTGAATTGAAGTTTACGTGAGCTGTGATTTCATTATCGGTTCCGCTTCGCCGGTCTAGTGTCTGTTTTGTTTACGCCGTTATTATGTGTCATACCATTATGATCACATGATATCGAGCAGCCAATTGGATAGCCGCGTTCATATATGAACGCCGGAACAGCACGAACAATGGTGTGCGGACAGGCGTTATTTTTTTTCTCCCCTCGCGCTCCGAGCTCGCCTCGCGCTTCGCGTTCGCCTCGCGCTTCGCGTTCGCCTGCCGAGCTCGCCTGAAACGCTTAAAAAAAATAACGCCTGTTCTGCAGGCTAGATAATCATATGCAATAACAAAAACAAACAAAGAACAAAAAAATGTATTAGTATAGTTAAACTAGACTTGCCGCGGGAGTGTTGTCGACATAAAAACAAACGCGCATCATTTGTAATTACAGCCGTGCATATGGTATGGTTCATGTTTGTCTGGTCAGCGGATACTATCCTGACACATGTATCATGGCGAGCTACCATGGCGAAAGGGTGAAGGAAATCAGTGTTTTGATTCAAGTATTTACCCATACTCAAGCAGATTGACGCTTCCAGGCTTCCTCAATGCACTCTCAGTGATAAGCATGGATTAAATTTAAATGAATGACGAGCGACTGAGCGTGGAAAAGGCCACAAATGAAAGCATACACCAAGATGGCAGTCACTGATATCAGTCTGTATCAGTTCAAGGCAGTAAGCTCTGAATTAACAATATACGCATTATGTCGTGTTTTTGATGCTTTATTGTCAGATTAATAATTACAGATGAAGACTCTTTTTTAAACTTACTTCTCGAGCAAAATTACCAGTCATTGAACGAAGCAGTATTCATTGCAGGATTTTGTGTGCATCGAGGACAGTTAATGGGCACTTTGAAGGCTATCAACAATTTCAATACTGCTATATACTGATGTATACTAGTATAATTTGGTATTCTGCTGTAGTTTGAAACTATTTTTGTGTTTCTCTGATGGAAAACAACATTGTTCGGGTCACATTTGCACTGTTTTTGCACGCTAAGGTTGAGGTTTCTAATTTGCATAATTCGTAAATACCGTTATTTCAAAGCGTCCTCGTGGTCTTAAAACCAACTGGCCGCACAATTTTTTTTCATGATATTTAAGATTAAGTCTTTATTGTTCTATGGCTGCAAGGTAATCGCTGTACGACGATCCACTTTTGGTTTATAGGAATTTTTGTGAACCGATTTTTCCTGTTTTATTACAAGCTGTGAAAGTGGGTTGATAGAAGTTAATGTTTAACCACTTGGAACAACAATATGGAAACTTTTATAACGTTGTAATAATAACTGGACTTGTACCTGTCAAACAACAGTAGAACTTAGCTCTGCATCAAATTTTAAGTGTTGTGAGAAGTTGCCAAAGTTAGGGAAATTTTGCATTTTTTAGAATAAAAAATTATCAAATTTGGTCCCCAGGGGACCCCCCTGTAAATTGCTGAAGAAAACATTTTGAGACCAAACGAAATGTATTTTTATAGTTACTAGACAAAGTGTAATTCACATGCAAGAATTGAGGAAAATCTGTTTCATGACCAATTTTGGTTATGAGGATCTTAGGCGGACAGCCACTTAAGTGCACTTGAAGTGCACTTGGTACCTACTTGTAGTGTGAACTCCTTTCTGAGACCGTTTTCTAAGTCGAACTTACGTTTCAATACCAATAAATGTAGAAGCACTCATCTGATTTATTTACACGTTTAAACTTCTTTGTAAAATGAATCAGAGGTAAAAATTAATATCAGCTGAATGTAATTAAAAAGTTAAATAATTTGCAGTAGTTCGTTTTCTATAAGCTCCATATTTCCCTTCTTTTTTTATCAAAAACGTCTTTTTGAATGGCACTTGCTGTTGATTTGTGTAGCCAAGTGTAACTTGCGCACTTGGAGTGTGACCGTTTTAATGACCGCACTTTTTGGTTTCTTTGTTGCCCTGGCGATATGTGTAAAACAAAAGGATCCAAGTGCACTTGAAAGTAAGGTCTACCCCTTGCTTGGGAGCGCACGTGACCAATGACAGTTTAGCCGTGCAGCTAAAGCACGTGGGCACGCAACTTTGAATTCCACAGGGAACGAGCTCTCTGCGCTTTTGTTTACGATTCTGGAGTCACAGGCGACTTCAAAGACTCTCAAGCAGGATCTCAAGTTTTACTTTAGCTGTTGTATTGGAAAGTGCATTTCAAGCCGACTTAGGGTAAAAAATTCTACGTTGAGAAAAAAAAAAAGGTTGTTGTCCAATTCTCAGGCTTAGCCAATCAAAAATACTACAGCCATGCGCGCATTCAATACGCATAAGATACAAAAACATGTTTTTGAGACGAGCACGAAAAATTTCCCCAAAATTAATAAAAAGTGAGCATAGTGTTACACCAGGCTCTGAGACGATTTTTTGCTGAATTAAATTCAAATAAAACTTGACTTGATAAGAAAAGTTGTTTTTGCTATCGACTTAGCGTTTTATGCATATCGTACTTTAGGGCCCGATTATACACCTAATTCAATAAAGGTTGCTTTGGTAATTGGTCATTGGTAATCTGGCATTGGCATTTGGGTATACGGAACACAATGCAATGCTTTGCTTGAGTGACCGCCAAACAATAGCTTCCCAATGTCCAATTACCAATGACCAAAGCAACCTTTATTGAATTAGGTATATGAGGCGTGCTGGCCCGGTTTGCCGAGATCTCGGCACCCCTGTTAAACGCAAAAAAATCAACTTTGCAATTATATGACAACCGGCCAACGTCCGGTTAGCCGGGATCCCGGTATCGCGATGCCGCGGCCAACCGGGCTGAAAATTTTCCATGTAATCGCGTTTACCGGGCCAGCCCGGCTAACCGGGAGAGCACAAAAATTTGCCTCTGGGCAAACCTGCTCGCCTGTAAATGGCCCTTTTTCTCTTTAAATGATAAAGAGGTATACAAGAGTGCGTAAGCACGAAGAAAATGAGCTCAAATGCAGAAAAAATCCTTAATTGACACATTCTACGCTTTGCGCAATTTTTAAAACAACAACTTTCAGCCAAAACTGTTGATGCTAAATTTAGATGTCGCCCGGGCTGGCTCGCTTCATGCAATACCCGGCTGAAAGTCATCTCGGCAAAATGGGCCAGGAACGATTTTTTAGTTTCCCACATATAATCAAACCACACAACGACTCTCTTTTGTAAAGCGTCACCGACTCTGTGGAAGACCATGTGCTGTTTGACAGCTTCGGCTTGTCCAAGAAATTCCCTTTGTACGAACAACACATGTGTTATCATGCTTCGGCCAAACTCACCGACAATGGCGGCGAAGACTAGAAACCCTACTGTGAGGTCAACGGTTACAAAAAACTCTAAGTTTGTATGCGGCGAATTTTCCGTCTCTCCTTTTGTCAGCATTCTCAAAGACCAGTACAAGCTTAAAAGTTATTGTCTCGCTAAGGACTCAAAGCATGGCGCCGTAAGCTTTGGGTAGATCCAACTGTTCGAACCAAAACCAATCCAATTCCCCCCGAAAAATGGCCATTTGGCACAAATTTATACATATTAATTAGCTAAATTTAGTCGAGTGATAAGACAACAAAAATAGTAGCCTGGGGATAAAAACTACTAAATTGTATTCTATATTGATCAGTCTTGTAGTAAAATGTATTATTGGAATCGGTTGTTTTGATTTGTTGCTTTCCCGATACCGTAAGTGAAGGGCATGTTTGGTCATTTGGAGACGCTAAAATTAGGTCATTTTCTTCAATGAGCAACAAGCTAACAACGTAGTTTTAATACTAGAAGTAAGAAGTATCTTTATGCTTACGAAAAATATAATAAAATTTTTGGGCAACTAAATAGTTCATTATCCCTCTCGCTGCCTCATTAGCATTAAGGTATGGGAAAGTCCTCCCTGTCGAGTTAACGACAGAAAGAAGCACGAAGTGCTAGAGAGGCAACGTGAGGGAGGGAGGGTGGGGCGAGTTGTATTCCCTGTGACTTGTTAGCTTAACTGACACAGATGCATATCATTAAGTTGCTTACATAATGCCAATGACGTCACCGCGAGGGATCATAAATAGATCAATGAGGTTTGAATGGTTCATTATCCCTCTTACTGCCCCATTAGGTATGCGAAAGTCCTCCCTGCCTCGCCCGGTAGGGAAAGCCCTCCTAAAGTGACCACCCTACCACAACAACCAAATATCAAATCTCTATCCCAATCCTTATCCCAACCCCCAAATCCTTACTTCCAAAGCCTTAAAAATCCGCCATCACACACAAACGAGCTATAACAAGTTCACGTTTATTGGTCATTCAAAATGCATGAAGGGTTAATGTATAAATTTCCAAAACCCTTAGAAGGCCTGAGAAAAACCCAGCAGCTCGTTTTGTCGACGGTAGTTGTCTGTCATATTCACTGGCATCGTAGATAACAAGTCCCCCGCACCGCCGGATCCGAATACTTGGTTCAACCTAATGTAATGACGGGCCATAGAGGAAGTCTTCCAACCCACGTGATCCATTATGGTCTGGATGTCTGCTCCCGCCATTGCCAAGGATATGGCGCACCCATTGCGCAGCCCATGCAAAGTTACTTTCCTATTCCCAAATACATGCGGGAGTTTTCCGGCATAAAAGTGTAGCCGACCTTGCGCCGCCGACAAGTCAAATGGTAACGGCTAAACATATTCCTGGGGAGAAAGGGGTCTAAACAGGTAGCCTTGGCGTATTGGTATTTGCATGATATCGCATAAAGCGATATATGTTTCAATTGCCATGACCGGGCAGAGGGCCACATTCTTACCGTAGCGTTTTAAAGAAAACAAGTTAGAGGTCCCATCCCTTAGAGACTTAGTCAGGACATGGTTAAACAACAGGCCCTTCTTATTTGGGAAATACAACATTTCCTCAGTTTTCATCCTCTCGAGATCGCCCGCTCGATCACCCGCAAAAAACGGTGTCTTGAAATAGGCCTGATCTATTGCGAAAATATATATTTCCTTACATAAGAGATCAACTTCCATTAGCCGCTTAGCGATATACAACCCAAGAGCCAACAAGTCCGCAAGGAAAAAAGGTTGAGCCTGGGTAGGGGTAATCCTAACCCGTAACTGTTCTTCTCGGATCATGGTCAGATATTCTTTGACAGTTTTCGAGGCTGCTGGGTTGCCAAACCCTGGGATTGGAGATTCATCTGAACCCCTGCCGTGCGAACAAAATATAGAGCGGAGTTTCCCTATCAGAGAATCGACCGTGCCGTAGGCTAATCTCTTGGGACAAGTACACTGGGAATTCCCCTTTTGCCCAGAAAAACGACAACCTTCCTGCTGCACTTTCGTTTTCCCGAAGTTATCCTTCCAAAGAAGGAAGTCCACAATTGCGTCCGCAGTTGCTGATTGGATATCGAATGGCGGGACAAGGCCCGACAAAAATCCCATGAGTTCCTTTTCCAATGCCGATTTTTGCTTTCCATATGGGGTGGCCTGACTCCGATCTAATAGATCCGACTTTCTGAATATTAATAGGTACCTTTAAGGTGAGTGGTGTTTTCCTGGAAAGTGTTCGCTGATATCCACAACGCTGACAGAACTTGAAACTCGTCGTTAGGGTTGGCGCACTGGGGGCATCCCACTGATGGTATGTATAGTTTTGGAACAATGGGTAGCGCCTAGAAAAAAGACCCACATATTAGAACCTGTCAACTCGAAAAGCCCACAAGTCAAATGGTAGTCTTTTCGGTCTAAAACCATGCATTGTGGGCGTCAATAGGGCATCCCAGGCGCCTTTCCTGGTCAGGATCACACCCCTGGACGACATGGCTACTATAGTCGGCCACCAAGACGGGCGAGGGGACTGACCGGGGACCACCACAGTCGCGATTGCCCTCTGGGATTGGAGGAAACAAAGCAGCGCGTGTATTAACGAAAACGGAGGAAAACAATATGCGTTTATCTCCATTCCGTCACAGGTTTTGAGGTCATGGCTGAATACATCTACCCCTGCGGAACCTGGGGTGGGATAAGGTGTGAAATGAGGTAAAGGCTTGCCGTCCCAATCAATTTGAGCATTCCAATCGAGGGACATCAAGTCGAGGCTGTGACCACGATTCCCGCCAAACAGCCCCTGAACTTTATCCCAAGATTGGGGTGCCAGCATGGAGTCCGTAGCAGTTAGTTTCCGAGAGAACCCGTCCGCCGGGTTGCATTCCGAAGGAACGTAGGTCATAGTTAAGGTGGCTCCCTACAGTTTTTTTGACCGCGCGCGAGCTAGTTACTAGAATGGCGCGAGATTTGAAAAGCCCGCGCGACCTACGCGCAGCCCCACGCGAAAAGAGTAAACAAACATGGAGTCGCACTTTACCTTCACAAAGTTTTTCAAATTTTATTGCGTAAGGAAGGTGCAGACTTCTGACCATTTCTAAACATACAGCGATCCTTTAGAAGGCTACAATTTTTATCGAGCCAAAGTAGGTTAGAAAAAAGTTCTTTTTCCGGAGTTCTGAGTAATTTTAGTAATTTTCATGATCGTCGATGGAGGGACTTTAACGACGGTGGAGCAAGTTTACACCGCACATAGTTGCAGTTTTTGGAGTTGCTTACGCTACCGTAAATGGTCAAGAAACCAAGGAAGGGGATTCATATGGTTGTGGAACAGGCAAAGACACTACTCCTCCAAGAAGTCGTCTTTTCAACGTGCGGACATTCCAAGAAATATAAATGCCGTCTTTATATACGTGCCGCGAAAAAGCAAAACTGACACAACGCGTCCAAAATCTAAATTAACTCGGTAATCATTACAACTTTTTCATTCATAAACGAAAAAATTACTTTGCAAAGTGAACTCATTTCTATCAGTTATGTCTCTCGGTAGAATAAACGACAAGCTGTTGTGTTTGCCTCCGGTGAGGATAGAGAAATGTTCTTGCTTACAGCGAAGCCGTGGAAAGCTGAAGATTAACTTTAAAAACTTTTAATTTTTTTTTATAAAATTAAAGTCGAGCGTAATTCATTTATAGCAGTGCGAAAGCTTAAACTGAGCTTTTCTAATTTAAAAATAATATTTTCTTGAATGAAACTAACAGAATTTAGATAAAAGAAGGTAAAAACTGAGAAATAAAAGCATACAAACCGAGCAATGTAGTGAAAGTACGAATTTATATCTCGTAAAATCCGATCGCGAAATTGCGTGTAAGTTTTAATATATTTACAACAAGCTTAAAGTACAAAACTAGAATGGCAAATTTAAGCAAGACTTTTTAATGAAAATTCACAGAATCTCGATTAGAAGAAAAAACAAAAGCGGAAAAGTAAGAACAAAACCTTTGTAAACAAGCGCTAGATTGTCTAAATTACACTAACAGTATAAATGCCGCCGCTTTTCCAAGGCAAGCGTGTACAACGCACTGGTCGAATTTTGGCCGCCGTCGTTAAATATTTCCAAGATATTATTCAGTTATAGGTAAAAAATACATTAACTATATTTTTGTTCCTGAAATCTTCCACAATAACCACGTAGACGTAGGTTTTCACTCAATTTTAGTGCAATTCAGCCAGCTTGTAAACAACTTGTGCTTTGTTTAAAAGTACGCATGCGCGCGTGGCAGCCTCGAAATTTTATGACGTCAGAATACAACAAAAAAGGCCAAAATAAACCGTGAGTTTTCTCGAGTTTCCTTCGGTGAAATTTTCTACAAAATTGCACACATGAAGGGACAGGAGACACCTTTAACAAGTTTCTTTTTTGAAGACATCTATCGGATAAATTCAGTTTTAATCTACAATACATGAAATTCGGAAATATCTTCTCACCTGCCTGGGCAACCCCATGTTTTTTTCTCTCTAAAATGTTCCTTGTGATAATTCTCATTTGAGTGCCAAGTTTAAAGGAATTTTACCGAAGATAACTCGAGAAATTACTGCAGAAAGGGACAATATTGCTTATATTCAGTCATTTTAAAGAAGTTCTGTTGCCATGGCAACAGCCTTGGCAAAGGCAATAAGAACGAAAACATAATTGTCATTATGTTGAATACCTTACTGCTAGAGCCCTTGATCGTAAAGTGAAAGGGGAAGTTTCTAGGGTCATAAAGGTAACTCATTGTCAGAAGATTAACGCATTTTGTAAAAACCCTAGGGAGCCACCTTAATTGGAGGTTCTTTTCCTGTGTCAAATGAAAGATCCTTTTGGCTACTGGATATATGCTTTGCGCGCGACCACCGCGGCCCATCCAAGTGTGTATGACCGCTTGATTGTCCACCTGGACATCAACTCGACAATCACGTATATCTCTAGGCAGAGTTTCTAACACCCTAGCAACCGCCCAGAACCCCTTTACATTGATACCCTCCGAGGCCACGTGACCTACCCAGAAGTCTCCTAACACAATGTCTGTAGGTTGTCGGTGAATGACGCCTGCCCACCTCGATTGCGACGCGTCAGTCGAGATTGTGACCGCCACGTGTTTTCCATCCGCAACGGGACATGGCCAGTCCAATTGTCCAAGAATCTCCAAAAGGCGATCTCCTCGCTAAGCTCTGAAGTCATTCTTACCGCGCCAACTGACGATGCTAAACTAATCGCTGCGGCCATCTCACGTATGAAAAACTTCGCGCCTCAGGAATGCCAGGGAAAACGAAATCGCTTTCCCCATGAACCTTTGCAACGTTTTAAGTGGTACAGTAGAAGCCCCGGTTAAGATCTCCTCTCTTAACGCGGCGAAGCTTGCCTTTTTACTTGGGGGGATCTGGAATGCCTGTAAAGAAGAGTTAATCTCCATTCCCAAGAACGTAATGCAGTTCACTGGCGTCAACACGCACTTTTTGAGGCCTAAAAAATATCCCAGCTGGATCAAAAGCCTACATACAATATAAAGGTCGGCTTCGGCAGATTGTTTGCTGAAAACAGCATCCTTCTTTCCTATAGGCCTAGACCAATAACCCTTATTAGTGAAAATTTCACCATTTAGGCGATCGTCTCTATAGAAGGAGCAAGCAATCCCTACACTACTAAAATAATTTTTTGCTGCCAAACCTATTGTCTGGTAGACAAAAGGCGAGTTCTTGCAGCCAAATGGGAGAGTTGCGCAAACTAACCATCAGTCCAAAATACTGCATAGATTCTTCCGTCAGAAAAACATGGTCATAACCCGACTTGTCGTCTATTTTAGACATTACTGAGTCCTGATAAACATAGCGCGGCACATCTCTTAGCTTATCTAATGAAAAGCGCGAGTCCACCATCGATAAGTTAAGGAATCTTGCGTCAACACATAACCTTGGTTTCGAAGGTTCTACGGTTAACGGCAGCACTATCCTTGGTGGAGCTACCTCACCGACTTTTCCCCATAATCGAACTGCTCCTGTCTGTGGGCGCTCTTCTATGGTTCTTGAAATAAAATCTGTATGTCTATTTTATGCCTTTAAAAGTTCCTTTAAATGGCCTCATGAATTCATTAATATGAACTCCCTCTTTAATCCATTGTAGGATCTTCTTCCCCTTCTCATGACCGTCTAATATCGCCTCCCAAGTATTACAATGTTTGTGGAGCTCTCCCGCCTTAAAAGAATCAGGGTCTCGGAAAAGGATATCGGATACCCATCGCAAATCCCCGCCTAGAACTCTGTCAATCTCCCCGAGTAATAACGCAGGCGCTGTCACTTCCTCCGAGCTTGGGGTTTCATCAAGGAGTACCCACTTTTAAGTGAGTACTCCAAACATCGCGGTATTAAAATAGCGCGATGTTTGGCATTCTAACAAGCCGTGATTGGATCCAATTGTTGTTCCCGCCTGTGCCTTTTTTCTTGGGCTGTAATAAAGCAAAAAGAAAAAGGATGCTTAACCATGAGTTAAGGTACCCCTAGATGGAAACCCAAGCCCGGAGGAAACGACCCATCTGCCCGAGAATTCGTGGCAACAATGATATGCCGTATAAGACAAAACGCTTGCTGGATCATCCCACCGATCAAGAGTTCCGGAAAATAAACAAAACACGTCACACTTGGCAACAAACAACCCGTTTAGACTCCAATACACGCGCGTGTGTGTAAGGGAAAAAAGGTCATTATTCTTCATCATATCAATGTTCCTTCGTTTATTATCATCATTCGCCATACTAATTTATATTACATAGTCTACCGATTATCCAGTGTCCAGTCTTTAATCCACATTTTCCTTTATATTACTCTTACAGTACTTTACCCCTCGGCTATCCCGTACTCTAGGCTACATTGTCTTTTCTCACGCTAGATCCGGGTGAAGCCTGCGCAAACGGACAAAACTTGGCTATATGGCCCATCTTTCCGCAAGAGAAGCATCTCAGATTAAAAGCTCTCCTCTCCCTTCCTCTCGGATGTGGTGAGGGAAGAGCCCTTCCAGGCTCTCTTCCGCCTTTTTGCTGGTTCACGCCTTCAGTTCCTTCTCGATGACTCTTGCAATCTCTACTTCTTGTTTCCACGCTACTAATTTTACAAGAACACTCTGTAACGCCTTGCTTCCACTAAGGGGCGGCATTGGCGGAGGACAATTGAGTACTTCTCCGACTCAGGGTCCTTCTTTTCATTCGCTACAGTTACCAGGTGCTCCAAGGCCGCCAGCGAAGCGTACGGGTCGAAAAGCTCCGACGGTTTTGCAATGAGGAACTGTAGACTTGCTAAGGCGGTTTTAACCATTTGAGCATCCGCCGACTGTTTCATTTCCTGTAGCTCCATTCTCGACTGGAACAGTTGCTTGTTCACCTGGGAATCACAAAATTGCACACCATCACCTTAAGCTGAAATCTACTCCTCTAAATTTGCATACATTAATCTCAGCCAACATTTATTCCATAAACGGGACCCTAGATTCCTTACATATGCTGGTTTCACCCTAGAGACTTCGAATTCCAGTTCCATCAGAGGGTTACTCTTAACTTCAACTGTAATACCAAAACAGCTATTTCCCAGCGTTATCCCTTGTGTGGCACACAGCTACACATTTTAAGTGGGCACACAGCCACACCCCTTAGTGGGCACACAGGCACACCTTCTTGGTAGGCACACAGCCACCTCTCTTCGGTGGGCACTCAGTCACACCCCTTGGGTGAGCACACAGCAACACCTTCTCGGTGGGCACACAGTCACACCTCCTCGGTATACACTCAGTCACACCCTTTAGGTGGGCACACAGCCATACCCCTTAGTGAGCACACAGCCACACCTCCTTGGTGGGCACATAGCCACACCTCTTCGGTGGACACTCGGTCACACCCCTTGGGTGGGCACACAGCCACACCCCTAAGTGGGCACACAGCCTCACCTCTTGGGTGGGCACACAGCCACACCCCATGCCCTATTCCTTTAGGCCTCATCACCCTGCGTTGGTCGTATATCCAGATCCTCTCTCTGTGCTCTGATAACCGCTAAGTGATCTACAAATATAAACGAATGCAATATAGGAGTAAGAGCAAGTAAAGCACCAGTAAAAAAATTCAGAAGACCAGTCGCGTCCGGAAAATGAAATAAGGGTTCAGCCTGCCAAAGTAGTTCCATAAAAGAGCTAAGACATAACACTAGATCATCATGCCCGGATGAGCGTCCTTGCATAAATTACCAGCCATGTGCTTGCGAAAGAAACGACCGACAATCTGATAAATATTACGCCTACAACAAACTCGGTATAACGAGATAAAGGGTGACTAGAAGGATAAAGCTATAATTCTCACCTTCAAAGTTCCTTCTGCCTTGTTTATAGCTTCACCAGTTTTCTCAGAGTTTACCGGGGGTTGCGAATTAACAGAATCTTGCCGTGAAGCCGCCGAGTCCTGTTGAAAGTTCGCCGAGCCTGGAGAAGCTGAAGCCGCCTTAGGCCTAGGGCAAACGTCGAACTTAACATGTGCCGAATCTAATTCAAATGAGCAAAATCTATTGTTTTTGCTCATTTGCATTAGATTCGGCACATGTGAAGTTCGACGTTTGCCCCAGGCCTTAGAGACAGGATTATTCGTCGCATTACCCGCGTTGGGCTGTAAAATCTGTACTATTTCCACAACTTCATCGTTGTTGACCGGGATAGGACGCGACTGGTCTGCCATAGCGAAGCGAATTGTTGACTCTGTGACCTTTTTAGCTTAACTGACACAGATGCATATCATTAAGTTGCTTACATAATGCCAAATACGCCACCGCGAGGGATCATAAATATTCAATGAGGTTTGAATAGCTTTTTAGTATGAAGGAATTTTTGCACCTCACTCAACGATTTGTACGTTTTTCTGGCGATTTCATCAAAATTTGGTAATTACAAAAAGTGGTTTAATTTTAATGAAATTGCAAGAAAAAGACAGCAGATGTTTAGCTAAGCATCATTCTGCTTATAACAATCCTAGAATTAACGGGAAAAGCTTTTTAAAGCACATTTCATGAAGTTTGTAAATGAGGATTTCTGTATTACTTCATTTTCAATGCAAAAAAAAAACGATGGGAAACTTCCCCCTACAATAACTTTGAATATAACTTTTAGGCACAATAAGGGACACACACAAAAAAGCAAAGGCTGACAGATGTTGTGTAAGTGCTTCGGACACATTGTTAGGGTCCATTGCGATCCGGCCAAATTCAGCTCTTCGTTGATATTTATCGTGCAGTTCATCGCTGTGTTGACTTTGCTATGAGAATATTCATAGATACCTTGTTGTAATAGCTCCAATTTATGCCCGTAAGAGTTAGACAAATAAGTTTGAAAACCATAGGAGAACAATAAACGCCATCGAAGTTAAATTTTTGAGCCTGCGTTGTGGTGGGTATGGACAACGGACCTCCGAATTACCGGATCGACGGACAACTCGTATGGACCACGGATTGACGCAAAATAAAACGAATCACTGACGAATAACTTGGTGTAAAGCGCATACAGGACATTAGCGTCCATTGCGATCCGGCCAAATGCAGTATATTTTTAAAAACTTCGAACTCTTTATTCAGCTCTTCGTCGATATTTATCGTGCAGTTCATCGCTGTGTTGACTTTGCTGTATGAGAATATTCATTTCATTGATATCTTGTTATTATAGGTCCAATTGATGTCAGTAAGAGTGAGACAAATAAGTCATAAAACCACAGGAGAACCACAAACTAGATAAACGCCATCGAAAACTGTCAACATAATGTTTGGGAAACATTATATTCTTCACAGTGTTCTTCGCCATTTTGAAGTTAAATTTTTGAGCCTGCGTTGTGGTCAGTATGGACAACGGACTACCGAATTACCGAATCGTCGGACCACGGACTACGCACACAATGGTGTCTCGCAAAAACTGAATGTACATGGCAAACCAATGTAAACATTCAAACGCATGGACAAAACCACGCTGAAAGAAATCCAGCATATCGAATCTAGTGTAGACCTACGGTTCCAAAATATATGAAAATAGAACTCAAAACTGCAAAAGACCGCAAACGATACGTGGGATCTACGAAAGGCCTAATCAGCCCAAAAAATGAACAAACATAACCATGCTGTTTCTTTCAGCATGGTTTTGGCCATGCGTTTGAATGTTTACATTGGCTTGCCATGTACATTCAGTTTTTGTGAGACACCATTGTGACATCTTGGGACGGCTTGTCCCCCGCAACACGTGATGTGGCACGCGTGATGCAGGTGAGAAGTTGGTTCCAAGGTACGGAACTTCATATTGTGAACGGGTCATTGTGCATTCTATTTACGACTGCATTCTTGTAGTCGTTTTTATCTCGTTAATGCGCTTGCGCGTAAACGAGATGTACGATTCACTACGAAATCAAAGGGCTCTTCAAGCCATCTCGTTAATGCGTTAGAAGGTGAGGTTAATAAAAAAATAGGCAGTCTATGACTGCATGTAGCTTACTGCGCCTGTTATTACTTAGATTATCGTAGGATTTCCTCCCCCCCCCCCCCCCCCCCGTTGCCCCCTGGATTTCCAAGCCGAGAGACCCCCCTCTCCTGCCCGGATTTGCAATAAAGTTTTGGAAGCCCTAAATTTACAGGTAATGAGAAAAAAAATACATGTAATCGCATTCAGAAGATTTTGTTTTTATAATTTTCAAAACCGTGGTGACGAGTGCTATAAATTGGTGAAACATTTTAAAAATAAATATTGCGTGTTGTCGCAAATACACAATATTTCCTTGAATGAAAATGTCTTTCCCTTGAATAAAAGAGTTAAACGCTTATCAGAATTCAGTGATTTTCTGCTTCCGGAAGGCTTAGCGATTTGTTTATCCTAATTGCAGCGCTAGCGTCTGCGAATTATATTATAAACATCACAAAATAATATTTAAATTCAGCAACCTACTTTATTATATCTAGTGTTTTCTAAAATTTCCGACTTTTCATGTGTATATAGAATGCCATTCTTATCCAATTTAGTTTAGTCTCAAGAGGAAAACGCGTCAAATTATCGCATCAAGGAAACTGTCGGCCACGCAAATTTGTTCAGCATCTGGCGAATTTCTCGCTCGACCGATTGTGGTCAAGTTTTTTAAATATTTGTCAAAAGCTACTAATAAGACAAAGAAACAGTCTATGAAATGTTTCTTACAAAGTAAATGGACATTAAAAAATGTGACTTTCTTTACCGTAGTTTTCCAGGAATGCTTGAAAATTCTTAGTAAAGTCTGCCGCTTCGAGTATAAATTCTGAAAGAAGACATGTCCTCACTTGTGACAAATTTCATCGCTTTCAGCTCTCAAACCACCACTACAAAGGCATAAAAATCTTCTAAAGGACTTTTTCTTTCCATTTCGAAGTCTTAAAAGGCGTGCTTTCATTCCGGTTATGCAAAATGAACGTCTACAAAATGAAAGCGTGGAGTTCACGGGCGGCCATATTTGTTAGAAATCTGATAGTCTTCTGAGGGAACATTCGATTCGGGCCATTCGTAGCTATCCTCGACAAACGTTGAACAACCGACGAGGTTTCAAAACAAAAAAGGAGTTAAGATCGGGGAATATCGGGTCAAAATCGGCAGAGTTCGTTGAGGGATCGGATTCTATTGTTACACTCACTCACTCACTCACTCAAACGGATAGCATAGTAGCTTTCGTAGTGTGGGCTTCGCAGTACACTTGTGGCAAGTCTAAAATTTAGGAAGGCAGTGAATATGCAATAACCTAAGGTAATATAGAATTGGAAAAAGCGTGTTTTTGGGAAGTGAATTGTTGATACATATTCTGGGGGGGGGGGGGGGGGGGGGGGAGTACTCCCGACAATTAAGGGTAGGTGTGTGCCGCCTGAAGCATCAAAAGCAACCATTATAAACAATTGATAATTTTGTTTTACGAAATAATAGATTTCAATATATATTTTCTTGCTTTAAGTCTGCTATATATTTTTTTCTAATTGAGCTACGTTGAGCACTCTAAGGTATCTGTCTTGTCCGCTTCACGATTTGAATGTGATGAGAATAACACACCGACTGATTGATATTCCTCTTCTTTTTATAAGCGGAGAACGTTTTCTCTGTCTTGCTTGCCACTAAAATAATACATTGTCTTTTTGTTTGTTTTGTCAATTAGCTCCCATATAGTGCCAATATTTTTCTTTTAAAAAAAATCAACACGCTGTAATCGCTTATAATGCTTGCTTGATAAACTTTTGTCAACTAAATCAGCAAAATTATTACGTCTTTTGCATACTATTGCATAATTAAACCGTAATGGAAATGATTCAGTGTTCCAAAATAGAACAAAAGCCAAATCCATACTCTTGCACAATCAAACGGGAACATTTTTAGTTAGCTGAATACGCAAAATCTCACCTCTCTTGCATACTATTGCATAATCATGACACCTCAACATTTAATAACCATTCAAAATTTAAATTTCTCTTTAATAATCAAACCGTAATAGGAATGATTCAGTATTCCAATGACTACTGAAAAGGGACATTAACGTTAATTTTGCAGAAAAGCAAATCCATTGTATAATACAATCAAATTAGGCCCCTTCACGAGCGACGCATGAAAATAGAACGCGTGTTTTATTTCCAATTTGACAGCCTTGTCAGATAAATGACCACAAGTTGCTTCTTATTGTCTAAAATTAATTGCCGACTCGCTTAAGCTACCTGCTTTGGTGGCTTAAATTTAACTAGAGTTTAACTCAATTAAGCTGACTCGCTTAACTTTAAGCAAATTGGAAAACCAACTCTTTTGCTCTTCATGGTTAGCCAAGTCATCAACGTATCGCAGAACATTCCTCGCAATTTTTCTTTTCACGAACATTACCGGTTGTCACTCGCTAAGCAACTTGAAAAATCGCTCTTCAGGGTTAGTCATCCCTTTCCGGTTGTAACTAGCTAACGACTTGAAAAATCGCTCTTCAGGGTTAGTCATCCCGGGTACACAACGTATCGCAGAACATTCCTGACAATTTTTCTTTTCACGACATTTCCACTCGCTAAGCGACTTCAAAAATCGCTCCTCGCGGTTAATCTTCCCGAGTAAACAAGGTATCGCAAAACATTTCTGCCAATTTTTAGAATTTTCTATCAATTTTCTATTTAAGTGCTTAAAACCACAAAAACAATAAATCCAAGATAAGAAACAATCTGTCAGGCGATGAGGTCATAGCTCTAAAGCATTTGTAAAACAACTCTGCTATAAACCCGCGTATAAACCTCAGAAAGCGGACAAACATACAAGGTGAAATTTCTTAGCTTCGTCGAGCGCGGAAAATGTCAGCTATAAACCTCAAAAAGCAAACAAAGATACAGGGTGAAATTTCTTAGCTTCGTCGAGCGCGGAAAAAGTCAAAGCGCAACTCACCCAAATCACTGTAAATTAGAACTGTACGCGAAAAATGTCAAAGCGCAACTCACGCAAATCACTGTAAATAAGAACTGTAATACCCTTGTGGTGAGGTCATAGCTCTAAGAACTGTAATACCTTTGTGGTAACGTAACATAAGACATAACAAGTTCATGACAATTCAATACCCTAGGGAAATTAACAATAGGTCCGGGGGTGCCCCTCAAAAATTTTAGTGGCGGTATGTGACGCACTTCTTGAAATCCTAACCTGTTTAACCAACCATATCCTCGGTGCCCTAATATAGCTTCTATAAAAAAGAAATAAGTAACCCCCCCAGATAAATGTTAACAAACTAAACAAAGAACCTTTGTTAACAACTTTTGCCCCTTTTTTATCTCGTTAATGCGCTTGCGCGTAAACGAGATGTACGATTCACTACGAAAAAAAGGGGCAAAAGTTGTTAACAAAGGTTCTTTGTTTAGTTTGTTAACATTTGTCCGGGGGGGTACTTATTTCTTTTTTATAGAAGCTATATTAGGGCACCGAGGATATGGTTGGTTAAACAGGTTAGGATTTCAAGAAGTGCGTCACATACCGCCACTAAAATTTTTGAGGGGCACCCCCGGACCTATTGTTAATTTCCCTAGGGTATTGAATTGTCATGAACTTGTTATGTCTTACGTTACGTTACCACAAAGGTATTACAGTTCTTAGAGCTATGACCTCACCACAAGGGTATTACAGTTCTTATTTACAGTGATTTGCGTGAGTTGCGCTTTGACATTTTTCGCGTACAGTTCTTATTTACAGTGATTTGGGTGAGTTGCGCTTTGACATTTTCCGCGCTCGACGAAGCTAAGAAATTTCACCCTGTATCTTTGTTTGCTTTTTGAGGTTTATAGCTGACATTTTCCGCGCTCGACGAAGCTAAGAAATTTCACCTTGTATGTTTGTCCGCTTTGTGAGGTTTATACGCGGGTTTATAGCAGAGTTGTTTTACAAATGCTTTAGAGCTATGACCTCATCGCCTGACAGATTGTTTCTTATCTTGGATTTATTGTTTTTGTGGTTTTAAGAGCGGATGTCTGTAAATATCGACCAGGGGTGGGAATTATAAAAATTTTGAAAAATCCCAAAAAAATTCTGTAGACTAGTACCCTAGGTATTCTATTAATGAAAATATAAATTTTAGTTTGATCGGATAAATATTTTGGCGATACGGCGGTTGTCAAGTTCGGGCGCTTCACGGCCCTCGCCAGACCGCTTTTTCGGGGCCCGAGACCGGGCTATGTAAAGAGCCCGATTTGAATCTAATTCAAATATCATTCAACCCAGAAAGCTTCTTATCGTACTAAAGGGATTTTAACATACATTTTGAGTGGTCATGTGCTTGAATTAATTGCGACTAGATTATTTTACAGATTTTTAAATATTTACAAAATTTTGGGGATTTCACACGAGCAAAATTTTGTCGAAATTCGAAGGCCTAAAATAACGCCCGGTACCTAGTTTCAAACAGCAAAAGACATACTACATTAAAAAGCAATCTCTAAGCTTTTAAAATATGGTTTTAAAACTTAGGGCAACAGGTGAAATGAATTTTTGGGAACGCGAAATTCAGGGTGCACTTGAGTGAAATTTGACCTTTCTGACTTGACAGTTTGAGGTTCGGCGCGACACACAAATCAATACTCAAACAAATGTTTAAGCCAAAATACGTTTAATTTAGGCAATCTCAAGTCCCACAGTGATACATACATGCTTCATAGACATTAGGTGGAAATTTTATACCAATTTTCTGCCGAAAAGAACTCATATCCTGGCTTTCAGGTATTTGAACTTGCCTCGCTAATGTAAACATGTGGGTCGCGCATCAAGTTCTTATCACGACACAGCGAAGTGTTCAAAATCTTTACCAAATATCTATCCTGTCTAGTATATAATCAGGTCTACATTATGTTTGTTTGTACCTTGTGTCCTTGTTTGTCTTCATTTCCGCAAAAACTGAGGTAAACTACAGCGAAATCTCCGCGCGCTTGACGTGTCACGAGTCTTGTGGAAGTGCTGTTACGTGAGTCGAGATTGCGTTACATAACATGACAAACAGGGAGACCAAAAGCAGGAAGACCGACAACACGGTCACTCGTTTACAGGAGATTCTTAGGAAAAAATGAATTCTAGATTTAAAACATGCAAATCTCAGTAGAACCCTGATAACTTGAACTTGGCAAACTCAAATTCCTTTGTTTATTCGCGCTGATTCCTTTTTACTTGTGATAGTCTTGATAGGAAAGTTAAACCAAGCCCTTACTCGAAGCGCTGACTCCAACTGCTTTTGCTCCCGTCAATTGTTCGTCAAGAAATAAAACGACCTTTCAGTTACACAATTATGAGTTATCTGTCTTCCCCTTAAATAGGGTGCCATTTCTTGGTTTTGGGCCTTAAAAAGAGTATCAAATCTCGATTTTCTACCCTTAAATAGGTTCTGGGTTTGAGAACCTTGGCGGCACATACCTATCCTAAATTGTCGGGAGTAGCCCCACCCCCCGGGCGTAGTATCACTCTTGTTTGATTACATCAGAGCACAGGCAGCCCAAGCTCACTATCACTATCGCTATCAGATAACCGGGACGTGACCCTAGCTGTATGAGCGGTATTGTGTTACAAAGATTCGATTTATAAAGGTTTGTATGGGAACGCAACGGTTTTGTTTTAAAACTTTAAAATTTGAATGTTTTGTGAATAAGATTGAGTCTTTTTCTTAGCAGTAGAACATCGAAATAACGACAACTCGCAAAATTGCGTTAAATTACTTCTTCTTTCAGTACCAAGCAAGCTACCATGTCAGTCGTACAGATTCGAATTGTCACCTGGAGACTTTGTCCTATGCTGGGTAAAGAAACCATCAAAAGCATCCGAAGCCAAGAGCAGCGACGACAAGGCCGATGAAGAGAGTGCTGAAGAAAGTGGCCTTTCAGTTGCCCTGAAGATGGCTGCATAAAGAGCTACCTGCGGCACTCGAACCTCGAGAACCATATCATGTTTGGTCTGTGCTGCTTGCAACCTCACAGAAAATACAGCTTACTATCGATTACTAGACCAGGCAGTTCTACTTTATGCAGAGAAGCTCATGGAAGGGGTAGCACCCAGTCCACTCTCGCCGTCCAGGCTGAACAATTTGGGGCCGTCGAGTCACCACAGAAAGGCTGGGCCCTAAAAGGATCCAAGAAGGCAGCCAGATTTACGGACAACCAGAGGAAGTACCTGGAGGACAAGTGGAGACGGGCCATAAAGCTGACTCCGAACAAGTTTCACGGGAAATGCGGTATACGCGCAACGAAAGAGGCGAGCGCCGATTCAAGGTGGATGAGTTCCTGGCCGCGGGGCAGATCCAGAGCTTCTTCTCCAGAACATCCGCCAAACTTCGCCACGCTGTCGCCCCAGAAGACGACGACGAAGAAACGGATGACAACAACCGAGCAGCCGAAGAAGGCTTTCTCAGATGCGCGCAACACCATCCTGATGCAATGCGCACCAGTGCACCCCATAGTCTACGACACGTGGAACCTCTGTGCGATGAGCTCGTCCAACGAGCCCAGTAAGCTGACAGTAACCCAGCTACACGAGATTTGCTCACACTTCAACATGGAGGATAAACCCTCTGGACGCAGGAAGAAGCCCCATCTGGATTTTATTTCGGAACCGTGTAGGTGCCTGCTCTTGCGCATCCTCGAACTTATCAAAGTAGAACCAGTGTAACACGAACTCTTGACGGGAGCAAAAGCAGTTGGAGCTGAGCGCTTCGAGTAAGGGCGTGGGTTTTACTTTCCTATCAAGACTATCACAAGAAAAAAGGAATCAGCGCGAATAAACGAGGGAATTTGAGTTCGCCGAGTTCAAGTTATCAGGGTTCTACTGTGATTTGCATGTTTTAAATCTTGAATTCATTTTTTTCCTAAGAATCTCCTGTAGAGGAGTGCCCGTGTTGTCGGTCTTCCTGTTTCGTTCTCCCTGTTTGTCATGTTTATATGTAACGCAATCTCGACTCACGTAACAGCACTTCCACAAGACTCGTGACTCGTCATGCGCGCAGAGATTTCGCTGTAGTTTGCCTCAGTTTTTGCGGAAATGAAGACAAACAAGGACACAAGGTACAAACAAACATAATGTAGACCTGATTATATACTAGACAGGATAGATATTTGGTAAAGATTTTGAACACTTCGGTGTGTCGTGATAAGAACTTGACCCACATGTTTACATTAGCGAGCTTGAAGTTCAAATTTTTTTTTGTTTTTTTTGTTTCCTTGTTTATTTCCTATTTTTTTTTTTTTAACAGTTTTATTAAAGAAACCAATAACAAATAACAAAAATAACAGAAATATACACAGATATTGAAGTTCAAATACCTGAAAGTCAGGATATGAGTTCTTTTCGGCAGAAAATTGGTGTAAAATTTCAACCTAATGTCTATGAAGCATGTATGTATCACTGTGGGACTTGAAATTGCCTAAATTAAACGTATTTTGGCTTAAACATTTGTTTGAGTATTGATTTGTGTGTCGCGCCGAACCTCAAACTGTCAAGTCAGAAAAGTCAAATTTCACTCAAGTGCTCCCTGAATTTCGTGTTCCCAAAATTTCATTTCATGTGTTGCCCTAAGTTTTAAAACCATATTTTGAAAGCTTAGAGATTGCTTTTTAACGTAGTATGTCTTTTGCTATTTGAAACTAGGTACCGGGCGTTATTTTAGGCCTTCGAATTTCGACAAAATTTTGCTCGTGTGAAATCCTCAAAATTTTGTAAATATTTAAAAATCTGTAAAATAATCTAGTCGCAATTCATTCAAGCACATGACCACTCAAAAGGTATGTTAAAATCCCTTTAGTACGATGAGAAGCTTTCTGGGTTGAATGATATTTGAATTAGATTCAAATCGGGCTCTTTACATAGCCCGGTCTCGGGCCCCGAAAAAGCGGTCTGGCGAGGGCCGTGAAGCGCCCGAACTTGGCACCCGCCGTATCGCCAAAATATTTATCCGATCAAACTAAAATTTATATTTTCATTAATAGAATACCTAGGGTAGTCTACAGAATGTTTTTGGGATTTTTCAAAATTTTTATAATTCCCGCTCCTGGTCGATATTTGCAGACATCCGCTCTTAAGCACTTAAATAGAAAATTGATAGAAAATTCTAAAAATTGGCAGAAATGTTCTGCGATACTTTGTCTACTTGGGAAGATTAACCGCGAGGAGCGATTTTTGAAGTCGCTTAGCGAGTGACAAGTGGAAAATGTCGTGAAAAGAAAAATTGTCAGGAATGTTCTGCGACACGTTGTGTACTCGAGATGGCTAACCATGAAGAGCAAAAGAGTTGGTTTTCCAATTTGCTTAAAGTTAAGCGAGTCAGCTTAATTGAGTTAAACTCTAGTTAAATTTAAGCCACCAAAGCAGGTAGCTTAAGCGAGTCGGCAATTAATTTTAGACAATAAGAAGCAACTTGTGGTCATTTATCTGACAAGGCTGTCAAATTGGAAATAAAACACGCGTTCTATTTTCATGCGTCGCTCGTGAAGGGGCCTAATTTGATTGTATTATACAATGGATTTGCTTTTCTGCAAAATTAACGTTAATGTCCCTTTTCAGTAGTCATTGGAATACTGAATCATTCCTATTACGGTTTGATTATTAAAGAGAAATTTAAATTTTGAATGGTTATTAAATGTTGAGGTGTCATGATTATGCAATAGTATGCAAGAGAGGTGAGATTTTGCGTATTCAGCTAACTAAAAATGTTCCCGTTTGATTGTGCAAGAGTATGGATTTGGCTTTTGTTCTATTTTGGAACACTGAATCATTTCCATTACGGTTTAATTATGCAATAGTATGCAAAAGACGTAATAATTTTGCTGATTTAGTTGACAAAAGTTTATCAAGCAAGCATTATAAGCGATTACAGCGTGTTGATTTTTTTTAAAGGAAAATATTAGCACTATATGGGAGCTAATTGACAAAACAAACAAAAAGACAATGTATTATTGTAGTGGCAAGCAAGACAGAGAAAACGTTCTCCGCTTATAAAAAGAAGAGGAATATCAATCAGTCGGTGTGTTATTCTCATCACATTCAAATCGTGAAGCGGACAAGACAGATACCTTAGAGTGCTCAACGTAGCTTTATCGCATTGAAATCCTGACGCAAGAGAGTTGCCTTAGAGTGCTCAACGTAGCTCAATTAGCAAAGAATATAGCAGACTTAAAGCAAGAAAATATATATTGAAATCTATTATTTCGTAAAACAAAATTATCAATTGTTTATAATGGTTGCTTTTGATGCTTCAGGCGGCACACACCTACCCTTAATTGTCGGGAGTACTCCCCCCCCCCCCCCCAGAATATGTATCAACAATTCACTTCCCAAAAACACGCTTTTTCCAATTCTATATTACCTTAGGTTATTGCATATTCACTGCCTTCCTAAATTTTAGACTTGCCACAAGTGAACTGCGAAGCCCACAAGAGACTTACGAAACTACGAAAGCTACTATGCTATCCGTTTGAGTGAGTGAGTGAGTGTAACAATAGAATCCGAGCCCACAACGAACTCTGCCGATTTTGACCCGATATTCTCCGATCTTAACTCCTTTTTTGTTTTGGAACCTCGTCGGTTGTTCAACGTTTGTCGAGGATAGCTTCGAAAGGCCCGAATCGAATGTTCCTTCAGAAGACTATCAGATTTCTAACAAATATGGCCGCCCGTGAACTCCACGCTTTCATTTTGTAGACGTTCATTTTGCATAACCGGAATGAAAGCACGCCTTTTAAGACTTCGAAATGGAAAGAAAAAGTCCTTTAGAAGATTTTTATGCCTTTGTAGTGGTGGTTTGAGAGCTGAAAGCGATGAAATTTGTCACAAGTGAGGACATGTCTTCTTTCAGAATTTATACTCGAAGCGGCAGACTTTACTAAGAATTTTCAAGCATTCCTGGAAAACTACGGTAAAGAAAGTCACTTTTTTAATGTCCATTTATTTTGTAAGAAACATTTCATAGACTGTTTCTTTGTCTTATTAGTAGCTTTTGACAAATATTTAAAAAACTTGACCACAATCGGTCGAGCGAGAAATTCGCCAGATGCTGAACAAATTTGCGTGGCCGACAGTTTCCTTGATGCGATAATTTGACGCGTTTTCCTCTTGAGACTAAACTAAATTGGATAAGAATGGCATTCTATAAACACATGAAAAGTCGGAAATTTTAGAAAACACTAGATATAATAAAGTGGGTTGCTAAATTTAAATATTATTTTGTGATGTTTATAATATAATTCGCAGACGCTAGCGCTGCAATTAGGATAAACAAATCGCTAAGCCTTCCGGAAGCAGAAAATCACTGAATTCTGATAAGCGTTTAACTCTTTTATTCAAGGGAAAGACATTTTCATTCAAGGAAATATTGTGTATTTGCGACAACACTTTGAATAAACTATGAAGCCAGGAAAAACTAATACATTGCAAAATCAAAGCAGTTATTAGGAACTAGAAAAATTTCACTTCGATTTAGTCTTGAAATCACGGAGGGGGGGGGGGGGGGGGGGGGGTGGGGGGGTTCATGATGCGTCACGCAATATTTATTTTTAAAATGTTTCACCAATTTATAGCACTCGTCACCACGGTTTTAAAAATTATAAAAACAAAATCTTCTGAATGCGATAACATGTATTTTTTTCTCATTACCTGTAAATTTAGGGCTTCCAAAACTTTATTGCAAATCCGGGCAGGAGAGGGGGGTCTCTCGGCTTGGAAATCCAGGGGGCAAGGGGGGGGGGGGGGGGGAGAGGAAATCCTACGATAATCTAAGTAATAACAGGCGCAGTAAGCTACATGCAGTCATAGACTGCCTATTTTTTTATTAACCTCACCTTCTAACGCATTAACGAGATGGCTTGAAGAGCCCTTTGATTAGTTTGCCACAAGCTACACCGCGCTGACGAGCCCCAACAGGGCGAAACAGCTGTCCGCGGTTGCTACCATGCTTTATCGGTTTCTGTCGTATTGGCGTCTCGCAAAATCTACTTTTTTACGTAGTCAGATCAGCCTTGCAGTTTGTCGGTTATGTTCGTATTTACTTGCCCGATTACTACCTGATGAATTGTACTCCACTCAGTCCAATTACTATTACGAATATAATTTTCTTGACTTTTTTCAACCACCTTTCACATACGGTGTATGATTTCCTTCACGCGAGATTTGAACGTCGCGTTTGTGAGTTATAGAGATTTGAATTTACAAAATGCTAATTAGATGACGTCAACCCGGGAATTTGCCATTATTTCTACACCAATTTACAATGTGCAGTTTACAGCTTGAAGATAATTAATTTGATAAATACTAAAACTTAACTATGGATAGTCGATTGATTGGTAAAAAAATATTACTTGGAGGTGAAAACAAGTAGTTGTATAATAAATGATTCCCGGGTTGACGTCATCTAATTAGCATTTTGTAAATTCAAATCTCTATAACTCACAAATGCGACATTCAAAACCAGAAATAGTTTACCATTCAACTATTCAATGTACATAGAGTTGATTCTGGAAATAACTTTCTAGGGGTGATAGGCACTTTAAAGGGCTGCCTCGCACCCAGGCTAAAGGTGATGTTAGACGAGATGATTCTTCGCGTAATATTGCTGCGTTAAAAGTTGACACCGTGTAACGGTGCGCGGATGATTTTTAACACAATATTTTGTTGCGGCAACATGTTGCAAGTTTCTGAAGGTGGTTTAAACCTTTGCAACATGTTGCCGAACAAATAGTTGTGTTAAAAATCGACCCTCGTGTTGTGTAACACGGCGCGATTTTTAACGCAACAATGTTGCCTTAAAAATCGTCTCATGTAACATCAACTTAACATGCACTCTGAAAGTTTGACCGGCGTATTTTTTCCAGTTCGATCGTCCATTTAATTCGATCTGAAAAATAACGGTAAAGTAGAAATATAGAAAGAGACCGCGCCTAATAATTTATAAGAAGATTTAATTCTTCTTCGACTGACACATTTTGTTTTTTTTTGTTTGTTTTAACAGGTAAGATCCACTCTTTTGAATATGTAGCATGATTACTCTTTAATGCCATTACACTTTCCATTCAAATCATGATAATTATAGATTTCTGGCGCCAAGCTCTTTTAACAAGCAATTTTAAATTGTTCGAGGTTTTTCTTATCGTTCGCCATGGTACCAGAAAGGGCGCCGACTTGTCTACTGACCATTGTGAAATTGTTAAGTAAAACTTACTATATTGTCCTTCGGAATTGTATTTCCAGCTGCAACTGGGTGTAGTAGTGATGAGTTGCCTTGAGATTTTCATCCTTGTCTAGGCAGAACTGAGTGTCAATCCTTGCTGCCCTCATGGGATCAATTTCCTTGTATTTGTTGCTATGCCATTGGCAGATGCTCCAATATATGGCCTGATCTTATCAATTACAAAACCCGAGTGTCTGCATTCAAATCCCTCATGATTTGATTCCTCTGATTCAATCCTTACATAGAGATCCCTTGCTATGTCTTCATTGTCAGTTCCCAGGGCTCGACACTAACACTAACCCGATTTCCACAGGAAAGTAAAATATGCCTTTGGAAAGAAAAAACATATGAAGTCTGTAAATGCTTTCCCGATCTGGGAACAACATTCTAGGCTTTGTGGAAAATGCTTTTTATCTCCAGTAAAAAAGACATCTATTTTTAGCTGAAATGGTGTGGTCAGCAGCAGTGAAAAGAGCCCAGGACAGAGATCATGACTGGAAAAACCTAGTAGAGGCCTTATGTGCCACTCGGCACGAAGAGGATGAGTGAGTGAGTGAGTGAGTGAGTGAGTGAGTATACTGCACAACACAAATTTCAATTTGGAAAAACTGAGAGGATTTTAAATAATGTTTTGCATGGCATGCACAATCCTTTAAGGTCAAAAGAATGTGATGTATTGTAATTATATTCATTTTTTTTGTAATTTGATGTATGATATAATTGAACCTCGGCAGGGAAATTCTTCTGGTATACTAACTTTTTAATGAAAATAAGTGGTCCGTAGCAGGTATGGCATGATAAAGTGCCTTCTATAAAAAACGTTTTGAAAACGTTTTTTGAAAAGATTACAATAAGTGCACGTGCAACCAATCAAACCCAGGTAACTACATGACTTAATTATGGAACTGGAATCAACCTTTATTTATAGCACTGAGTAGGTTTTGATATTAAAAAATAAATGGTTTTGGTGTTCTGTATATTAGCCAACATCACAGCTTTCATTGCGACATCTCATGGAAATAACAGAAGGCAACGTGAACTCCGCTACAATAATTCCCAATGCTCCAATTGTCACTTATCAAAAGGAATCGTTTGCAAGATTTAAAGAATGGATTTTTCGGCTTAGAGGCAGTTATGATTATCATTTATTCTGGAAGTAATGCAAGTTGAATCTCCTTAAATAGAATAAAATGAAGAGCTACTCAATTGAAAACCATATACGCGGACAAGCGCAAGCTAATGTTTTGACTTGATCTCTTTGTTTTATTTCATATTTGTATGCTGCTTAGCTTTGCTTTTGAAGAATTAAAATTGTTTTCTTTTAATTTGCAACACGACACGGTCACAACGGTCATTGAGTGTGCATAGTAGAGGCCCTGATAGGGTGGTTAGGAATAAGGGATGTTTATCCCTTATCCCTTTAATTCTTAGAACTGAGGTATCCTCTATCTCTGAAATATTTAAATTCACCAAAGCCGTAGGTAAAGTCGCACACGAGACACAGTTGGCCCACGCGGCCGGAGTTTAAACTGGTTTCCGTACCATGAAGCAACTGGGAGTATTGCTAGTCCACCCTGGATTGGATGGTCGCCGATATCCATTTATCATGGGTGGTGAGAGACAATCTAGAGTAAAGTTTCTTTTCTAAGGAAACAACACGATGGCTGAGACCACTGGCCTCGAAACATAGACCTGCCGATCTGAAGTCCTACACCAATTCGCCTCCACACCAAAACTGCAATTATCCCTTAAACTATATTTTTTTTTGCTAAGAATGGGTTCTCCCTTATCCCTAAAATTATTTGGCCAGTCATCCCACATCCCTAAAATCCCTACCACTGGGCATAAATATAACTTTTGAATGCACGCTACAATGCACATTTTTTACCTCGCTTTGAGGAAAACAGATTGTCTACTGTAAATCTTTGTTGAGGCCCATTATATATATGAAAACGACTGCTGAAAAACGCCCATAAATCCATACCGTATAAAGTGTCTCAGGCGGTAGATTGTGGCGTAGGAAATGCAAATCTACGCAGAAAGCCTTAATGTGTTTCACGGCTAACAACAAATCGACATATTAACACTGTTGGATTCACTGATAATTTACCTGGCAAGCACACTCATTTACTAAAGAAAAGACTGAGTTCCTAAATAGTTTATGTTTATGGATATCGCATGCACATATCCATATTTTGAAAGTTCTATTTCAATCATTCGTGAATGTCTGGCCCGCAAACGTTTTCTGATCCACTTGAACTACTTCAACAGCTCGCTTGCAAGCTTGCCACCTTTTTCAATTTTCAAATAGTCTTATTGCCATCAGTCAGTAGTTTTTTTGTTATAGAACATTTGGTGGGAATGTTTTTAATGGACGTCAAATTATTAAATTCTAATTCTAATTCCTGACTGTTCAGTTAAAACCTCTTTTACTATAAAATGGGACATGGAGATGGATTCCCACATCCACTTACAGAATAAAAAATGTTTTCCCTTATGAAAGTGTAACCTTCATCGTTGTCACTCTGCCGATGATGTTTGGTATTGGTTACCTTTGGTGTCTTCTCTCTGCCAACATTGTATGAGTAGCTGCTTCAACATGTCTGCTGCGAACTGAACATGTATAAGCACAAGTAAACCATCTGCTGGGATGTGAGTATATACCGATATCAGCTTTGTTGGCTTTTACTCTCAGGTGTCGATGAAGTTTTATTATTATTCAAAGAAGTGCGTGCTTGCCTACTTTTTTTTTATCATTTTTCTGCTGATACATGTAAGACTATATACTTTACAAGTGGATTAATAGCTTTTTTCCATTTTGTCTTATATTTTTATCTTTTTGGTCCTATATTTTGCATTTATGTTCATATAAATCTGTTCATGTGTAACCAAGAAAATAATCTAAATTCCTGAAATGACTCCAGAACTCTGGTGTAATAAGTGATATGTAGAAACTACTTATATATAATAAGCACTTTCATTATTTTTTTTCATTCAGTGATATGTAGGAAATGAAACCGGAAATGTTATCGTTTATTCATTTTTTTTTTTACCAAAATGTCACATTTTTTGTGTACATTTATGTGATACGTAGTAGTCTTGTGTAAGAAACGTAATAAATTAATAGCAGTACATGGAACACTCACGAATACTGCGTAAAGCAAGACATTTAGAAAAAGTACTCGATTCATTACTTTTATTGCATACAAAAATTTAAGTTCAAGTTCAATTTCTATAACTGCGAACATAACATTAGGAAATTACACCAATATGACCAGTATACCAGTTAATATTTATAAAGCAAGACCAGTGCAATATCAGAATGCAGACAAATAGAGGCTCAAATAAAGAACATTCTAAAGTACCGCTCGTTTAACTTAACTTAATTTGATTTGTATTTTAATGTGAAATCAATATTAAAGTAACAAAAGCAAGCAACAACAAAATGAACTAAAACTGTTGAAATTAGGGCCTGGTCACACTACAGTCAAAAGCAAAAATTAGCCCGTGCAAAAATCGAGGAAAACAGAAGAAACCGCTCCGATGGGACACGCTTTTTGTGGAATGTTTTTGTTTTTATGTCATTTTGTGCGGGATAATTTTTGTTTTTGACTGTAGTGCGACCAGGCCCTAAGATACACATTTAGCGTAACGTAGCAGTGGCATCTCTTGTTAAACTTAAAAGTTTATCTGTTAATCAATAGTGGACTGCAATATTCCAAATAAGGGACAATAAATGTCTTGAATAATCATTGTAGGATATGCAAACGTATAACAAAATAACAAAGATAACTGAATGACATAGTTTTTTTTTTGGTGTAAAACTGGTAAAATCGTTTGAATCCAATTTTTAGAACACATGCTTTTAGTTTCGTTCAAGCATACCTGAACAGTACAGCAAAGTAAAAATTAAAGAATGGAAGTAAGTGAGTATTCAAAAACATCACTTACAAATCTGTGCAATTATACTGGGATAACTTAAGTCAGGTGGACAAATGAAAAAGAATGTGGTATATTCTACGTTCGGTTTTGGGAGGTTATGATCGCATTGTTTGTTGTTGGGATCAGAGATCCGATCATATTCGCGCTTTTTTTAAGTGGAGAATTTTGCGTTTAAGACTAAAGTCCACATATAGTATTAAATTTCAGTAAAGAGGAGTGCTGGAGCACGCACACGTAACGTTCATCGTTTACCATTACACGATGTGTACTGTTTGTATCAGCTGTTCAGGTTTAGCAGTAGTACTAGTGTTGCCTCTCCGCCATCATTGTAGGAGTAGTCGCCTCAAAATGTGAACGCCTCAACACGTTTAACAGTTTAACACGTTTTGACACGTTCTTTTCTTATGCAATGCTTGCCTACTTTGTCTACCAATACAGTTTTTTCTGCAGATGAGACTGCATTTTATACAGTTGGATTTTCCTTTTTCCTTTTCTTTCTTTATTTTTTGCCCTTTTTACTTTTTGATCCTATATCTTAATGTACATTTACCTAAATACTATGTAAATGTAGTGCATCTCACTTGAAATTACATTATTATTGACGAAGGCGCGTCAAAACACCCAATAGGACAAAATAACAATAGACCAAATCAAGACTACGGCACTGGTCTACAAACAGTATAAAGTTTCAATAAAGAGAAGCGGTGAACACGAGATTGGTTTCTTTAACGAATAATTAATTTCAGCAGTTTAAATCACGTGATCCCGGTGGGCCCTCCTTGATTGGTTGGGGGAGTGTGGACCCCCATCTTAAAACCAATTCAAGCTATTGGGACCTAAAAAGCAGGGGACTATTTATCTAACTTCTACGATGCCAGAACTTGAATTGTATGAAGCAAAAGCAATGAATCAACTGTATGTGCGTCCAAATACCATGTTTACGCTTTTGCTAATACTGCTATTGTTGTTTTTGTTACACAATACCTCATGTAAACAAAAGTTAAAAATACAAAAGTTCATTTTGGTAAAAACAAGAAGGGAACAAACGATATGACAATGAAGAAACGAGTGTCACACCTGAATTGAATGAAACAAAACAGTAAAAAATACTTATTATATATTAGCAGCTTCTTAATTCCACGCTTTACAGAGGGAGTTTTCTTTGTTACACATAAGCATATTTAGGTAATTTTCGTGAAATTCAAACGGTTGTAAATCTAGAGTGCACAGAAATATTATTCTTATTTAGGATTTAGGGTCATTTATAGTTTCTGTTTATTTATAGAATGCCTTTCATTCAGGTGCCACATTTTTAAAATTATGCCTTAAAGTTGAGCTATTTTCGTGTTTTGCTCGGAAGCCGATTATTTGTGTAAAATAACCCGTTGATTACTGTTAAAATAAGAAACTAATCTAGATCTGAGATATAGCTGAGCAAACTACAATGATGTATCTGTAGATTGAAAAAATAATTGGGCCTCTCGAGTGAATTTTTATTTTTTAACAGCAACGGAAATGTTTGCGATATATATTCGAGTCTCAGCGGCGTAAAACTAGTATCTACCACGTCAAACTTGTGGAATTGAATTGTATTTTCATGACTGCCAAGGTGAACACTTTTAAATAACCCCGTCATCAGTCGGTTAGTAGGAGACAATTTTAGGGACTTTAAGCACCGAGAACGGAAACGGGAACGGCGACGCGGAAACCGAGAAAGGACTAGGGAGAGACCGGTGTTTTCGCGTGAATTTTAATATAATTAAGCACTGGCAGGTACGACGGCACGTCCGACGACACTTCACTTGAAGAAAGGTTTTCAAAGCGTTTGCTACGGCCTCTTTAAAACAGTAGGATTTACTGCTGATACTGTCGTTGTGAAGGAATCATTGACGATTGTGATTGATTTTGGATTTTAGAGGTCATTCAGTCCGAAAATCATAAAATGGCCGATCCAAGATACGGCGACTTCACATTAATCAGGATTCAGTATTTCATCACGTGAATTTTCAAATGACATAAATCGTAAAAACATCCATAAAGTAGACGGATGGAAAAATCACTAAGTTTGTCCGCAGCAGGCATCGACAATGAATTACGTCACTATAACGAACCTGTAAAGTCACCTATTCTCTCGCTGGATTAATTTAGCTTAACCATTTTTAACACAATATAGTTAGCAGGTAAAATATTACACTTAACAAAAGACCAAAAATAACTTGATCGTAATCATATTTATTGATTAATTGACCACATTACATTGTTATCTTTTGAGATACCCGTGATTGATGTATATTTAGGAACAAACGCATATGGATGCTGGGCAGTTGCCGAGGGCGCAATTCGATACACACCATGCATCCATACCGGCATTACCCGTCCAAGCACCAGTAGCTTTACAGCCGCTTCCACCGGGAGTTGTTGCTGGGGGTGGTGTCGGCGCTTGGGTAGTCACGGGAGAAGGTGGTGGCCCTTGGGTAGTCACTGTTGGAGGCGGTGGCGCTTGAGTTGTATCAGGGGGTGGTGGTGGAGCTTGTGTGGTTATAGGGGGTGGTGGATTGGTTGGTTGTACACCAGATGTCAGGTACTTCTTGACGGCATTCATGAGCGGATACTTGCCTTGGCCACAGTGCTTTCCCGAAAAGTCGTCCAGGTCGATAGCCCAAAACATGACACCACGGAGGGAGTTCTTTTTCACCACGTTATCGATCTTGTAAATCAAACTTTTTGGGTTGTCGAATCCCACCCAGTCCTTGTCCTTGTATCCGTACGGAGCCATAGCTTTGTTCTTTTCCACCACGGTTAGACCCCTGTTGCAGATTTCGTAATACGCCAGGAAGCCTTCGGCGCCGGTGTATTGTCCTTTTGGGGTGTATTGATAATCACGTGCAGCATCAAGACCATTTGTCGATGGGCTCGCTAGGCCAAAGGAGCGCCCGTATGTTCCTAACCCGAGAACGATCTTGTTGGCTGGCATACCTTTCCTTATTCCCGGCTTCTCCCAAGTGTCTCTGTTGTTCATCCAGTACCAGACGGCAAATGGAAGCGTCAGTTTATCACCTTCCGGTCCCATAGCCGTGTGGTGTCCGGTTTTGTATTCCCACGTGCCGTGAAGGTCGTAGGTCATCAGGTTGATCCAATCAAGTGGCTCGGCGATAGCTGCAATATCGTAGGCGTCCTTTATGGTCCAGAGTCCAGCTGCTACCGCTGCAGTTAAAAGCAGCCGCTCCTTCCCAGATGCTTTGGCTTCCGCCTCGAACGCAACTCTTAACTCTTGGCAGAGAAGTGTGAAGCGTCCCTTGTCGCTCTTAGGAGAGCCTCCACGAGTTCCTGGATACTCCCAGTCAAGGTCCAGACCATCGAAGCCGAACTTTCTCAGAGTGTCAATCGATGACTTGATGAAGATAGCTCGTTTCTCCTTTGTAGCCACCATCTTGGAGAACGGGCTGTCCTTCTCTTCATGGGCCCATCCACCAACAGCAATCTGGGTCTTGAGCTTAGGGTTGATATTTTTGAGCGCGTTTATCCTCGTGTACAAGTCGTGGTCGTTCTTTTCATATATTTCCAATGTGTGCGTGGTGCGACTGACTTGTGCAAAGGAAAACAGTATGTGGGTACACAGGAAAGGGTCGATGTCCTCAGGCCAGAACGTGCCTCCTTTGGGTCGGTATTGGGACCAGTTGGTGTAGTAACATCCACGGACGTACTCAGAAGCCGCGAAGGGCAGTACGCAGCCAAGAAACAAAACAAGCAATATCGACTTCATGATGTTGCCACTTTCTTTCCATCAAATGAGACTACTCTCTAAGGACGTGTACGGTGTTCTTTATAGTTAAAACATGCGACATTGCATGTCATCATGTCATATCTGATGTTGACGTCCCACTCCAGGTGTTGGAAGAGGTGCTGCTTGCCTGCCAAAAGTATAGTTATTGTTGGTTCAATATGTCAGCTACGCATCGCAGGTGTAAAATGTTTATTTGGCACTCCAAAGACATGCTTCTAAACTTAAAAAACGACAGCTTGAAGTTTTTAGCAAAAACCGCTATTTTTTGCTTGTGTTAATTTTTCCAGTTTTCTAGGAGTCTTATTGCTATCTGTCTGTAATCTATTTGCTGCACAACATTTTGTGCGGATGTTTTTCTTTTTTTTTAATCGACAACACTGACTTTGCAAGTAAAAGGACATGGAAGTGGGATTCCCGCGTCCACTTACAGAATAAAACAAGTTTTTCCTTATGAAAGTAGAATCTTCATCGTTGTCACTCTGTGATGTTTGGTTGTATCAGTTGTTTTATTGTTTAACTCTGGTATCTTCTCTCTTCCAACATTGTGTGATCAGCTGCTTCAACATTTCTGGCGCGTACCACACATGCATTAGTTGCTGTCATGTGAGTATATACCGATATCAGCTTTGTTGGCTTTCATTCACTGGAGTCGATGACGTTCGGGTTTTTTTCACAGAAATGTAGTGCTTGCCTACTTTGTCAACTAATACAACTCTTTCTGCAGATATACAATCATTACAGCTTGATACATGTAAACAACGTTTTCCTTTTTCATGTTTTTAACATTTTGGTCCTATATCTCTTATAACACTGGAGAAATCGATCGAGGATTGGGAATGATAACAAGAACTCTACTTGTAATGAAACCGGGCTTTAAGCGTACATAAAAACTAATAAGAATTCGAAGCATAGCCAACAATCAACAATCAACAATCAACAATCGGAGATTCACTGTGATACTGTAGAATCCATTGATTATACGTTTTGTTATTTAATTTCTTACCCCGTGTGGCACTAAAGTTTTGCGGGTTCAAATTTTGCGATTTTTGCTTTTTTTCCCCTGATCTTTAAAAAATAGTTCCCGCAAAAATAATAAACGCGAAAAAAATATATATATATATAATAAACGCGACTTCCTACAAATCGCAAAAATCAATTCCCAGCAAGAAAAAAACAATCTTTCCCAATCGCAAAAATTAGTTCCCGCTAAACACAAAGAATCGCTCATCTGCAAAATTAAACTGCCGCAAAATAGGAGGCTTTTACATATTAGACTACGAGTAGTCCCTTTTTCCCAGCTTAGTCCGTCGAACGAGAAAAGAAAAAAACGTCGGTGAGCGGAAAATGGCCGCGCGAAATTAAAACTGGTGGCGAGACGGGCGCGCGGGAAAAGAAAGACTACAGACTAAAGCCTGCCGCACACTTGAGGAAAGTGTTGAGCAAAATTCCTCGCGAGGTAGTTAGCTCAGCTGTTTCCTCAAGTGTGCGCTGGAGTTTTTGTGAGTTTTTTGCCTCGCGAGGTCGTGAGGCCAATATCTGTCGTGTTTGATATTTTTTGCCTCGTGAGACAAATTCCTCATCGTGTGCGGGCACCGCGAGAATCTGGCTGAGCCAAATTAATCGATTAGCCAATAAAATTGCATGGCGAGCACACGTGATTTCATCGAAGTTTTCCTGTGTCTCGAGCGCATTTTTATTATTTCGAGAGATTAATTCTAACAAAACATTCCTCCCGAAATAATAAAAATGCGCTCGAGACACAGGAAAACTTCGATGAAATCACGTGAGCTCGCCATGCAATTTTATTGGCTGATCGATTAATTTGGCTCAGCCAGATTCTCGCGGCGCCCGCACACGATGAGGAATTTGTCTCACGAGGTAAAGAATATCAAACACGACAGATATTTGCCTCACGACCTCGCGAGGCGAAAAACTCACAAAAACTCCAGCGCACACTTGAGGAAACAGTTGAGCTAACTACCTCGCGAGGAATTTTGCTCAGCACTTTCCTCAAGTGTGCGGCAGGCTTAAGCCAAGCTAGACGAATGAACTTTCGTGGTCAAGTGATTTTTCGGTATCAGATTTTCCTTCTCTTGACATCCTTGACATGTACATGTCATCGCAATGCCGGAGATCTCACCCAAAACCAAATCTGTTTTAGTGTGAAGAGACTAAAATGACGTGTAAAATAGGGGTGATAGGCCTGCACGACTCTTACCTCATGTTTTTAATGCCAATTGTTCCTTGTACATGATTTGAACGGGTATAGTACATTAACTTTGTTATGGAGGATTTTAGTGTATTTTAGTTTTCGTCGTTGCAGGATATTAATTTTATAGATCCAAGTATAGCAGAAAGAGTTGAAGCTTAAAAAGAAAGCTATTCAACTTGTAGAGAGAGGAAGTTTGCCTCAGTCAAGGCTGTGATTTTAGCATCCATTCGCTTTGCTTTATAGCTGCGTGGAGCTCGATGTTTATCGGGGGTGAAACTTAACTACAGTTTTATTGACGTTGCTAGAGACATTATTTCATGGTTAGCATTTCTCACGTGCCATAAACTGCTAATATGGTGGAAACTATGAAACTGAACACAAGACATCACTAAATCGACTTTGCGCATGCGCAACTAGTGCCAATCCCCAACCGCGCGTAAGAATGAAAAAGCGCAAAAATTCAAAGGAAAAGAGATAAAAATCTGTTTTTTTTTGGCGAATCATAAACAATTCACCTTTTTTTAAATCTGTAGCATGGAATTACTGTTGGGCGAAAGAAAAAGGAAAGCTATTAAAGAAAATGTATTAAAATACTCCTTTATGACGTCATAGCTTTTTCAATAACTTGAATATTAAAAAATCCATGCTACAGATTTTTTATTAGGATTTTTTTTAAGCCGTTGACAACGGTTTTATTGGAAAAAATTAAGATGTTTGAGTTTTAAGGGTTTTTATGTTCTGGTCACGTGACTTACCAAATATGGTTGTGACTCATGAAATTTGATGGATCCATTAACAGAATGAACGTGACCAAACATCACAGCCGAGGAAGTTAAGAAACTCATTATATGATGTTTGGAACTCTTCCATAACAACCACATTGTAGTTAAGTTTCTCCTCTCTTAAACCATTCTGCTTGGCATAGTTTTCATAGTTTTCACTAGTTTTGCTTGGCAAACACTTGATATATAAGGCTCTTTCCGAACCAAGTTGGCAAAATAGTGTGGACATCGCATCCCGCGATAAGAGCTTCAAGAGCTTCGATCTGCTCTGGTTTCAACGATTGAATTCTAGGAAATCGAGATAAACACTCATGGAGCTTTTCAGCCATGATCTGGAGTGTTGACATCTCTTCACCACGGCATTACTGCTTGTTTACAGATCTTCGATCAAGAGCTAATCAGATTTTTGGGTTGTGAGAGCAGCGCATAATTCACTCGTCTTGGCTTAGTCGGTAGTCTCTCTTTTCCCGCGCGCCCGTCTCGCCCCCAGTTTTCGCGTGGCCATTTTCCGCTCGTCGATGTTTTTTTTTTTGGTTTCTCGCTCGACCGGAATAAGCTTAGCCTGACTAAACTGGGAAAGAGGGACTGTTCGTAATCTATTTACAGATAGCTGTGAAAAGTGAAAAACAGCGCGAAAATCAGCATTACGTGGTACCTTTTAGAGTTCACGTGATCTATACTCCTCGTATTAAAATATGATATTCAAGAGTGAAGGTTTTTTTTCCGTGTGCAAACACGAGGTAAGACCACATCTAACATAAGTCGAAGACGATCGATAGTGTATAATGCTACGTAAAACACGTTAAATGTTTGGTTAGCCTGACTAAAACACTCGGAAAATCTGCGTGTAGTTTAAACAATAAACTACAAAACGAGTTGTGACAGATTGAAAATCAATTAGTTGGTATCTCTTCATGACCTTGAATAATAATGATAATAATAATAATAATAATAATAATAATAACAACAACTCTATTAAAGGGTCGATGTATTTAGCTAATGAGCTAATTGGGACACTATAACATAAATCCTACAAAGTAAAACAAATATATCTATCTAATGTAAGTATCTAAAATATTTAATAGTACAATGTAACAGAAAAAAAACTATTTTCGATATTTGAAAAACTATAAAATTATATATATCTATCTTGTGTATCTTGAATTTTTCATATTTGTAAAATAAAATATTATAAGAATATAAAAACTGTCATCGATATATATTAATAAATAAGCAATACTGTTGTTGTCCATGTAGCTTGCAAAATCTATTTTGCGTATCTGTGCCCCGAACGACTTGAGGTTAGGCAACGCTCTTTTCTCACTACTTAATTTGGACCAAATGAATGGCCCTAGAAATCTAATCGAGTGCCTTCCATAGTACATAGTGTTAAAACGAGGTATCTCAGACCCATCTCAAAGTCGTTGTTTCAAAAACAATAAGAGAACTTTTGAATTTAAATAGTTCAGTAATACAGCTAGGTGCTAGATGATTCTTAACTTTGTACATTACCTTCGCGATGTCCTGTAAACGTCTATTGTATAATGTTGGCAGCTTGGCGCGGTTAAGGAGTTCCTCGTATATCTCAGTTTTTTATCTATATACTGCCCGCAACGCACGCTCTTGGATTCTCTCAATCTTTTGACTGTCAGGTGACTTACAGCTATTCCATACTAAATGACAATAAGTTAATTATAAGTGAGGCAAAATGGACGTCTTGTATAGAGTTAACTTCGCATTACAAGGTAATAGGTTGCGCAGACGCACAAGCACTCCTACTTTCTGACTAGCCCTAGTACATATCTCACTTATATGACTCTTAAAACTTAAGTTTCCATCAATAAAGACTCCTAGTAACTTTATTTGTTCAGTTTTCTTGATGTCTTGGCCATCAATATGGAGAACGTTATCTTTATCTTTATTCTTTACATCTATATTCTTCGGGTTAATAGTTAAAGATTGAAATTTTTCTGTGTTGGCAAGGAGATAATTATCCTTGTACCACGACGACGCTAGTTGACCTTGAACTTTCAGGCTTGACTTGACTTGAGTTTTGTAGTTCTTTCCCGTTACGTAGAGTTGGAGGTCGTCCGCGTACATTGTGAGGTTTGACTCGTTGACGTAAGATCTTCTAAGATGGCATGTCATTTTGGTACATGTTTCAAAGAAGGGGTCCAAATGATGTACCCTGGGGACAGCCACGTTTCATTTCAACTGAATACGCTTATTTGTAAACTGCAAATGGAATTAAAATGGCAAGTTAACATTTATCATTTTACTTTTATTTTTCGTTCTTTGTTTTAGGCTTATTCGCTCAAACATACATACCCCCTTCCCCCTCCTCGCCCCCGCTTATAAGTGTTAACTGCGGATTACAAGGATTCAAACAGTATTGAAAATAAAGATAATTTTAAAGAGAGGTTTTAATGTCTTAAACAAAGGAGTAAATATAATATGTGTACCACAGCATTTTGGTGAGATCATACAATATGATGCTAATTACAATAATATTTCTTCATTTGGTATTTCCATTTGTATACGGCATATTTATAAGTGCTAACCTTGAAACTGGTGATGGATTTTATCAATAGCCGTATCCTTTAGTTTTCCTTTTTCGAGCAAAATTGTGTGTAGCCTGCGTATCAGGCGCATGGAAATAATATGGGCGTAAGAAAGAACGGGGCGCGCGAGGAAGACACGCGAGGAGAGAAAAAGCGCTTGCCCGAGAGGCCCCCGAGAGAGAGTGGTATGCCAGTTTTGGCAGAAGCGAAAACAATGGTCTACTTCACCAACCATAACATGATCACCATGGCGATGGTCTTTTTCAAAACATTCAAAATGGCGGACAAGTGAGAGGAATCGAAGAGTATGGACAAAAATGCTCGTTTAATCGTGCTTTTTTTCTTGTCTTCTCGATGTCTGTGAATTGGGAAACACATCGAGGGTAGAGAAAAGCCATTCTTGCGCTAGAACTCTTAGTTTGTCGTGCACTTAGTACTAATCGCACTACGTACGTAGTCTCTACTTCGAAAAGCACGCTAACAAGTTTGCGCCTGTTTATTTCATTTAATTTTCATATTGTTAGAAAAAAGAATGCTTTGGAAACAAATAAGAAAGCGAGCTGCTCTGTATTTTTTTCTGATGTTTGCAGAGAGTAATTTTTTGAGTAATTTGTCGTGAGTACGCGGTTTTATCGTGTAGCCGGTTTACACATGTAGTTTCTTTATGGTGAGGTTAAGCATTTTTTTTTCGTTGATTCCGTTTCGGCACAATCTTTCATTTCTGAGTAAAATCTCTGGTTTTTCGAATTTGTCTTTCTGTTTGTTTTTTTTTTCACATGCGGTTCTGTCCTGGTGTACGAGTTCACAAGGAATTTCACAATTACAGTAAAAACCCCAGTAGAACCTACATTTTTTAAGTCTGGCAAAAAAGGTTCTTGTATTGTGGGGTAGTTATTGGAAATTTAGGCTTAGCAGGTTCTTAATTTCTATGAAAGAGATATACAGTAGTTGTAGATTACCAGAAAAAATAAATAAACTTGGGTTTGTTCCTTAAATATACAGTATTTATTCTAGACAACTGTATTATGATAAATAAGCCTAACAAAACTGATGACAGAATGTATATGTATCTCTACAACAAGAGTTGAAAAATAAATAAAATAAAATATTTTCTTGTAATATAATTTTGCAATCTCAAAAGTCAAACTCCTTGGTTAAAATGTTTATCACAATTTAACTGTAACCCACATATAAGAAGGTTCCTGCTTGATCTATTTTGGTAAAACATGTTCTTATACTTTTGGGTACTAACATGGATTTCTGTCAGCAGGTTCTTAAACTGACAAGGTTCAACTTCTTACCCGCGGATTTTTACTGTATATTCCCTTTGTATTGTGTCTGTGTTTAATTTTTTGTCCTTGTGTACCATTAAACCAGGACAGAACCCCCTGAAAGTGATAGATTAATCTAAAGCCCCATTCACACCAATGGTTAAACATGTTTAAATGTTGTTTAGTTTAACTATGTTTTTAGCCTCCATCTCGAACGTTCTTAATGTATGACTCAAACTACCTGGAATGATAATAAAAGTCATTAATTTTTAGTAAAGATTTCACTCCAAATATTTCAGGAATTTAGGATGTTTGTTTCTAAACCAGTTTTAAACTAAACAACATTTAAACATGTTTAAGCATTGATATGAATGAGGTATAAGTAAGACCTTATGATTTTTGTCTCACCTCAAACCCTTTTGCTTCCAACAATTCCACTGTCTGGAGTTCAGTGATTATTTGCATGCAACAACAACAATTTTTTTATCCATGGGGTATTGAACTGGCAAAAGTTCTAGCGTTCGAAGAACAGCTAATACACCGTAATTAAAAAAATTCAATAGACTCGTTAAAGTAAGGTGTATATCCTGGAAAACTAAGAAAGCGAGTTACATTTTTCGAACTCTAACTCAAATACTATAATCCACCAGCACAAGGAAATGAAGCAAAAGATGTGCAGGTCTCAAATGAACTTTGATCAACAAGGTTGAGGGATGTTATAACATATCCTGCCATATGGGAATTTATTTTTCACCAAGGTGTTAGATCTGAAAATAAAATCATGGCTTTTAACTCCGGTTTTTCCTTCAAACCAAAGACATTGTAAAAGTTCAGAGGTTTGCGATGAACAGCAACTTCTGGTGGGCACTCGTCTCTGTGGGCACCCATAAAACTAATATTGACCCAAAATAATATAGACTGCGTCTGCTAGCCGTCTCTTATTTTTCTTTCTTAGTTGAGTGAGCATGCACATGCTCACTCGACTAACTAAAAGAAAAATAAGAGACGGCTCGCAGTCTAATAAAAATATTGATTACTACACTTGCCATGACCACAAGGAAAGATTTTCAAAGTTCTTTTAGCTCTCCATGTTTATATTGAACAACAGTTGCAAGTATATACAAGAAATGCACACCAGATTGAAAAAAAAAACAATATTATTTATTGTTATATTTTGTAGTCATAATTTGATAAATATCTATGACCTTGTTTTTTAAGGCCTTCTTATACCAAGTCCTGTAACAATGGTGGTATCTGACATCAATTTGCAACAATTATCTTGTGAGTTGTCTCTCATGTATGAATATAAAAAAGATTATTTCACTGCGAGGGAATCTCAAGATTTTATGATTTACATAAATGTGGGCTTATGCACAGGGGCTGCATTTGTCCTGATCCATGTTTGATGTTTAATATGCGGTGGTATATAATAAATTGATAGATATATTTGATGTAATTACCCCTTTTTGGCTGAACATTTGTATCTGAACATTTCTGATTTTTATTTGGGATATGTAAAGTATAAACAACATTTGGCACAATTAAGTATCGAACATCATGTACTTGTACAAAAAATTTAGTCCACATTTAGCCTACTCACACTGATTAAAACTGATTTCACAGACATGATTTGAATCAGTTAAGCTTAAGTTATTTCTAGATGAGAGTCATGAATGAATACATTGCCTGTGAAGAAAACTAGAAACAAACGCGAAACATTATACCTAAAATTACAAGGGCCGAATAAGTCATTACCATCTATACAGTAACCCTTCGCATCCGTAGGCAATTTTCAATGTGTGGTTGCCATTTTTACTAGGTTGTTGCCATCTATGAAACTTTGCCTGAACATCACTTACATGTTGTAGTTTTAAGGAAAATTGGTCTTGATTTCGAAAAAAATCGGCAAGATACTGAAAACTAAGCATAAATACATGTACTTACATTCGATGCCCGTCAAGATGGCGGCGACGTCTTCGAAGGCCGTTTGAAACTCTCGTTATTTTATCACAAAACATCCGAAATATTGCTCGAAACTTACCTTGAAGACACAAGAATGATCTTTCTTCAAGATGGCTTGCTTGGAAGTTCCGGGTATTGAACGAGGGGATCTGGGACAGCTTTCGAAAAACCTCCCTTTTTTCTCGCGATTATTTTTAACGATTTTTGCGTATTTTTAGCGGAACAATAGAATCGTGACGTAACCGCTTCTGCCAAAACTGACATACTCCCGGACTGGTTAAGAGGCTCCCGAGGGAATAAGTGGTCGCGTTGGGCGAGAAAACTGTCACTCAGACAACGTTTACACTAGAGGAGATTTTTCCGGATTCATAAATTTTTCCGGATTTATTAAATTTAGGGTATTCGGATTCGCAGCCGTTTATACTAAAGGGTATTCGGATTCGCAACCGTTTAAACACATCGATAAATCCGAGGACATTTATGTGGGAACGGTTACAAAGAAGGCGAAAAAGTATCCGGATTCATGGGAACAACTGTTTACACTTCAAAACATTGCGGATTTACAGTAATCGGATACAAAGTATTCACTTTAGATTTCGGATTCAAAATCTCCGGAGACGCGACCAAACCCGGGGACGTTTTTATTTCGGATTCATCCACCTGCGTGTAAACGGCAAAACGAATCCGGTACCAAAATGTTGCGGATTCGTCACGAATCCGGAAAAATCTCCTTTAGTGTAAACGTAGTCTCAAAAGAAACACGAGATCGTTTGTAAACTTGTAAACAATACGACCAACAATACGAATCTTGTTTGGAAGAAGTGTAGCAGCGCTCAAAAATAAGGGATTTAACTTCTTCACTTTAAAAGGAGAACAGGAAAGTGCATTGCGCCATCTGAATTCCAGCACATGAAATATTTCTCAGAATCCCAGACGTTCTGGCGAATGCGTAGGCAAACAACTTGTCAATGAATTCGTCATTCAATGCGTAACGTTTTGAATAACACGTCTTGGATGAGTTGAATCGCCTTTTAATAAGCTTCTTGGTGGTTTGCCTGGGGAGGCAGCGGATGTTTGTTTTCTCTTCACGAGGAGCTGTACCCGTGAGCGGCGAAGCCGTACGTAAGCGATCGAGCGACTCGAAATCGGCTGGCTTCTAATCGGTTGTCTATCTTGTCGTTTGGTTTTGTCGATTTGTTCTGAATTATTGTTTTCTTTCTGATCAGAATTATTTTTTTCTGACTCTTTCGGTCAGTTCTAAATTCGACGGCGGGTTTGCGATCAGAGTTAACATGTGCGGTGCATGTCCTAGGGTCCCAGAAATGCTGGAATTATCTCCCTGACAGCTGAATGACGAAGTCGTTCGTGATTTGAAACGTTTATGAATTAATTTTCGTTTCCAGCGGCTTCACTGATTAGAATTATTTTCGCCTACGAGTTGTGTGACCCAGACCGCTGAAATTGTGTGTGTAAACACACACGGCGAAGCGAAGAGCGACTCTTACTATAAATTCCCGGAGTTAAGACGGCTCCTATTTTCGTTTTGCATGTCTCGCCAACATGGTTTTTGCTAGAATCTTCTGAAAGTGCCGAGGAAACGGAACTAAACATGTCACATAATTTAATCAGCTTTCTTCCACACGGAGAGCACATAACTTCGGAAACTCTTCAATTTTCTCAACAGATATCCCGATCTGATGAAGACTTCGAGCTATTGTTCGGCCACAGTCATTTTCCCTCGCAGACGGCTTGAATAGATTCATGAAAGACCATGGTTTACAGGAAAAGTGCATTTCGACTAAATGAAGTTTAATTTATCTGAAATAAACGTAAATAACTCACATTTCAGTAGTCCTGTGTCTTTTCTGTTCGTTTCAACCCATATATTTTGTGGACAAAGCTTGCAGAACGCTGCGTACGATTCATAAATAGGTGGTTTTCACGTTACGTCATCGCCGCCATGCTGGTGGACATAAACAATAGTCCTCTCATTAGCTCCTTTTGTTCGTCCACCAGCATTTGTTCGTTTCACTATTGTTATCTATGTCTCTAGAGATTGGTTGCAAACCACCTATAGCGCCAGCATTAGTCTTGGTAACCAAACGTTTTTTTGTTTTGAATCGCAGGCGCGGGCGCTAAGCAAATGATGTTATCTCACAAACCCACTGGGTAGGAAAGAAATCCTAACAGTCGTGTGAAGCTCGTAAGACGCATCTGTACCCATCTCCATACATGGGTGGAAAACCTGTAAACTAGCTCTCAAGCTAAGTGTATATCCACGTTAAATAAAGTATGTTATGTCATGTTATGTTATGTGACTGGATTGTCCAGGAGCTGAATTTGTACGGAGGGCTTTTAACTTCAAATAGAGGAAGGAAAATTAACCGTCGTATGTTCACTTTCCCCACAAAACCTATAATGTTATTATCATTTGACGTTGTTGTTTTGCAGGTAACGGCAAGGAAATGTACCAAATGTAAAACGCACGTGCAGAGGCATTGTTTTCGCTCATTAAACCCATTGTTTTGTGCCATTCTCGCTGTCGTCGTGGTCGCGGTTGCTTTTAGTTCTTGCTTGTTTGTTTATTAAGCCTGGTTTCCATATAATCGCGACGATCGCAGCGATCGTCGATCGTAACGATTCTTGCGATCCTTGCGATCGCTGTGACCTCAGGTTTCCATATGATCGCTGCGATCGCAAGGAAACGTCGAGTAGGCCTGGATCCGATAAACTTTAAGTGCATTATGGGATACAAAGCTTTGGTGTGCAATGCTTTCTGGGACTCCACTCGCAAGAGTGGTTTCCATATAAAAATCTCTCGATCGCAAAGATCGCAAGGATCGCAGAGATAGCAATTTTTCTATCTCTGCGATCACAATCGCAAGGATCGCAAGGATCGTAACGATCGCAAGGATCGTAACGATCGCAAGGATCGCAAAGTTTTTGGTTTCCATATGATCGCAAGGGTCGCACAACACTTTTTTCTGCAATCGCTGCGATCCTTACGATCTTTGCGATTATATGGTAACCAGGCTTTAGGGAATTTAAGGTTGCGTTCGATTGACCCTATTCCGGAATAAGAATATATTCTGGATTATTCCAGAATAGCCATTCCATCCGAAGATGAATAAAACGATTATTCCGTTTCTGGAATAATGCCCGCTATATAACACGCAATTGACGTTCAATATCACGTTTGTAATAGACATTAAAAAAAACACTTGCATTTCTTCGTACAAGGAAATGAGGAGAATCGTTCTCTTCCCGACTCCAGGAGTATGCTTTTTTGAGTAACAACTCATTTTCTTCCCACATCGTCGCCGGCACATGGTTGCCGGCGGTAGCTATTTGTTTGTTGTTTTTTTTAAAAAAAAGGCCGCGAGGCGAGGACGAAGTGACGTTATTATTCTGGATTATTCCAAGCATTCTGCTCCCTAGTGCAGAATGTTTGGAATACATTCCATGTATTCTGGAATCGGAATAGCGACTCAATCGAACGGTCATTCGAGGTTATTCCGTTTATTCTTATTCCGGAATAAGGTCAATCGAACGCACCCTAAGAGTTTCATAATAAACAAACAACGAGAACTACACGAAAAAAATAGAAAATGCTATTACTCTATGGAGAAGTTGGATAATTTGCCTCATTTCGGTATTGTAACTTGAGAAAAGACTGCGGAGTCCGTTATCAAGCTTATTTACTTTTGAACAGTGATCTTGCGATTTTGACAGAGTGTTTCAGCGTGGATAAAAGAGCCGAAAAGCGGCAAAGAAAACGAGACAACAGGCCAAGATGCAGAAGAAGCCCGGTGGATTTTTAATTCTTTCCCGGCTTTAAAAATAGGAAAGAAACATCTTCCGGTGAGAGTCACAATTTTGTCACAGTTTTATTATTTCTAGCAGGGGGTTGGACATTGTCTTTTCGACCCAGCGATTGGCCAATAGCCCATATCTCCTAGCAACGGCCGAACCTTCTCCCACCCAGTTATTTTTAGTGGTAACACCGTGCGCTTAGCTCCCCGCTTAGCTCCCGCGCCTGGGATTCGAAGAAAACGCTCGGTTACCAAGACTTAACCAATGCTGGCGCTATTTAAAAATCCTTAACGCAGCGTTTTGCAAGCTTTGTCCACAAAATATACGAGTAGAAACGATCAGTAAAGACACAGGACTACCGAAATGTGGGTAATTTACGTTTATTTCAGATAAATAAAACTTTATTCAGTCGAAATGCACTTTTCCTATAGCCCATGGTAAGACATAAATCCAGACCTCGTCGTAACGCACGGCCCATAAAAACTATTTTCTTTGCACAAACGACGGATAATATTATGATTTTCGTCGTCTCGTTTTCTTCCGCGATTCGATTTGGATCGTAATTCACCGCCGCTCTGATCTCGACCAACATGTTGCAGAATTTCCCGCAATTTGCACTTCGCGCGATGGGATATGTTTCCTGTCAAAATTTTTGACAGATCACGCAGCGCTGACAAGTAATTGGATAGGGGGCGGGAAACGATTTTCGGGGGCCTCTCGGGCAGGCGCTCTTTTTCTCCTCGTGCGCCCCGTTCTTTCTTGCGCCCATATTATTTCCATGCGCCTGCTACGTAGGCTAAATTCTGTATTTTTTGGTCGTCATTCAGTTTCAGTGAAATGCATTCACACGTGATTTTCCGTGCGACAGTGCGTTTGTCATTAATTTCTTTAAAACAATGTATAATAAAACAATTATTAGATTCGGTTTTTGTGATATCCGGAATAATCAAGATCTCGGTAAATATTATCCGGATATCCCAAAAACTTCATCAAATAATTGTTTATAGTTTTGCCCGAGTCTACCGAAGTCTAATTGAGTTTTAGGTCTTTCAGATACGACGTGGCGAGGAGCCCAAAAGGAGCGAAACAGCTGTCCGCGTCTGATCTATTGTTTCGTAAGTCAAAATGGCAAAAAATCATACCCTGTATTAGACCAGAAGGCAAAACATATATATATCCAAGTTCATATCAAATCTATACCAAGTTTCAGACCAAAGTCACTCAAAACTATAGAGTAATAAAGTTGGGGTAGTTTCCCCGCCCAAACCCCGCGGATATGCCTTGTTAATGGTTTGCCATCAGGCGATGGTTTACTGTTTGTATAAGTTCAGTGCAGTTGTGTGCAACTGTACCTCTTTTCCAACCATGTAGGTTTAGCTGCTTGAACATGTCTGAGTTTCCCATTGACAGTTGATAAGAGACAGAACTTTGCAGTCTTCATTTACAGCTGTCGATAACGTTCTGTTTGTATTTGTACAAAAGCTTATCTCCTCTGTTTGTTTCCCTTTTCAGGCCAAAAAACGTCGCTTTTTAGGCACTAATCTTCGAAGTGTTAAATCGATCTATTTTATCTGAGACCATTCCTATCTTTTAACTTATCTCAAAATACGATAAATAAATCCTGGCGTGATCAATCCTTAAAATTGATATCATTGGACAAAATTCGATACTATCGATATTAAATAGTCAATCGATTGATATCGTAAATCGATGACCAATCGATGGCGAAAAGATTTAAGATTTAGATAACGTGATTACTGATCCAGTCTGCAGTCACAATTTTAACAAATACGGTTAACTTTTCTCGTGTAAATTAAAAGATCGCGAAAGAAAATGTATTGCAGAGAGGTTAATTAAACACATACTCATATATTAAAATGTAATTTCTGGCGTTTGAGTAATGGCAATGCGAATTAGACAGAAATTGATATTTCTACAGCACGAGACCAGTAGGGGCTGAGTTTGAATGTTACAGTTTATGATGTGTATCATGCTGCCTATATAAAAGTCAAAGGTTGCTACGTGGTTTATTTATTTACATTTATTTTTACGCGGTTTAAAAAAGAAATACATCAAGTAAATAAAATACTAATCTAAACATTACTATAATCATTAGCTAAACCTGTTTTCCATGAATGCCGCGTCTCTAATTTATAAAATTAAGATTCACTAATCTCTTAATTAAATTAATTGAGTGATTTTGTCTCCCTAAGATTACAGGGTAGGCTGTCCCAGAGAGCTGGATAAACCTATTTTTCAAATAGTTAGTAGGTGGAAGAGGGACAACCAGTTTGTTTACAGAGTCCCTTAAAGAATAGCGCGTTCCATTGCGTTTAAGAAATTTAGATGATAAGTATTCGGGAACAAGACCATTCAAAGATTTATATACCATTAGGGCTTTCTGAGTTTGATGCTGAGTACACAAATCTTTCCATCTGAGTTGCCGTATTAGGCACTTGGCATCAGCACCATAACTCGAGGAAGTTAGCACGCGAGCGGCACGGTTCTGAAACTTTCGTAGCCTGTCTGACAAAGTTTACAGCAATTACCCAAGACAAGATTGCAGCAGTCAAAATGAAGTTGTTCAATAGTGTTGTATATATAATGTAATGTAGCTGGTGGAACAAAAGGCCTAATTCGTTTTATGGCACCAATCCCAGAAGCAATCTTTTTAGACAATTTATCAATGTCATCAATTTGAGTTTGCCACGTTAGGTGTTCATCGATAAATATCCCTAGCGATTTGACAGAGGAGACTTGATTTATTGGAACATTATCTATCGAGAGCTCAAGTGTATCCGACAGAGTGCTTAATTTTTCTCTGGAGCCAATCAACATAAACTCAGTTTTAGTCGTGTTCAAAGTAAGTTTGTTAGAAGTAAACCATTTGCTTAGATTACCTAAATCTTGAGTTTAGATTAGAGAGTACAGAGTTCAGATCAGCGTCCGCATACATACATCTGTATGTGATGTGGGTGTCATCAGCATACAATCCTAGGCTGACAAGATGATAAACGGTTAGGCAAATCGTTGATGTAAATAAGAGGTGAGGCATTCTAGGCCTGTATATGGCAAGCCGATTGTAACAAAATTCAAAAATGATTTCTTATTTAATTCAATACACATTCTAAATATTCAATTGGACCATCTCGAGGAGGGTAAAAGACTATGGTTTACAAGACTTGTGTGGTTTTAGTCATCTATCTACTGTGCAGTTGGACAGTTTAATCATGGACTACATTAACAAACATGGAACAACTTCGGGACAAAGTTACATTTCTGGCTACAAAAAATCTCTGGGATATCGTGTTCAGCGAAATAGAATCAGAGAATGCTTGGCAAGGTTGGATCCACTCAAAACTCTGCATTAAGAATGATGGGGTCAACAGTATTCCGCAGAGTCTATAGTGTGCCTTGGCCAAACTCGTTTTGGCACCTGGACGGCCACCATTCACTAATAAGATGGAAGTTGGTCATTCATAATCATGGGTGTATCGATGGATTTTCTAGAAGAACAATGTTCCTTAAATGTATTCCAAATAACCTGACAGAAACTGTTACAATTAATTGAAAATGCAGTAGAGAAAGATGTGTTGTCATGTCTTTTACCCTCCTCGAGATGGTCCATCTTGTAAGAACCTCGGTTGATATTTCAAACCTAGGTCGTCCTGGGGAAGGACTTCCTCGAACGAAACAGCAATTTTTTGCAACTGTTGTTAGAGAAAAAGATACTGCTGATACGAGCTGCTTCATTGCAGAAACGATCTATGCAAAAACATATGACAGCGAATTGAGATGTTCCAGATCATTTCCATCAATACTTGCGTTGTCATCTCGTAGGCTTAGTTATCTAAACAAGCCAAGGGCTCGATCGACTACAACCTATGTGTTTTTACTGTGCTCAAATCTTCGTTTTTTCACGGCAAATAGACTGCTTTCTCCAACACAGAATTTAGAAACGTCGGTAAGTCTTCTAAGTTGAAAGACTCATTCTCTGATCCCATTATCCCTTCAATGTATCATAAACAACCACAGTACTTTTCTGCACCCACATGTACATTGTATTTCATTATGGCGTCGAACAAAGCTGAGAAGGCCCTGTGAACAAGATTGATCACGTTCTCGTTCCCAGATTCTCCCTGATCCGTGTTGGTGCTGGAATTGGTGCCAGTTGAATAGACCAATTCCGATATATTAAAATTCATACTTGGCTCCGAGGCTTAGGGGAATAAAACAAAAGAAATCACATCGAGGTTCAGGTATGAATAATTTATTTCTTTTGTTTTATTCCCCTAAGCCTCGGAGCCAAGTATGAATTTTAATATATCGGAATTGGTCTATTGAATGAACGATTGAATAATAATATGCAGTGAATTGAATGAACGATGCATTAAAATGAATGAACGATTGAATTGAATATGCATTGAATTGTCTGAAATATGCATTGAATTGCGTCTTTAAAATGTTATTGAATTGAATGAACTATCGATTTAAATCTTTAGAATGTGCATTGAATTAAATAAGAAATCATTTTTGAATTTTGCTGCAATAGGCTTGTCATACCTGCAATAGTCGCATTAATGTTTTTTATTTCTAAGAGGATATGTTTTATTTTGCTTAGCTTTATAATGTAAAGCCTCGTAGGATGGGCTTGTATTGTTTTGTAAAAAATGTATCAGACCGCTTCAGATAATTTTAAGCTATATAGAAAATGTTTATCCTATCAAGCGGATTTCATGCCAACTACACTTCCTTTCACTCCTTGTTACTTTCAGTTTTTTTTGAAACCAAATTCGAGTGTGTCAGTTACTTATGAAACCAATTTTAGATTAAATTAATTCCGAATTATTTCCCATTCCACGTTGCTTGTTAACTGCACGTCCTAGCGTTGGAAATTTTTTAAACGTTTATCTACTTTCTTTTTATTTCATAGGCGGCAATAATTTGTAATTCGTGTGTGCTTCTGGCGGTTTTAAAAAATGCACAGCTATGAACAATCCCCAACTTGTTTATTGCAACTCTGGCAATTTCCGACATCCATCTTCCACTGACGAGTTCTACACAATCCGTTACAGTGACAGCTCTTGGTCGGAATCACGCATTGAAATAATGACACAAAAACACTGCGTTAAAAATATTTTAATGTAAGCTCAACAGCATCTTTACGTCGATGAAATTCGGCGGAAGTTTCGTCAAGAAGTTCTCTGTTTCTTTTAGCTAGATCCGCCAATAAACTAAAATCCTAGCTTGAAAGATGGGACGTACATCTATTTAGCCTACATTTTGAGGTTTCCAGAATTCAAATCGTTCACTGTAAATACGTTTCGTGTCTCTCCTGCCACCTTACGGCAGTTGTTCTCGCAGCTATAAACACCAATCGGCTTACTAAGCTCGTAAAAAAATTCTTCCATCTCTCTTTTGATCGCAGTTGTCTCAAGAACACATCGGAAAGGTTGAAAGAAAAAATCCAAGTAGATTACAAATTATGAGTGTTGACAGTGCTATTGATGTCCATGCTAAAATATTTCGTTCCGTTTATTAAAAGATTGCAGGACATGCACAGTCAACGAAATCAGCTCAGTTGTATTGTCGTACAAAATTACAGCAGCAAAACAAACGACCGGTGACGGAAAATGCATCGTCTTTACCTTCTTGTTGCTTTCAGAAATTTTTGAAACCAACTTTAGTTAAAGTTATTTCAGAAATTTCCGAATGAGTATTTGGTAGATGCAATTATCTTAAAAATGAAAAAAAATATATACATAATTGCTCTTAGTAAAGAAACCAACTTAGCTGGCAAAAATTCTATTTTGAAAAACATGTATCAGACCGCTTTAGATATACCAAGTTACCGTATTTATTCGATTAAGCGCCCACCTCGAATAAGCGCCCACCCTGTTGGCAGGAAAAGTTAATAAGCGCCCAGCCTCGAATAAGCGCCCACCCCACCCCTCTGGCAGGCAGCACCAGAGAGTTCGCTAATTGACCTTTGTGACAATGAGATTGAAATTAACTAAGTACTACTAAGAGACTTCCCCGAGGACCCAGTTTTCCGAAGTATTTTAAAGAAACTTTCAATGAACCGATTAAAATTCAGCTTTGGTTTTGTTATTATTTATTGTTTTGTTGCAAAATAAACTTACTACTTGCTGCAAATGGTGAAAGTTTAATAAGCGCCCAGCCTCGATTAAGCGCCCACCTCGAATAAGCGCCCACTCTCAAGGTCCAAAAATTTAATAAGCGCCCAGGGCGCTTAATCGAATAAATACGGTATATAGAAAGTGTTTATCCTTTCAAGCGAATATCATGCCAACTACACTTCCTTTCACTCCTTGCTGCTTTCAGTTTTTTATGAAACCAAATTCGAGTGTGTCAGTTTCTTATGAAACCAATTTTTGATGAAATTATTTCCAAATTATTTCCGATTCAACATTGCTTGCCAACTGCACGTCCTTTCACTTTTTGTTGCCTCAGAAAAACAAGAAGATTATAACCATGTGAATCTGCGGCTATAAAAGCTGGCGGTAACAAGATACTAGGTATCACATTCAATGGAGCAAAAGTAAAACGCACTCATGATCAATTAAACAATTGTGAGAACTGAAACCCGGCTTCTGAGTCTGAGCAGCTGCCTTGTAACGGACCACTGACGTTTAGTTGAAGGCAATGTCTGAAGGTTTCACGGAATTGAGTGAAGAGCTGAAAGACAGAGGGCTAACGTTGGTAATTTTTGAAACGTTCCTCTACTCTCTTTTCATTTTATTGGCAATAACTGGTAACTCCTGTGTGCTTCTGGCGGTTTTTAGAAATGCACAGCTACGAACAATTCCCAACTTGTTTATTGCAACTCTGGCAATTTCCGACATCCTTCTTCCACTGACGAGTTCTCCACAATCCGTTGCAGTGACAGTTCTTGGTCGTTGGCCATTCAAACAAGATGTTTGCCAATCACAAGGCTACTTTGTTATAGTTCTAGCCTGTTCAACTTTGCAAATTTTAACCCTGACTGCAGTGAATCGATTTTATAGAATGGTGCGACCAGCACAATACAAAAGCGTTTTTACAAAACCGAAAACCTCAATCATGATTGCACTCTGTGTCGGATTAGCTTGCTTGGAGCCCTTGCCGTATTTTCTTTCAGGCAGACGCTACGTGTTTCATCCTGGTAAGATGTTTTGTTTTCAGACGAGAGAGATCTCCGTTCCAAATTTCATTGTCTATTTGTATGTTGGTGTTCCAACAATAACCCTGAGTATTTGCTATTTTCGTGTCTTCAAGAAAATGAAAATTCATCAACGAACTGTTTTAAACAATTTGGCTCAAGGTTCTCGGTCGTCTTTGGTCAACATCATTACTCACAAGGATATTAAAGTAACCAAGATTCTCTTCATTACTGTGATTGCCTTCTTCGTTTGTTGGACACCAATTGTTGTCGTAGATTTCGTGGACACGTTTCGAGGAGAAGTCACGTTTCCAAGACAGGTCTACTTTTTGTACCTCCTTCTGGGGAACATGTCAGGAGTCATAAACCCTTTTGTCTACGGAGTTTTAAATGGCAACTTGAGGAAGGAATTTAAGAAGATGCTTTGCTTAGGGAAAAGACATCGAAAGATCGACCTTAATGCCCAATCTGATACATCTTATTCGTTGCAAATGCGACAGAAACAAGCTCCTAACTTACGGTCAGATCATCGCTATTAAAATGACAGCTCGGCAGTGGGCCGATAGCAATTTTTTAAAATTGACGTATCGTTTATTATGTATATAGGGTTTATCGCACGTCTGCAAATTTATATTAAATCATGAATGTTTTTTATATTTTTTGTTTCATGTTGTAGGAGCATACAGCAGCCTTCAATCTTAATCTTCTGTCGCCCAGACGTTTGGTTAAGTGATTTGTGGATTTACTTTTCCAATAGTTGTTTTTTATAATAGGAGTAATGCATGGTCGAAGAACTCACGTATGATATGGAGGGAGTTCAGATCGAGATCTAGTTGAGTTTAAATTAATTAAAGCTCAATTCAAGAGGTTTTTGTTTCTGGGCTCTGTAACTTACTAAAATTGAATTTCCATGGCCAGAAATCTCGGACATCGAATTTCGTGCGACTTACATTCAGGCCGGCGTCGACAAAACCTGGATCGGATCATCGGAACGGACCACGGATCGGATCATCGGATCGGATCATCGGATCGCATCATCGGATCGGATCATCGGATCGGATCACGGAAAGAAATGGAAAGAAAAATAAAAAAAAAAAAAGAAAAAAAAAGAAAAAAAGAAAAAAAGAAAAAAGAAAAAAAAGTAATAATAAAAAATAATAATAAAATAATAATAAAATCATAATAATAAAATCATTAAACAAAAGCGTGACACAAAAGTAAAAGTGTCTGTCGTACAGGTAATTCATTCAAAAGTTACGTTTTATTTGGGGGAGGGGGTGATTTTTTGGCTTGCGTGACAACCCAAAGGAATGTTGCGCAATGCTCTATAGAGAGTATTTTTACTTTACAAGTCGCATTGTTAAAGTAATTTTACTTTACAAGTCAAAGTAATTTTACTTTACATCGCTGGAGTAATTGTACTTTACAAGCCGCATCGCTGGAGAAATTTTACTTTTCAAGCCGTATCGTATCGTAATTCACTTTAAACATCGTATCGCTGGAGAAATTCTACTTTACAAGTCACATCGCTGAAGTAATTTCACTTTAAAAGTCGAATCGTTGCCATCATGGCCTCTCGGCTGGACAAGGTAATATGTTTCTTTGTAATGTGATCAGTGTTCAGTTTGCATGATTTTTTTTACTGTGATCAGTGTCCAGTTTGTATGATTGAATGCATATGTTTAAACTCTATTTACATTTACTGTTTTCAGGATGGAGGTGACAGCAGAAAAAGAAAAGCTAGGTAAGCAATTTTACAGTGTAAGACAATATTTACTTTTATGAAAGTTTTGGACAAGGTAATTAGTACGAACTGAATCGCTCAAACTGGTACAGTAAATATCACGATTCATTTTCGAGAAAGAAAATTTATTTCACTGATCATAATCTAGGGTACATGGAAGAGAAAAAAGGGAGAAATGTGTGTTCCTGGAAAGTATCCCTACACCGCTGATGGTCAGTGAAATTTCTGACTGGGTGGGGGTCCAAAAGGGAGACGTTTCCAAAATTAGATGTGGGGATGGGGGGAGAGGCCGATTGTCCAGAGGGTTTTGAAAAGAGACAGATCGTAAAACACTTAATAGTTTAAAAAGGACATGGACTGGGAAAGATAATTCTATTTTTAATTTCCCAGTTTATTTCATCGCTGTCATCGCTCGCTGACTCTTGTTGGTAGCCCCCCCCCCGGGGGGGAAGGGGGGGGGGTAACTAAGCCAAAGTTTGGGTAGGGGGTGTGCGCCCAGGCTATGAAACCTTGAACCTGTTTATGACAGAAATTTCGCACTTACCCACCCTGTTTTAAAAAGCTATTTTCAGAGTAGGTGTGGGTCTATTACCTAATATTAGCATTGTTTTTGTCGGACGCAAGGTCGGATGGAACTGCGGGTAATCCCCAGTGTATTACGTCATGTCTCGTTTCATACGCTTCATAACAATGTCACGCTACGATGTCTTATTCACTGCAGTGATATGATGCCGCTAAAACCCAAGTTAATGATTATCAAAAGCTTGAAACAAAAATAACCAAAATTAACATTATGATGTTGCGTATTTACTGACTCTTACAACTGCCTCTGTGAGCCCTTTCATTGCTTTTGATATATATTGGCCAATTTCGTGCCTTCTGTTATTTCCTGCTACACGGGCGATCTACGATCTCGCAGTCTGTAGTTTCAAATCGTTTTAACCGAAAATAAACGCGTTGTATTTGAAGTCGAATATACGATCGGATCTCACGAAAGGTATAGGGCCTAGGGACTTTTGTAAAAAAAATATCTTGGCGGTTCCGGAAATGTAATTTCAGGGGTAAAGCGACCCGGGGTGGGGGGTGATGGGGAATTAAAACCATGGATATTTTCTGGAACCACACAGCGAGAGAGTCAGTTAGTAGTCTCACTTGTGCCCCCTTGTTCGTAACCTGCGATCAGGCACTCTTTTTTTCGGATCGCGAGAGCGAGAGTGCGAGTACGCGAAAGTCGTGGAAGGGCGCGGGGAGGAAAAAAAGAACGCCTGATACAATTACTTAACAAACCGTCTGCGGCCCCCAAATTAACGACTTCTTTGAAAAATCTGCCATTGTTCAGTGCTTCCATAAACAATGTTGTAATTGACTGCCTCGATTTCTTTATAGATTTTAACGGACTCCCCGATCGTGCCAACACTGATTCCGTAATCCGTGTTTTGCACGAAAGCAACCTGTTGTTTCGGACTGACAACAATAACCGAGGTTTCTTAAGCACTTGAAAGGTGCCGATAGATTGCAATCCCCGGGGGGGGGGGGGGGGGGGGTACTCCCTTATAAGGGCTTAATGGGGACGTGCGGCCAGCCAGGGTATGTTTTTCGGGATTTTTGTCTTAAACAGGGTATAGATTTTATCATTTTTTGTGTTAATCAGGGTATCGATTGTAAAGAGCTCCTCGTGACTCTGTTGATCAAGCTGTAAAAAGTTTTGTGATTGCAAATGGATTAAACCTGGATTAAATAAGCAAGAGTTTTGCTATTTATTATTGTCTTACACACTCATACACTCGTTTCAGACCTTTTCAGTCGCGCGCTCTCTCAGAGGACTCACGCAAAAATACGGACTGTTATGCAGTCTAGGGTATGAGGGGCCGGGCCGCACCTCCCCACCCAAAGATATATCGAGTACCGCCCCCCCCCCCCCCCCCCCCCCCCCCCCCCCCCCCCCCCCCCCCCCCCCCCCCCCCCCCCCCCCGGGATTGCAATCTTGCCAAGTTCCGTCTAAAAGACGGATAAACGTCTTGACCCAAACAAATAATTTTTCTCATGCACTCTTTTTGTTATTCCTTCAAAGATTTGTGATTAGAATCTCGAAGAGACAAATTGAAAGCCGACGAGAATTCGCTTTCGATGTCCAACGCGACAGCCACAATAACAAACTAGTGTCTGAGCGAGCTTGCTTCAGACCGGAAGTAAGGATTTTTTTTAAGCCAGGTAACCAATCAGAATGCAGCCCATTGTTTTTACATCCAATCAGAAAAATGGCAATTTTTTCCCTCCCCGCGGCCTTCCGCGACTTTCGGGTAGTCGCGCTCTCGCACTCACGCTCGCGCTTCTCGCGCTTTGAAAAAAGAGTGCGTCATCGCAGGTTACCATGTTCGGTGAGAGGGACTCCTAGCAGTAAACTTAATTAGTTTCTTCGATTAAGAGCAGGACCGTTCTAAAATATTAAATATTATATCTAATATTATTAGTATCTTAATTATTATATTATTGCTATTATTTTTTTAATATCAAGTGGGGTGCCTCGCATGGGTCCTCGCGTCCCGTTCGCACCTCCCTTTTGACCTCATTACTTTATTATTGTTATTAATTTATTTAGTATTTCTTTTTTCTTTCTTTCTGCATGTATCTTAATTATTAATGTAATGGTAAATAAAGTTGTTAACAAAATAAAAATAAAGATAACTTCTACCAACTATCCCCCCCTCTCCAACTCTCATCTTCGAGTTCTGATTATGTTTTAATTCAATTTTTTAACAGCGTGCAGCACCGAAGCTCAAAGTTTCTGAAAGAGGTAAGTAGTCCTTTGTAACTGTTTTATGAAATACTAGCCTGCTCAGACAGTCAACCGCACGTCGCTGACTCGCAAGCGAACTCGTTCCTCTTGAAATTCAGGCCAATAAACAACAAGAAAGAAATGAGGGGAATTTGGAGCAGGGAAAATAATTACGTAAGATACGAAGCTCGTCTTCTTCGCCTGCTCCATTCTCTGAAATAGAAAGCCGATATTCTCAATTGCAGTCGAAATCACCCTATAAGGTACCATAATATCGTTTGATAGGCGTGGCTAAAATATATTTTACCCATAAGAGTAACCAGTTTCAAACAACACATATAAGACATGAGTCATGGTAACCCTACCTCCCCGCCCCCTCCCTGGAGCACTGACCTGCAAACTAGTCAGTTGTAATAATTATTTCTGCCTTGTAAGCTAACAACGTACACGGAGAGATTTGGGGGAATTTTTATAGTCGTCGGCATAAACTAAAATATGCGTGTATAAGTTTGCATGCATTAATTTGACACACACAAATTTAAACTCATAGCCCAAAGCATGACTCGTCGGCTAATAATATTAATAAGTAAGAAGCGGTAAAGAAATCAAGTGACGAACGGAAAATGCATTTTCTTTGTAGGATGACGATGTTATAGATTTGACTGAAAGTCCGATTAAGAGCGACGACGACCGAAAGTATGGCGATATATCAAGTACAAGTAGTAGTGAGTTAGAATCTCAACTAGATGATGCAAGAGATCAGCTCCTTTACTTCAACGATGATAAAGACGTGCCGATATTCCGCAGTGGTAAATGCACCTATACGACGGAAGAAATCGTGAAAATCTTGTGGAGTACCACTGCCGACCTAATCAAGTGTAAGAAGGGTGTGAGAAAATGTCAACGAAATGCTGTCTTTTTGATTGACCTGCGCTACACGCCTCTAGAAGATCTTCGTGCTGATGGCCTGCCTCAGTATGACATATATGGAGGTAAACGGACTCTGACCGTAAAGGTAGAAAGACCTGAAGATGGTGATGATGCAGAGGTAATAATCACAAGTCGTTCAAAAGCGAAGCTAAAGGGTAACATGTACCACTTTGAGAGATTGTACCACAGCTGGACCTTGGAAAGCGGAAACAAATTCCACCGGCGGATAATGCATATGAGAGACAGCAGGAATGACATTGTCAACAACGTTGCTTTTGTGCAATATGCTTTTGATGGTAAAGAAGAAAACGTCTGCGAGAAGCCTCATCAAAACACCAAGAAAGGCAAGGCACCAAGTTACACGCGTACAAAAGCATCGGTCGTGAGGAACATTGACACCAATTTGACTTTGATGGGTCCTAAAGAGGCGGTGTTCCAAGCAACGCGGGAAGCAGGTGGTGTTATGAAAGCCGAATCCATGAGCGACCTTCCACGCGGTGCTCGCCAAGGATACTATCGGAATTCAGTAATCAAGGCACCTCTGCCAGCGTATCTTCAGGGCAAAGAAAAGGACGACGAGCTGCTAGACGTTATTTTAAAGATGAAGACCGAAGAGGAACCTTTTGTTCGCAAGGTAACTCTTGAAAAGGAGAACCTTACGATCGTTCTTGCAACCGAACCCCAGTTGGGGGATTTGGCGCGGTACAGCACATCTGAACTGGACTTCTCCATTGTTCAGTTAGATCCTACTTTCAATCTTGGGTCATACGAGTGCACACCGATTTCTTACCGAAACGTAATGCTGAGAAGCAAGAGAAGTGGGGCGTCTCCAGTCAGGCTCGGCCCCGTGCTGATTCATTACCGAAAAGACGAGAAAACGTTCCGCCATTTCCTGCAGACAGTCGTTGATGAGAAGCCCAAGCTCAAAGAAATTCTATCTTGTGGTACAGATGGTGAGACAGCATTGATCAATGCAATCCAAAGTGTGCTTCCTAAAGCTGAGGAAAGAAGTGTGAGATGTTTTCGGCATTTGCAAAACAACATGCAGTCTGCACTTAGCTCGTTTGGGGTGCCGGGGAGACAACGCGATTATATTGACGACGTTTTCGGCAGTATCGACAAGGATGGGATTTACCAGGCCGGTCTACTTGATGCAGAGTCTCCAGAAGAGTTCGACGCTACACTTCAATCTCTGAAGCAGAAATGGGAAGAGAGAGGAGACACATCTCACAAAGTTTACTCCTGGGTTTTAGAACGAGGAGAAATGCTGAAAAAAAGGGCAATCGCCAGTGTCCGGCGAGCTGCAAGACTCCCGTCAATGAGCTCTGCAGTGAACATTCCCGCCCATTTCTTTACAAATGATGCGGAATCAAACAACAACAGATTGAAGGCGAAGAAAGGAAGGAAACCATCCGGATTCATTGGAACCATCGAGGCTGTGAAAAGCATTGCGGAAGAGGAAGAAGAGGAGTTTGCACAAGCCATCGGAGGCGTCTCACAGAAATATGAATTGCGTCCAGAGTTCGTCAACTTTGCCGTCGCCAACTTCATGGAATGGAAGTCGGATGAACGCGCCCATTATCTTCAGAAACTGCAAAAAGCTTCTATGGAAGAGCTATATGCCGCCGAGAGCCCTGAAAGTCTGGGACTGGTACCAGAAAGTGTAGCTAGGAGACAGGAGGTAAGATTGGTGGACATGGTGGAAGACGAATCAGATATGGCACCTTTTCATTTCGACGACAGCGACTTCGAAGAGGAAGAGGAAGAGGTAGAGGAAGAGGTGCCAAATGAACTGATCATTGGCGGTCTTTCAAGTCTTGAGAAAGACGACAGACTGCAACACTTGTCCAGTCGCACCCGCGCAGGACTTATTGAAAAGGCGAAACTGCTATTAAGTTCAAATAGTGTATGGAGGGGGCCGGTCACCAGGAATGGGTCCCCGTCTTTTTCCGTCACCAGCCAATCTGGAAAAAGATCAAATTACGTCGTTTTGGAAAACGCCGGCAAGGTGGAATGTGAGTGCCCCCACTGGAGAGCAACCAGGATCTGCTCACACGCTCTGGCTGTTGCAGCAAAAGAAGACGAGATACCATCGTATCTAAGCTGGTATGGGAAAAGAAAGATGGCCAAGAAGAGAAACCTTACCGATGCCGCCAACATACATGTCAAAACGTCGACCCTAGGCAACAAAGGAAGGCGCCCCAAAAGACAAAGATCGAGAACGGCACCATCGGCAGCTATCGTTGAAAACAGCGGGGATCGATCAAAAAGCCGCCAATACAAGCTGAAGTGGCTTAAGGATACCAAAGCCTTTAAGTGCTTTGGCTGCGAATCTGCCATCCGCATCCCTGGCGAAATCCCTGAGCCACCCAATGACGTCATAGCGTCAACGAATGAGTATCGCTCATTCATGAAGGATGGGAAACTACAAGTTCATTTCGGCCCAACGCATTATCACCTTCGATCCCGATGTATCGTGGCCAAAAATGCAGATTTTAATCCACAGACCCATCTTACCATTACAGACTCGGACAGAAGGTCGTTTCAAGAAGCGCACAAGCACCACCTTCAAAATGAATTTAAAATTTGAAGAAACTTTGACTTTTATGTCAAGGCCTGAAAGCCCGTTTTAGATTAATACCTCCTTTGTTTTGTTGACGTTCCTGTAAAGTTATAATTCGTAGAAAAATTTGCAAAAGCGATTGTAGGCCAAACGAATTATTTTTTTTTGTACTATTGTTCCCGTTAAGTTCAAAAATGAAAAGATATAGCTCGGTTCCCATTCGGTCTCGATCTATTATTGATGTGAGTATCGGGTTGTTCACAGCGCGGTTAACTTAATCGGGGGCTAGCGTCAATTTTGATTCCAGTTAAGTACTTAATCAGTGCAGATTCTTCCAAAGTATTTTCGCCCTCTAGTTTCGACTTTATTTTGTCTTCGCGTGTAGTTTAATACAAGCTTTTGAAAATTCTTGTCACAAGAGCAATTAATTCCTCGGATACGTTTTAGTCCTGAGTAACCGCCTTTCGAATAACCGGGCCCTGGAAAGGGAAGTTTGCAAAAGCAATTGTAAGCCAAACAAATTATTTTTTGTACTTATGTTCCTGTTGCGTTGAAAAATGAAAAGATATAGCTCGGTTCTCATTCGGTCTATTAATAATTATTGATGTGAATTAAATAGATTATCACTAACAGCCTAGTTTTCAAAAGCAATTGTTGGCCAAACGAATTATTTTTTTTGTACTTTTGTTCCTGTTACGTTGAAAAATGAAAAGATATAGCTCGGTTCTCATTCGGTCTATTATTGATGTGGGGAAAATATCAATAACAGCCTAGTTTGCATTTAGTCTATTAAAATTTTTGATAAAAAATTATTTATATTTAAATTATTATTTTCTTAAAAATAACTTAAAATAACTTAAAAATAAATTAAAATTATTCTTTTCTTATGTTTTTGTTTTTGTTTTTGTTTTCTTTCCGTGATCCGATCCGATGATCCGATCCGATGATCCGATCCGTGATCCGATCCGATGATCCGATCCAGGTTTTGTCGACGCCGCATTCAGGCTGTCACGCAATGGTCTCTACCGCTGGTTTTCAATGTGATTTCCGGGCTCATCGTTTTAGGACAGATCGAGTGGTCTAATATATAGTTGTGTATAGTCGAATAAAAGCCGCTGGCTGAAAGTATTGCCAAAACAAGCAATGGCGATCAAATCCCCATGAAATAAGCTTTCGAACCCGATGTTTTGGAAGAAATTTGGATGATTTTCGGCCGAGATATTGCAGAGCGAAGGTCTTGGATTTTAGCCGTGAATGATTTGTTGTATTTTATCATGTTTTAGACCCCAAGAAAATGCAACAGCGACAGATTCCCGAGAGACATTCTGCGGTGTGTCTGAAAGCTTGGCTTCGATAGATTGAAAATCGCAGTGAACAAATTTGAGATTACGGCGAGGTTCGAGCTTCGAGGTATCGATCGACAGTTGGATACGCTATTTTCAGCCTTCCGCCATACTTTCCTCTTGGTGAAATTCATTGTGTACGGTTTTTAACAGCCGAAGTGAAAGGTAAATTTACAAGCTAAATATCAGATTTTTTAGTTTCCAAATAGCGCTTTATCTGTATTTTATGACTCGATTTTGGCAAATTAAGTAGCGTCTTTAGATTTTTTGTTATTTCCTATCAAATATGTTATCTTTGATTCTTTTGTCAGTGGTTTGTAAGGCTTTGACTGGATCTGAACAGTCTGTCTGATATCGTTCCGAGCGAAAGGTATGGAATTCATTTTTGCTATAGATTTTTTAACTAAAATAGCGCTAAAATGTCGTTGAATGATGCTCGATTTTGGCAAACTGAAAAACGACAGTTATTGTTCTTGTATTTTCCGTAAATCAATCGCTTCTCATATAAATGAAGCTTTGTAATTTCGTACGCCATTTTTATTATCGATTGGGAAAAGCCGCTACTGACATGCGGGCTCAAATGTCTGAAATTTTCGGCCATGCTTTATCTTTGCAATCTTAATTTAATTCTCCTGCGAGTTCTCTTGATTAAAATTTTTGGCCTTTTCTTATCGAAGGAAAGGTGATGGCATTGATATTGCTTTCTTTTGTTTAAAGTAGTAATAGGGTCCAAAGCATTAAAAGAAAACTATGTTACAGAACACTGAATTTTGTAAGTTACAGGGGAAAGTTGGTGGAATGTCAGAAGTGGGAGGTTGTGCAAAACACATTAAATATTAGTTAAGAATATAATGTTTATTCCATGTAATAAATTCATCCAAACACTGGAACGTTTCAAATTTTTTTAAGGTGTGACATACAGCAGCCTTCGATCATTAAAATGAATTTTGTGCACCGATATTTGGTTGAGCTACACGAATAAACGGTCATAGGCGCGAAATATGTTGCTGCGCGTCGCAATTCACCTTGGCGAAGCTGATCATGAATGAAAGTTCACCTTGGCAAAGCTGTTCAAACCGCTCGATCTGCATAAGCACAGTCAATTTTCTGAAAATAGCTTCTAATCATGTCTAATAATTGGCTTTGAAATATGGTATATGCTTTATGCTTCCTTGAAAATGTTCCTAAGCATTGTTTAAAGCGGATTGAAACGAAAGATCATACTATTATGATAAAATCTTAAGCTTACATTAATAAGCTGAGGTTTTTGGCATTTTCGTACATTCGACAATAAAAATTGAGGTTTGATTTGTGTAGACTTTTGCTTCCACCCGGATATGTTCAATGTTGTTCTCTATTTAAAAAGCGTAAAAAAGAGAGTGAGCGAAAAAAATTACGCTCAGTGGCATGTAAACATTTACACACGTCAATTTATGATTTATATGTATGTACGCACAGGGGTGGGTGGGTATGTTGAGTTATGGATACACGCTCGCGTTATTGAATTAGATTGGGCGAATTTCTTAGCTATGTTCTAATCCGAATAGACGCCAAAATTTTTTAAAAGAAGAAAAGTTGAATTATGTGCAACCAAAATGTTTTTCTGGCGGAGACGGGGAGGGTCTGGTTGCAGCCGAGGATACGCCGTAGTAAAAGAAATAGTATTAGGAAGGTGGAATCAGTTGAGTTCGAGCTCAGTTCAAATAAATATGAGGATAATTTAAGAAGTTTTTGATTGCCGTATTTCGTAAATTTAACTATAAAGAAGTTAAACTGAATTGCTTTGATGGACTTTTTCCTGAAAACGATGTATGTGAAAGGTAGTGCCGTTTGTATCTCAAAATTCCCAAAGTGTTTCACACAAGAAAAAGGCAATGAAATTCGCTGTTAATTTTTCTTTTTGGGGAGTATGTTGACGTCGTATTTTCGAGCGAGCAAGAACAAATTTACAAAAGCTCACGTCATCAGTGCGCTCACGACCATTTTGAAACAAATTAAAATAGCTTCCTAACCCAAATTATTAATTGTTTTTAGTTTATATCCTCCGGATCTGTTGCCATCCCTGAGTTGTAATGTATCATCAAAGCATTTAACGCATTTTGTCATCAACTCGATAATTTTTTTGAACTTCTTTTCCCGTGATCGGACAACCTTTTAACGATTACTCCTGTTTCAATCACAGGAAAAAATGGCAGATTGCCTAGTATAAACTATGTTTCAGTCAGACAAACGGGTTTTAATTACAAGTAGTATGCCGCTGCAGTTGAAACAAGGATCATATCATAAGAAAAGGACACTTTTTTCTAAGCCAGCATGGTTTCTACTCTATTAATGTTGCAAATATCTTTGTATTAATTCTCAGTAATTTTACCCTGAAGGCTGCATAAATTATTTATAAGAAAATGACGCACAGTTTCTTGATAAATTAAACAAATCCAGAATCGCGTTTAAACTAGTGGAACGATGGCTTCAAACAATCGGTAAGCGCTTTTTTGTTTTTCAAGGTTTATGATTTCGTTTAGCCTTAGCTTTCATTGAAGTTTCAAAAAGGGTGTATTTATAGCGACTTGAGTTACGGTATGTAGTGAATAGATATTTTAGGGTTACTTTTTGCACTTATGTGAGGTCCGTATTAGGAAAGTATTGTTTAGGTTACTTTTGTAAGTTTGCTACAGAACGAAACTTGATAGCCGAGAACCAGTGTGATCCAATGTCATCGAAGAAGCTGGTCGGTGTATACGTATAAGGACCAGGAAGTTGATTTTTTTCACGGTTCTATGCGCACGACTGCTTGTAAACTGGCTAGCTTTTCATAAGCGGACGAATAAGATTTTAACTCCACGCTAAGTTCTTTACCGTTTCTCGTTAATTCCGTTTTATTCTTAAAAGAGGAATTTCCCTAGGCTCATGATTTTGCCTTTTAAGCTTTATTTTTAGAATAGCAATCAGCTCTCGTTTTAGTGAAGCACCATACATTCAGAATGGACAGATATCAGTGCGAAAATTCGTTCACAATCCAGTAAGCCGGCTGTGTGGCTCAACCGTTATGACTACTCCCTGCAGTGTCATATCGGCTTGGAATCGGAAACAGCTTTCTATAAACTTTTTGTTTTTCTAGTCTTTTTCGTTCTTTTATTTTTATTTCTTGACAGGCTCTTTAAAATGTTGGCCCCGAAATATGTAACGTTATTTTATTATATTAAATTTACAAGTGCTCCTTTTTTAAAAGTTAAGGAAATCTCCTGGAGTTAAAAATCTAAAACTGTATAGTTATTGACATATTTTTCACACGATGTGATGTTACAAAGCAGTAACTCGAGTTTCACGCTCGGCGGCGATCATCAGACTGAATAAAAAGGCCGTTAAAAGGCGTTAAAAAAGCAGCTCGCTCGCGCGCGTATCAAATGTCGTATGCAAACATACCGTTAAAAATTTGAATTTAAATTTCGAATTAAAGGTTGGAATTAAAAGTTCTAAGAGTCTGGGCAATCCCTAATCAGTTCGATCCTAATTAACTTTCAGTTGGCTTGCGTAGACACCTGGAACTTGATGTTTTCCGCATAAAAGTTGTCTTCATGCCTGCATTTTGAAATAAGTTCTGATCTCCTGTTGAGTAAGGACTGCTTATCGGCGGTCAGGATGCATAACTTCTCCGCTAGACACGGACTACATTAAATATCACTGCCTTTTTACGCACTACATCGAAATGACAAAACACGCATTCAAGATCCGCTTCAATAACCACAACCTTTCATTCACTCACGAGAAGCATTCGGCCAAAACCGCTCTTTCAAAATGAATCTAGGAGTTGAAAGCTCGCAAGATTGTTTTCTCGATCAAGTGGTCTGTTTTGAAGCGTGCATGTGCGTATAAAGGCAGTGATATTCAATGTAGTCTGTATCTAGCGGAGAACTTATTTCAAAATGCAGGTTTGAAAACAAGTTTTATGCAGAAAACACAAAGTTCCAGCTGTCCGCGCAAGCATATTTAAAAGCTAGTACTCTATTCTTTGGTAGTACCGCTGTGAGACTTGCCTATCTACATACATTACAAAACAGTTTTCTTTTTTTGATTTTTTAAAGAGACTAAACACGAGATGTACAATGTATTTTGTTGTTAGATATCATTCTTTTGTTTGTTAACTTGGATCTGTTGGGTCGAAAAAAACAAAACGAAAAGGTCATAAATAAAGAAACTTGAAGGCATAAGCGACATACCTATTTTATGGGTGTTAATGAAAGAATTGGTCCTCGCTTTGCACACTATAACGATTAATGCGGTGTATCCTCACGAAAACGTGATTTCCTTGTTGTTTTAAGGTTACACTCAAGGAATAGGCCATTTCCGAGTTGCCTTTAGCCTCTCTATCAAAACGAGGCTAGGTGCGAAACCTTTCATATGAAAATGAGTTTTCATTCACATGCAAATGAAAACTCATTTTCATATGAAAGGTTTCGCACCTAGCCTCGCTTTGATAGAGAGGCTAAAGGCAACTCGGAAATGGCCTATTTGACCGTGTCGCGCATAAAGCCCTGTTAGCGCTCAGTTTTAATACAAAGTACCCAAATCTTTATATCAATTAGGCACAGTACGGAAGTTTGAATGCAAAATGACCGATGATTATAAACACGAATTTTAATTACCATTTCGCACCACGAAACTACCAGTACGTAGTTGCATGATATATTAAGCAGACATACGCCTCCAACACCGTATCGAGAATTTTCGAATTTCGCTTTAGTTTTAAAGTAATCGGCGCGAACTAAAAAAGGATCGGATAGATCGTATGTAATCTTCAAATCCATTATTTTTTTCGAGAAAACAGATTTCAAAATTCCCCGACGCTGTTTTGGAAATTCTCCACTGCCGTTCGAAAGCAATACATATAATATAAGTTCTATAATTTATGTATCTATCTCGATTCTTATTATTGTGTAAATTACCGACTGAATTCTTTCCGCGTACAAACTCGGTTTCAAAAGGAAGGCTAAATAGTGTGTCATTTTAGCACACTGGGAAGTCGAGATTACTTTTTTGCACGCGACAATGGGTTAAAGTGCAACTTTTGTATTTTCGAATTCACATAAATTCCTGATTAAATAAATAACTAAATAAATAACTGACTCGTAAGCCTTTAAATCCATTGGTCATCCAAAGGCCAATGGATTTAAATGCTTACGACATATGTTTCACGTGTTTAAATTTTACATAGATATTTATTTTCAGAAGTGACGTTTTGACCATTTTAGGTAACGTTAATGTAAACATAAACCACAGATTAAATTTAAACGCCATATAACAACGGAAATTTATCATACCTAGGAATCCTGTAATAGTGGGCCTTCAAATGTGGCTCTTTTTAACAATCATGTCTGCTGTCAAAAGCCTAAGGATCTGCCAAAACTTCCAGTTTGTGTTGGGCAAAGATGTCGTCGATGAACATGCTCTCGATGGTCACGTGTTTCAAAGGTACACAGTCAAGTCGACTGCACAGTGTCACATAATGTGCAAAGAAAACTGTCGGTGTATTTCTTTCAACTACTTACCAAGTGTCAAAGAAAATAACTGTGAACTGAACGATGCAAATAAAGAGTTATGGCCTGATTCGCTAAAGTTAAAATCAAGAGCTCAGTACTATGATTTGGTTAGGAGTTACACTGTGGAGGTAAGGCAAAAGAATTGGGACAATTACTTTACATGTACTTAAGGTAGAATTCCGTAAGATTTGGCAGAGATGAAACTTTTTGAACCTTTCTTTGTACGCGTTAGTATAGGTTATCATACGGTTTCGAGTTCAATTTGGGATTAATTTGAGCTTTTTGAAAAACTCACAAGTGTAAATTAATCCCAAATTGAACGAGAAAACCGTATGATTACTTATTAATAATTATACATGAAAACATTTGCACCCATTTTTTTTTGTTTTTTTTTTCCAAAAAAAATTTTTTTTTGCAAAAAATTTTTACATCAATTTTTTTTTTCGATTTGTAATTTGCACTGGTGTTACACTTTTTGCACTGGTGTTAGACTTTTTGCACCGGTGTTACACTTTTTGCACTGGTGTTACACTTGAACTGCACTGCTCTTAGCCAATCAGAATCGAGTAATTTTTTTATGTATATTATTAATCAAGAAATTGAAATCCTACACCAATTTTATAAGGTACAGAAAAAAATGTAAATTTGCCAAAAAAAGAAAAGAAACCAAGAAAATTCCTTTGCAACCCCTACTTTGTCGCCTCTAAAAGATTTCGCAGGAAAAAATTAATATCCTGTCAAAATCTGGGAATAATTTACTGAAGTTAATTGCAGAAAATAAAAAAAAAATAATCTCGATGAATGATCTTGAAGAGAATTTTCGAGGGTCGTCAAACTCTGCAATCGTTAACTTGTCCTCTATAAAGTACTGTGATATTTCTAATCTTTGCAATTGCTAATACCTTTTAATTTTAGCCAGCAATTTAGCAATCGTCGGCGATCGTATGAAAATATTATTCTTTTCCCTTTCAAGTTAACATGTCTTCTATAGAGTACTGTCACATGTACATTCCCATTCCTTTTAATATTTCAGGAACATTTCGTGTACTTAGAAAAGGTACTTAGCTAGTTTTAATCTCGGCACAGTTTCGACCAAAAAACTGTAAAAACTGGATCACTACTTATTACTTCCATGGCAAATGCTGTAAGAAATCACATTGACCATTAACACTGATATGGGCGCTTTTACCAAAACAGGGCAGAGGGAAGTACGTCCCAGCAAAGGACATGTGCGTAAACAGGTGCTGTGAACCCAATCCTTGTCTTCATGCGGGAAGGTGTCAGGAGATTTGTGATCCCAGTGACGTCAGATTTAACTGCACTTGTCCCACAAAGTACCTAGGCAAACGCTGTGAGCTTAGATGTTATGAAAGCTGCAAAGAAGCTTTTGATACTGGCTTCACAAAGTCTGGAAGGTATATTTTATGCAATGGACAAAGCGCGCCATTTTTCGTTTACTGCGATATGGAATCTGAGCCCAAGTTTATCTGGACTCTGATTCAGTCATTTTCATTCGATCAGAGAGGTTCTCTGGAAGATAAATGGTTTGGAGTCGATTATCCTGTCGGTGTAGAATTACCGAATATTAACTGGAACTTCTACCGTTTGTCCTTACCGCACATGCAGTATCTGGCCAGCCAGTCTACTAATTTAAGGGTCACTTGCAACTTTTCTGCAGAAGGTCTGTCATATACAGACTATTTGCGCACCGTACTGAAAACCCCCTATATTTTTAAAACATTTGATGGAGAATGCAGGTGGTATGCACAACTTAACATCAGAGGAATGGAGTGCTTCAGTTGCAGTGCTTTAACGAGTCAAAAAGAGGGACGTGCGTGGTTTATCAACAGTTACTCGAGCTATGGCAACGGATGTCAATTTGATGGCAGACCAGGTATTGGAAGTGATGAGCATAACTTTGGACGGTATGCAGACGGTAAAGTGAACCGTGATCATCGATGCTCGGCGTCAAATTCCTCAACAACTGAACACTGGTTTGGCATTAAAAAGAAATAAACTTCTTTACTTTGTCTTAATGTTCACTTATTTCAGATTATGTGATATTTGCCCCGAGAACGGTATTGTTTCCTTTGTTTCGTTAAACTGATATGAAAGTATTTTAAGGAAACAACCAAATCTCCAAAAGAGTGGAATTGGGTAAACATTGGGTCAACTTATATGAAGCTTTTATTCAGTTAATCATTATTTTTGCCGATACACTCTTTTGATCGCAATTCCGGAGCTCTGTGTGGAATTGCACTTAGTTTTCTGAAGATGATTATCTGGTACAATGGAGAACTACTCACGTGTTGGAAGTTTACGCCACTACTATTAAGTGGCGTTTCATTAGTTTACAATGAACAAGTGTCTAGATTAGTTTACAATGAACAAGTTAACTAAAATATCATGTCCCCTCCTGTCTAGATTAGGATACTATGCAGCATATATGTAAGTCTGCATCCAACACATGGCATACGTTTTGAGATAGTGTGGAGGGTGGGAAAAACGTTTCAAACAAGATATGTTATGTTTTATTTTTGCCTCAGCCAAGCGCAGCTCGAAAGGTAACAACTATAATGAAACCTCCACCCTCTATTTGTAACGTTGCTTAACTTAAAATTAGGCGCCTTTCTCAAGAGTTTTGCATTTATATAGATATGTCATAAAGCTGCTCTTCACCCCGGCTTATAAAGTCAGATACTTCTTTGGTGTGAAAAATGTCAGTGATTTTACAAAAACCGTGAAATAAAATTAAGCAGTTAGTCAAAAAATAGTCATAATTAAACAAAAGAAGGAATTAGTGTAAAGTTTCCATTTTTATTATTTCTATTTGTCGGGTTACTTGAAACCAATTTATACCCAGGGCACTTTGATCTCGTGTGGTCTATAAGTTTTCACCCACCTGCGGAAACCTTGTTACGACTTTTACTTTCTCTAAATGATCAAGTTTGACCAACTTCCCGGCATCCGCTACTCTGCGCCAGTCAGAAGGCCTCACTAAACCATTCAATCGGTAGTATCGACGAGCGGTGAGTACAAAAGGCAGGGATCGGACGTAATCAACGCGAGCTGATGACTCGCGCTTACTAGGAATTCCTCGTTCAAGATCAAAAATTGCAATGATCTATCCCCAGCACGACAATGTTTCTAAGATTACCCACACTTCTCGGTGAAGGAGACACTCTCTGACACCGTCAGTGTAGCGCGCGTGCGGCCCAGAACATCTAAGGCCATCACAGACCTGTTATTGCCTTCCTGACTTTGGTTGGATACAAACAGTCCCTCTAAGAAGTTTACCACGAATCGGGATTCGTGTAACTATTTAGCAGGTTAAGGTCTCGTTCGTTAACGGAATTAACCAGACAAATCACTCCACCAAGAACGGCCATGCACCACCACCCATAGAATCAAGAAAGAGCTCTCAATCTGTCAATCCTCACTATGTCTGGACCTGGCGAGTTTCCCCGTGCGGAAGGATCATTATTAAAAAAAAGTTTTCTCCCGAAGGTTTTGATGCCTGATACGTGAAACGAACTGATACCTCACCACATGTATCCTATTGCCCGATAAAAAATTCTCACATCTTTCAGCATTTAAAAGCTTTAGAAATTTGCGGTTCTTCAAGCTCGGAAGATTGTTTTTTCAATCCTCGATTCTCGGCTCCGGCTCTTTCTCAATTCAAAACCAAAAAAGCATTACACATTAGTTGGAAGCAACCTTCACTCAATAAGCAAATAAACCATCGTAATCTTTAACGTTTTTACCTCATAACGTACCTTTCTCAATATTTCGTGTTGGTATCATTGTAATTACTGCATCTGTTGTATTGTTATCATTGTACTTTCATTGTTCAGTACTTTTGCCAATAGGCCATTTGCACGATGACGTCATATGACTACAACTACCAGAATCCTTCAGTTTTTTGCTTTGTAGTGCAAATTAGGGCTATTGTTATTTAAACCGCACTGGAATTACAAAATTTAAATAAGAAAGGAAAAACGAAATGAATTCTAGTAGTTGTAGTCAAATGACGCCATCGTGCAAATGGCCTATTGCTAATATTCTAAAACTGTTGTAGTTTTCTGTTTATATCACACACCCTCTGGTGGCTTCGCGTTTGTACAATTGATGATGGATTTAGAACACCCGAAACATGTTTTCTAAAAATTAGCATTATGCTATGACTTACTGAAATCTTGTTTTTTTTTAGTGGCACAAACTTTGTGTTAGGAACATTACGTTACCTAGTATTAGTTTCATCAACTGAATTGATAAGGTACGTTGGCCACCACCAACGATGGTCTGAACGCTAGCCCTTTGTCAGCAAATTTTGGGTAGCGTGTGGCTTATGCTATCCAATACAGTACAGTTCAGTACAGTACAGCACAGCACAGCACAGCACAGCACAGCACAGCACAGCACAGCACAGCACAGCACAGCACAGCACAGCACAGCACAGCACAGCACAGCACAGCACAGCACAGCACAGCACAGCACAGTACAGTACAGTACAGTACAGTACAGTGGAGCTGCGCTAATCGGAGTTCTGGTTTGGTCCGAAGACTTAGGGGAATAAAACAAGAGAAAATAATTATTAATCCCTCAATTTCAATGTGATTTTTTTGTTTTATATTTCCCTAAGCCTCGGAGCCAAGTAAGAACATTAATTTTATCGGAGTAGGCCTATTCAGCAACGCTAACCCAGTATTGTCCATTATACTTCACGCGACTCTGTTATTGTTTGAGTTTGCACGGGAGTGAGGCTTCTATTGTTTTTCGGGCTTTTGCTTTTCTCGTGGCAAAAGTTCAATCGCGTGGAAAGGAATTATATTGTCTCTTGCTTCTGTTTTCTTCACACTTGTTATGTTTAAATACGTTCTTAAGTGTTGCCTGATAGTAAGGTACTTGAATAAACGACTAAGAGCAACGTTTAACGAATGACATGGTTGATGCAAACGGACAAGACCTACCGTATTTTCCAACATCAAGAAAATGGATGCCGATGTTCGCACTTTTGCTTGAAAAATAAATACATTGGCTTCTTTGTTGTCGGGCAAGTGGTAACATGGACAGTATCCGTGGTCCCTACGGTTTCTGTATTACTAGGACTGCAGTTTGGTGACTGTTCATTCGAGGCGCCTGTCAGAGAAGGTTCGGCTGAACTTTTACTGAAACTAGCTGTGAGTTAAGTAGGCGTACATTCGCTATATAAATATTATCGTATCGGGGCTAATGTGCTGCTTTTCAGTGATATATGTGATTGGGATTCAATAAGTTCTATTACCATCAATAAAAGAGCAGTCGCGAGGATTTGGTGCCATTTCAAAAACCAAGAAATGTTTTTCTATTAACGGAAACCGTAAAATAATGGTCCATTTTTGTGATAAATTACCACCCTAGTGTGCCAAATTTAAAGCTGTCGATAAGTGTCTCTAGTCATAAACGGACTGAAACAGTTTAAAAACGTTTTGGGGAATGTATGGGGTCATTGAGTCTCCGTCTTAACTTCTCTTGGTTTGCCCAAGTCAAGTACTCGTTAAAAAACTGCTGATGACGGGGACCTGTTTTGTGAAGCAACTAAGATGACCTTTTGACCTAGAGCAAAACAAGAATGGATAGAAATTATTAACTACTTTAAGTCGACTGACCAATTTTGTTTTCAACTTTAATCCTGGATGTTTTTTCACAAACCGCGCTCATTGGAAATGTGAATGACTTGGGAAGGTAGGTTAAAAAAGTTCTGAAAAGCTAATGCATTTTTGTGAGGTTCTTCAAGCTAAACATGTGTTGTTAAAAACGTTCGTACTTGCTACAAGTTAAAGTTCTTATTCTGGCTTTGAATAGCATCAGAGATATAGAGGATATTACATGGCCGCGCGAAGATACGAAATTTCTCTTCGAGTGTTGAAAAATATTTCACGAGTGAGCGCAGCGAACGAGTGAAATATTTTTCAACACGAGAAGAGAAATTTCGTATCTTCAAGCGGCCATGTAATGTTCTGTTTATTATATAAACACCAATGAAATCAAACCATTTCACTTTTATATTTTTTTGTGTCCTAAAGTAGAACATCGTAGCAACGGTGATCTTTTCACGTGTGAAGATAACATGTTATTCTCACGTGTGAAGATATGATGTTTACGCGCGAAAGCTCACCTGGTATTTCATTGGTGTTTATATAATAAACGGAAATCTTTTATCTATCTTTCGATTTTAAACTCGCACCACGTTAATTAATAACGGAATTGTAAGTTAAGTTTGAAAGTCAAACGCAAAAGGGCAGCCTGTAAGTGTTAAACATCGACTGACTGATGTACAATTGCTTTCTCTGGCAAAAACGAAGACAAGTAAACAAATACTGTTACGACACCTGCAGCAGTTTAAAAGGTTTCGAATGAAACCACAGGCGTTTGATATAAAGTAAAAAAATTAAACACCCATATAGTTTCCATCATAATCAAGCTAAGAGAGTCGCTATGCGGGTAAAGTTTCCATTCAAAGATCTCTAAAAAAAGTTCCATTTTGCCGGTTAAAGGATAAATTCCCTCCATTTTACGCTAAATGCATTACCCTTTATTGACGCTTGAACGTTGAAAATTTAGATCCTCTATTACATCACGATGAAATAGTTAGAAAATCCTAACAGCTTGTTTTATTTTAACTCAAACGTTTTTATTAGCCCAGATAAACGTCGGTTCCAATATTATTGTACAACATTTGTTGGTTCAATGTTAGAACCTTCAGCATTCCATGTTAGATGATGATTTTTTTTGTTTGATGAGTGTTTTCTTTTCGATCAAACATTTTGCCCAACACGTTTAGCCAGGGCTTTACTAAGTTATAGAACTGTACAACTCTGTACTATCGAAAATTCAAACGCAGCAAGTGTAGTGGACACTTAGTGGCTACCCCTCTTCCCCTTCTTCCAGAAAGCTACGTTTCGGTTTCCCCGAGTCCCCAGGGTCAAAGGAAAACTTACCGTTGCCCATGGGGCATATCACCCACGAGGCTGGAGTACTAGTTAGCGCGATGGGAACGTTTAAAAATGAGAACGAAGATTCGTTAGCAAAACATTAGTCATTGGAAGAACATCAGTTTAACATGTGCATTAAAAATTCGAATACACAAAAAAAAAAACAGTGATGCAAGTGCACAGTGACGGTATAAAATTCCATACATTATGTGACGCACTTTGCCAAACAACAATGTTAAATGACTAAACGGCATGAAAATTCCGCAAAGCCATGTATAGTTCTCCCAATCTGTTCCTTTTCAAGTTTTACAGAATGTACCTGAAATTAAACAAAAAACGAAGACTCTGGGGAAAACTGTTAAAGACGCATAAGCACTTTGCGCCACACGTAAACTTCTGGGCCCGGTTGTTCGAAAGCCGATTAACGCTAATCCCGGATTAAAAGTTAACCGAGGATTTCATTTCTTTGTTTAAAAATGTTTTCAAAAGGTCATTTGTAGCTAGCAGTGAAGACAAGTTAAAGTCAAAACTGAAGGGCAGAAAACTATGGAAATGTTTCAATTGTTGAGTTGTTTAACTGGATTCAAAATTGACGCTAATCCTGGGTTAGCTTAATCGTGCCCCTTACCGCGCTTTTCTGTAATATTCTCTCTGTGTCTGTAAAGTAATAATTCACTTTTCTGGTACAGTGTATAAATTAAACAAATACCTCAGTAACTACGCAGCGTTATACTACAAATCGATTGTTTTAAACTTTTTCTTTGAAAACGCAGATATAGCATTTTCGACCCCATAAATTTTCCCTGAAAGAGTATATTGCCCCTACACCCCCTAGAATGTAGCGCTTTTGGCGCTCGCAAATCGTGCGTACACCACTAAAAAGTCACTAGACACGCCCCTGGTGCACAATATCAAAACCTGAGAAAGGTACGTATAAACTAAGTTTATATATTGAACATCACGTGTTTTTATATGTATGAACACAGTCACATACAGTAGTATGATGTTACAGTAATTTGCTCCTGATGTTACTGCATATAACAAGGACACTCATATAATTTCATTTTATAAACAAACATCCCTAGTGGAAAAACGGGTGGATTTTTGTCCGACCTGGTAAAGTTTTTGTAAAAATGTCTGGCGAACATCCAGGCCTCACCAGGTCTGTTACAGAGAGATATTACTGACTGCTAACAATCTCCAGTGAAACGTTAACAAGAACTATTTTCAATCGGTTTTTGCTGGGATCACGTTTCGTTGGTACACGACCTGATCACGTGTGAATCGAAAGCTCGAGGTGTTGTTTTCCAAGGGTTACAATTTTTATGCCTTTAATAAGGGCGTTTTAGGCATGACACAAGGTACATTATCATCCAATCAGAAGGGTGTTTTAATTAGGAGATCATGATAAGAAAATAGGCTTGACAAGCCGTCATTGTCGAGCAAGGTTTGGATTTCAGGTCCCTTCACCCTAAAACATACTTAGTTCTGATGCGTCTAACACCAGCACCAGCATTTGATACGGGGAATGTACATAAGCATATGGTGTTATTTCATATACAGGTATGTGGAGTGAGCGATATATATTTTTATTTCTTTTAAACAGATAACCAATGTCTGCCCATTTGTGTAAGACCGCCAATAGGCGGTTTCTATTATTCACGATGTCTCTTTCAGTAATCCTGGCTTTGGTTAAAGAGGTAAATTTTAAATAAGATATAAATCAATACATGCAAAGACCCTATTCATAAATGGCGGCCGGCTTATTATTCGTTTATATTCATACTAATCAGCCCAACTAGCCTCGTCAGCATGTGCAAAATTAAAAGGAACTTTTGCTCTAAAATGAGGCTAGTTGGGCTGATTAGCATGAATATAAAAGAATAAATAAATCGGCCGCCATTTATGATTAGGGTCTATTAGATTGAGTATCAATCAGAATCCTATGTGGATAATTTGCATTTTACTTGTTTAGAAGGTTTAATCACTGTATTTTCCGTAATATAGATCAGTATTAACAGATTTGGTGTCCGTTGTCCGTATTACAGATGATCAGTATTATAGAGTTTAAGCGGAGCTCTGCGGGCCAAAGGCCCGCGCGGAGCCCCATACTCATAGAACCAGAGAACCATAGAACCCATGCCCGTCATTTTTCATGGTCACGGCTAGCGGAATGTTTCGCGGGCGCGTCGTGTGCCCGGCGTACGCGCAGGGCTAACTCGCGGGCGCGTATACCGTCGCAAAACATGTTTGTATGACGCCACACAACATCCGGGATCTTTGCAATTTCACGTCACCTGGGAAAACACTTTTGATGTTTTGCTGTGTTAGCGGAGAAAACCGTTTAAATTCAGGTTGCCTCTGGTTTAAATTAAAGTCGTTATTCTCCTGCATTTTTTCGCGGTTTGCTACTCAAGACAGGGATACTAATTGAGGGATACTCAGAAGCCGCTATAATGGAAAAAGAAGAGCTTTCAGGGATAAAATCTTGCTTCGAGGATGGGAGCAATGCGGGGAGATGTTTGTCACTTCGGGTTTCAGAACTGAAGAAGCGGAGATTTAAAGAATTTCCAAGCAGTAGAGGGACTTAAGGGCAAAACAAAATACATTTTTCGATGGGAATTTATGTTGATATCAATCTGTGAATGACTTTTTTTTGTGTTCTCGCTAGTTTTGGAGAATTGTTTATAAAAACGTGCTAAATTAAATTCAGTTGTTTTTATTTCTTTTATCGGAGACATCTCTGCCTCGATGAGCTATAAATGGTTCGCGTTTTGCTTTTTAAAAACATAAACTTGTGGAGATTTGAAAAAAAATTTTCGAAAGAAGATTGTGTTGTCCATTTTTATGTGTTTGTTCATTCATTACATAGGTTGAAAAGCGATTTTATGTAAACAAAACAAGACTTGGATTTTATAGTTCTAAACTTCACTCGCGTGGTCTTATGCAAATATGTTTGTGTATTTTTTGCAATTTTGATTTCCAAATCAGTTTCTCGGACAATTTTTTATAAGCAACAGATGTATTTTATTTGGAAATTAGTCGTACTAGTTATTCTAGACGGAGGAAAAGTTGTTTTTGTGAAACTTTTTACGGTCTAAATGTACTGTGTAAACGGTCGCGTTAGTCTGTTTTTGAGAATTGCTAAAATTAAAGGGGCAGTATCACGAGGTCGAAACTTGAAAACGTCGGCCCAGTCTTCAAGTTTGATTCCGCAAATTCAAAAAGGCCGTCGAGAAGTGGAGATATTTGTTGAATCAAAAAATCCGTTTTGATAGCCTGAAGAAAGAAAAAATCACTTTTAACAGTGATATGTCCAAAATTCCAGTGCAAGAATAGTGAACAGTGCCGCGCGTGGAACCTCGTGATACTGCCCCTTTAAAAAATAGCCCGGTCGTCAATTTTATTCTTGCGCTTCCGTTCCAACATTTCACCTCAGTTAAGTTTATCATCGGCTTTCTGTTCAAAGAGCGACGCTGTTAGGCTTAGCCTATCTATATATATTATTTTTAAATTAGGGAACATGAGAGATGATTTTGCCGAAATAAAGTAAACTGTCCGTAAAAAGAGCTTTGACTTGACTAGGAAAACATCAAACATTGTTTAATAAACTACAAATGTACGCATGGGTAGAATCTTTAGAAAATGCAAAACAACTGTCCTGACATAACATCAAATGATGTGGAGGTGGGGTCGATTTTGACGTCGCGACGTCTTCTTATGCCTTGCTGACTGTATCATACGACTTTTGTACACTGCTCACATGAACCCAAAATTGTATAAGTATACATCTGTGCTCGCGGCTACGATCTGTCGTCCGCTATTTTCTTGTGTTTTAAAATCCTACGTATATACGACATTTTTCTCAGTTCTTACCAAGTGGCATGTGACAAAGATGACAAAGTTTTTCCAGGACCCAGACAACTTCAATCCGCCACTGTTAAAATTGGTTGCTGTTAGTTACTGCCTGAATACGGGCTATTTTCACCTAGCTAGGTTGTTGTTATTTTGAACTTTTCTGTTTCACCAAACATTAGCTTAATATTGAGTGCTTGAGGTATATTCATATCAATGCGCGGCTAACCAAATATACCAAATCAACAGAATGGTGCTGCCATTGCAAAGAGAGACACCACTCTTGATAATGTCAAGGCTATGTACAACCGATTTATAAGCCCATCCACGGGAAAGGTAAGCGGTCACGTGATGGATAATTTCCCGAAGGAGAGAAAAGCGTCTGGTGGAAAAATTTCGCTTGACCTTATTTAAGATAGAAAAGTTGCAAAATGCACCCTCTCGATGAGATTAAAAACACCAGAAAATAATTTTAACGGCCTTGGTTGACGTCCACTAAAACTTAACTTTTTCTTGGCTTGCACATGACGTCATAACAATTAAAAAATCTAAACTTAACAACCTGCAAAGCTGTTTCTAACATGGTATGTAAATACCAGTGTGGCAATCCTTCACAAAATCTTTCGTGTTTAAATGTTTTGCTTCCGATTTGTAAATATTTTAAGTGTGTCGCGCAATTCGTCACTCTTTTTCACGATAAGCCGTGAAAATAGACACAGTTGAACCAGTTGAAAGTTATTTTTGCATTATAGATGCCAGAAGCTTATCACAAATCTGTTATGAGCATTTTAGATGCTTATAAGCCGATTTAATGTAACTTTTAGTCAATTCAATCTTTTGTGATGAGATTTTTTGCGTAATTATGACTTTGAAGTTTTGGCCGCCATGTTGCATTGGTGTACCAAGATGGCCGCCCCATACATTTTTACTAAAAATGTCTGATACTCGTTCGCCTATATCTCTTGAACGAAATGCTCTGGCGCTTCAAAATTTCGCCCAGATGTGTAGTTTTAAACTCTCTACAATTTCGTAAACATTTTGTTTGTTGCTTCTGAATTTTGATATGAGATGATATAACGTAAGTGTAAGCCAAGAATTTGTAACCGCTGTAATTTTGTTTGATGATGGCCTCGTTATAAGAACCAAGAAAATGCCTTGACGGTTTCGTTTGTCATCAGTTTCATTTTTATATATACGTATGTTATAAGTTAGCAAACCGTTTATCTTTTCTCGGTTCAGATATAGAATATTATTCTATTTATTTTCTTTGTTCGCATAAATTTCACAAATAACGTGTGCGTCTTTCAACGAAAATGTTTGAAGGATAATAGACTCAATATCTTTTTTTCCTCGGCCAAACAACTAAACATGCATAGTATAACTCTCTTCCAAATACGATTTTAACTTTATTTTGTAACTCCTTATTTTTCTACGGTAGGCAAAATATGTTAAAGGTGGAAAAAACGCTTGTTCGCTGGATATGCCCCCATCCGTTGAAAGGTCACCAGGAATCCTCCATGTGGCCGCCTCAAAGGATGACTTTCAGTCTTCCCTGGGATGTGGGGTATGCTTAGAGGTAACAGGTAGTGGTAAACCCGCTGCTGCAGACCTGGATGGAGCACCACCTGTCAAGGGAACTTTGAACGCAATTGTTGTCGACCAGGATGATACGTTAAATCAAGGTATACTATAATCTCATTTAAAGCGATTTGGCTTAAACGTTCTGTTGTTCAGTAAAACATCTCGTAAGCTACCACTCAATATGCGGAGCCAAGGTGGTCGCTTACAAGAGCTCAGACCACTACTTATGTCCCGGATTACACGCAATCGAAAAAATTGAGAATTGAGAATAAGTGGGCAAAATAACATAACAGGGCAATTATAGATGAATGGAACTTTTATGATCACCAATCACCGTGGACGTTCCGGCACTAAATAGAGGACACAAAAAAGAAAAAACCGCCATTGGTGGCAAACATGAAAAGTAGCCTTTCATACAGCATCATTTTTATCCCTTGAGTGCGATTGATCAACGATCGGCGTTAACGTTTGTTCTATATGATCGTACACGTTCGCCATCCTTATATAGTCACAGGCGTTTCTAGCTCATTTAGGCCTGGACTCTGTGTTGTCACCGATTACTAACGGTTAACACTCGTTAACATCTCCCAAACGAACGGTTAACACTCGCCGAGGGCAGTACGCCAAGAGCAAGTTCACCTGCCGCGCAGGCAGAAAATAGCTCACGTGGACTTTACGCTTGCTCGTGCGAGAAGGAGAACGCCTCAGTGAGAAACCCACAATTTAGCGATTATCTGGCTATCACCGCACTATTAACTCTTAAATATTTTACTTTCTCCTTGAAACCTGCAGGAGATTTGGCTCTTCTCCCTCCACAGAGCGGCAGTGGGTTATGGCAGATCAATTTTAAGGCTGTTGACTGCCCCACAGGACAAGGTCTGACTGGATTCATTCAGTTCCGGTTTACTGGCAGCAATGAAATGTATTTTAAACTGCAAGCGATGAACGCAAAGTAAGTCTACGTGTGGTCGGATTTGTTCAAGCCTGAATTACACTAGAAACGCAAACACGTCCGCAAGCACAATCGAAAGCGTAAGATATTCGTTTTAGGTGAGGACAAACACGACACAAATATATAAGCAAAAGCAAAGATCTTTGGGAACAAAGCCTTCCGGATGTCGTAAAATCCACGACATCCGTTAGCGCATGCCTAATGCATTAATGTACTATTGCGCTTGCTCAATACCAGAAACCGGAAATAATAAAACCTTCCACACACACAACATTCTCGTCCCCAGAGCTCTCGTTTCGTTTGGTTGAGCTCTGGAGACGAGAATGTTGTGTATGTGGAAAAACCTTATGCGTAGAAGCGTAAAATTTTTTATTTTGTTGCGCATTCATTTTTAAACGGCCAATCAAAAAATTCAAATTTTAGTCCGTTACCAGAGCTACACGAGACGCAATAAAAAAAAACCGTGGAGCTCTGGGGACGAGAATGGTGCTTACATTGAGCCCGTTTTAACATTAATTAGTGTATTTTTATACGGTTGGGTTAGTGCTTATGTCGCTATTAGCTGCTCAGCAATGTAAGGTTTACTTCAGGCATTGCCAAAACCCAATTTTGTCGTTTTTTTTGTAACGACCCGTCATGACCGGGATGACAACGCCCTCTCTGCTGAGCTGGGCTTTAGTGGCTTCAGTGGCTAAATCAGACTCTCCTATAAGGCTGGATGCATGATTGGGGTCACAAAATAGTTCTAAAATAGAAGAAATATCGGAGCTTTGGGCCATATTTTCTTTGAACAATACGAAGGAACCCCCGGCAAAAATCTACCACAAAACCTAACTGAGGTAACATTCTGAATTTAAATTTGAAGCGTTTCTCCCATATATCGGTAGTTTCTTGGTGTTGCGGATAGTATGATCACCAAATGACGTAAAACAAAAGATTCAAAAGACACTGAACAATACCCACACCATAACACAAAAGCTAACCAACAATGGCTTCCGCAACACCAAGAAACACCCCATATATCTTGAGTCTTGGGTGACTACATTTAAGTAGATGGGCATTTACTGTCAACTTGAAGCACTCCGTCGATTCCATATTATAATCTCAGGTGGTAAATTGTTCAACTCCTTGATGGTTCTCGACCAAAAACTATTTGTGTGGCTGAAATTACCGTATCTGTGTATTTGTGTGACTACTCAAAAGAATTAAATTGCACAATTTGACCATATAGCCTAAGCATATTCAATTCTTTTAATTTGTAGGGTTCCCGTTGCTGGTATTGAAGCGTTCGAAAGAGTGAAAAGCAAATGGTTTTGCCTCACCAAAACTGCCGATAACTTCTTCTCAAATGAAGGAATGGGTGCTGTGTCCTTCCCGCTCCAGGTTCGCCTGACGAGTATCATGAATGAACAGCTCGAGGCGACGATTGAAGCATTGAAAAACGACGTCGTTATTAAATCTGACATACAATTCTCGGACACTGATGTGAGAGGTGAGAAATATAACGAAAAACAATAAGTTTATCTTGCTGTCATTGAAAGAGACAGGAGATTCGCTGTCTTAAAAAAAACTGTTGTACACTGTCCCTCTTTCCTTTCTTTGGAATGATTACTTTGACAAATAAGCTGTTTTCCAGCAAAATATCGCTCGACTTAATTAAGTTTGAAATTACAAAAAACATAATTATACAATTTTTTTAAAATGTATACTGCATGGTCATCTTCGTCACGGCGAAGTACAACTTTAGTGAAAAGTTCATATTAAACGTGTGTCGATAGTCTGATTTTGTCATATATTGATTTTAAACTCATTGCCAAGAAGAAAAAAGGTGTTGCTGATGCAGAAGATATTTTAAACCACAATCAGCTAATTGGCCGGGGGGGGGGGGGGGGGGGGGGGGGGTGTACTCCTTGGCATTTTTGGTGGGGTGTGCCCGTTTCTCCAAATCCTGACCCTATTTCAGACCAAACTACGCCATTTTCCTTACTTGTTTTCAGACATGATCTTTAAAATACATTCCCTAATTTTAGACCTGGCTATGTTTATATATTGTACGCTCCCGTGGTTCCCTTCACATAAAAACTATACCCAATTTCACACCATAATGATATGTGTGTGCATGTGTGCGTATGCGTTTATTTGTTTATTGTATGTTATTAGCATTTTCTCCTTATATCCAATTAATTAAATATCCTACTATGAGGGCAAGGTATTAGTTAATTAACTATTTTTTGCCCCTTTTCTCTTTATTTCTTAATTATTCATTCCTTTAAACTTGTTAATTTTTGGAGAAATAAAAAAAGAAAAAGAAAACTATACCCAATTTCAGACCATAATGGTCAAAATCTAGACCCATTTTCAGACCAAACAAACGGCTAAAAATTCATCCCCTTTGGGGCAGCACATACCTATATAGCTTATATAGGGGAGTACCCCCCCCCCTCCCCCCCCCGGGCTTGTTAGCTTAAAGCATTTTTAAACATTTTAAAAAACTGAAAATCACATAATTGATGAATACTGCGCATGCCATCCGACTTGTTTGGTTATTCTTGTCTATTCGATCCACGCATTTACACGTGCACGATTACAAAATATCCGTGCGAGTCACTTTGAATGGTTATGCACTCACCTGATGTCGTTTCCAGATCGCTTTTCGTGAGCCGAAGGAAAGAGCTGGTAAAATATAATTTTATGATTTTGTTCACCTCACTTCAAGAAACCCGGATTATATTGCAGAGGTAAAAGTGTAATATATATAGATAGGCTGAGCCTAAGAGGTGAAATTTAACTAAGGTGAAAGGTCGGAAGCACAAGAATTAAAATTGACGACCGGGCTATTTTTCAGTTTTAGCAATTCTCAAAAACAGTAAGATGACTTAAGGCTTATTTACCCGACAGTCTGCACAGTACATTTAGACCGTACAAAAGTACGACTACTTTCCGAATCAAATACAGTTGTTGTTTGCCAAAAATTGCTCGAGAAACTGATTTGGAAATCAAAATTGCAAACATACACAAAAATATTTGCATAAGGCGACGCGAAGGAAGTCTAAGTTTCATTTAGTTTCCATAAAATCGCTTTTCAATCTATTTAAAAAATGAACAAACACATAAAAATGAACATAACTCCATAAGTTTTGTGTTTAAAAGCAAAACGCGTACCATTTTAATATAGCGCATCAAGCTGCCTTCGATGAAATTCAAGAAATCGATACAATTGAAGTTAAACTCGTTTTAATAAAAATAATTTTCCAAAACTACACAAGAACACAAAGAAAAAGTCAATCACAGATTGATATCAACATAAATTCCCATCGAAAAATGTAATCTGTTCAGTTTACCTTTGAATCCCTCGCTTGCTTGTTAATTTTCTAAATCTACGCTCCTTTGGTTCTGAAATCCGTAATGAAAACAAACATATCTCCCCACATTGAAAAACATATGAAGTTCCTCGAAGCAAGATTTTATCCCAGAAAGCTCTTCTTTTTCTACCAAAGCGGCTTCTGAGTATCCCTTAATTAGTAACCCTGTCTTGAGTAGCAAACCGGGAAAAATGCAGGGAAATAACGACTTTACTTCTCCGCTGAACACTGACCAGCGAAAGATCCAAACTTTTTAAAACATGTTTACCGAGCTGACGGCTGTGTAGCCGCGCGAAAAACAAAGCCTCAAAGATCCCGGATGTTGATGACGTCATGCGCACATGTTTTGCGAAGTCATACGCGCCCGCGAGCTAACCCAACGCGTATGGCGGGTACGGCGTACGGTAGCGTACGGTACACGGCGGGCACACAACGCGCCCGCGAAACATTCCGCTAGCCATGACCATGAAAAATGACGGCCATGGGTTCTATGAGTATGGGGCTGCGCAGCAGTGCACCCTAAACGTACGCAACGCAACGCATTGCATCACAACACAACATAGCACGGCACAACACAGTACATCACAGCATAACATAGCATAGCACAGCACAGCACAACACAACACAGCACAGCACAATAAAGCACAACTCAGCACAGCACAGCACAACACAGCACAGCACAGCACAACACAGCACAGCACAACACAACACAGCACAGCACAGCACAGCACAACACAACACAGCACAACACAACACAGCACAGCACAGCACAACACAGCACAGCACAACACAGCACAACACAACACAACACAACACAGCACAACACAACACAGCACAACACAACACAGCACAACACAACACAGCACAACACAACACAGCACAGCACAGCACAACAAAGCACAACGCAGCACAGCACAGCACAACACAGCACAACACAACACAACACAGCACAGCACAACAAACCACAACGCAGCACAGCACAACACAACACAGCACAACACAACACAACACAACACAACACAACACAACACAGCACAGCACAGCACAGCACAACACAACACAGCACAGCACAGCACAACAAAGCACAACGCAGCACAGCATAGCGCAACACAACAAAGCACACAGCACAGCACAACACAGCACAACACAACACAGCACAGCACAGCACAACACAACACAGCACAGCACAGCACAACACAACACAACATAGCACAGCACAGCATAGCACAGCACAGCACAGCATAGCATAGCACAGCACAGCACAGCACAGCACAACACAACATAGCACAGCACAGCATAGCACAGCACAGCACAGCATAGCACAGCACAGCACAGCACAACACAACACAGCACAGCACAACACAACACAACATAGCACAGCACAGCATAGCACAGCACAGCACAGCATAACACAGCACGGCACAGCACAAAACAACACAGCACAGCACAGCACAACAAAGCACAACGCAGCACAGCATAGCGCAACACAACAAAGCACACAGCACAGCACAGCACAACAAAGCACAACACAACACAACACAGCACAGCACAGCACAACAAAGCACAACGCAGCACAGCATAGCGCAACACAACAAAGCACACAGCACAGCACAGCACAACAAAGCACAACACAACACAACACAGCACAGCACAACACAGCACAGCACAACACAGCACAGCACAGCACAGCACAACAAAGCACAACAAAGCACAGCATAGCACAGCACAGCATAGCACAGCACAGCATAGCACAGCACAGCACAGCACAGCACAGCATAGCACAGCACAGCACAGCATAACACAGCACGGCACAAAACAACACAGCACAGCACAACAAAGCACAAAAAAGCACAAAAAAGCACAGCATAGCACACAGCACAGCACAGCACAGCACAACACAACACAACACAGCATAACACAGCATAGCACAGCACAGCACAGCACAGAATTGCACAGCACGGCACAGCACAACACAGCACAGCACAACACAACACAATACAGCACAGCACAACAAAGCACAACAAAGCACAGCATAGCACAGCACAGTACAGCATAGCACAGCACAGCATAGCACAGCACAGCACAGCACAGCACAACACAGCATAACACAGCATAGCACAGCACAGCACAGCACAGAATTGCACAGCACGGCACAGCACAACACAGCACAGCACAGCACAGCACAACACAGCACAGCACAACAAAGCACAACAAAGCACAGCATAGCACAGCACAGCACAGCATAGCACAGCACAGCATAGCACAGCACAGCACAGCACAGCACAGCACAGCACAGCACAACACAACACAGCATAACACAGCACAGAATTGCACAGCCTAACACAGCACAGCATAGCACAGCACAACAAACACAGCATAGCATAGCACAACACAGCACAGCGGCACATGCCTGTATATACTAAAATATTTAACAAGGCCTTTCTATAAAACCACGTTCTGTGAGAACGCACCATGTATAAATATTATTATTATTATTGTTATATATGATTATTGTCACATTGATTCCCAGAAATCAAGTTTAATAGATATTCATCATAATACAGTATATTCAACATTCATCTTTTCTTTAGGAGGGTCACCAGAAGGAATCAAGTGCTATGGCCAAGGTGACAGACCATCGTCTGATGAAGGTATGGGAATGTTGATCTATTAAATTCTTGTTAACTTCTTTAAAACGACCAACTTAGGAATGATACAAGAATAGGTCCAGAATGTAGAATTGTTGAACTGCATACTAGGCGCTGCTCAAGTTCGCCTTTTCATTTTGTTTTATTAAGGGCGCTGTGAAGTCCCTCCTTTATGGGTAAGGCCAACATATTGTTTTGTAGACATTCCAAAATGTTAACCTATCAGTCAATCCAAAACAATTATCCATACTTCCAGTTCTGTTGCTTCTCCGGCAGAAACAGCAGGTACGCGCCGAAACCGTGGATCATTTACCTCGGATAGTCCATAGTATAGACTTATCAGACTGTAACAATGATTGTTGCTGAGTTTGTTAAAGGATTAAGAATACCTTATTACCTCCTAAAAACGAATTCATTAGCTAGACGTCCGAATTGTTTCTTTCTTTTCTGTCAGGGTGATCTGACGGAGCCGTTAGCTCTAGAGGGATTTTTTGATAAGAGCAAGCTTTTATTATCGTAGATGCGGTACGGTATGTTATAAAGGACGTGCCACTGATATTGATAATATGCAATCTTTCCGGTTATACACACAGGCGATGCGTCATTTTGCGTTTCCAAAGAAGATGGAATTTATGCCGACCAACAAGACGAGACAGCCTTTTACATGTGTGAAGGCGAAAAAGCAACCAAGAAGTTTTGTCCAACGGGTCTTAAGTTTAACCCGATGATCTCTTCCTGTGATGTCCCCGAGGACGTGAAATTTGTCGGAAATGAAGCCGATTCTGCAGGAAAACTTCAGTCAAAAGTAATTACTAGGTGGACGTCGTTGCCAGACAACAATGGACTAAAAGTACTTTCCGTTGGTGGTCCTGAAGAAAACGAGAAACATGAAGATAACGTTGACTTAAACACTAAGAAACCTCATAAAATATTTTCTATTAACATTTTCAATAGCGCTCACTCTAAACCAAAATCTGCCACAGACAATGGACGCATGCAACAGGATAAGGAACAAAGTTATTTGAAAAACAGCTCAGTAACTGAAACCATACTGCCGCAGGTTGACGCCAAAGAATTACAGCCTTCAGTTAGTAAAGGACATTTTCAGAATCGAATAAATCGAACTGCTGGTGAAAACGCGTCAACAAACGTGACTAAGAATACGGACCTAGCTATCAGTGAACATTCAAAATTTTCTTATGATGATCAACTACAGAGTAGCCTTCACAGGCAAAGTGCATCAAATGCCATTTCGCAGGCTAATCGTGGAACAGAAATACTGTCAAATTCCAAGCAAGTTTACATTCCCTCACGTTTAAATGTTTCGTCGAGACTTCCTGAAAGTTCTTTCAATTCACACACAAACTTGCATAATGTTAAAAAAGCTGGTAAAACCAATTCGTCGACAGGTCAGCTTGGTTTCTCCCCTTACAAGGTCTTTGCAATAAATCTTTTTGGGTTACAATCAAAAGCACCCACTATCGATAATCAAATGCGCGATACAAATGAGAATATAAGACTGAGTGGACAACAGACTGGTACAGCAGAACAGTACAAAGATGTACCAAATGATGTTTCTGTGCAGCAGCTCTTCGACCAAATGAATGATAACGAGGTTATAAATAAACACGGGACCAAATCTGAATACGAATATCAACAACAAAGCCAGCTTGGAGATTTCGGAAGCAAAACCGTTGAAAATAGGTTACCCACTACAAATGATATTACGTCATCACCACTGCATTTCAAACTCAAGGTTGAAATGGATAAAACCGGAAAACATCCTGGCATCAACTGCACTCTGTCTGAATGTTCTGAGCAGCAAAATAGCCTAGTAACTGGATCCACTGTGGGCTCTTATTATAATCATGACTCACAAAAAAAGAAGAATGACAACGAATTTCATATCACGTTGAACACCGTAGGACCAGACGCACTGAGAGGTACCTTAAATCCGAACCACAACAGAGCACCAAGTTTGCAACGAGTACCCTCACAAATGCAAGCCGTCAAATATCCATATCATCTGCAAGACACTTCTCAATCTTATTCAAAACTATCGAATCAAACACGTGAGCAGTCAACTCAACACATCAATGATAACACAACAAAGGGAGGGAAAACTGATTTAGAAGTACAGAACAATGGAGGAATGACAATAAATGAACGCATAGACAAGCAGGATGAACATGGAAACAACACAGAAATGATACCTCTCCAAAGCGCTTCGACTAGTAATAAGAGTGCTCAAGACGCTGGTTTAACAGTCTCGCGCCTCCCTTTGGAGAACAAGTATAAAGGCAATGTAAAGAATCCTGACGTTCAAGCAGCTGAGTACAACGACAGTAAGCTGGAAAACACTCGTCGCATTGCAATGAAAGAAAACTTCACAGAACAGACGGAAAATAACAATAATTTGGAAGACAAAGTTAAGAGCAAGCTTCAATCTACTTTACACCAAGATACCTTGACTAGTGTCGAGTTACCCGAAAACGGCATCAAAAGTCAACTTCATGAAGACGCACAATTAGAAAAGGAAAACATTTTGCAAACTCAGAGTCAATCTCTAGGTAGTCAGCCACAGCTGAAAATTATTTTGAAGCATCCTGGTAAACTCGGTCTGTTTATAAATCCCAGAGCACAGCTGAAGAAAAGATCTGGCGCAAGAGGCCATATTGTGCAAATTCTTAAAAGCTTGATAGATAAACCACTCAAATTGGGAGCGCAAAGCAGAGCAGTTGTGTCTAATCTCATTAAAAAATCAAATGGAGCTAAAACATCCCAGTCGGTTACTGATTTGCAATCCATCAAAGACAGTGGCAGTATTGCCCAGAGCATCTTAGAAGCTAACAAGGAGTACCTAGACGATGTTGCCATGCAGGGAATGATTTTCAGTGACGGAGATCCTGAAACTGAAAATATGACTGACATTGCAGATTCTATTCAACTAGGTAATAAGTACCTACAACAAACATCTGAGTCTCCGCACTGGGAAATTCCAAATAGGGATGAAGAAGATGAGTTACAAGATCCAAGTCCAGATCTGGGTGCCAAACAAGATTGGCAGAATGATGAAAATGTTATGAATCAAGATCAAGATGACGGAGGTTACAGTAAGTAAACTGTTTCCTCATGTTTTTGTTACTTTCAATTTTCAAACAGTTCAATAATTACTAAAAAAAGGAAGCCTTGCTCCCTCTATCATATTCTTTCACTTTCCTGACTAAAAATAATCTATCAAATTGTTCTTTCGATCTTGCCAGCATTGTAAAAGACTTCGTCGTTGGGTTATGCCATATGTTTACTTCTTAATTATGCTCGGTTACTTTATAATTTGTTTCTGCTATTGAAGAATGCTTATATTATATTTTAAGTAACAATGCGTGTAAGAAGTAGGCAATGCTCTATTGTTCCGCGGCATTTCGCTTTCCCCACAAAAGATCGTTTAGTTTTTTTTACTGAGAATGCATCAACCTATGGACAACGTGTTTTTTTAATAAAATGTACTGGAGCTTTATTTTAAAGTGATGTTTCTTTTGTGCTACAAGATGTCATCCAATCGTGAAACTCCAAAACAATGGCCAAGAAAGGCTTATAATTTTACATGTTTCCCACATAGAATTTTGGTTGCATTAAAACTCAGAATAGTTTTCACTAAAAGGGAATCAATTAGTAAACTAGAAAGAAAGAAATGCACTACCTGGTTAAGTTATGGTAGATTTTCACGTTTTAGCCAATGAGGTGGACGGTTTCAACAATATCATAATTAACACCATTCTGTATTCCCTGCCGTTAGGTTGCCTACTTCTTACTAGGACCATGACTTAACTGGTTCCTTATCTTGCGGTTTGTTTTCAAAACATTTATGTTGTATCAACCTGTAAGTTTGTGTTGGGGATAAATATTAGCCAGTCATTGAAACATGGTACAGACAAAATTTTGACTAGGAAAAATTACAGTAAATATATTGTTTATTTTATTCAGGTATGTTTAAGAATTAAGTAACGCTCCACATAAGAACTACAGTAAACTTCATTGTTCTGCGGCATTGGCTCTTTCTCACATAGAATGTCTTTGATTTCAAGAATAGGAGAGGAGCTAATGGTTTATAATTATATTTCAGTATAAAAATAAAGAATATCCATTTGCGTCAGATAAATTTTAGGAAATGTTCGTGCTTAACCAATCAAAATAGCAGAAGACAATAACTAATAATTTTGCTTCTTTGATGAAGTTCCTCAAATACAATTTCTTTAAAAATTTGCTTGTTTTGCGATTGGGTCTTAAATTACATGAAACCTTTAAAAAATCAAACAAAATGCACCTTGAAACCTAACTTTTTAGCGGTCTTTGAGTCTAGGCCAATGAGATCACTAGTTGTAACAATGAAAAAAGTTGACATTCCATCGTGCATTGCCGTTAGCACTTTCCTTCTTATGCGGATCATTACTTAACAACCTAGAAGTGAATAAATCAAGCATTGGGCGGTAAATCCTCCGATCACTTAGGTGTATAAAAAAGCTATTCCTATCACATTAGAACTGGGTAGCTGTGAATTGAACACCCACGTCACGCATGCGTCATGATCAATAGGGTGCATTTGAAAAAGGTTATTATTGCTGTTCGTTATCTTTTACAAACCAGAATAATTCTTTTAAATTACGATTTTTGTTAATGTTACGATTTTAATTATTGGTAATCAGGAGAAATCGTGCTCGCAATTCAATATTATCCTCACAACGGATTCGAGCTATCTTGCTGCTCAATCCGGGTTTTTTGGGCTCCCTCTCTGACAGGGACTTTAACTTACGTAAACACCATTGGCATATCTTACTTTCAGGTTCTAGTGCAAGTGGAATGGGCGATAAGAACTACAACAACAACAACAACAACACTGTCCCAGCAAATTCTACCAAGACAGAAAAGTTAGGATTGGACGGATCCGGTGGATTTGTCGACAATAAAAACGCTTTATCGGTTACTGTTGGGCAGTCTGACGATGCGTCGAAGGGGAATGCTTACAAAGGAGGGACTCTTAAGTCCAAATCTGATCCAAGTACGAGTATAAGTTAGCCTGTGTAGCAGGTGCCTCAGTAATAAAGGCCCTAGGGCAGAGTGATATACATTCGGGCATTTGGCCTAAGCAATTAATGGCTGGTGTACAAAATCATCAAATCATCATAGGCTTTATATTTTCTTCTTATAGTCACTGATTCTTCTTTCCCTCTTTTAACGATTGACTTGAAATTCGATTATAATTCATCAACTTGAAGCTATACATCAAGCACTCGAGACAACATTTCTTCAGGATATCCATCACTTAGGGTTTGATCAAGAGAAAGTGTACTTTTTCGGCTAACTTCTCAGTGCCGAATTTCTTGAAGAAACGCGCTCGTTCGCTTTTAATATATTTTAAGACAACAGAGAGCATGGGACAAAGAAATAATCGGCTGAGGTTCCGACGGGAAACGAACCCATTGCATGACCTTCCGGAAATGTGTCGAGGGCTCTAAAAAACTCAGCTACTGGAAGACTGGTATTAGTATTTGAACCGTATCCTGCATACTGTTACGATCAATAATGTCAAAGTTCGATCTTGACATACAGCTTGGTAAGCGAGTGTCGTATCCACTAAAACATCAGACCTGAATTTCTAATTACCTCAAAAATTAATTAGTATATGTATTGATGGATACTGCAGAACAGCTAGCAAATCTAAAGATACATAAAAGTCAACGCATGTGCCGACTTGTGGGCTAAAGCCAAACACAAACACATGCACAGGCCACAGGCAAAAACATAACGTTTTTGAGAAGTATTGAATGGTATTTTTCTCTCTTGCTTTAAGGATTAAAGTCTTTTTGTATTGGAAAGACCAGTGGAATTTACACGAATCCTTTTGAGCAGAAGAGCTTTGTGATTTGCTTCAATGGAATATCAGAAGAAAGGGAGTGTCCTAACACGATGCTGTTCAATCCTAAAGAAAAGATTTGTGATGTACCAGATCAAACTTATACTCAACAAAGTGATAAAAAAATATCGAGTAACGTCATTACGTATACATCTTGGAAGCGTGGTGTTGGAAAACCAAAAAGCAAAGATGGCAAATAAGGAGCTGACAAGCGGGAATAAAATAATAAAACTTTGTTTATTGATTTGTTTCTTATTAAAACAACAATATTGATAAAAAGGCAGTGAACAGCAACAGAAAAGAAACTTAATAATTCTACTGTGCTCAACGTACATTTTGTAGACAGATCATTCGCATCACTTAAAAAAGAAAGGTTTGAAATTCACCCTTAATGTATGTGCCTTCGCCCTTTTTAGGGTACTGAGCAAGAGTAGAGGAAAAGTGCTGCTGTTTATAAACTTTTGTGGCTTCCAAAGTATTCATTAATGAACCATTTATGTTCGATAACAGATTGTGGTATTCACTGCGGTATTTTTTTAATGTACTGCTTTTTGTAGATCCATTTTCCTGCTTTCTCACAAGCTGTAAAAGTGGGAGTAGCATAGGGCGTATAGGGTTGCGTTATAATTCATGTTATGGAAAAAAGGAAGAGTCGCTGAATTTTCGTTCAAACCCTCTACTATTTTGTTTCTTTTTAGGACCTTAACTTTATACAAGCCGCGGTTACTTTGAACACCACTACAATTCTATTGTTCTACTGCTTTTTGTAGATCAGTTTTTCTGCTTTCTCACAAGCTGTAAAAGTGAGAGTAGTATAGGGCGTATCGAATTACGTTATAATTCATGTTATGGAAAAAGGAAGAGTCGCTGAATTTTCGTTCAAACCCTCTACTATTTTGTTTCTTTTTAAGATCTTAACTTTATACAAGCCGCCGTTACTTTGAACACCACTACAATTCTATTGTTCCCTGCACCACCACCACAATTTTACTTTTTTCCCACCACCACCACCACTACAATTCTATTGTTCACACCACCGCCACAATTCTATTGTTCTCTCCACCACCACCACCACCACCACCACAATTCTATTTTTTTCTCCGCCAACACCGCCATCACAATTCTATTGTTCCCTCTACCACCATCACCATCACAATTATATTGTCCCCACCATCACCACAATTCTATTGTTCACTCCACCACCACCACCACCACCACCGCCACCACCACCACCACAATTCTATTGTTCCCTCCACCACCACCACCATCGCAATTCTATTGTTCTCTCCACCACCACAATACTATTGTTTCCTCTAGCACCATTACCATCACAATTCTATTGTTCCCACCATCACCACAATTCTATTCTTCCCCCCACCACCACCACAATTATAATGTTCCCACCAACACCACCACCAGCACAATTCGTTTGTTTCCTCCACCACCACCACAATTTTATTGTTTCCCCACTACCACAATTCTATCAGTGTTCCCACCACCACAATTATAATGTTCCCACCACTACCATAATTCTTTTGTTCCCTCCACCACCACCACAATACTATTGTTCCCTCCACCTCCGCCGCCACGATTATATTAGCGACCTTTAGATTGGACTACGAGTACTAGATTGAGTACGAGTACGAGTTTTCAAACCAAATTCGTGTGCCTCGTATAATTTCTTATCGCACCAATCTTATCCCTAACATTTATTTATGTGTCAGTCAGCAACAGGAAAGAGTTATAGTTCGGGAAATACAATTATCTCGAAATTCCAAAGTCGTACTCGTACTCGATTTCGTACTCGTAGTCAAATCTAAAGGTCGCTAATGTTCGCACTACCACCACCACCACCACTATTCTATTGTTCCATCCACCACCAAACCGGTTAAGAAACCTAGTAAGCTTAAAATAGAACATAGCATCATTTATTTTAATGAGACACTACCGCATTTTATTTATGATATAAAGACAATGGCTTATGACGTCATCAACGGTAACTTATTCCACTGCAAATTGATGAGATTTCAACGCAAAAAGAGCTTAAAGTGCCTATCACCCCTAGAAAGTTGTTTTCAGAATCAACTCTATGTACATTGAATAGTTGAATGGTAAAAGATTTCTAGTTTTGAATGTCGTGTTAATGAGTTATTGAGATTTGAATTTACAAAATGCTAATTAGATGACTTCAACCCGGGAATAATTTATTATACAACTACTTGTTTTCACCTCCAAGTAATATTTTTTACGAATCAATTAACTATCCATAGTTTATTTTTAGTATTTATCAAATTAATTTTCCTCAAGCTGTAAACCGCGCATTGTAAATTGGCGTATAAATAATGGCAAATTCCCGGGTTTACGTCATCTAATTAGCATTTTGTAAATTCAAATCTCTATAACTCACAAATGCGACGTTGAAAACAAGAAATATTCTACCATTCAACTATTCAATGTACATAGAGTTGATTCTGAAAATAACTTTCTAGGGGTGATAGGCACTTTAATTCAGTGCGTCCTATACTACTAACAATATAACTTGCATACTAGTAAAAGAAAATCCTTACACAACATTCACTTGTGAAAAACGAAAGAGCTAACGGAGTCTTTTTTCTAAATTAGTCGAGATAAATATTTATGAAATAATTACTGGAGTTCATCAGGTCGATAATTAACATTCATAGGAAAAGGTTGAGCAAAATATCGTAATTTTTCTAGCGTTTTGCCGGTGCCGTAGGCCGAGGCAAAAATTGATCTGCGAGACACTGACAAATCACAATATCTTTCGAAAACGAAGTTCAATAATTGTTTTATCATTTAAGCAGTAACCTTGTTTTTTTATTATTTATTCATAACTGCTGTATAAGATTATGACAAACGCGTGCTCCACAAAATATTACAAATTCGTAAATTCAGGCTTAGGTAATAAATAATGTTTAAAATTCAAACATTCAAAAGTAAGATTTACACTTACAGTTGGAGACCGAAACGGATTCTCACAAGTGAAGCTTTTGTTTAAAATCACTGGCGTCGGCGTAAAACTTTCTTAGAACAGCTGCAGGTTTAAATTTTGATGTTACAAGCTCTTTTTAGTCGACTTTTCTTTCTTCCAAATATTGGACAAAACTGCGCACGAGCAGACCATTATTCGCAGCAAAACAACTTTGCACCGTTGTGCACATGAGTAGTCCATGACTCATAGCAGTAATTTGCAGGGACGTAATAGTCTCTTGACCCATCAATCTAGCGTTTACAGAAACCGTGTTTTTAAACAGAACTTTTAAATTTCACTACACGTCATAATTTGCAACTCAGTGATACATGATGAATAGTAGGCGGATCACATTCATAAAGCCACCGCTGCACGCAGCGCCAGTTTTTTACCATGTTAAATGAAATCTTTTTTAAACTGTAATTGACTTCGAATTTGGTTGTTTTAAAATTTTTAATATTTCTTTTTGGTAAAATTTGTAGCAATCCTGAGTCGGAATTTTAATAATAATCTTAACGACTTTCCTCTGATTGACGTCCACCAAACTCAAGGTTGACCTGCTGGAATAAAGTGCGATGGGCGCGCGTTTATGGTTACCGCTGTAATGAAAGTCAGTTGCTTCGGTTTATGAAAAATAACTTCTAAGAATCGATAATCTTTCCATTCGAATTACAAAAAGATACTCTCAGTCTATTTCGTCGGAAAGAAACAGCTTAATGGAATCAACAAAAAGGAATACTTCATAAAAGATGCATACGGTGGATATAAACGGAGGTGCAGCAGTTAGAGTGTTAATAAGTAACCCACTTCAAATACCAATGACCTCTAAAAACTACCCGCTCTTTAAGAACAGTAAACCTGTCGCTGATGTCAAAATTTTATTTCGTAAACTTTATTTGCATCAAGAAAAGTTTGCTTTTAGGAAAATCGTTAGAAACGGTAAGTAACACTTATCAAGTACACTTTTTAGCCTGTTTTATCACTTAAGGAAGTAACGATATACGTGGAGATCTCTCGTGATAAATTAATTAAGAAAGGGAGCTTCTAAATAACAGAAGTCATTTAAAATTGTCGCCGTCAACAAGAACTGTCTAACTGATTTAATTGTTTTAAATTTCCTGTTGAACTAATGATCGACGCTACTGGCAGAATAAAGTTAGATTCGTTCAACTCGCAGCTTCAGTTTCAGCTTCAAAGGCGATCGGCTCGTTTGAATGCCAGAAGCAGAGAAATTCTTGCCAGTCGTTTATGATATTAACAGCCCCACTTATTTTACAAATGTATTTATCCCATGAACCTCTCGCTAAAAACTGATTAACAACCGGTGTAACATAAACTACCTGACAGACTGAGACCTTTCAAAACCTTTCGCGTAATTGGTTGTGAAGTTTGTAAAGAAGGCAAGAGTAATAGTTTAACCCTCGGACCTAAATTTATATTTATGCTCCTACCGTGGTACAAGATGGGTGCTTGAAATCCCCCAGCTGAGTTTTTGCGGTATTATAATATTTTAATAGTTAGCCTGTTATGTGTTCTATAAGATAAGGTAAGTATTTATCAATTATTGGACGTGGTTGAGCAAAATATTGATTTGTCAGTTACGAGCAGATCAATTCGGCTGAGGCAAATAATTGACACTGACATTGCGAGACACTGACAAATCACGATGTTTTGCGATAGCCTAGTTTAGTAATTGTTTTATCATTCGATCACCGAGTTTGTTTTTCAATTTAATATTTATTCATAACTGCTAAAACAGAGCACAAAGCGGGATGCCATTGTAGAGGACGGGAGTAGAACAATTATTCGCAGCAAAACAACTTTGCACCGGTGTGCGCATGAGCAGAATTATTCGTAGGTAGTTATTCGCAGGTCACGTGGTGGGCTATCGGCCAATGAAAAGGAAGAAAAAATGTATCGAATATTAACACGAGCTACGGCACTGCGTATGGCACTGCCGCCATCTTGGATTTTAGTCAAAATTGAAATTGATCGAAAAAGTGCGGAAATGGATGAGAATCTGTCGCTATGGTGATGAAATATGACGTCATAAATAGCATGAAGTCAAGCCATTTTTCAGTAAACATGCGTGATTTCGACCTTTTTTGGTGAAAAGTGTAAAAATTCTTCTAAGAAGCAACAAAACGTTTAAATTGCACGTGAAGTGAAATTTCACTACCGTTTTTTTAGGGTTTTATGTTGTTTATATCGCCTTTAATTCATTTGCAGTCGTTTTCCTCTTTTGCGCGAAGAGGATCCACTCCACTATTTTTAGCAGTTTGAAAACTCCCGCCAGGGCCTGAAATTTGCGACATTTTGAGCGCGGCCAAAAAGGTACAAACAATGGATTTGTGACGTCATTCGTGTGTCTTTGATCACAACAAAACCTGGCGGAGAAGGGAACGAACCCGGAGCTAAAATACGCATCTCCCTTAAACATATTTAACCGAAAGAATCCTTCCACAAGTTGCCAAAATTCCGCCGTAACACAAGTTACGCGCTCAGTTGTTTACACACTAATGACGTCAGTAGAACCCAGGTCTTTGTCTAATATGCCCAAATTGCGTCGCTTGCTAAAATATGTTCCCGCCACTTCAAGTGACTTATTTACCCATCAAAATAAATCTTAAAACACCTATTTTCAGATTATCGAAAAAAAATGGTAGTGAAATTTCACTTCATGTGCACTTTAATTATATCATTTTTTACATATTCAACATAAAAAATTCAAACTTTGCTAAAATGTGTCTTGGCGATAAAAGAATGGTTAGTAACGACGGCTTGTGCTGATCAAAAATGCTCTTGGAGAGATCGAATAAAAACCTTAAGAAGGGATTGCGTAACATGCTTTAAACGTTTCAAGAAGTTAAACCGAAGCTGGGCCAAAGGCTTTAACCACGAAAAATTGCTTTTTCGTGATAACTTTAACAAATGGAATAAAAGTGAATCGGAATTTGGCACATAGAAAACTTTTATCGTCCTTAATATATTTAAGTCAGTGTAACAAGCTTTCCAATAGATCACGTGACATGTTACAAGATATATATATTTCAACTCCACTGCACAACAGACATTATACGTTCCAATAGGTTTATTTTGATGCATTTAGGCCGGACACCAACAACACTCCCTTACCAAACCAAGTGTATTTTAAAAGTGATTTAAAAGTGCTTTTAATGTATTTGAACGATTTGAACTATATTTTGAGCTCATCATGGTGTATTTTTATTATATTTTAACAAAAATTCTAAAATAGTGGTAAGAGTTTGTAATGTATTTGAGGTATATTTAAATGCTATTTAATAAACCGGATAGGCTTTTCCATGTATTTGTAAGCTATTTGTCGCCAAAACTACATTTCAAATAGAGTATTTGAACACTATTTTGACAACATGACTGCCGAAGTGTTACTCTAAATTGTTTCAAATAGACTGTTTGAACACTGTTTGGAAAAGATCATAAAATTTTGTCGATTTATAATGTAGTTGTAACAAGTAAAAAATAAAAATACGTTTTAAATATGATGTTTAAATACTATTTGAAATGGACATTCATTACTACGCTTTTAAGTGGCTCATAAATAGTCTATTTTAAACATGTTTGAAGTTGAATTCATAAGTCAGAGCTATTTGAAAGGCGATTTTAAAATACTAAAACAGGAGCTGTTTCCAAACAGCCTTTAAACAGACTGTTTTCTTAGTATTTTGAGAGAAAAGCACTTTGTTACAGGTATGTAACAGTAAAACTGTTTTAAACGTATTTGTAACAAACTCACAGAAAAAATAACAGCCGTTTATAGACTTTAATAGACATACACACTCTACTACCCCCCCCCCCCCCCGATTCGATCCTTTACTACAGAATCCGGTGCTTCAGTTCGTCTTGGTGGTCTTTGCAAATACAGTTCCTTGTTTATCATCATGACAGTATATATGGAGGCCGAAGTTAATTATCAACCTCACACGTGTAGCCGAACGCCGACTTGTGGGCCGGGAATTGAACCTGAAGCGATATCGAATGGCGCGTCAAAATACATTTTATTTTACATTTATCCCGACATATTCATCAGTTCTGAAAAGGTATTAACGCAGTAGCTCGCTGTCAAATCAAACCATGGTATAATTCCGCGATTAACACTGGATTCAGTAATAATATCGATGTGTCCGAACGCGTTGTAGATCGAAGCATAAAATGTTATGACGATCGATACGGCAATGTTTAATATTTCTGCGAAATGCAAATACCTGAGTGACCTCAGCATATGTTGTATTCTATTCTGCTCTATAAAGCTTGTGTTTAGAGTAGCGAGGCCTATCGCTCGTATATCAGTTTTGCTTAGATGTAAGCTTTATGTGAGAGCACACTTTATTTTGTAAACAGACAATTTATGGAGCGTTCCGCAAAGGAAACATTAAAGGTGGATTTCCACTGTCGCGTTTTTGCCTACGCACGTTAACGTACGTAAAAATTTTTAACGTACGTAAAAATGAAATTTTACGCGCGTAACTACGTGCGTTGACTTTACGTTGTCCAATTTCCAGTGCCGCGTTTTTTTCTAGGTTTTTACGTACGTTATACGCACGTAAAGGCACGTAGCCCTTGCGAGCGTTTTCGGAAAAGTTGAACTGGGTTCAACTTTTTCGCGGATGTCTGCGTTTACGCGGCGATTTAACCAATGGCAATTTCGGATTTTGTCACATGACATCAACTCCATGTAGACGCCATTTTGTTTTATCTGCTTTACATATTCCTGTAGTGCAATCCACAATGCATCGCACACCTCAGGAATTATTCTACTCACGGTTGTATGGCCAAGGCGGTAGCTAAATGATATCGTCTGTAAGGAATCACCAGTAGCTAGAAATCGAAGAGTAACAGCGAGACGTTCACCGGGACTGATTGGCTCACGATACAAGGATTTCTTAGACAGCATCGGTCCCACAAGAGAAAGAAGGTGGTCAAATCTTTCAGGTGTCATCCGGAAGTATTTATAAAATGACTCGTGGTCATTTTCGCGCATTTCTTGCACTAGAGTGTGGTATTCCCCCACTTGAAACCGATTTTGAAATAGCTCTCTGATCCGAAATCTTTTCCGATATTTTTGTCGTCTTTTTCGTCTCTGTCTAAGGTACAACAGGAGAAAGAACCGCTTGTTTATAACGGCGGCCATTACTTTAGCGGCAAATAACCTTTTCGCGCCAAAATTTCAGGATGGCAGGTATTTACGTACGTTTAACGTACGTAAAACGGAAACGTTTTTTATTATTTTTTACGCAACAGTGGAAATTGGTAACGTAAGTTTTTTTAACGCACGTTTTACGTACGTAAATTTTTACGCGACAGTGGAAATCCACCTTAAGTTATACACGAATGATGATTACAGTTAAGTCTCTTCTTAAGAATTAAAAGCCATACCTTATATCTGTGTTATGAGCGCCTTCTTATCATGGAATCCTGCACTTTTTCATTTGAAGAAGGACGAATTCAGTCCTAAAGCCTTGTGAAATCGTGGTGAAATTCCCGCTCAGTTTGAGTGCTCTCGCGCGCTAATCTCGTTCCCAGTGTCCTCTCTTTCTTGCGTGACATATCACGTGAGCAGAAACAAAGGTCGTTTGAATTTTGTGCGCGGCCATTTTTGCAACCGTTTGGAGATTTTGATTTTATGGACGTTGTTTTATCCAAGAATGGGCTCATCGACAATTTATCAGCAGAAGAGATGAATATCTGAGACGACAGTCTACATCGGGACGTTTCAAACGTGAGTACAGTCTTTTTATTTTATCTTTTTAGTCATGGTTGCGTTCTATTGAACGTACAGTACCGCTCGAAACTATTAGTGCATAAGGACGCGGTGAGCAGAAATTTTTTTTTGGGACCACTTTTAGATCTAGCTTGGTAACCGTTCCCAACTATGTTGAGCGACAGCGAGAGAAAAAGACTAGCAGCATTCTTTAGTTTTTATATTGTGGAGTTTAGACATGGTTTTCAAAAATCCAGTTAGATATATAGCTTACCAAAACCCCAATCTAAACCTAACCGCTAAAGTTTCGCACTCAGCTTGGAGCTTGGATCCTAGTTTGGGCCTAAAAGTGGTCCCAAAAAATATTTCTGCACGCGGTGAAACCTCGTCCGCCGCCATTTTGTTTTCCGCGAATTCACCTAGGTGGGACGAAACCGCAACCGCGGAAAGGACGAAAGCGACCGAAACACCGCGGGGAAACAGACGCGGTAATACCTCGGTTACAAACAATAGTGGCTAATTTCTATTGTTATGGTATTGTTTAACTCTATATTAGTGATATTCTCCAAGGAGGCACTGCAACAAAAGGCTAGAGATGTCGATTTCAAAACATCTGACATCGTGATAAAAGCGATATCAAGTTGTTCTGTTGAATCTTCTCCGTTCACAGGAACGGAGAATGAAAACAAGGATCTTCATTTCTATCGCTTTTTATGACTTCATACATTTGTAGCGAAGATAGCGAACGTTTACACCAAACACTCAAGTTTTTATACGCGTCGATTTATTGACTTCATACATTAATTTTATAATCGATCGACTGTACCGTCCCGTACCGTTCAGTGTAAAGTGGAACACGCGAAGACGGCGGTGAAGTGCGGGTGCAAGGATTATATTTAACGCCAGTAGAGTTTGGAAAAGCTTACTTGTAATTTGGCGAGCGAAACTGCAATGAAAACAGAAAATTCACGGAAGTCTGTATTCAGGTTTCAAATTACCCTTTTGACATATGCAAATTCGGTGCACTTTTTCCTGACATTACTACAAAATTTGCTAAATTTGTTTTCTGACACGTACCTTTCCCCGCTATCTGACATCGATTATTATATTTAGTTTCATTCAACATTTATCTTCACAATTAGTAAACATGAAGTTCTGAAAGAACTTTACACATGAAATTTGCGTGACTAACGCACTGGCACTTGTGACCTCTTGTCTACATATTAGTGACCTATTTTGGTTTTGTTCGCTTTCTGGCAGAAAACTTACTCCATTCGAAACTTTTCCATAGCTGTTCACAGCCAGCCGTTCGAAATTTTTGTTCTGTTTTCAGCCGTTCACTGTGCGCGAGTCGTTCAAAATAATTCTTTAGCGTTCAAATGAAATTCGATCTGTTTATAGCAAATCTCGTTGCCTAGCACGTGATCAAAATCTACCATGAAGTAGTTGAACCTTTTAGTGCGAAAGTTATTTTATTGTTTTATCTAGAAGAACTAGTCGTTTGAAACAGGAAGAAGTTTCGCTGGTCGGCCGCTGCGTTGGCTGCGTTGCTTGTCGACCCAAGGCAACTCGTGGCGGAAACTCTTGAAGTATTTTGCCACCGACGGTATTTCTGTTAAATCTTAACTCCATCAAGATTTTAAAAAGAGATTACGGACAACCTTCGATATTTTAACGTTCAAACGAATGAAAGAAAGCAATCTAAGCTGAACATATTCTGATGTACACATCTCGCTAGCAAGTTTACGAATTGATCGATGGCAGGCGAAGTTTAGTTTGTAAACAAACTGTACGCGTGATATTTTGTTTTTGTGTTCGACGCGTGCTTTCATCCCTGTCACGCGTGAGGAAAATTAACCTGCGATTAGGTGTTGTTTTTTTTTTATTTCAATTTACCTTAAAGAAAAAATAAGAAAAAACAGACTGTGTCTTTTAGTATTGTAAATTGTTCTTAGAATTACCGGAATTTTATTTCGGCGTAAAAAGTTTAAGCGACACGCGGAATGTAAACTTTAATGATCCATAGTTGTATTTCGCTCGATTGAATGAAGCGGTTTTAAGAATCTAAGCGCCGCTATTCATTACGGGTTGAAACATAATGTAATTCTTAAACAGTTCGCATTTTAAGCTCTGTTCCAGAAGTGAGTTTTCATTTCTTTCTCTAATTACAGCAGCGTCCACAGCCGACTTCTGACGGATTTTAACACGTTCAAATCACCGGAGCGTCACGTCTCACCTATTGTTGTTAATGAACTTCAAAACAAAGGAAACAATACTCTATTCAAACACGACCGCGTCCTATTCTTTCCGCGGTTTTCTTCGACCGCAAAATACCGAGGTGAAAACGGGGTTTTTAGTGCGGTTGGACGAGAAATACCTAGGTGAAACCGCAGCCCCAAACTGCGGTTTGACCTAGGCGAAACCGCGGCAAATGCACTAATAGTTTCGAGCGGTACTGTATTCCGGAATATTAAAGAACATGAAAGCTGTCGTATTATAATCATGTTTTGCCAGATTTACATGTGTATAGTGCAAGTGTGTCTTAACAAACTATAAAGAAAGCGCTGTAGTGTTTATTTTTATTCCGGAATGAGGTTAATCGAACGAAGCCTCTGCGTACGGTAAGCTACATGCAAGCTTAAGCTTAAGACTTATATTTTTAAGCTTAATACTGTAACCCTTCGACTTTTAATATGCAATGTAAGCTTACAGATGAACTGTACGATTAGAAGACATGTGATTATTTCTTGACACCAGTGAATTGTTTAGTGTTATTATATAGTTTGTTGGGGTGAAACAGCATTCGTTCTCCTGCTAAATTCAAAATAATAACCTCGATCGGTCCTCGATAGTACATGTTTAACATGATGTACACTGTGTAGACGACATTATAAAATGAGACTGCATTCGACATTTGTCTTGGTACAATTTAAGCTTCATGTAAGTTGAAACATTTCGGTTTTTGCTTTGAAATTGATTGGTCTCGATACACATTACATGTATGAACTCCAGAATTAAGTTTAACATATAATCGCCATGTCATACCTATAAGCTTGTAGTGAACCCTTGTACTGTGGTTAAACTGGCTCATATAACTTAAGTTACAATGTAGACTGCCATCAGCAATACAGCAATACAACAGCTGTAGTACTCGAATCACCAGTGCAACAAATTGAATTGGCTGGAATTTCTAAAAACAGGCCTGCTATTAGAAGTGAAGCGGTGGCTTTCGTGTTCATTGCTTTTTATTTTCTAGTTCTTGAGCGGCAAACAACAGCCTCGAGATTTCAGCAGCTGTTAACTGCTACAGCACCTCAAGAAATTGAAGCAAAAATGGATAGTTTAACTCAAATTGCATTATGAAATACAAGGCGTGCTAGACATGCATGGTCATGGCCATGCAAGTTTACCTTTCAGATTGTCTGCCATAAGGATCAAAGGCTTTACCAGGATTGTTTTGTGAAGGATAATTTTGTGCCTTAGCTAAAAAGGCTGTCAACATGCAGTCATATAAAGTAATCTGAACACCGCCGGAAGTGAAATAGTATGCTACCCCAAGCAGATGTTTCTGTCATTTTGACCTCGGTTACTGACCTTTAGTAGAAACCATGCCTGATCACAGCAGAATTACAACATTTACCATGTTCAAATTTCTATTGTCTTTGGGGTCATTTACTGAGGTATTAGTGGCCGTTTACACTCATGAAAAGTTTATCTAGGTACTGTACATGTACAGTACATGTAAGTAAAATCTGATACCGCAGTAAAACCCTTAAGTGTAAACAAGGCAAAAATATAACTTTACATGTGTGTACTGGACACAGTTGAAATAATTTTATAACACAAATAATTAAACCTTGCAGATTACACGTATTTGTGACCTTGTGGCGCAAGCAACTAGTGTGCTTTTGCTGAGCCATAACGAAGGCTCTTACAGCTGTAGGTCTTGAGTTCAAATTCTAGTGGAGAGAATTAATAAGGTTTTTTACTTGAGATTAAAAGCAGTAGCGATTTTTGTCATTAAAGTTATTTATTGTGGTGACACTGCTTTATGCGCTAAAGGTCAACTTTCATACATGTATGTTGTCAATGGATCTGTTCCTCAAGCGAAATTATTTCCTTGTTACTGAACTGCATAAAACATCACAAATCATACATGTACATGTATCATGAATAATGTCTGCCAGCCTTTGTCATTAAAGGTGGCCTTAATTTCATAAACTTTAGAACTACTTGTACTGTACATGTACATGTATGGTGTTATCTCTTCAATTACATGTAGCTTGGATAGATAGACTGCTCAGCGATTCCAACGACAAATGGAAAGCCATACCAAATTACTATTTTGATTAATATGGGGGTTTACTCTTTCTTCTTACATGTACGTAGTGACTACATGTAAATGTAATTACAATACTGCAAATCTTGATAAATATTTACCTATATTTTATCAGATACAGTACAGTGTATTACTAGACTACTTCTAAGAATTGACTAATTTTTCACAAGACAACAAAATGACCTTATTCTTTGAAAAGAATTGTTTTTTTTTTTTTGGAAACACTGATTTGACAAGGGAATTTATTTCATACACTGTGAGTGATTTGTTAAATTCAGAAGGGAAATTTCTGATGCTGACTTACAAAAATAAATTCAAAATTAAATTGAACTATTTGCATTATTTTCAACTAATCGCTGCCATCCCTTCTCATCTGAAGAGAAAGGCATTTGATTCTCCCACCCCTGATCTGTTTAGTGCACCATTAGAATACATACATGTACCATCAATTGGAGGAAAAAACATCAGTGTTATCTTAATACCATCTGTACAAAATGTAGGTCTCATGTTAAGTACATGTATGTTATTTATATCTTACAGTACAATGTACATGTGTACATGTAGATATGATTTGTAATTTTGTATATCTCATGAAAGTCTTCTCAGCTCAGTAGTTGTTACCTGTAATTTGTGATTGTGGTATGTAAAATTTATTTCTAGAAGGTTGAAATAATGTTTTGTGTATCCTACATGTTGATGTAGGTTAAAAAATAGTATTTACAGTCAAAATACTCAACGCTTTATGCTTATTATTTGGGAATGACTTTTATTAATCAGGAATGGATTGGATCAAAACACATTTAAAATTCAGGTTTTAAATTGATTATTGGTATCTTACAACGGTAGCCTCATTAGAAATAACGAATGTTGATTGGTTTGTTATTGACATCAGGCGAATGTCCACATGCAAAGCAGGCAACAGTTAGCAGCTTGACACATCTGACCTATTTCTGTTCGCTGAACAAAAATCCATCACTGAGTATTTTAAGAAGCTCTGGATTTACAAAACTCCGAAGAAGAATTCTTAAAAAGCTACATGTAGTGTGCTGGTACTGAAAGAGAAATTTTAATCAAAAGTGAAGAAAATTCCCTATAAACTCCAAGTGACTGAATTCTCTGAAACCAACAGCAGCCAACGTTTGTGTATTTCGCCTGTGAACTTTTGACCCATGTCAGTAAATAAACCAATAAACATTCATTATTTCGAATGAGGCTACAGTTGGAAGACTCTGATAATCAATTTAAAACCTGAATTTTTATATGTATTTTGATTTCAATAATACAATCTGTTTGCGATTAATGAAAGTCATTCCCAAATGATAAGCGGGACGCGCTGAGTATTTTGACTGTAAGAGATATACATGTAGAGACATGTATATTTCTGGCGAGCCTTAGTGAGACAGTACACATTTGAGAGAAAGGGGTGAAAATTCTTGATGACGTCACAATCATTTATTGTTGTACGCAATTGACAAGTTTGCGTTCGCGTTGGTCGTTGAACTCTATCTTCTTCTTGATTACACTGTAGTCTTTACTTCAACCATGCTATCATCGATTCAAGCGAGAAAACTGCATTTACGAACTAAAAAAGGTATTCATTTTTCTTCATTTTTCTTTCCTAGCTGCACGACAAATGATGGCGCATGCATAATGCCAATAAATTTGTGTTTTTTAGCGCGAGCAAATAAAGTTGTTTTTTGCGATAGCGCGACACCCCTGAAAGTAACCAAAGTCTGCAAATATTCGACCACTGAGTCAAAAAGTCTGTCGACAGTTGAGTAAAAAATGTTAGCATAGTAAGGCAGAGCTGAGAAACGCGTGAAAACCTCCTGTCGTCATGTCTAATTAGCATTTTGTAAATTCAAATCTCTATAACTCACTAACACGACGTTAAAAACAATAAATATTTCCCTATTCGACTTTTCAACGTACATTGAGTTGATTAAAAGAAAAAAAATTGGGGTTTAGGTGAACTTTAATTTAATTTAATGTTTATTAAGAAAGGTCAGTTATTGTTCCTGCTGGCATACATGTACATGTATTTCTTAGCTTGCTTGTGTCATTCGTAAAAATGTTTATACATGTACATGTACATATATAATTACATGTATGGCCCTATCCGCACTAGCAGACAAATTAGGATTTGTCTTCGAAAAATCCAAGCAAAAAATTTGTCGTGACAATTTTTGTCGCAAAAGCTTTTATCCGCACTCGAAGCTATTTTTAGTCTACAGTATGTCAAATCTGTCAACAATTGTATACAGCGTCCATATTTATTTCAATGTAATTTATTCTTTCTAATTCGGTTGCGTGCCAAAAACATACCAATTTGGCGGGATAATGGAGCGCGTTCAAATCTTAATACTTTTGGCTTGTATGTTGCTCTTAAACCTTGCTCAAATTGAGACAGAAATGCTGCTGATGATGTGCTTAATATCGTCTTGATAGGAAGGCACATTCCATCTTCTGAAGCCTTCCACCTGCTTATACGGAACCCCAAAAAGTTTGCCATGGGATGTAAGTTCCACGAAAAGCCAGGATTCATCTTTCGCCGTGAAATCAAATTTCTAAAATTCGGTTTCGCAACAACAGACCCTGGCAACAGACACAAGACCTTGCTTTAATTAACAGACTAGTGGAAGGGCTAAATAGCTTTATGACAAGTGATTGGCAAGGAAAACACATTTTTGTTTATTTAGTCGATTTTGTCCAGTTTTTAACCCGGGCAAATTTTGCCAGCGGTGCCTTTGAAGATCTTCTCGTCTTGGACAAAATTTGTCAAGGTGCAACAAACCATCCGCATTTGTTAAGCGTTGGTGATGACAGAAAATTTGTCTAAATAAACAGTTTTTTCTCTAGTGCGGATCGGCCCTATGATGTGTTTAAATTTTTTCTATAGTTTAAAAATTTTCAAACCAGTTTGATTTTTGTTTTCCTTTGTCTCAGAATATGATCATGAATCTGAGACAAATAAAAATAAAAACTAAACTGGTTTGAAAATTTTTAAACCAAAGAAAAATTTAAACCACAACATACATGTACATTTGTACATATAACTGTATATACATATGTTGTGGTTTAACTTTATACTTGGTTCAAATTTTATTTTCCTTTGTTTTTGGCTAAGGTTACACTGTACAGTATGTATGATAATTAGTTTTAAACAAATGAAGATAAAATTTGAACCAAATATAAAATTGAACCACAACATATATACAGTTGTAGTATATATTTTTGGCTTACAGTGTATATTTTAAGCTTAATTCAAGTTCAAAGAATTTAGCTTCATTATTCAGCAAACCTCTGCAGCAATCATTACACTACATGAACATGTACATTACCTCATAGCAATGCTCTACCAGTACCCAGGTGGGCGATGTACATGTAGCAGCTCTCGTAAGGTCTCACACCATTTGTTCGATACCCTTCGAGAGAACAATAGAACAAACAACAATGAAAATAGAGGTTTCTGAGAGCTGCTACACTACCGACCCAGGTGCCACAGTCAACTACAATGTACATGTAACTTTTGTCTTTGGGGGACAAGAAAAAACTTAGTTTATGCATCTTCTCCAGCAAGCATGTTATCCTCATGTACATGTAGTAGTGTTGTGCCACATGCATTTTAGATGTAATCTCATGTGTTGCAGCAGGATGATCGAGCACTGTCAAAAAATCATAGATACATGTCATAGTATAATAATAGACAGGCTAAACACAACTCCCACTCGTTGCAATAAAGTACATTTGTATTTAATAAGCCTAATTAAAGCATAAAGCTTTCCCAGTAAGATTTCAGAGAGAATTTACTGTAGTATATTTTGTTCTCTTCGATGATATTGACCTTTTGATCTTGGTGGATTATCTCTCAAATTGATAGGAGGATTTCATGCTGTCCAGAGTGTCGTTAGAATTATTTTCTTTCTTTATGCCATGGTTCAGTGCTAGCTCTATTGGCATACATTGCGGTTTCTTTGGCTTACTTTTGTTGCACAAAGTTTGTTATCACATAGGAAGTGCTAGGGTCGTTAAATTTCTCAGGTCGTGATTTAATGTCTAAAGTCTGCTGTGCAAGACCTGTGAGAAAGTGTTGTCCATCACAGATATACATGTAGGCATCTCAGATCTGAGTCTCCTAAGTGCAACCAACTAATGTTTATGCTCCTCCACATGATCGTAAGTGTACAACATAAAAATACCATCTCAAAAAATTAAGCAAGCAACCTAATTCTTGAGCTTCCAAATTGGAATACATGTAAGTGCCTAGACTAGCTTGTGAACAGGCTTCTTTTTGGGGAATTGGGTTAGGGAAGAGGGGGAAGGAGAAGCGAAGCCTGTGGACTCGCCTTTGATGCCGCTGTTTCGCCCCTAGTAATTATCCTGTTATTATATTGTCAACAAGTTACATGTAATTAATAAAATGTCAACAAGTTGTCATGTTTTTATGCGGTTGAATGCATTGGTAGTAGTAGTATAAAAATAGACAGGCTAAACACGACTCCCACTCTTCGCAGAAAAGTATTTAAAAAGCCTAAAGTATAAAGCTATCCCAGTAAGACTTCAGAGAGAATTGTACCTTTAGATCACAGTTATGAATTTGTTCTCTTTGATTATGTTATTGACCTTTTGATCTCAGCGGATTATAGTGTTTCCCGCCAAACGGTAATAGGCATCTTACAGTAGATCCGAGTCTCAAAAAGCCAGTCTACAATTCCACTGCAATGAAATCATGAATTCTTGCAATAATTATTTTTTAGATCCTTAGTAAGTTCTGTAGTTGAGTAGTTGAGAAGTGAGTCTCAGTAGAGCTAGGATAAACCCCCGTTGTTTTGTAATAGCGTTTGATTTGGCATACAACAGATGATCGGCAGCATGGTTGCTATTTTGTAAATCCAGTTGGCAAAATTCCAAAAAAACATCTTGCTTTTTTGCCACAGACTTTAGACACAGCTTTTGCTCTTCTTTAAGTCACGGTATATGCAAACAATTCGCAACGAATTGCTCAAAGCTTTCTCAAAATCAAGTTCTGAAAATTGCATGTGACGAGTCGCCATGTTTGTTTATCATTTGAGCCAGCAAATGGAATAATTGTGCAAATTTAGAGCGCCGGGCATTTGAATTGTCAACGTGTCGTCAATCACCGCATACCTGTCAACACCAAGTGATCTGACCAATCAGCTCATGATACCAGACTCTGCTGAACAGAATGAATTAGTAGAATGCAAAATAATAGCCCCAGACACTGAAAAGCAGTCGCCAGCAGAACAAGTGATAAAAAAATGTAACTTGCCGCCAAAATGTTTCTTTTGTCCGCCATTTTGTTTGTTGTGCTTAGCGGCCACTCAAAAGATAGCCCACTGACTATCCTGCTTAGGTGAGTTGCATGTAAAGGCGGGTTATGTTTTAACCCTCCGAGCCGGGTATCCCGAAACCCTGAGCACCCTGTCTCCAAGTAAACAGGGCCTTATTCGATTCTTTCGGGTAATGAAGGAAGAATTGATGATCTTTGGAAGTACTTACATTACCCTTCAAAAGCAAGTAGCATAGAAAGTGTTGGTATAGTTTGAGGCAAAACTACTTCGAGTGACCTCGTGTCAATGTTGTGTGCCAGGTTAAAAATAAATATTGTTTATTGTTGTGCATTCTTTTTGTTTCAATTAACTTTGATTAGTAAGTACATTCTATTATTGTTTCTCTGCAGAAAAGTATGTGCAAATGAAGGGAAAAAAGGCCCAGCAGACACAGGATGCATAACTGGGCTGATTCACAAGGATAAGGGTACATGTACATCCGATTGACTGATTTCGGAGTAGGAATATCCAGAATGGTCACAAAATATCACATTCTTCGAGATTTGGAAGCCAATAGAACACTTAACTTCTGCTTTTGTCGTATCATAAACATGTTTTCACAGATTTGCAAAGCAAGTGTGCCTGAACAACCAATTCTCAGAGACTATTCTGTTTACACTTATTCTGGAAAATGGTGAATTGAAGTGCCCTAAATTATTGCATTTCAAATTCAAATACTGTATTTTGATTTGATTATGCAAATGTTCCTTACTTCTTACCACACATAATATCTGAATGATACATGTGGATTCGCGAGTGTAGCTTAGCAACTAAACATGAATGTGATGCTGAGCATGTGCACGGTTTTTTTAACATTTGGATTTCATCTGGGAGGTGCACAGTAGCTTTCATCTCCACAAAAAAATACAACATGACAATATGTATTATCATTTTAATACTTGACTGCTTAAAATTTGGACACAAAGCATATTTATCAAGGTGCCCAAAAAAATCTTCAAGCATTCCAAAAAAATATTTTATACTTAAATTTTGATCTTTTTAGGGGTCAGCAAATTACATGCATACAGTTGTCGTCTGTTTTACTGAATTTTTTTTATATGAAGAAAGAATAAGTCAATTTGAATTGTATATTTATATATTATTTTAGAGTTTGAACCATGTTTTAAAATTATTTGTAAAGAAAGTTCGAAACTATTTCAAATATATTTTCATTGTTTTTTGACAGACATAATTATGAATAAACCATTTATTGCAAATGCGACTCCATGTTGTTTTTAAAATCTTTAAAATCTATGTTGAGTGTATTTTCAGGTAGTTTGTAAGGCTCTGAAACCCGATTTAAATACAATTTTTTATATATTTTGAAACATCGCCCATTTTCTCCATTCACGAAATATAGAGGCGTTTCAAAATATATTACAATAGTGTTTTAAACAGGTTTAAACATCGTTAAAATAAGTCAAAAACTACTTAAAAACTATATTTCAAACATGAATTTTAAACGTATTTTGAATACAAATACATTCAAAATAGCTTTCCAAACAGTTTGCAAATAGTTTGAGAATTTATAACGCGTGTTTTTTAAAAATTTGTAAACTGTTTTGATTCTAATTTTTCACTCTTTCAAAATACGTTACAATAGCGTTTTAAACAGGTTTAAACATCGTTAAAATAAGTCAAAAACTACTTAAAAACTACATTTTAAGCACGAATTTTAAACGTATTTTGAATACAAATACATTACAAATAGCTTTTCAAACAGTTTGCAAATAGTTTGAGAATTTATAACGTGTTTTTTAATAAATTTGTAAACTGTTTTGATGCTAATTTTCCACTATTTTTGAAGGTGTTAAAACCTGTTTGAAATATATTTTAAAACGTTTCTGTGGATCTGAATGGATCCAAACAACACTTTAAAAAGGTTTTTAAAATACATTTCAATAACGTTTTAAACAGGTTTAAGCATCGAAAAAATAAGTCAAAAACTACTTAAAAAACATGATTCAAATACATATTTTTAATATATTTTTCAAAAATAGATTAAAAATAGCTTTTCAAAATACATTTAAAACAGTTTTAAAATAGTGTTTGGTTTGGTAAGGGCTTCCAAACACATTTACAGTAATGCGAGTACAATAGTACAATATAATTATAGTCAAATCCAGAAATTGAAAATAATACAATGCTAATGACGAACCAGAGCTGAGCAACCACTCACATACAAAAAAAAAAACTGCGGTTAAACGGAGGCAAGAAAAAAACTTGTCACCCAAGAAACCCTTTTGGGGAAAAATATGTGGCAGGAAATCTGGGTAAGATTCATGCCTAAACTCTATAGCCATCCTACGAGGCCATATATAGTACTAGACAATAAGTACAATATGCACTGAAGTTCTTACACAGTAAGAAAAAACATAAAATTTTGAAAACTGCCGAAGCTGAATGGTGCAGGCCTAGAATGACTAACCAAGTGCGATACTTTGTTTATAACAAAGTTATGCTACCCACAATGCACTACGACAATAGTGCCCAGCCTCGGCTATGCCCGTGCCGTAGAAATATCAATTTCTGTCTAATTCGTTGACTACGTTACTCAAACGCCAGAAATTACATTTGAACATTCGCCACTCTTCGCTGGAGGTTTTACAAAACACAGTATACTTAGACCAGTTAAATGGTCATCATGGCTGCTGGCGATACTAACTTATTATTTCAATTTTCTAGCTAAAGTATCTATGTTGTACGAAAAGCGATGATTTCGCTCTCAAGAGATGCCTTGATAATATTTTTGATTTGCCTGTGCACGGATTTTACCAAGGTTTGTTCCATTGATATATATTTTTTATTTACTCTATACATGTCGCCATACAATGTGTCATTCAATTTAATTAGAAATATAATAAATATATGATGGCAATGTTAATGAACAGTTTTCTTTTTTAAGGGCGCCACGGACTTTCAAAACTTGCTGGCAATATGGCGTCAGTATAGTGGTCAACTGCAGGATGGAAATGTAAGTATGTGGTATGAAAAATGACAGACATCATTTGTCGCCAAAGTTTGGGTCGACAGTGTGTCAGTAGTGCGTCGATAGGGTCAGTTATCTGTCGGCATTGCGTCTACAGAGTGTCGTTGGACTGTTTCGATAGTCTGTCATTTAAATACAGCGATAAAAGGGATAGAGTGTAAATATATAAGGTATCTAAATGAGGGTGCTAAGAAGCGATGAGCCCTAATTGAAATTGCCCTGGAATACGGTCCTAGAAATAAAATTGAGTTTTAACCAACGACCTCTGACTCAGATCATCAGCGCTCTTACAAGTTAAGCTACGAGATCAGCTAGAAGCAGATCGTGAGTTCCCTTTCCCCGGACATTGTAAGTCGAACAGTTGGTCACGTACGTAATATCGAGGGTCCATCATTAACCTACCACTAGGCATTTGAACAACTCGTTTGGTTGCCCTCCATAAGTGCTCCGTGAGGCTAAAGACAGTGGTTGCCCCTAAGAATGCCTGCTTGAGATTGGTTGATGAATTAGTGTGTGTGTCGTTAGTGTGTCCGTATAGTTTGTCAGTGGTGCATTGACCTACCCTGGCGGGATCCATCAAGTTAACTAGGTACTTTCAGAATTAAATACGTCAATGGAAAAAATCTTAAAGCGTGAATGCCTATATTTCTTGAACAGAGTTCTTACTATGGCTATTACAAGGGCGGTGGGGCTTGCTCTTTGGACCCTTTAACAACAGATTACAGTCACAGAGGCTGGATCAAGGTCGCAGCGGCGGATAGAGAGTTTCAGAAGTCTCTTGGCTGTGGAATGTGCGTAGAAATCAAAGGTCAAGGGATACTAGCCGATCTTGCTGGCAGGGAAAAGATTCCTAAGACGCCAATTATAGGCCCGATATATGCTGTTGTGATTGATCGCTGTGGGAATTGTAAGCAAGGTATAAAACTGACAATCGATTGTTCTCAACCAATAATGCAAAAAGTATGTTATTTTAACCAAACTCCGTTCTCTATTTAAAGTCTGGGACGTAGGTTTCATTCTTTTTAGATCTTCAGGAAGGCGGAATAGGCATTTAAGATACTCCCTACCTTTGCGGATGTCCTTAGGAAAAATTAATATTCGTACACTTGCCGCAGTTTCAAGAAAATTGTAGCAAACTATATATCAGTTTTCGGTAAAAATATAATATTAACAATCGTGTTGTGTAACATCACCTTTAGTGACGTTTTATATTGCGTTGTGCGGGAAGCCCTCAAGCTTTGTTCAATTGAATTTAATTTATTCGGTATAACTGCGGAAGTAAAGAAATAGCCGACCAGTGTAATTCACAAGGAAGGGGAAATGGTTCGTTAATTTTGTTGTTTCCCAGTGCCAAGAGTTTACATGTACATAGAACATCGTTTCATCTTACTGGTAAAAGGTATCCATGTAAGTTCAAAGTTCGTTATGCAGGGTTTGACTTATATGCTCCTGGCACCGATTTATGGAAGACACAGTTCAGAGCAGTTGACTGCCCCAAAGCACCTGGGGTCAATGGTAACATCAAGTTCAGGTTCGTAGAAAGCAACCCATGGGCTATGAAACTGCAAACAAGAAATTCCAGGCAAGTAGTATATACTAAACACTTGACTTTTGACAGTCATGCACAATAATTTAAAAATTACAAAAGCGCCCTTAACAACCTTCTTTCCGAAATTAATTCGTTTCCCTTTCGAGTGTTCCTTTTCCCGATGACTTTAAGTTTTCCACCTATAGTAGAATCGGGTAGAATAGAAATAATTCACTGCGGATGAGTTACTTTATTTCAAAGTTATTTTAACACCAAAAGAGCGTTATTTACCTTTGTAGAAAAATATTTCATTCGATAATTAGAGTAATCAGGTAATTTCAGCCCTAGAGTTGTAATTAAATTCAACAGTAGCTTCTATTCAAATTATCCCCCAAAAGGAATTGTCTTCAACCTAAAATTTTAATATATCATCGAAATTTAAGACGATTATTGGCGCGCACATGATCTACGAACGTCCTGGAATGTCTGGAGCTTTGAACATTTTTTCTATGACAAGTTTGACATTTATAATTATTTTATAAACCTTTGAGTTCCCGTCATGATGCGCCAAGATATGTTAGAAACAGACAGTGAATCGAAGCATTCTATTTGCTAAGGTTTCTCTTCCTCTTGCGGACGAGCTCGAAGTGTGCTAAGGAAGCCTGGTAACAGGCTGCAATGATGTCAACAATGGGTAATAAAAAAGGCGTGGCTATAAGGCAAAGTAAATTGTTTGGGTGGAATAGTTCATTTTACAGTGTGTGCTTGGTGACCTTGCCTTTGAGTGGGAGTGAGGCTGGAAGTGACCTTGCTTTTATACAAACCCTTCTTCCATTCATATGTTAATAATGCTTTTCTCATGCTAACTAGGTAAATTTACATCTGAAAAGCTCCAAGATTTGTATCATAACAAGGTCAACTACAGCCTCGCTTCCACTAAAAGGCCAGGACACTAAGAAGACAACTGAAAATGGTCTATTCGCATGAAAATTTCAACTCGGGGTATTTCTTGGTGTGCGGAAACTATTGCAAGTTATAGCTATTGTGCTGTGGTGTGGGTACAAACAGTTTCTTGGTGTAGCGCGATATTTCTATCACCAAATGTTTGGTGATCACATTATCTGTTACACCAAGAAACTATCTGAACTCGACTGGTTGTCACAAAACATCATTAGGGGGCTTTAGATCGGATTACGAGTACGAAATTGAGTACGAGTACGACTTTTAAAACCTAGTTTTCGTGCTCTAAATAACCATTTACCACACAAATTTTATACCTAGAGTCTTCTTTTCTTCTGGTCTGCAACAGGAAGGACCGACAGCTCAAAAGTCGTACTCGTTCTCAAATCTAAATCTCCCTATTATCTGTAAACGACTGTTCGTTACACATCACAGTTTTACTTCTAATCATCTTATTAAATAACTGTTTATTCGGCTAGAGTGGTGACGGTTGGACTTGAGATATTTCACAGTGGGAAGTGGATATGTCTACCACGAACAGACGACAACTACTTTCTAATGGGATCACCGAACAGAATTAAGTTCCCACTACGAGTCCGTCTGACAAGTGTCAGCGGTGAACAGTTGGAATCTATCATAACAGAGCTAAAGAATGACGTGGATATAGCGTCATCTGTGCAGTTTTCGGGTTTTATAAAGGGTACGTCTTGTTCATCATCATCATCATCATCATTATCATCATCATCATTATCATCATCATCATCATCAGTCTCGGGCAACGCCTTGTTTTTATTAACAAAAAGTTAGCTGTGTGAAATATCTAAACAACGTCTCGAAAATGCGTTATTCTATTTGTAACATCTTATTTACAATCGCCTTAACTTGTCAAACTCCAACTGTTTTCGAAACTAAACCCTTTTATGGGATTAAAATTTTAAGAGATATGGAATCTGTCGGATTTTATCATTAAAAAATATATTACTATTATAATAAATTCCCGCTGTCTTTCACAGCTATCCTGAAATAAATATAACGAGAGTATCCGCTTTTAATAGTTTACTGGAGTTTATCACGCAAGAGCATTTGCCTTTTCTACCTTTATTTAGGGAGTGATCCACGCACCATCAAGTGCTATGGGCAAGGTCGAGTCCAGGATACTGAAAATAATAAGCAAATAGGTATATATGACGTCACTAGGCAATTAATTTTTCACACTTTTACTCCTTAACCCTTTAACTCAGGCCCCGTCCACACGTATCTGGATATTTTTGAATCCGCAACTTTTTTGTAACAGTAACAGTAACAGTATCGGATCCAGTCTTTAACCGCGCGAATATTCAACATGGCCGACCGAAATGTTATCGCTTTACTTCTACTTGGACTTATTTTAAGTCTAATAACTTGTTTACAGTTGAACTTGGCTTTGAACTTGGCCTTTGCGCATGCTCTGTTGACAAAATTTAAAGAGGAGCCCTGGGTACTAGAGCGAATCCGGATACGCGTGGACGGGCAAATACGATTCGAATACGCTACATGTGGACGTGAATCTTTTCTAATCCGCAACAAAAAAGTTGCGGATTCAAAAATATCCGGATAAGGGTGGACGGAGCCTCAGTCCCAAGAGTGCAAAACAGCAAAATTCAAGAAAAATCCCAAATTTCATTTTGCAAAATATTGGAAAACAAATGGTCCCATGCAAAAGTAGTGCTGAAGAGGTTTCTTTGAAAGGTCACACCATAGGAGTTCCTCTACAGACCCAAAAATTAGGCGACAATACATGTCTCCATAATTGACTCTTGGAAATGAAAGGGTTAAATTCAAAATTAAAGCAATATATACAAATCACTGATTTAAGTTTGAAATTTATTGAAAAACAAAAAACGAAGTATCCCCAGTGTGTGAAAACAATACTTACGTCATAGTCTTCTGTTAAATGGGCATACTTAAGTTCATTCGCAGATTCAAAATATAGATCCATCTTGTGCAGCATAATGAACAGCACCACAGGAAAGTATTGTTCACTAGTTTTCGTTTGAATGGTCAAACCTCTTTACATCAAGAAACTCAAAAGTTAGGGTGTGTTAGCACAGATTACGAGGCAATAATAACGTGACGTTACCTTAGCTATCATGTTAATTACGTTTTCTCATATTAAATGTTGAATAAACGTAAAGATTAGCACGTAGTCGAATATTTAGTAAAACATGCGATGCTTTGGCCAAACAAGTTTTGAGATTTTGCATTTATCTTTTATTGGCATCCGTCGACTACCTGCTGATTAATCTAGACTATAAGAGGCATACAGTCGTTTTAAAAGTTTAGGTCTAGATGTTGAGAAAATTACTAATATGCAAAACCCATGACATCATCAGATCGTTGTTATGGTAACACTGATGTCAATCAAATATACTTTTTTGGAAAGTTCATTTCATCTCTAAAATATGTGTAAAGCAGCTTGCCTGACCGATTCAAAGTTGGGATGTTGTGTCACCAAAAAAACCCAGTCGAGCCACCTGTTGCATGATTTTGTTTTCACCCGATCGAAATACAAGTTCTAATCCAATTAAACATTTTCAGCAATCTTTCGCAAAAATTATCAGATAATAATTGTCATTAATTGCGTCGACGAAGGAGACGCTTCCTAATCTTGTCGGCTAGGCGGAACGAATCGAGAAAAGTGTCGGTACCAAATCTGCGCCATCTTGAAACGTCACAATAGTATCCAGCATGCATAGCGCGTCGTCTAGGCGGAACAAATCGAAAAAAGTGTCGGTACCAAATCTGCGCCATCTTGAAACGTCACAATAGTATCCAGCATTCCCAGCGCGTGGAAATCAGTCATCATTCTTGGGAGCTGAGGTTCCGAAATGTCACATGTGAATAATCTATTTGTCTTGATTTAGTTTCGAATATTTTCCCGATTTTGGATTCATACGGCTCAATATTTCAATGCCTACTAAAAGTACGAAGTGGAAAAATTGGACGAAGGTTTATTTCCGGACCAAGTAAGTTGTTGGGTCTCTTTCGAATCAAGCAAGAAGTTATCGGATTTTCCTCGCTACCGTTCTGGTATGTTTTGAATGTTCCATCTTGAATTTGCTGTGCTTCTCTGCCTGATTTGGGAAGCTTTCACCTAAATACCGACGTCGTTCTTCGCGATGTTCTACGGTACGGTGCAATTCGTTGTATTTCTTGTAGCAATAATTCACTGACCGGCCGCGCCAGGCGAACGCAGATTAACTTTACAATGCTCAAAATTGCGCCTGTATCAGGCGCATCTGCGACTAAAGATTTCGCAGTTTTGTGACTAAAATTTGTCTAGCTAATAAAGGAATTATATTCAACAGTCTTGTGTCTTATTTGCAACTGGTAGTTGTAATTTTATCCGAAAAATCCTGCAAAATTCACGTTGAAAGTTGTGTGACTTAATCGTCGATTTCATGCTCCATTAACGCGGCGTCCAAGAAGTTTATCAAGGAAGCACTTTTTCAGGCTTTCTCAGAAATTTCTCATTTCCGGTTCCGGTATTAGTACATGTACTGAGGAGTATGATTTCAGAATCGAACAAATAACCGAAATGAAATCAAGAGAAATATACTATTATATGTCGGAAAAATTTGAGACCTTTCGGAGTACACAGCACGGCAGGACTTTTCCCGATCCCACGACGATAGCGTGAATTTGTTTGATGTCGGCCCGGCATTTTTGCCTGCGTGACATATCCCGCGACATAGCCCTTTTAAACAATGGCTGAATTAATTCATTACACTGTGGTACTAGGTCAAGACGAGGTGCCACGAGATAAGGAGACGCACTATAATCTATGATTACTACTAGTTTAAAATGTAAACCTCTTCACTTATAATAAGCAATTCGTTGAAGGAAGTAACTGGTTGACTGGAAAAATCCATAAAAGCATGCATTTTATATTATGAGAGCTGATAGCCTAACTTATTCCATTTTAGTGGACGGATCATTCTGCAAGGGCAAACTAGATGGATCTTACAGTGATCCAAGGGAATGTGCAGCCTATTATCAGTGCTCAAGTGGACGCACCATCAGAAGACGCTGTCCAAGGGGGCACATTTTTAATGGTATTCTCAAAACCTGCGACAACCCGGCGAATTTTCCGTGTCAAGAAAGAACTTTTATTAGTACCCCAAGACCTAGGATACAGAAGGCTAAGGATATGTCTAGCTCCAAAGTGGAAGGTTCGCCGTTTTTGTGCTGCTCTGTTGTTTTTTTTTAGCTATTTTTGTTGTTTCCCTTTGTTGTTAATATTGATGTTTATGCCGAAATTCAGTTGTTGATTATTGATAACTGATGTCGTCTGTGTTGTTGCTGTTTTGATACAGTGTTCCCGATTGTCAATAGTGCTGTTGTTGCAAGCTGGGAATTTTTTCTGTTGATCGTGTTCTTGTTAATATAATTGTGTTATTGTGTTGTTGTTGCTGTTGTTGTTGTTTTCACAATTGGTACTATCGTGGCTGTTGATGTTTTTTACACTTTGCTCCTGTTACTTAACTATACTTCTGATTATGAGTGAGTGAAATTTGTGATCCTCGCAGTGTACTATTAACTTTAGCAGTTGAAAAAAAAGCAAAGTTGCCTTTTCAACTACTCAAGTTGGAAGCACACTGCAAGGATCACAACTTTCACTCAGGTTTATTCGCAGTTCACAATATATGATTTCATATATTCATATGCATATTAATATATACTTCTAAGTGTTTGACTGTTTCCGTTCAGTTTTTCTACATAATGTATCTACCTGTTGCTGCTGCTTCCGATATAAGGTCTCTTAGGATATATTGGTCTTGCTATTGGTTTGGAAAATGATCAAGTTAATTGAAGTATTTAATTTTAGCATATAGTAAAAAGAATAAAGAATAAAGGATCCTTCGGAGTATCTCGTGTAACATAGTTGTTGTCCACCATTTTAAGTATTTGTTTTGTGCACCATTATAAAACAAGAACTTGAATCTTATACACTTTAAGGTTTCGCAATGAGAAATTTATACAAGTAAGACTGACTGTGCTTTTGCTTGGATAAAAAGGTTCCACGGCATTTGTTCTTTAACAGTGCTACAGATAGTACAGATGTACGAATACAGGCAATTTTAAAACGCTTTGTTTTCTTATTTTCCAGTGGACGATACCTTTTGCAATGACAAATTCGATAGTTTCTACGAAGATCCGAACGATTGCCAAGCATTTTACCAATGCCTAAAAGGAAAAGCTACCAAGCGATTCTGCCTAAAAGGAATGGTGTTTAATGCTATGCTGAAGACATGCGATACACCAAACAACTTCCCATGCCGCCTGATGGAAGGTGCTGAGCCTACGGCGTTGGAAACTGAAAGACCTGCAGCAAGCCCTGATCATCGTCAAAGAGGGCAAACCGATGGGGGACAGAAGCTACATAATTCGGTTTCAGGTACAGAACATTTCTCTCGGGAGAGGATGGGGTGTCTGGTTATACGGTGGGGAGAGTGGTAGTGTTTATACTTTTAACCCCAAGAGTAATTTAGTGATGCCAATGATACAAAAAGACAACCATGCAAGGACCATAGAAAATGAGAGACCCAAAGCTGTTAACGCCCCTGCCCACCTTCAATGACCACCGATATTCTAATAATAAATAATTACAAAGAAATCTGTTTAGGAATGCTTCCGATGGGGAAAACAGTTTAATGAAGTACTTGGGCGTCCAAGAACATGTATAGAGTACCATGATGGGCTGTGCAGAAGAAACGGTAGAAAGTCAGGTTTACAGTAATGCATCATGATAATAGGGCTTAGCAATGCGAAGCCAAAACAATTACGGAATTACTTTTAACACTTAATTAAAACCACTCTTAAGTTTCCTTGCAGTTGTTTGATACTAAATAATCGCATCTTTAAAGATGGGAGTATTCATACGATTATTAATAGGCACCCTATAGGGAACATGTGTCTACTGTGTGATCTTTCCTGGCCAATTTTTCATCAATTTAATGTCTTAATAAACAATAATAAAATATTCAAAGGTTCAGAGGTTTTAATTTTCCAAGTGTCGGCTTTTGCAGAATTTGGTGTGTAAAAAGTGTTGGGAGGTATTTGCGAGATTCAGGTCACAGGCCATTGACGTTTTGTGAATTTGATCTCTTTTCGGTTGCATCATTATTACAGCACTCATTGTTACAGCTTTCGTTGTTACAACTTTCAATATTACAACTTAGATTGTTACAACTTTTGGTTTTACGTGTCTACGAGGGTAAGCGCAGTAGACAAAAAACAAATGACGCATCAAGATGTTCCCGCAAAAATGAACATGGTTTATACAACAATGTATTTCAAAAATTCACACGTGCGCATAAGTATCTGAAAAATAGACGGAATGGGGCTGTTTACTCTTTCATGCAGAGTTTATACAAATTTAAAATGCACGTAAACAGTTGTACAAAGTTGGATTATCGTAACTTATACTTTTATTGATACATATTAGATCGAACCCTTATAACCGACTTGATTTCTTGTTAGCTCATGCAACTAGAGCTGGAAGCAAACCAACGAACGCTGCGAACTCTGCCAAGCCAGATGTCAAGTCTGAGGGAAAAACAAACGAAGGATTGCGAGTAGGTAAGACAGACGCGCCTGTTCATTGCCTCAATAAGGGTACTTTATCTGGACCATCCTGTGGTGCTGTTTGTTGCTCGATATTCCGTTTACGTAAAGAAATTTCGGAACAACGGTTTAATTTTAGCTGTGCCGATTTGGATAGTTCACACTTTAAGGTAATAAACATTGTATCAAACACGAGAAGGAGTGTTTTATTAGAATTTCCAAACACCGAGAAGTGGGTTGAAAACGAGGCGCAGCCGAGTTTCTTTTTAACCCACTTCGAGGTGTTTGGATACCTGATGAAACACTCTTTCGAGTGTTTGATATAGCTTCTCAAACTGATCATTAAATGCAAAATGAATAAAATCTCCACAATAGGCCATTTGCACGATGGCGTCATTTGACTACAACTACCAGAATTCATTTCGTTTTTCCTTTCTTATTTAAATTTTGTAATCCCAGTGCTGTTTAAATAACAATAGCCCTAATTTGCACTACAAAACAAAAAACTGAAGGATTCTGGTAGTTGTAGTCATATGATGTCATCGTGCAAATGGCCTATTATGCAAGTTAAAACCGGGTATCTAAACTTCCTTCACGGTAGTGAGTTCCTTTGTGTGCTCGTCATATATTATTAACGAGTTTAAGAAATGTTATTACCTTCCACACCAAACGTGCCAAACTAATGTCATCAATGAGTGATTGGTGGTTAAAATTCTGTAGCGTATCAATTGCTTATCGATGTCCCCGAATAATTGTTAATGTCGTTTTTTACTCATAAAGATGATAAACCTCATTAATAATTATTGCCCCACAGCCAGTGTAACTGAAACTCTTTTTTACACTGTACGAGGAAAATAGCTCGTTTTTCTATTTTTTGCTACCCTCTAACATATAACATTACTTGCAATAAATACCATTTCCTCCCCTTATAACAGTGGATAAAGCCTTCTGCCTGGATAGACCAAATGGGAATTACGCTGACCCATATGACTGCAGTAGTTTTTACACGTGTGCTAACGGCGAGACAGTGAAGCAAAGCTGCCCCAAGGCTTTAAGATACAACTACAGTACGGGTGAATGCGATTGGCCCTCAAACGTGAAGTGCATTAAACAGCCACTCTTTAAAGCCTGGATTCACAACGTAAAATCGGATGGAGGAACTGGTGACAAAGGAATAACTATCCATGGTTCAATCACAAGGATCACGGCTGTTGCCAGGCAACACATTAACCATAAACCAGACAATGAAATAATAATAGTCAATGAAAACGACAACAGAAAAAAATAACTGGCAATTAGACAGACTCCCGATAAAATAGATAACCTGACGTGTGCTTAGTACCCTGGCACACCTATCTGCTTTTCATCTGTAAATCGTGTTCAACCAAAACTGGTTAGCATACTGAACAACATGATTTACATATGAAAAACAGGAAGGTTTGTATCAAAGCATGGTCAACTTCAGCCACATTCTCACTCAAAGGCCAGGTCACTAAGCACACACTGTATATTGGGCAGAAGAGTGCGACAAGTGGTCAATCGGAGAATGAGCGGTAAATGTAAAAACGTTCTCTGGCTAAAGAGTTTTAAAAATCCGAGCTTTCGGCTGCCTGTACTGCAGTCTTAGAAGGATAATATTCCTATTCCTATTGTGTGTGCGCTCACGTGACCCGTGAATTTCCGTCCGCCATGTTGGAGGACCACTTTGATTGGTTTTCCCAGTGTTTAACCTGTTTACCTTCCAGAGAGCGGGCAGCTCAAGCGCTTATAAAATAGTTACTCGCGTTTCCCTCAACGTTGTGAATTAAAATCGAAAAGGTAGCTAATTTAAAGCGCTCTTTTGTCGGTTGTGCTAGTTTAAAAAATTTCTTCTTTCGATTCTTAGGGCCGTATTAATTTTGTTTCGATCACTTCGAACTACTTAGATTTGCCGCCTGGTATTTTCAAAACTTGAAAACATTATCACAGAGTTTAAAATCAGCCAGACTTATAAAAATCGGTTTACTTCAGCAATTTCTTATAGAATGGAATCAATTTCATTGTCGCGATGCCTACGAGTTATCAGGCGACATATAGTAGAATAGCGACTCTGTTTACATGATACAATTTGTCGCCGCCAGTTTGTCGGTTTCTTGATTGCACGCTGCAATTTGTCTGCACAGAATTTTGTTTCGAAGTGGTTTCTGTTGGAAAAATTGCCTTGATCTCCGGGTGCTTACCATTTTAGCCAAGGAAACCAGTATTTTTGGTTGTAAAGCAAATGGTACAGTTGATTTTCTGGGAATTTCGGTTGCCACTAGTGGACAAAAAAATCAGCTATCACCTAGCGCGTGAATTGGTCTTTTGTTTAATTGTTGGTTGGAGAAACAAGAGTGATGTGTCCGAATCTAGCATGTTTTAGTGTTCTCATTAAAAGTTTTAACAAACTAACGGGAACAAACGGAAAGGTCGACACTTCAAGGTAGAAAAGGACACTTGCCAGTCTTGCTATGAGCGAGCCACACTCACCAAGGCCAAGTGCTCACACATAACGGTACCTTCCTTGTTTCTTATAATCCACAACATCAGTTGCCTCAGTTGCGCTAGTGAATCATCCATTATCTAAGAATGTATTCTTCAGTGTTAATCATCACATGCCCGCATCAAGGACAATGGAAACAAAGCCGCTAACCATTTGGTTGCAGGCTTGAATGCTTCGGTAAGCTTTATTGTGCGTTTGTATAAAAATAGTATCCAGCACAAAGTAAGAAAGTAAATCTATCGATTCGACGGGTCAAATGCTCAGTAGGCCTGCACCTCTTCGAAACCTCTAATTTCATTCGACCTGGATGAATAAGTGGATCGATTCCGGTCCTAGAACGTTTTTTAAGATATCTACATTTTACCTTGCCCTCAAGATTTTAGCCAATATGTGACAGCATCGGAGGCTCGATTTCTGTTGTTTCAGTCACCGTTTTGATTACGTCAGTTCTCCAACATGGCCGCCGGTAAGTTTGTGACGTCATCCGCACACACACTATTCCTAAACCCTAACGAGAGAAATTTTAGCGTTAGGCTTAGGGTTTAGAAATAGTAATATTACCCTTAAATCGGTATGTACTATTCTCCGATGTAGCACTAATCATATGCTATTCTCCGATTTAGCACTAATCGCACCATACTCAAATTGGGCTAGTGGTCTTTTGGCCGACAGAGGGGAAAACTGTTTTGAAAATAGGTAAGGGTTATTGACCTGTCCCTCGGGGATATGTGATATATTCCCCTCGTGGCGTACCCGAAGAAGTAGCCCGAGGGACACCACGAGGGGAATATATCGCATATCTCCGAGGGACAGGTCAATAACATGGCTCGGTTTTTATCTCGTTAATGAGCGCACGCGCAAACGAGATATAGGTATGGGTATAGATAGATGTAGAAATGGCTATATAAGGGCATTAAGGATATGGTTGGTAATACCGGTTAGGATTTCAAGAAGGGCGTCGCACACCACCACTACAATTTTTTGGGAGTACCCCCGGACCTATAATACTAATAATAATAACAATCTTTATACAGGGAGCTCACTTCACTATTATAGTGGTATTCTGTGAGGCCCTGTGTAAATAAATAATAAAACAATAAAAAAGTTAAAAGCCAACTAAGTTAAAAAGATTAAAAACTACAAAATTACGCCAAGAATTATAATAATAATACACTAAAAGCTATAAAAACATGCAAGTTGTAAAAAACTTAGTGAAAAGGTAATGCTTAGGGCTAACTATAGATTTAAAAAAAAAGTTTTTAGCTTTGCTTAAAAAGTAGAATGGAGTTAGTTTCTTTAAAAGATGAGTCTAAATCGTTCCATTCTTTAACACCTTTGTATAAAAAAAGTCTGTCTTCCGTAGTTCCTTTTCACAGAAGACGAAAGTCGTTTTTTCGTCTTGTGTTATAAGCGTGAACGTCAGAGTTTCTTAAGATGTTAAAATTAAAATCCACGATTCCATGAATATACTTAAAAAGGTAATGTATCTATGCACAAGGCGGCGTTTTAGTAAGGTTGGCCAGCGGAGTGTTTTAAGAGCTAAAATATAAAATATCAGCAAGACCACAGCGACAAACCGTTGAGAGGTGCCGGATCTCCCAGTTTTTCTCCCAGTTTAAGAGCATCTGTGGACGAAGCCTAGTTTGGCAGATCGAGAATAACTTTTGCAGCCTTGTTTTGAAGGATCTGCAAATCGTCCATCAGTACAATGTTATCTCTGTCTCCCCAGATGGTGTCAGCATAATCGAAAAGAGGGATTATCAGAGAGTTGTATAAAGTGACTCGCGCTTCCAGAGGCAGAAGATGTTTAACCCGTTTCAATAAGCCGATCCTTTGATTTAGTTTGGCAGTTAGTGATTCGATGTGTTCATTCCATTCCATGCTCTTGTTAATGATCACACCAAGATACTTCATTGAATCTGCGCTATCTAAGTTGTCATAATCTATGATAAGATTTATACCTTGGCAGGTTTGTAACTTACGATTGCTGCCAAACAATACAAACTTTGATTTCGTTATGTTTAAGGTCAAGTAGCTACTGTTAAACCATTCGTCCAAATTGGCAAGGTCGACATTAAGATGGTATTCAACATATTGACAGTATTGTCCACAAAAGTATATCACAGTAACTTTTGATATCTCACGTTACCCAATCAATCTTTCAAATGTGTTTTTAAGTGGATGTGTCCGAGACGGGTTAATTGATCTTCAAAGGCTCAAAACATTTGTGTTTTTCTTGTCAATCATTTGTCGTAAAGCCATTAGTGCTCCATTAGTAGGGTAAAAAGGATCAAATATACTGTTTGTTGTTGCGAAACGCAGTTTGAGAATTTATTTTATTTTTTATTTATTTTGTTGAATATTTATTCAGGAGCATCTGATTAGCATACACAGATAGTTTAAATAGAGCCCTGACTAAATTAACAATTTAAACAACCAATACTAGATAAAACTGTACTTTCAAATTTACGGAACTGAAATAGAAATGAATAAATATGAAATATACACAAAGCTAAGGTATTAACATAGAGCGCTTAAGATGGAGTTTCGCCAAGATCTTAAATTCCTTGAGGTCAATTGCATTTCGTATTTTAGGGGCAAGGCATTGAATGCCCGCGCGCCATTGAATCTAAAACTGCCCTGGTATTTGGCAGTTTTAGCTAAAGGCAAGCGCAATAGGTCACGGTGTCTGGTGTTATAGGAATGGAATTGGTGTGCGTATTTAAATTCAGTATTATTTAAGTAAGCTGGCGCCAAGTTGTGTAAAGATTTATAAACAAGGACGCACTTAATATAATCCCGACGCGCTTGAAGATTAGGCCAGTTAAATACGGCGTGCAACTCATCCGCACCTATAGATCGGCCCTCGATTATACATGCGGCACGTCGGTTTAACTTATCAAGGTAGCCCTTACAGCCTATTCCACTGCTGTCCCAAACGGCTGCGCAGTAGTCAAACAAAGGTAGCACCATCGTGTTGTAAAGTGTCACACATGTGAGCTTCGGCAGTACCTTGCGCGCGCGGCACAACATACCCAATCAGCAGGTGATCTTTTTGCCTAAAGAGTCTATGTGGCCTATCCAAGATAGGGTTTGGTCGATAAGAACACCAAGATATTTAAAAGTATACACCCTGTCTAAATCAACATTATACAACAGTAATCAACATTACTTAATTTAACATTAAGTATCAGAAAGTTGGAGTGAAACCAACTGATTAAATTCTCTAAGTCGGACGTAAGCTGAGACTCAATTTCTCTTACAGATTTGCTAGCAAAGAATATAAGCGTATCATCGGTATAGAGCTCTACACTACATACTCTTACTGCATGTGGGAGATCGTTGACATACATAATAAATAACAATGGTCCCAGGACACTACCCTGAGGTACGCCGAACTGAATTGGCATAGGTTCGGAGGTAACACCATTAATACAGACACTTTGAGTGCGTCCAGTTAAGTAAGACGTAAACCATTGTATGGCAGACCTGTTAAAACCGAAAAGGGACAAATCGAGCATAACATTGTGATCTATAGTGTCAAACGCTTTACTTAGGTCCAGGAAGATAAGTCCAGTAAGATAACCTCTAACAATGTTATGAAGTAAACTGTTTGTTATATGCGTGAGACAGGTGGAGGTGGAGCGAAGAGGGCGGAAGCCAGATTGGTGAGAGGAAAGTAGATTGTGTTCTTATTTTCCACCTAGCTCAGTTTTCTTTGTTCTTTTCAGGGGAATATATCACATAACCCCGTTCATTACAGTGTCTGAAAAACTGGGTGCGGATTTGATTGTAACAGGGAAGAGGCGGGGCTGAAAACAATAGCTGATAACAATAGCAAAACAAAGGATTATATATTCCCCTCCACATATTCCCCCCAACATATTCCCCTCGACATATTCCCCTCGCCTTATTTCCCTCATAATAGAATAACACAAACGGGAAGACAAAATAGGGCATAACAAGGAAAACACTCTAGCATCGGTCAATATTTTTTGTTTACATAAAAAGACAACTTCATCAATCTTATTCCTACGTAATCAACTTGCTGGTCGCGACCAAAAAGTGAAATGTTAATAACATTATTCGATGGTATCGTACCTCGATTCAGGTGTCGAGTCTTCAATAATGTATGACGCCTCGTTTTACGCTTGAACCTGAATATGTTTCCGCCGGTTTCCCTTGGAAAACACACCGCAACCACTCCATTGATCTTCGAAAGATGAAGGCGGACAGTTGGGCCATGGCGAGACCACAAGTACTGTTCATACATTTTCTTCTCTCTCTCCCTCCTTCTACTCGTAACGAAGCAACGTGCTCAATGCAAATTTGGCAAAAGCAAAACATGTTTACCGTCTCGCTTCGTCATGTGCCATGATCCCAATGCGGCCTTGCGGAATCATGTTTTTTTGCATTTGAATTGAACGGAATATTACTCTCCGAAAAATTAATAGTTTCTTTGTTTTAGAAAACATCACAAGGTGAAAAATAAGCATGTTATTGACCTGTCCCTCGGGGATATGTGATATATTCCCCTCGTGGCGTTCCCTTGTACTTGTAGGTACTTATAGATCATCTGGTGGACAGCGCTATCAAGTATCTTTGAGAACACGGGAAGTACAGATATAGGTCTGAAGTTCGAAGGTTCTGTCTTGAGGCCGGCCTTGTGAATAGGTGTAACTACGGCATGTTTCCAGTCGGCTGGTATTGTTCCTTCGTTGATGGTCCTGTTCATAAGCAGTGTAAGAGGTTTGGCTAAGGCATCAGCGCCATCCTTCAGGAGTCGGGAGGGAATCTCTTTCAGACCAGACGATTTCTTGATATTAATTGCCCAAAGTTGTTTATGAACAAAGTCATCAGAGATAGATGTTTAAAATCTGAAATTAACATCTGGACCTGGATTTCTCAGTAGATGATGTAAGAGAAAAGGACGCGGAGTTGACGGTATAGCCTGCCTCAGCTTTGCAATAATTGAGCTGAAGAATACACCAATACACGGTGTATTTTTAAAATGAATGCAGACGTTTTGAGGAAGTTAAATCCCACGGGGAAGTTTGTGTTTTCATATCAGCGATAATATAATCAATTCAGCTATAATCAATTCAGCGAAATAACGAAATATAATATCAAATTTATTGAACACTGTTGAGAGATTGGACAGACTGTAAAGTATAAATAGCTTATGTGACGTTCAATTGTCGCCCAGAGCGCAGTGCGTTTTTGTGTTTAGTTAAATATACGTATTACAGTCGTTTACCAGTACAATTTTGTTCCTGAACTTTGTTTTTTTTGTATTAACAATTTGTTGTGATTTTCGAGGAAAGAAGTAATTAGTAACTTTAATTTCTTAAATGAATGGCTAAATATTGAGCTCTCATGATTATGCAATAGTATACAAGAGAGGTCAGATTTTGCTGATTTAGCTAAGTAGAAATCTTTCGGTTTGATTATGCAATAGTATGCAAGAGACGTCATAATTTTGTTGATTTAGCTAACAAAAGTTTATCATTATGTGTTAATGTACAAGTTTTGATTTGGTGCAATTCACTCTATCATTTCATTAACTTTCCATCTCGCGTTACGGCTTTATTAAACCATACAAATGCCCTCCGGGGGGAGGGAGTGTAGCTAAAATTACAGCAGCTTGTATGGCAAACGCTCGCTAAAAGAAACTAATTAACGCTTTGGAATTATGGATCACACATTGATAAACTGTACATTCCTCGCTTAACACAATTTCCTACCGCAAAGATAACGCCGGAATTTTAAACTACGATATTCTAAAACCCTGGTCTAAAACATACATAATATAGTTTATCTACCACAATGAATGGCTTTGACCTCTGATGGCATGTCATCATGACATGTTTCTTATATCTCGTTAAAGCAAGCAAGAAAATTGCTGGCAATTAAAAAGAGCACTTTAGAAAGGGAATTAACAGTTAAAATAAGAGGCGCTTTTCTTGGCCTTGTATATAAAATAAATACCGACGAGCGTTGTTTATGTTTGATCTTAATTAGTCATATAAGGTCACCACTGAAGCTCAAATGCTTATCTCTTTTTGACAGCATACATGTCAGCCACACAAACATTACTATGAATAAACTAATCACAACAGAGCGAAGGAGCGCCAAGGGTAAGTAATAATTAAGTATTTAGTTGTCAAAACGAGCAAGGATATTGGTGCTAATTCACAACAAGAAGAAATTAATTCTGACGAAAAGTTTAAATTAGCCTTCTCACATTTTCGTTGTAGATTTAAAATATGTTTTAAGTTATCATGACATCTGTATCGACTCACAACTCATGGATTAACGTGTGAGCTTTTGTATATGTTCACCTCAGAGGTTCAATGCGTATCTCTTCATACAAAATCTTCAGAGCTCAAGTAATTACCCAAAATGAGCAAGAGCAAGAACATTGGTGATAATTAATGTCTACTTTGAGGAAAGATTACGGCAAATATGATTCTGACTTCAGAAGAGTTCAATAGTCACGGTGAACTTGAGACAACTAATTTCGGGATATTTGTGAGATATTACAAGGATTGTATGGCGCAGAAAATAGCTGAAATCAAATTACAATTGAAACATGTTAACGTCGTAACCTGGAGCCATGATTTTCAGCGTCGATTCATTATGATTTGTTCGAGTGGAAGCAATTCCGGCATATGTTGCAGGTGAGGTCAAAAATTTGCTTTTTACAATTTTATTTATTAGCCCATACATTTCTTTCTAAGCCTTGGTGACCTTGGTAGCCATTTTGTTTCGAAGATATTCGATACCGCTGGTAGTTTACGTTCTCGAACGTCCGTCTTTTCTGACAATTCTTAGCTCGGAGGTGGCTCAAATCCTTTTCAGTTTCTAATCCTACAAACGTTATCTACTCACATCAAATAAACGTCTTTAAAACAGGTCACGGTATATGGAGAGCTTTCCCACTTTGCCAACATACTTTTAAACTCGGTATTACATCTGGCAAACCAGCCCAAAGTACTGAATTAACAATTCACGCTAGCAAAACAAAGCCAATCAAAGTAACCAAACCCTTATTAACCATTAAAAAATAGTTTGAAAGTTTCAAAATGTTAAAACACTATTATTCACACGCACTTACTAAATTAACACTGATCATGATGAAAAGCCTGAAATTACTCCTCTCGCTTTCGTGGTGATGTATACTACACCTTCAGAGATTAGCTCTTACGTCTTTAGAATGTTTAGTTATGCCGTCATTTGTTTGCTAACTAAAAAAAAAACGCTACACTTCCCTTGTCTTTGTTGCAAGATAACAACTGGCCGCTTAATTTACCCTTACCTTGTTTCGCGTTAACGAGATGGCTCTTAGAGCCCTTTGATCTTTGTTCTTTTCAGGGGAATATATCACATATAGTCCAGTCAATCTACGAAAATTTTAGGCTCCAGATCAAACTAATTGCAACAGAATTTATTTCATTGCTAAATGAAGGTTTGAGGTGACCTAAGTAGCATACTAAAAATCCCAAAAAATTCCTTCGGTGGAATATCCCGAAATTTAGCGATAAAGATGTCAAGCTTTTACCACAGGGTACCCACGTTGAGTGGTATTAAACGCACTGTAGTAATGTGTTTGTTTTCACAATTATTTCGTTCAATATGTAAAAACTAACACAATTCACGGTATAGGTAATCGGAACAACGTTATTAAGTGATGCTCCACATAAGAACTACCGTAAACTTCATTGTTCTGCCGCATTGGCTCTTTCCCACATAGAATATCTTTGATTTTAAGAATAGAGGAGGGGCTGCTGTTCATAATTATATTTCAGTATAAAAATAAAGAAAATCCATTTGCGTCAAATAAATTTTGGGAAATGTTTGTGCTTAACCAATCAGAATAGCAGAAGACAATAGCTAATAATTTTGCTTATTTGATGAAGTTCCCCAAATACAATATCTTTTAAAAATTGCATGTTGTGCGATTTGGTCTTAAATTACTTGAAACCTTAAAATAATTAGACAAGATGCACCTTGAACCTTAACTTTTTAGCGGTTTTCGAGTCTAGGCCAATCAGATCACTAGTTGTAACAATGAAAAAAGTCGACATTCCATCGTGCATTGCGTTTCAGCACTTTCCTTCTTATGCGAATCATTACTTAACTATAAAAAAGATAATAAATGCATACAAAGTAGAAATATTTAAAACCACAGGGTACCCGCGACGGAAATATTCGCTATTGCGAATATTTTTCGAATTATGCATCTATTTTCGGGAGTGTTTGTCATAATAGACCGATTGCATAAATGGCGCCGAATTTGAATAACAATACGTTAGAAAACCTTAGCCTCGCGTTGATGAGAGAAATCCTTTGTCTGGAAACATGAGCACGAGGCTAAGGTTTTCTAACGTATTGTTATTCAAATTCGGCGCCATTTATGCAATCGGTCTATTATACATTTTTTATTGAAATTAATTTAACTCGAAGTCCCATAAGTTAGCAACTCGCCAGTGATTGTGTTTTCAGGTCAGTTTCATGTCTAGACGGCAGACACACGTGTGCACTACTACAGGAATGCACAGGCGTCTTGCCAGGTCTGTTCACTGTGCCCCTGACGATAATGGCAGACCTTCTCAGCAGACTTATTATTTGAAAAGTAACTATCAGTCTATGTTGATTTTTATCTTAGTGAGCTCACTAAAATTAGTCATTTATACCTTAATTATTTCTTAACTATTTCTTTGTTATTCATATTAAGACAATGTACGATACTGGTTATTTTAGCTGCATATCTGTGACTTATAATACTACCTGAAACAAATAGCAGTCCTGAAATTCATTCCTTTGCGTTCAAATGGCTACTAACTTCGAAGTGGATGCCAAGTATCTCGCATTTTAGCACAAAATACAATTTAAAGCTGGTTCGTTCTTTTCGATTTGTTGCCCATCGACATCTCAGACTGCGCGAAAGAACTATCAAGGTTGATCAATTAATGAGACAACGAGGCAGAAAACAAGGATAATCATGAAAATGGCAGTGGGAAGTCCGCTGTGCGCCAAATAATGCATCCTTTCAAGCGAACAACATCGGATCCTAGAGGCTTGGTCACACCAATTTAATAGTCTAGAAGCCAAGTCTGAAAAGAGGCCTAGAAAATGAATTTCGTTGCACCCCCGTGCTATATTTGTCTAAATAGCAAAAAATTATAGCACAATATCTTAGGAATGCAGAATGACATCTTTTATTGACTGGCCAGTGGGACATCACGCCGATATCAGGCATTTTTCACCGGGTACCTTTTTGCCACACTTCGCTAATTAATATGCAAATTTGAATTCTGCCATGAAGTTTCAATTAGTTGTAAAGTGCACAATGTTTGGTCCAAATAAGCCAAACTTGGACATAGCATCAAACGTACGTCATTCTTTGATTTAGGAGTGTTTTGGACTGTATCCTTAGTAACTGTTGCTAGGAGAGTTACAGGAATTTTCTAGGCTCTAAATGAAAAAGACGTACGGATTTTGTCCCATTTTGTCAACTGAAATGCTCTTTTTAATTGCTTTAAAGCTTTAAATGCCCGAACGAACCACTACACATAAAAAGTAGAACTTCCCCGAAAAGATTGCAGTAACCACAGCTCCAGCAAGAGCAGGCAGAAACAACAAAGATATAAAGAATCAACTTGACTTTTTTGGGGGGGTTGAATGCATTGCAATATCCTGTTTCCATAGTTTTCTTTAGAATATAAACTTGGAAGCGAATTAGAATTGCATTCAAATTCGGTTCAAACGAAATCAATTGGTTTTAAGTTTTCAGTTCCAGTGTTAAAGCGTGAATTTGTCTATATGTATATCTTTAGTTTTTAAACTTCTTTCTTATATGAACATATAAATGCGCCAGCATTCTTTTGAAAAACAAACCTTTTACGCCCGGTTGTTTGTCGTCAACTGTTGTTTCTCATACGAAACTGAGTTCAAGTCAACTCAGTGTCTGCAGTATTAAACTAGTTAAACAGGGGTGGAAAGCCTAGTGCTCATAATAAATCGGCGTGGGCTGAGCCAATACGACGCGACGATAAGAACAGAACACTGTATCATGCCGCAATTGTTCGTTTTTCAAAGACATCATGCACACCAGTACTGCATATGGAATTATCGCGAAGTTATCACAGCAAAAGGGTTGCGACGCCCTCTAATTTACACCTGGCCCGTTTATACAGCTTGCCGGAGATAACATCGACATGGAAAGATGGAATGGGAACAACGCTTGCCACGACTATGGTGTTGTTTCAAAGGAACAATACTGGCCGAAACAAAAGCAGCATTATTTGCCGATCACTTCTATAAAGAAATATCTCTGCCAAGTCAGTCAGCTGTGGAGCCTGTGCTCGTGTTCAGCACTCACGGACGACGGTCAACAATGGTAGGTGTTGTACAGGGAGAAGATCCAGCAGCAATGGTCCTAGTGACTAGGTGATCCTCTCCGATCCATCCATCTGAATCGACTTCGCTTGGATCCTTTGTCGTCTAAAAACCAAAGCATGTTTCATAGCGGCCCTCGGCATCAAAGTGATCACCAGCCCCTTTTACCAAACTGGAGTGCGTTTAAGGAATGTCCTCTCAGTCTCTACCACCGGCACATCTTTGGATAGAGTCCCACGATAAACGCTTCAGCTATAGATTACTGAGGCTTTCAGGTTGCGCTAAATTAACTTGCTGTGATAGGTAAAATGTTTGAAGAAAGTGGATTGTATGACATCGTGCTGGTGTCCGGAATCTACGGCAGTCACCCGGCTTCGGTACTCCTTCAAGGGTCGAATGGGAACCCTCAGGGCCAAGCGAGTAAGCCGGCCCGGCTGTAAGTGTTGCCGAGGACATGCCCGGGCGATGTAATCCTTGTTTTCTTAGATAACATCTAGTATATATTTCTGACATGAGGTTACTACCAACTATGGCTCCAAAAGTGCATCGAAAATTTGAGAAGGGGAACCACTCCGTCAGCAGGTTGGAACCACCTTTCTTTCAGGTTTGGACATCACGGGTTTGAACAAACGGCTTATCATAACAGCAAGACGCGAGGGAGGATAGTTGGCATTTGCACAAATTCTGCTGCACTTGATAGGTGGTTTCTTACAAGCCACGAAAGGACTGCAGTTACAGGGGCGGATCTAGGGGAGGGGTGCAGGGGGTGCGCACCCCCCCCCCCCCCCCTCCCCTGAGATGACCTGTATTTTTTTGTTCGCTTTTAAAATTTGTTTACGTCACCCTTCAGTTACGTCATTCCTTAGAGGTGCACCCCTTCCTAAGAAAAATCCTGGATCCGCCCCTGAGTTAATGCTGCCACCAAGTAGATGTACGACGTCGAGGAAGGGATAACATGGATGTCCAGAAATTAAACCTCTTCCATCCGGTTTGGGAAAACGAGGAACCAGCTACATTCCTCAATATTGCGACTAGGTTGGTGATGCCAAATGAGAAAGTAGACCAAATTATAAGCGCCAAACAGCCGGGGCAGCCTGAATGTAAGAATTTGCATCCAAAATGCTTCCCAGCGCGATGCCTTTGATTTTTGGGATAAAATCACAAAGGCTGATGTGATGACGATTGCGTCTTTGTTCAAAAAGGGCAATATCAGAGGTCTTTGGTCGTTCGTCAACCTTCTTTAGCCGTATAGGGAAGGCTCCCTAGATGTGAACTGGAAGCATCCTTGACCTTCGATTGCATGGGATCGCAGTCTCTGAAGTTAGCTGGATGAACCATTTTTGAAGAAGCTGTTTAGAGTAATCACAACGAAACTTAGTAGGGAGATTATTCAAAGCAACCAACATTCCAACAAAGGAGAAGAAAGAGAACGACAAGGATTGGCAGCGCGCTTGAAATCCATATCAACTCTGGAAAGACTCCAAACCCAAAGCACTTGGCCAAATAAATTAGTAATGTCGAGGACAAGACGTCGATAGTGCATTTCCTTTGCTATACATGATGTGAGATGGCAAAGAAGTCGATGATCCGACCCGGAAAGAGGTTATTGATCGCTGGAAGCTTCTGTGACCAAACTAATGCAGGTAAAGTAATGTAACCACAAGACGTCCTTGCCAGTCTTAATAGAACTTCAAAATCCTGAGGAAGGATCGTCATCCAGTCCCGTGACGCAGACTTCGCAGTGCTTTTCGTGTACTTCTTTACATCTCTGCTGCGCAACGAGCTGTCATTCAAGACCAATACATACAATACAAGATACGTTACATACCTATCCACATCTCCAGAATAATCTCGGCAGTGCAGTGCGTGACGGAATTCTAAGTTTACATGCTATCACACGATGTGACAACACGAGCGGGTTATCTTCCATCGGCAAGGGAAAGGCAATGAAGACAATATGCAGTCGCTGCAGGGTCCCAGGACAGCTATGAGATCCCTCCAACAAATCTCACCTTGGAATCTTGTGAATTACCTTTTCTGTTCTCTGCGCCAGTGACAGTTGTGATAAAACCGCTACAACAGACCTTGCATTGGATGTTCTGTCTGAAACACGAAAAGTACGAAAGTCTTCCTTCCAGAAGCTATAGTCTGTCACAACATATTGTGACGGCATTGATGACAAAAAATCCCGCACCGACGAGTCTTTTAGAGCTGAAAATCTGTAAATTCAGCCATTCATCATGCAAGAAAGACGACTTGTGCAAATGCAAGGCAAACTGCATACCCTGCAGAGAAGCCTGCTTGTGTATGAACGACGAAATCTGTCAGAACACTCTTTGCTTAGAGGAGACCAGTGATGACGAGGATGACGATTAGAAAATTTAATAAAAGTGATGCTTGTTCTGGAGGAATATAAGTTTGTTTAGTTGGGATTTTGGCACTTATGATTACACGCAAGTATTGTTTAAGAAATACTTCATATTTGACTGTTGTTTGTCATTTTCATATTACTTCAGCAGTGACAGAATTATGTGTGTTATGGGGAACTTTTATAGTTGAGGACACCTTGTGATGCCTATCATGGAGTAGCATGGCTCCCGTCTGCGTGCAATCCTGGACATAACTTACTCTTCCAGGAGCTATGGTTATTGCAACAACTATAACATTAAGGACTATAGGTTTCATGTGTTATTCCATTATATGTGTTATTCCAATACGAGAAAGCGTAAACGACTGTGGCGTGTCTTGAAGCGTCCGTTGACCAGACTTTGAGGTTTGACGCTTGTAAACAGTAATAAAAGATTGTATATTTATAGCAGACTAAGATATAAAAACACTTTAGTTGACAAAATGTGATAAAATCGTGCCACACAACTCTGGTAGACAACTTTTCCTAAAATCATTTTCGATTTAAAACATGGAAAATTTATGTAACTCTACGAACTGAATTAATTGCGTCTCGTAGCAACAGGTTCTATGAAAACAACTGTGAAATATGCTGAAATCTAAGAATGATTAATGTTTAATGTTGTGTCCAAGTTTGGAGAATTTGGACTAAATTTTTCTACACTTTACAGTTGTTTTAAACTCCATGGCAGAATTAAAATTTGCATAATTAGCAAAGGGGGACTAAAAGGTAACCCGTAGAAAATGTCCGATATCGGGGTGATGTCCCGCTGTCCCAGCAGTAAAAAGTGTCATTCCGTATTCCTTTGATATTGTGCCATCATTTTGTGCTATTTAGACAAATATAGCAAGGGGGTGCAACGAATCGACTTTTTTTCGAAGCTGGCTCCTAGACTATAAATACAACAGATGTATCTTAGAGCTACAAACTTTTAAATGCTTGCTTGACTGTTTCATTTAGGCATTTAGTGTCGCATTTTCTTTTCATATATTTTTTAGCGCTTTCAAGCAAAACATCTAAATAAAAATATAGTTATTTTTCTTGATCACTATTATTATAAACAGCGTTTGGCTCATTTGCACATCGTAAGCTGAATGTGTAAAAATAATAAACTTGAAAATCTTGCTTTGTTTTTATCATAATTACCATTTTTAAATTCGTAATGGGATCAATATTTCAACCTGTTAATATTTTTAAATAGTAGATATTTAAACACAGACGGTTCAGTTTATTTCACTGAATTACAGCAAAACGTTGCAGATGCAATAATGCATTTTACATACCCCAATGGTACACAAAAAACTGCTGTAAATTAAACATTAACTTGTTTTAACCAATCATTAAAATAAAATACTAAAATTGCGTAGTAACACTTTACAGTTTAAACAAATGTTTTTGGGGGTGATTTTTAACGTGCATGTCAATAATTAATCTAATATAATTAATAAAAAACTTAAAATTTATACGAGAATGGATATTTTCTTCTCCTTTTGAATAATGGTTATGCGCCGCATACACTACGTTTATTATCAGGACTCAAGGTCGTTAATGTGATACAAGTATTTGAGTGCTGACAGCATTTGTACTAAAATTAATAGGTCTTATTCTTTGGAGATTAGCAAACACGTGAAGAATGAGCAAGATCCGGCTGTTCTGCTGCCATGGACCTCTCCCTCCGATGCTTGGGATGATGCACATCTAATTTCAAGAGACTAATTGAAGGGCTCCCTGCAATAACGTCCTCAGTGCGTTTTTGGAAAATTTTCACAGAAATCCTGGATTTTTGGCCTCCAAAGGGACTCACTTGCCAAAATTATGACTGGATCATGTACATATGATTGAAAGGATTTAATCCAGGTCAACAAATTTTCTATCTTCGAACAGAATAATTTTTTATTTTGAAAAGACACATAGGGTGTCCTGGGAGTCATAGGGTGTCATAGGGGCACAAAACATTTTCTCAAAGATGCGGATTTTCTTCCCCATTTTGGAGCTGTTTTAAGTACCTTAACAATAATAAATCATTAATTTGACAAACCTGTGCTTTTAAAGGCCTAAAACATACAATTTTAGTGAAAGTTACCAAAAACACACTCAGGACGTTGTTGCAGGGAGCCCTTCAATTATCTACCATTTCTGCAATGATACATTGTCAAGAATAATTTTGAATGAGCTCTGGAGAAAACACTCCCTAGTTATTATTTTTAATTGATAGTCCATGGCTCCTATCGTATGTATTGAGCTAAAATATTTGTGATTTATATTGGCAATTTCTCCAAATAATTATCACTCAGCATCCATGAAATTAAAGCCAATATAATCGCAGTTTACTGTCTTTTATTGAACTACTGTCTGATCTTTGCTGTCTCTAATCTTGCTTTGCATAGCAGCGCAAACCAACCCCGGCCCTTTTTGTTTATTATAGCTTTGTATTGGTAATACCTCATTATTATTATTAAGCATCCAGTAATAAAATCAAAAGGGTTACCGCTGTCCATCTTTATTGAACTGTTGTCTCGTTTCTGTTGTTGTTTTGTCCTTTAATTTATGCTGCATTATCGAGACCCCCTTCTATGCAGCCTTATATGTTGCTTTTTTACTGTTTTAAAATCTAACAAAATGCTAAATTTAAATTAAAGCCTAAGAATATTCTAAAAAGTGGATATTAAAACTTGCAGTTATACAAATGTAATATTACATTTTGTATACCCTGAGTGAACAACAAACAAACCCGAAACCCTACCCTATACCTCAGCAGCTGCCCGGGCGTTCAGGAGTGGAAGGGTAATCAAGATCTACAACCAACGAACTGGGGCTGGAAACAAGTTGACGGAAAGCTACTTCCAATCAGAACTGATCTACCAGCAGCACACGAGTCCCTCTTGGATATCATCAGTTGTAACTGCAAATCCAACTGTAGTACGCAGAGGTGTACCTGTAAGAAGCATGGTCTCCAATGTTCTCCTGCTTGTGGAGTGTGCAAAGGCCAGAGCTGCCTGAACTCGCCTGCACCCGACTTAGTAGAAGACGAATAACTGGATTACAACGAGTCTTTACATCGTTAGACTCTGAACTTGTAGTTGAGAGCATCAAGTTACAACGCGGGCACACCGACTATTACCGACTATTTCCGCAAATTTGTTGTCGTACAAATTTCATTTTTATTTAATCATGAAATAATTTTAGTGGCCAACTAGCTGAAGTATTATGGAAATTTTAGCTGTGAAATATTAGATCCATGTTTTGTTTCAACCTGGCACGTCAGGTCATGAAAAGATTCAGATAGTCAACAGACAAACGTGTAATCAGGCCGAAAACCGATAGCAGTTGTGCTAATTCCGAGGTTCAGTCATCAATGCTGATCCTATTGTTAAATTGAACTGAAAAAACGAATAAAATGTGTTAACTGTAGAGTTTTCCTTTTTTCACTGACGCGGGTACCCTGTGGTACGGAAATGTTATTTTAGTATTTGTATACGTTAAATTGGCTGAAAATTCATCCAAATGATTTTGTTATATTTTTAGGGTTGTAATACATCACAAAACATGCGCAGGCCCCGCTCAAAAAGAAGTTTGATTAGGTTTGCCACTTTACACAACGTGGTAATCCTGTGGAAACAGCTTCAAATCTTTATTGCTTAATTTCGAGATGTTCCACTGAAGGGATTTTTTGGGATTTTTATTATGTTGTTTAGGGCACTTGCCTTGGTCATATAACGCATAAATAAATTCTGTTGCAATTAGTTTGATCTCAAACCACAGATTGACTGGACTAATAACCCCGTTCATTTCAGTGTCTGAAAAGCTGGGTGCGGTTTTGATTGTAACAGGGGAGAGGCGGGGCTGAAAACAATAGCTAATAACAAAAGCAAAACAAAGGATTATATATTCCCCTCGCCATATTCCCCCCGTCATAATCCCCTCGTCACATTCCCCCCTCACCTTAGTCCTCTAATAATAAAATAACACAAACAGGACGACAAAATGGGGCTTAACAAGAAACACACAGGCATCAGTCAGTATTTTTAGTTTACATAAAAAAGACGACTTAATCAATCTTATTGCTACATACTTATCTTGCCGGGTCGCGACCAAAAAGCGAAATTTTGATAACATTATTAGGTGGAATCGTACCTCGATTTGGCTCGATTTAGCGGTCCACAATAATGTATGACGTCTCGTATTACGCTTAAACCTGAATATTTTTCCGCCGGTTTCCCTTTGAAAACAAACCGACATCCACTCTACTGATCTTCGAAAGATAAAGGCAGGCAGTTGGGCAATGGCGAGACCACGAGTACTGTGCATACATTTTCCTCTCTCTCTCTCTCTCTCTCTCTCTCTCTCTCTCTCTCTCTCTCTCTCTCTCTCTCTCTCTCTCTCTCTCTCTCTCTCTCTCTCTCTCTCTCTCTCTCTCTCTCTCTCTCTCTCTCTCTCTCTCTCTCTCTCTCTCTCTCTCTCTCTCTCTCTCTCTCTCTCTCTCTCTCTCTCTCTCTCTCTCTCTCTCTCTCTCTCTCTCTCTCTCTCTCTCTCTCTCTCTCTCTCTCTCTCTCTCTCTCACTCTCTCTCTCTCTCTCTCTCTCTCTCTCTCTCTCTCTCTCTCTCTCTCTCTCTCTCTCTCTCTCTCTCTCTCTCTCTCTCTCTCTCTCTCTCTCTCTCTCTCTCTCTCTCTCTCTCTCTCTCCTTCTACTCATAAAGGCCGGCACACACTAGGGCACATGTTGCGGGGACATGTTGCAGCGACAGTTTTCCTCGTGTGACATCCCCGTTTTTGCGAAAAAGTTTTGTTGCGGGGACACAATTTTGTCCCCGCAACATGTTGCATGAAATTCAGCTGGTTTGAATTCGTGCGTCATGAAGCGGGGACAAAATGACCCCCATTTCTATGTCGCATCGTCTGCACTGCTCTTGCAAACTGTCCCCGTTACAAAATAGAAATGAACCAATAAAACCGCGCCATAGATTTTCCCATGAGTCTTCAGTAGCAGGCACCCTCAGTGATTTCTGTGATTTTTATACCTCAATCCGCTTTGTGTGCACCAGCTTGCGTACTGTCCCTGCAACATGCGCCTATGCTGTGCACACCAAGGGGCTTGTCCCCTCTTTATGTTCCCGCAACATGTCCCCTAGTGTATGCCTTAACGTAGCAACGTACTCAATGTAAATACATGTAGATCTTTCCGGTAGCAAAATCTGCCATTTCAACAGGGAGCAAGCATGCTACCACATCTGTCTTTTTATTGTATGTAAAAAAGAAATCCGAAGGCAAATAATTTCGGTGACATTTGAAAAGACCAATTTCGATATATTAAAATTCAACTTCAAACAAAAGACATCACTGTGAGGCTTAGGGGAATAAACCATATAAATCCTTACTATCAGTCCCCTAAGCCTCGTAGTGATGTCTTTTGTTTGAAGTTGAATTTTAATATATCGAAATTGGTCTATTGGTAACATGGGTTTACCTCGGTGTAAGAACCTGTGACTTTTTCCTTTGTTTTTTACCTTTGTAGTATTGCATTCCCAGTTGACTCTATTGTTTTATGCCTTTTGTTTTCTTTGTTTCACGTCAATCATGAGTTTCACAGGTTCTTACACCGAGGACGAGTCGTACCATTGATATGCTTGGCATTCGCAGCTTTAGTCTATTTTTTTAGAACTTTGCTCGGGGTTGTGTTTTGTTTATCATGTACTAGTGCTAACAGCATTTTCAACCTTTAAACTCCAGAGGTTAAGTTGCTTTTGCATTGGTTTTGAAAATATGTTTCCAGTTCCCACAATTCTTCGATTCGCTCTGATGAAGGGCTAGCGCTCGAAACAAAATCTAAAATTTAAATCAAAATAAATTAAAATAAAATAAATTAAAATAAATTAAATAAATTAAAATCTTTTTACATCGATTCAGTTGATAAAACCAAATTTTATTTTCTCTGGGGAACTCGCACACAGTGCCCCTCTATTCCTTATTAGAGATATGCGCCGTGCAGTATGTGGCCTAAAGGGACGTATTACGTAGCCATATACTTTGTGTTCAGTGTTAAAGTGTTCATCTTACGCCATAATGGGCCTTTATCACGCCCCGCCATTTTGTATTAAAACAAAAGATTTACCCCCTAAACCTCGCAGTGAAAAAGTTGAGAACGAGGTTAAGCAGGGGAAAACAAAGCATTTTATTCTTTTGGGAATCAACATGGCCCATCTCCCTCAGTCTTTTCGAAAGGGACGACCGTCACATAGCTTCGTTTATTCATTCAAGGTTCATCGCTACCCCTCTACTTTAGTGCTCATGGCGTCGCAAGTTCCCGTCCCAATCGATAATTCTACTTTAGCAAGTTGTCGACACCCCGGTTGCTCAAGCTGACCAAGCAGTTCAACCTGCTCCGGCCCAGCGAACGCCCTTTCAGACGGTCAAGCGCAGAGTGTTCTTCCTCCACCAGTACAGTTAAAGAACCAGCTGATGATTTAGTGGGTATCTAGTTTCTTCATTTTACAAGAGTGGAGTGTGATTGTTATCGCCAGTTTGTGTGTAACTCCCATTTTATTATTTTCTTCGAGTTTTTGTTTCGTTGGTTTTAGGGCAGTTAGCTCTTTGCAGAGAGCGAGTGCTGTCTCGCCGAATTTATTGTTATCGCCGAATCGTTGTCTCGCCGAAATTAGTTGTTAGGGCGTGGTTGTCTCGGCGGTGTTAGTTGTTGTTTGTCTCGTCGGTTTTTTAACACGTTGTCTCGAATTTGTTTTGCCGATGTTATTTTGTTGGGATAGCGGGCTTGCTCGCCGAAGTTTGTTGTCATAACGAGTTGTCTTGCCGAATTTCGCTGTTAGGGCGTAGTTGTCAAGCCGGAGTCTCGTCTATTACAAATAAATGTTGAGCCACGTAGCACTGGTGATACAAACAAGGAATCTTGCCGAATTTCGCTGTTAGGGCGTAGTTGTCAAGCCGGAGTCTCGTCTATTACAAATAAATGTTGAGCCACGTAGCACTGGTGATACAAACAAGGAATCAGAGAATTAACTCTGTGTAAATTATAGTGCTAAGGTCAACCCATAAATTTCCCTGTACTGAGCGTTAGCCCTAGTAAGGAAATGAGGGACCACACGAGGGAAAGAAAAAAATCTTTGACCTCGGTGGGATTCGAACCCACGACCTCCGGATTAGATCTTCCGTCGCTCTACCGCTTGAGCCACGAGGCCGTACGGGAGCAGATCGTGGTTAATAAGATGGTAATTCGTGGCAATGAGAATGTGAAGGGCACAAATAAATGTTGAGCCACGTAGCACTGGTGATACAAACAAGGAATCAGAAATTAAATTAACTCTGTGTAAATTGTAGTGCTAAGGTCAACCCATAAATTTCCCTGTACTGGGCGTTAGCCCTAGTAAGGAAATAAGGGACCACACGAGGGAAAGAAAAAAATCTTTGACCTCGGTAGGATTCGAACCCACGACCTCCGGATTAGATCTTCCGTCGCTCTACCGCTTGAGCCACGAGGCCGTTTAAGCGAGTGCGTCTCGTCGTTAGCCGTCGTAGCGGTTTTCTCTCACCCAAATTTTGTTATGTAGCGTAGTTATGTAGTCGCCGAAGTTTTTACTGGGATAGCGAGTTTGTCTCACTGAATTTTGCTGTAATAGCGAATTTATGTGCGATTGCGAGTTTGTCTTGCGGAGGTTACATGTGATAGTGAGTGTGTCTCGCAGAATTGGCGATTACTAATTTGTCTCGTGATATTAACATGTGATAGCGAGTGTGTCTCGCGGAATTGGAGATTGCGAGTTTGTCTCGCGGAATGTACGTGTGATAGCGAGTGTGTCTCGCGGAACTACTAGCAAGGTTGCTTCGCCGAATTCACCGATTGATTTCGGTATGGTTGGTTATCGATTCTGCAATATTTGCTCTAGCGGGCTCATCTGCAGCAACCAGCTGATATGCACAGTGAGTTTTTGTGCGAGGTTTTCGCGCTAGATGTATATTGTTAACAGCGAATTAAATCCTCGCGGGGAAAAGCCTTCATTTATCTTAGGCAGAGCACTTCCAGGCCCAATCTTAGTGGACATCAATTCTAGTCTGTTTTCTTGCTTTGTATTATCTTTTAGTGCCCGTCGAATAGTTTGTATTCTGTCTGTTTCCGTGGGAGACCTTTTTGCGAAGCTTCCTCGACGGGATTGTCTAATATCCTTCATTGCTCTGTCCCTGGACAGGGTATTTCGGGGTTGCTTCGCTTTGGGGTTATACCCATCTCTTAGCGGTGTTTCTTTCAATGTTTTTTCCTCAGTGCTCGGAATGAGGCTGTGCGCCTACGTTTTTCTGCTTGTTGGTGTTCTTTAAGGGTTAACCCCAAAGCGCAGCGACCCCGGTGCCCTCTTTCATTGGGTTTCCAAGTTATTGGTCGTGGACTCTGGCTAACATGTACTGTTTTGGGAACCCAGCCTTTTTTGTTGTTTCTTTTGTTTTTGGAGGTAGACATTCACAGACTCCGATGTCCAGAAGTGGGAAAAGATTCTACAACGTAATCCTAACTAGAGCTGTTGCCTTTTCCGGGTGGCTTTACAATTCAGTTTGCTACCACTCTTGAGGTATTATTTGCAATGGTTGGTTTTCAACAATTCGTCACTGTTACTCTTTACTTCCCTGTGCCCCTGGAGCGGTGGTAGCCGTTAGTGCTTCAAATTTGGCATACAGCGTGGTGACTATTTTTCCGTCCTGTTTCTTATTATAAGGCTCCCTTTCATAAAATCAGTACAACCACAAGGATAGACGTTCTCAAAGTCCGTTTTGTTTGAGTTTGCGACAAGTCTACCACAAGGAGGCAGGATTTTCTGAGTTATGGGAGGAGGATGCATGATCTTCAGCTTTTGGAATAATTTAATGGTCCCCTACTAGAGTTACCAAGGGAGTAATCGCCGACAGGCTGATTCTCCCCATATCTTATCACAGCCCGGGCATTGTTTGCCGGGGATCCCAGTGAGAATATATTACTATTTTCTCTGGGAAACTCGCACACAATGTGGCCCAAGGGGACGTATTACGTAGCCATATACTTGTGTTCAGTATTAAAGTGCTCATCTTACGCCATAATCTCCCTCAGTCTTTTCGAAAGGGACGACCGTCACATAGCTTCGCCCACCCACCTCTCGGCATCGATGAACCACTCTTCTTCCCTGGGAGCTACCCGCTCCCAATCGCCTCGGGCTGATTCTCCCCATATCTTATCACAGCCCGGGCATTGTTTGCCAGGGATCCCAGTGAGAATATATTACCATTCTAACGAAACGTAGGCGCAATTCAACGCCAGCTTCCAAATTTTTTCGTCAGACTTCATTTTGCTAAGATCCGCTCTACCCATGCAACTCGCTTGCGAAATCCAGGGGGAGGGATACGAAACTGGAGCGATGTGACACAAGAGAGCTCGGTTTGGCACAGGGAGAGGTTTATTTGAAGTTACAAGCAAAGGACTAATACAAACAGGTACCAACTTTATCCTATATTCCTCTTCATAAACCTCTTCGCCCACCTTAATACCACCTTCCAATTTGCTGCATCAGACTTCATTTGGCTTCGATTTCTTCCGTGTCCAATATTGTTCACATAGGTATGGCCACACGTACAAGTTTGCATTAATATCTTCTCAACTGGCGAGTAACTTGCATCTCCTTAATTCATTTTTTGTCATCTGCATTCTCTATTTTCGAATTGCCCATAATACACTTTGTTTGCCTCCCAAATTTTAGATAAACTATTGTTTTGAAATGCTCTTGGGAATATGCAGTCCTCCCAAGAGCATTTACAAACAATGGTTTATGCAAAATTTGGGGGGCAAACAAAGTGTATTACGGGCAATTAGAAAATAGAGAATTAATTTGTTCTTAACTGGCAAGCAACTTGCATCTACTTAATTAACACAAATCCGTTTGTCCATCAAACGCATGCATCAACGCAACCGTGTCCACGTTTGGTCTAGACTTCACGAAGATTTTGGTCACATTACAGTGTACGACCTTTGTTATTACATCAATATTTATTAGCGCTGCATCTTCCTGCCAACATCAGGAGCTTAACGTTTAAGGTGGTTAATGCTAGAAATAAAAGTTGACGAACGATTATTTTGAAACTTTCCTTTATTGTTCCCTACCAAGTATTGTTTTGAAAAATCAAATAAAAACATGGTTATTATGATTTAACTTGAAACTAATCATACTGATATCGCAAACAACCTTGTTAAAATAAAACATCACACCAAAGAACCAAGAAAGTATCAGTTTACTTTATAAAAGATTAATTCGACAATCACTTGACTGCCTATAATTTCTAACTAAATTCTTGCGTTCTTACCTTGTGATGTATGTATCGTGTTCCTTACTGTTGAGTATGTCAACAAAGTTACATCATAACATTGCATCATGAAATAACTAGAAAACGTAGTGTATATTTCGTTCTACGAGGTGGTTCTACCCTTTGACTGATTTGAAGAATCAAATGAAAGCTACTGAGCAGTACCTTCCAGATACCATGCATCTCTTCAGAACCTGGACTGGATTTCACTGGACCTGGGTATCACGCAAATGTATTGTTTTCAGGGCTGGGGTCCATTGTTCTGTTGTTTGTTCTATTGTTTTCTCGGCCAATCATATGAGGCGTTCCGAGACGTACTTTCCCGTGGTGCTGTTTATTATGCTGTACAAGGTGGTTCGTTTTTATTTCTTTAATTCCAAGTCAAAGTGTTACAACAGTTGAGAAATTTCAGGTTTAGCATTCCCAGGACGTAAATGATAACAACGGTTTATTACTATTTAATAGAAAAGAGCAGTTAGCATTTTAAAGTTATTCTCTCATTTCTTCGGGACAGTCCGGTTGTTTGAAAGGATGTGCAGCTTTGAAAGCCTCCAGTTGAGACAATGAATCGTTAATTCTTGATATGACTGGAAATTGGGACATATCAACTTTAAACCTGTGAAACAGACGACAAAGTTTCGGTTAAAGGGGCACTGTCCCGGCTGAAATATCGGGTTTTCATGATTATGGCCAGGAGCTTGGTTTAAGCTTATTTTATTATCTTGAAATTGGAAGAAACCATCACCAAAAGTGATAGAAGCAAAGAAACATGAACTTAGCAGGCAAAATAACGGCTAGAAAAGTAAAAACTTTCACAAGAATGGCAAGTTTGATTTATTGACAGGCGGTCAATAAATCAAATTTCATGAACTGTAATTCACTTCAATCCTTGCAATCCTGCACTTAATCTCCAAACTACTGCTTTTGTTTTGCTCTACAGAATCTTTTTATCTAACTAAGTTGTATATTTGGTGGCATTTGGCGATATAACGTGGAAATAAGCAAAGCGAAATTTTGCCGTATTTCGGCGGGACAGTGTCCCTTAAAGGCCAAAATTAAAGAAGACGAATAACATAGGGTCGGTTATGTTGGTCCCGACTTTTTCGCTAAAACGTTGTTTCTACTCAAAATATCAGTTTATAACAAAAGAAAGTAAAACCCGGACTTGTCATGATATGGTCAGATATTTCAGATAGACCTGCTCAGGCGAGGTCAATTCTGAAGATTAAGATACAAAATTACAGGTGCAGGGAGACTTGTTAGGCACGTCAGCAGTCTTAACAGTAAAAGCAAAACCGTAAAAATTAACGTTCTACAATCTTGGTCAGAAGTCTTGGGACACTTCACATTTTCCCCCACAAATTGTCTTTGTCGTTACCTCCCCGTCCCCACCACCAATACAATGTTGAGTTTTAGGCATATAACCAAGCCACAATGTCTCAACTTTGTATTGGGGGAAAGGGGACCAGGAAATGGGACGATAGTTTCTCTCTACGAAAGAAATTGTCATCGTGTAGCATTTTCTTAAGTGTCCCAAGCAGTAGTATATAGGGGATGGCTCAAATGCTGTTTTTTCTAAGCCTGTTTTTCTAGCGAATTAATGCTTATTTTAACAACATGATATCCGTAATTCACCCCTTTTAATGGCTTACAGAGTAATTGGTGTCACTTGCTCTAACGATGATCTTTGCATCTTTCGGTGTTTGGCTGTTCGCTCAAATGCCGTTTTTCCTAAGCCGGTTTTTCTAGCGAATTTATGCTTATTTTAACAACATGATATCCGTAATTCTCCCCTTTTAATGGCTTACAGAGTAATTGGTGTCACTTGCTCTAACGATGATCTTTGCAACTTTCGGTGTTTGGCTGTTCGCTCAAATGCCGTTTTTTCTAAGCCGGTTTTTTTTGCGAATTAATGCTTATTTTAACAACATGATATCCGTAATTCCGTTTGTCCATCAAACGCATGCATCAACGCAACCGTGTCCACGTTTGGTCTAGACTTCACGAAGATTTTGGTCACATTACAGTGTACGACCTTTTTTATTACATCAATATTTATTAGCGCTGCATCTTCCTGTCAACATCAGGAGCTTAACGTTTAAGGTGGTTAACGCTAGAAATAAAAGTTGACGAACGATTATTTTGAAACTTTTCTTTATTGTTCTCTGCCAAGTATTGTTTTGAAAAATCAAATAAAAACATGGTTATTATGATTGAACTTGAAACTAATCATACTGATATCGCAAACAACCTTGTTAAAATAAAACATCACACCAAAGAACCAAGAAAGTATCAGTTTACTTTATAAAAGATTAATTCGAGAAACACTTGACTGCCTATAATTTCTAACTAAATTCTTGCGTTCTTACCTAGTGATGTATGTATCGTGTTCCTTACTGTTGAGTATGTCAACAAAGTTACATCATAACATTGCATCATGAAATAAGTAGAAAACGTAGTGTATATTTCGTTCTACGAGGTGGTTCTACCTTTTGACTGATTTGAAGAATCAAATGAAAGCTACGGAGCAGTACCTTCCAGATACCATGCATCTCTTCAGAACCTGGACTGGATTTCACTGGACCTGGGTATCACGCAAATGTATTGTTTTCAGGGCTGGGGTCCATTGTTCTGTTGTTTGTTCTATTGTTTTCTCGGCCAATCATGTGAGGCGTTCCGAGACGTACTTTCCCGTGGTGCTGTTTATTATGCTGTACAAGGTGGTTCGTTTTTATTTCTTTAATTCCAAGTCAAAGTGTTACAACAGTTGAGAAATTTCAGGTTTAGCATTCCCAGGACGTAAATGATAACAACGGTTTATTACTATTTAATAGAATAAAAGAGAAGTTAGCATTTTAAAGTTATTCTCTCATTTCTTCGGGACAGTCCGGTTGTTTAAAAGGATGTGCAGCTTTGAAAGCCTCCAGTTGACACAAGGAATCGTGAATTCTTGATATGACTGGAAATTGAGACATATCAACTTTAAACCTGTGAAACAGACGACAAAGTTTCGGTTAAAGGGGCACTGTCCCGGCTGAAATATCGGGTTTTCATGATTATGACCAGGAGCTTGGTTTAAGCTTACTTTGTTATCTTGAAATTGGAAGAAACCATCACCAAAAGTGATAGAAGCAAAGAAACATGAACTTAGCAGGCAAAATAACGGCTAGAAAAGTAAAAACTTTCACAAGAATGGCAAGTTTGATTTATTGACAGGCGGTCAATAAATCAAATTTCATGAACTGTAATCCAGTTCAATCCTTGCAATCCTACACTTAATCTCCAAACTACTGCTTTTGTTTTGCTCTATATAATCTTTTTATCTAACTAAGTTGTATATTTGGTGGCATTTGGCGATATAACGTGGAAATAAGCAAAGCGAAATTTTGCTATTTCGGCGGGACAGTGTCCCTTAAAGGCCAAAATTAAAGGAGACGAATAACATAGAGTCGGTTATGCTGGTCCCGACTTTTTCGCTAAAACGTTGTTTCTACTCAAAATATCAGTTTATAACAAAAGAAAGTAAAACCCGGACTTGTTATGATATGGTCAGATATTTCAGATAGACCTGCTCAGGCGAGGTCAATTCTGAAGATTAAGATACAAAATTACAGGTGCAGGGAGACTTGTTACGCACCTCAGCAGTCTTAACAGTAAAAGCAAAACCATAAAAGTTTAACGTTCTAGGTGGTCACTTAGTAGTTGCAAAACAGAACTTCAAATGTTCTTAGTGTCTCTTCAGGCGCTCTCTTGTTAGGCGTTTTATGAGTGTCTCTTCAAGCGCTCTCTAGTTAGGCGTTTTACGAGTGTCTCTTCAAGCGCTCTCTAGTTAGGCGTTTTACGAGTGTCTCTTCAAGCGCTCTCTAGTTAGGAATTTTAAGAGTGTCTCTTCAAGCGCTCTCTAGTTAGGTGTTTTACGAGTGTCTCTTCAAGCGCTCTCTTGTTAGGCGTTTTACGAGTGTCTCTTCAAGCGCTCTCTAGTTAGGCGTTTTACGAGTGTCTCTTCAGGCGCTCTCTAGTTAGGTGTTTTACGAGTGTCTCTTCAGGCGCTCTCTAGTTAGGCGTTTTAAGAGTGTCTCTTCAGGCGCTCTCTAGTTAGGTGTTTTACGAGTGTCTCTTCAAGCGCTCTCTAGTTAGGCGTTTTAAGAGTGTCTCTTCAGGCGCTCTCTAGTTAGGCGTTTTACGAGTGTCTCTTCAGGCGCTCTCTAGTTAGGCGTTTTACGAGTGTCTCTTCAAGCGCTCTCTAGTTAGGCGTTTTACGAGTGTCTCTTCAAACGCTCTCTAGTTATGCGTTTTACGAGTGTCTCTTCAAGAGCTCTCTAGTTAGGCGTTTTACGAGTGTTTCTTCAAGCGCTCTCTAGTTAGGTGTTTTACGAGTGTCTCTTCAAGCGCTCTCTTGTTAGGCGTTTTACGAGTGTCTCTTCAAGCGCTCTCTAGTTAGGCGTTTTACGAGTGTCTCTTGAAGCGCTCTCTAGTAAGGCGTTTTACGAGTGTCTCTTGGAGCGCTCTCTAGTAAGGCGTTTCACGAGTGTCTCTTGAAGCGCTCTCTAGTAAGGCATTTTACGAGTGTCTCTTCAAGCGCTCTCTTGTTAGGCGTTTTACGAGTGTCTCTTGAAGCGCTCTCTAGTAAGGCGTTTTACGAGTGTCTCTTCAAGCGCTCTCTAGTTAGGTGTTTTACGAGTGTCTCTTCAAGCGCTCTCTTGTTAGGCGTTTTACGAGTGTCTCTTGAAGCGCTCTCTAGTAAAGCGTTTTACGAGTGTCTCTTCAAGCGCTCTGTAGTTAGGTGTTTTACGAGTGTCTCTTGAAGCGCTCTCTAGTTAGGCGTTTTACGAGTGTCTCTTCAAGCGCTCTCTAGTTAGGTGTTTTACGAGTGTCTCTTCAAGCGCTCTCTAGTTAGGTGTTTTACGTGTCTCTTCAAGCGCTCTCTAGTTAGGTGTTTTACAAGTGTATCTTAAAGCGCTCTCTAGTTAGGCGTTTTACGAGTGTCTCTTCAAGCGCTCTCTAGTTAGGCGTTTTACGAGTATCTCTTCAAGCGCTCTCTAGTTAGGCGTTTATGAGTGTTTCTTCAAGCGCTCTCTAGTTAGGTGTTTTACGAGTGTCTCTTCAAGCGCTCTTTAGTTAGGCGTTTTACGAGTGTCTGTTCAAGCGCTCTCTAGTTAGGCGTTTTACGAGTGTCTCTTCAAACGCTCTCTAGTTAGGCGTTTTACGAGTGTCTCTTCAAGCGCTCTCTAGTTAGGCGTTTTATGAGTGTTTCTTCAAGCGCTCTCTAGTTAGGTGTTTTACGAGTGTCTCTTCAAGCGCTCTCTAGTTAGGCGTTTTACGAGTGTCTCTTCATGCGCTCTCTAGTTAGGCGTTTTACGAGTGTCTCTTCAAGTGCTCTCTAGTTAGGCGTTTTGCGCGAGGCTGCCATGAAAACGATTATGACTACAATTCCACCCTTGCTTAACTTTATTTTATAATAAAACGTATTTCCATATACCTGTTTGCATTGAATACTTGAGGAACAAGACATAAATCAGCCATTGATATCTGCAAGAAATGAAAACCAGATACCACATGACTCGGAGATACAGTCCATAAAGCCTTCAAAAAGCGTTTGGCATGAAATCTGTGAATTGGCGATTTTTTGTGTGTATTTTGCTGGATCCATTTCTTGGAATTTTACATAAGCATATAAGGTATTAAAACAATAACAGTGGCGTATCTAAGGGAGGGTGGTTTGAGCTGTTTAGAAGCATTTAAAGTGACATGAAATCGACGACCTCTAAAATACAGACACCTCTATAATACAGACACCTCTCTAATACAGACACCTCTCTAATACAGTCACCTCTCTAATACAGACACCTCTCTCAGTAATACAGACACCTCTATAATACAGCCACCTCTCTAATACAGCCACCTCTCTAATACAGACACCTCTCTAATACAGCCACCTCTCTAATACAGACACCTCTCTAATACAGACACCCCTCTAATACAGATACCTCTCTAATACAGCCACCTCTCTAATACAGACACCTCTCTAATACAGCCACCTCTCTCAGTAATACAGACACCTCTCTCAGTAATACAGACACCTCTCTAATACAGACACCTCTCTAATACAGACACCTCTCTCAGTAATACAGACACCTCTCTAATACAGACACCTCTCTAATACAGACACCTCTCTAATACAGACACCCCTCTAATACAGACACCTCTCTAATACAGCCACCTCTCTAATACAGCCACCTCTCTAATACAGCCACCTCTCTCAGTAATACAGACACCTCTCTCAGTAATACAGACACCTCTCTAATACAGACACCTCTCTAATACAGACACCTCTCTCAGTAATACAGACACCTCTCTAATACAGACACCTCTCTAATACAGACACCTCTCTAATACAGACACCCCTCTAATACAGACACCTCTCTCAGTAATACAGACACCTCTCTAATACAGACACCTCTCTAATACAGCCACCTCTCTAATACAGACACCTCTCTAATACAGACACCTCTCTAATACAGTCACCTCTCTAATACAGACACCCCTCTAATACAGACACCTCTCTAATACAGACACCTCTCTAATACAGACACCTCTCTAATACAGTCACCTCTCTAATACAGTCACCTCTAATACAGACACCTCTCTAATACAGACACCTTTAATACAGTCACCTCTCTAATACAGACACCTCTCTAATACAGACACCTCTAATACAGCCACCTCTCTAATACAGACACCTCTCTAATACAGACACCTCTCTAATACAGGCACCTCTCTAAAACAGTCACCTCTCTAATACAGACACCTCTCTAATACAGTCACCTCTCTAATACAGTCACCTCTCTCAGTAATACAGACACCTCTCTAATACAGACACCTCTCTAATACAGACACCTCTAATACAGACACCTCTAATACAGACACCTCTAATACAGACACCCCTCTAATACAGACACCTCTCTAATACAGACACCTCTCTAATACAGACACCTCTCTAATACAGTCACCTCTCTAATACAGTCACCTCTCTAATACAGACACCTCTCTAATAAAGACACCTCTCTAATACAGACACCCCTCTAATACAGACACCCCTCTAATACAGACACCCCTCTAATACAGACACCTCTCTAATACAGACACCTCTAATACAGACACCTCTCTCAGTAATAGACACCTCTCTAATACATACACCTCTCTAATACAGACACCTCTCTAATACAGACACCTCTCTCAGTAATACAGACACCTCTCTAATACAGACACCTCTAATACAGACACCTCTCTAATACATACACCTCTCTAATACAGACACCTCTCTCAGTAATACAGACACCCCTCTAATACAGACACCTCTCTAATACAGACACCTCTCTAATACAGACACCCCTCTAATACAGACACCTCTCTCAGTAATACAGACACCCCTCTAATACAGACACCCCTCTAATACAGCCACCTCTCTAATACAGACACCTCTCTAATACAGACACCTCTCTAATACAGTCACCTCTCTAATACAGACACCTCTCCAATACAGACACCTCTCCAATACAGACACCTCTCTAATTCGGACACCTCTCACAGACACTTGGCTTTGTCCCTTTGGTGTCCGTAATATATATAGAGTTTGGCATTTTTTTGTGGTCAGACTTATATAATATATATAGTTAGGCTTAGCCTAACAGCGGCGCCCTCTGAAGACCCTCTGAACAAGCTTAACTAAGATGAAACTTAACTAATAGGTGAAAGGTCGGAAGCACAAGAATTAAGATTAATATTGACGACCGGGCTATTTTTCAATTTTAGCAATTCTCAAAAACAGTATTACCCGACCGTCTGCACAGTACATTTAGACCGTACAAAAGTTCACAAAAACAACTTTTTCTCCGTCTAGAATAACTATTACGACTACTGTTAAAAAATACAGTTGTAGCTTGTCAAAAAATGCCTGAAAAATACAAACATATTTGCATACGGCCACGCGAGTGAAGTTACAACTATAATAAAATTCAAGTCTTGTTTTGTTTACATAAAATCGCTTTTCAACCTATGTAATGAATGAACAAACACATAAAAATGGACAACACAATCTTCTTTCGATAAATTTTATTCAAATCTCCATTAGTTTATGTTGAAAAGCAAAACGGAAAACGCGCATCGAGGCCGAGCCGTGTCTTCGATGAAATTCAAGAAATTAATACAACTGAATTTAAGCTACACGTTTAAAAACAATTCTCCAAAACTAACGAGAACACATTAACAAAAAGTCAATCACAGATTGATATCTAGATAAATTTCCATCGAAAAATGTAATTTGTTTTACCTTTAAGTCCCTCCGGCGACTACTGTGCTTGGAAATTCTTTAAATCTCCGCTTTGGTGCTGAAATCCGTAAAACGAACCCATCTCTCGCATTGCTAAAAACGTATATAGTTCCTTGAAGCAAGATTTTATCCCTGAAAGCTCTTCTTTTTCCACTAAAGCGGCTCCTGAGTATCCCTTAATTAGCATCCCTGTCTTGAGTAGCAAACCACGAAAAAATGCAGGAAAATAACGACTTTAATTTAAACCGTTTTCTCCGCTCAGTAAACACAGCAAAACATCAAAGTGTTTTCCCAGCTGACGTGACATTCGGCCGTGTAACCGCGCGAAAAAAAAGCCTCGCTTTGGTTTCAACATGACGTCGTACGCGCATATTTTGCGACGTCATACGCGCCCGCGAGCTAGTCCTCCGCTAAGATCCCGGATGTTGTGTGGCGTCATACGTGCATGCGCGCTAGCCTTGCGCGACACACATCTCCGACACACATGTTTTTGTTGCAGACAGCGCCCGCGAAACATTCCGCTAGCCATGACCATGAAAAATGAGGGCATAGGTTCTATGAGTATGGGGCTCCGCAGCCGGGCCTTCGGCCCAGCTAGTGCTCCGCTATAAGTCACCAGTCACATATAATAACTTAACTTAATGTCACCCACAATTGGAATTGAAAGACACAGTTTATATGAAAGAAAGGCCTAGGGGGTAAGTGATGTCCAGGACCTGAATGCTGCCTGCCAGGTGCGAGGCCACCAGTCTGGGGCTAGTGTTAGAGAGTGGCATAGAAACCATGGATTGGCAGTCATGGAGTACAGCTGAGTGGCGTGTACCTATGCCAAGCTCCTAGAGGGATGACAAGCGAGGGATATTGGGTGTGGCCACTTTACTCAACCCAAGCTAAGGCAACCAAGGCATAATGCTTTAGTGTGGGACTGAAGGGTTGTCGCCAGCAACACTTATCCCCCAAACTGTTTATTGAAAAACAACTTTATTTCATGTAACAAAATATATGTTGTGGTTCAAATTTTTCTTTGGTTTAAAATTTTTTAAACCAGTTCAATTTTTGTTTTCTTTTGTGTCACATTATGATAATGAATCTTAGACAAAGGAAAATCAAAATCAAACTGGTTTGAAAATTTTTAAACCAAAGAAAAATTTAAACCACAACATATACACGGGCCAGTGTGGTAACCTTAGTTTCGTGAAAATAAAGGTAAATGCGGTGGGTGGGAGGGAAATAAATATACATATAAACTACCGGTAATTAAGAACGTCATTCAACAAAAAGTACACAAAAAATATCCTGAATTTTCAAATTTTCTTAAAAAAAGGCGGTTAAACACTGTTTAACATCAACTGCTTAAGATGATTTTTAAAACTAGTAAGAGTGGCTTGATTCTTCAATTCGCTGCCCAGACTGTTTAAAATTTTAACGGATCTAAAGTAAAAAGATCTTTGACCAGCTGATGGCATAAAAGGAGGGATTTTTAAATGGTCGCAGTTGAGTGTATAACAGTAGTAAATGTTTGAATGCTTGTTGAATTTACTGCATAAGTATGGTGACGCAAGGTTGCGGATGCATTTTTATGTCATCACGGCCTCTCTCAACAAAAGTTGCTGGTTGACCAAAAGCCAGTTGTGGTCCTGTAACACTGGTGTGATGAATAGACACAGAAAATCAGTAGACCTGTGTAGCTAAAGTCAATAGACGCAGTCTGCATTTATGGGGATTTGGCAATTAAGATGGAGTGGAGTTTTCAAGTGTGTTAAATAAAATTTGCTTATTTGAAAGTTGTATCTTTGTACTATGATAATCATAAAACCATCTTCATAACGAAATTAGTTGATTTGTTACAATGTATAAAAGTACATGTATGTTCAATTGAGTCTGGATTGAAGCAGAAAGAGCATGCATCATCAACAAACAAATTGTACTTCTTCAGTTCTTTCTTAGTCGGAATTATCCAGTGCAGAACTTTAAAAGAAAATTGTCTAAGTTTGTTGAATTTGGCATTTGTTATTTTGGTAGCCCCAGTTACAGGGGGTCGTTACAGTAGTCATACATGTATGCTGTACATGTATCAGAAGTACATTGTAACTCCACACATGGTATCAAATGCCAGTGAATACAAAAAGTCCAGAATTGATTGAAATGACCTACCTCATCCCCAACACAACATTTCCCTGAAGTGCCCTGCAAGATCTTCTCTAAATCTGTGAACAAAAATGGTTGTAACATTCAGTGAGTAGACAATTTATTCTATACAGAAGTCAGGCTTATAGACACAGCTGTTCTACAGCATGGCAGCCCAAATACATTGTATGATCACATTAACTTTTTTGCCTTATAGATGACCTTCTCAAACAGTGTAAGTGACCCCCTTGGGACTAGGAACAACAGTCTTATAAGGAAGATGATGGGAGAGGCTGTACCTTTCCAAACAAGCTCAGTGACTGGTTAACGAAACAATAGGTTAAACAACAGAAACAATAGCCCTAGACCTAAACACAATAGAAGCTACAGTACTACGGGGCGAATAAAAATAGAGGTCTGGAAGAGCTACTGTACTACTCAAGATGATTGACCATGACTGCTTAAAAAAGAGTCTTTCAACAAATTGATTAACTAATGCTGTGCTCACATCAGCACCGAAACATGTTCACATATTAGTTGTTAATTTCAACTTGAAAACACATTTCGCACTTGGCTCTATAATTTATACTGTTTTACGAAGCAGGCATACATGTAAGCTACATATACAGTGTATGTGGCATAAAATATTTATAATTACACATGAACTGAAACAAATAGAGCTTGAACTTGCTGTATGTTGTATGATTTTGTGGTTTAATCTCACTTGTCAAGCTCTTCGGTAACAAAGCTAAGGGTGATGCAGTGTTTAACAAGAAGACCACATTAAATTTTTTTTTCCATTGACGTGTTTCATCTGGCTTAGATCAAAACTACCTTGTGAGAATGTTTCAATCACGCTCAGAATAAACATGTTTTGATCATGATTTGCACAATGCACCGCCTGATGTGAACACTTTTCATAGTGAAAAATGTTTCATTCGTGTTCAGACTAAACATGTTTTGCCCTGGTGTGAACACAGCATAAGACATCATACCCAGGTGCCTCTTTGAGGGTCTCTGTTTGTTTGTGTGCTGGGGCCCAAAAGTTATTTGTTAAAAATAAAAATTGACTTTCTATCAAGTGGTGCAGTAGTTGTTAGCCAAAGACCTGTGCGGCTTATGTACTTTTGTCAACGAAGGCCTGGTTCAAATGTTGAACTTCACATGTGCCGAATCTAATGCAAATGAGCAAAATTCTTGTATTGTAAGACCAATAGATTTTTAATTAATCATTTGCATTAGATTCGGCACATGTGAAGTTCAACGTTTGAATCAGGCCTAAGTATTTCATTCTAAGCTTTTAAAATCAACTAATACTGAAAAACTTTGCTGTAAATATTCCACACAAAACATACAGTTGTAGCTACAGTGGAACCCCGATATAACCATATGCCAAGGGAGCAGTGAAATTAGATCGTTATATCGAGGTATTGTTATATCGACACTCCCGATAATAATGATATGGCCGTAAAATAGCCGAAAATATTGTTATATCGGGGTAAAATTAACATGTACTTTTTTACTACATATTATTTAATTAAACTTGTAATGAGTATCAAATGATTCACAAATGCAACGTTTCAAGCACGCAAAGCATTAGACGTTTTCAAGGTTACACAACAAAGTCTGTGGTGTGAATCGTCAAAGGGAAACAAAACTAAACTTAAACATTTAAAGTTATGACTGTGCAGATCGTCTTTACTTATCAAGGTTCGCGTGTTCATTGTTTTTCTTTTTTAACAGACACTTGTTCATTAATTAAAGTACTCTTCAAGTTTGGTTTGCCTCATTGTTCTACAAGTTTGCAATCTTGCAATGGGCTACTGTTTGAGTCCCGGCTCCAACAAAAATCCTGATCTAGATCTGAGATATAGCTGAGCAAACTACAATAACATATGTGTAGATTGAAAATATAATTGGGCCTCTCGAATGAATTGTTATTTTTCAACAGTGGTGGCAATGTTTATGTTTTATTTCAGTCTCAGCGGCATAAAACTAGCACCAACCACGTAAAACTTTGATAAATCATTATCATTTTGGATCAAATGAATTGCATTTTTATGACTGCTATTACAGGTAAAGGCTTTTAAATAACCACATATCAAAGAAATATATTTTTCCAACCAAAATCATTGGTTATGTCTTACAGAGACACCCTGCTGTGGTGATGAATATAGAAATTACAAAATTTGCTTTCTAGCAAGCCAAACACAAATGTATTTTACGTGTACACATAATTTATGTGACTGTTTAATACAAAACACAATAAAAATAACTCATTGGGATCTAGGAAAGGGTGACAGCGACTGCTTCCTAGAGGTGACCGCTTAATAGAAATCAAGTTTCCAATAATCAAGGGGAGAATTTTCCCAGGGCTTTTTTCAACTTACTGCTTAATACAGGGTGACCACTTTAATACAGATTTGACTGCTTAGTTATCCTAAAATTATTTACTTCTGAAGGCAAGGCTGTGCAAATAAAAATTGAAAAAGAAACTTACCATGAAACTTTTTGTTGATCCAGTAATGTCCCCACTCAGCCTTTTTCTCATCCCCGACATACTTTAAAACAGAAAGATTCTGGAGCGGCTGTATTCCACCAGCTATTGAATAACACACTTGTCGTACCTTAAAAAAAAAACATAAAATTAGGCACACAGTAGGGTGGATAAACAAATCTTTTTAATTTATAAAGTGTTGACACAGTATTGAGTAAAGCAAAACCTGTTAATATGACCAAAAGTTGCTCATGTAAAAAGTCAAGATCCACCAGGTTCCCAATTGGGATTGTAGTGGGATCTCAGGTAGGATCCCGCCCAGGGTGTTCTATAATCCCAGTTAGGATTCCACCTGGGACCCCACACAGGATGAAGGTGGGATCCTGGTTGGAAATGGTCGTGGCACATTTTTACATGGGTGGTCACTTCACGAGGTGAGGGTGGTGAATGGTCTTTCAAAAACTATTTGTTTTGCAAAATTTTGTACAATTTCCTGGATCTTGCAGTCTCATTTTTCTTGATTTTTTCCTTGAAGCTTTTTTTGAGTGTTGGTCATGTTCTCGCATTTTAAAAAGTAAAAAAGTCTCAGATTTGCAGACAAAATGCTAGTCTCAAGTCTTGAATTTACCATTTGCCACTCCTCAGGTGGTTTGATAAGAAATAATAACATCAACAAGATGCTGATAATGATGGCAACAATGCCAGTAACCTGCAGTGTTCTCAGTTGAACCCGTAACCCGTAACACCTGTGAGGAGTGTCACTAGTGAGTGTTATGGCTGTGATACAAAGTTTAGTAAGACCTTTTGGCCAATTTGTGCCACATTGTTACGGCTGTTAACTGAAATAGAACAGCTGATTAAAAAGTTATTGAGAACCCTGACCTGTAGATAATATGGAGCAAAATTAAACTCCTTTGAAGAAACAACATGACTGCAGACCTGACAAGACCACCATGTCTCCTGATGGTGATGATGTGGTTATGTTTTATGTTACAGTATATAAGCTAAGGAAAAATGAAAAAAAAAATACCAATGCTCTTTGGTGTGGATCATCTTTGGGTAAAAGAGGAGGATCAGGTCTTGTTTCATCCAGATATTCTATTATGCTTAGCTGCAATGAATCAACAAAAAATAAACCTTATATTTAAATCAAAAGTCCACAGATTGGTTTTACATGAACATGTAATTTTCCATACTGAGTTTGAAGTCGAAGAATTAAAGAGTAAAACAGATTTAAAATGACCAAAACATCTTAGTGTGACATAAATATGCATTGTGTATTAAAACGGGACTGTTAGCTAGAACTGGATGACGTTATACATTGTACTCTGGGGAATTAAAAAAAGCCTACGAGCTAGTTTACAACCCAGTGATCAATCAAGTGAAAATTTGCATATTCACCACCATATACTATAGATCTCGTTCAAGGCTTGGCCTATTCACAAGATAAAAATGTACTATTACTTACTATTAAAATACAATGTTAGTTATTCATAAACCTTTACCTCTCAATTTCAAAATCCATGCTTTAATTTGCATGGTTATGTGACTCAAATTGACTTTCAAGTTTATAGACAAGGTAAAATTTCAAAGGATGGCCATTCATGAAAACTAATGAGTAGTACTTTTAGGCTGTATAAAGTGGTCTTTATATATATTTTTATTGTATTTTCCTATGAACCCTATAGAGTGTGACTATTCAAATTAAAAAAAAAAGCAAATACATGTAGACCATATTCATGTTCAAAACTATAGCTTGCAATGGAGGCTCATGTGGGGGAATATCATTAAAAATATTTGCACGTGAAAAGATTATTTGCCCCGCATGAGCGTTGACTGCGTGCTAGTTCCAGTTTAATACCAAGAATATTATATGGCCTAATTCCAGCAGTAGCTTCCTGTCATGTGGTTTGTTTTATAGGATTTTTTTTCTGCAAACTTACATTATTTCATGCACTTTCCATGAAATAGATTTAGTTCAACCTACATGTAGGTCATTTTTATACACTGTTAGTTTAACATTTTTTTGTCCAAACTTACTGAATCAGCCAGTGTGTGGCCATCAATGACCAATGCAGGAACTTGGCCCATGGGATTTAACTTCTTGTACTCCTCAGACAGCTACATGAATAAAGCCATAACTATCTATTAATACATGTCATTGAAAATAAAAAGACCTTTTATAAGTAATTGCACTGGGATGCCTGCTGGTACATTGTAACCTTATTAAATAATTGGTTTTATTATACGACTGTGATGTCACGTTACCTTATAAGGAAAAGAGAACATGCAAAATATCCCAGCATATTACAGTACAGTAGATTGTTGTATTACCCCTTAATGTCCCACTTTGAAGACACAGAAGCAAAGAAATTTTAGTAGAATATTTAATCCATTATTCGATTGTTTAACAAATAATGAAAATTTTCTGGACATTTTGCTCACTGCTCGCATCCATACCAATAAACTTAAATAAAAGAAATTAATTTTTAAATACAGTTTGGCAACCTTTACTTAAGAAAAATTGACCAAGTGTAAAATTTAGCCAGAAATCATTGGCTGTTTCCTAGGTGCACTGGGCCTCTAATAAAAGCCAAAGAAAAACTGGATGACTGGTCAAAATTTAATGGAGCACATCTAGCTCATTTCAGCCCTGGCATCACATCCAGTGGCAATTGGATTCTTTTTGGTGGTGATGAGGGCTGGAGGGGGGGGGGGGGGGGGGGGGGGGGGGGGGGTAGCAGGAACCCAGGAGATAAGAGGGCATGAACAGGGAGAAAAGGATTTGTGAAATGGTAAGGAGCAGAACAAAATATGGAACTCCCTTTCCCAAAAAAATATTTGAATTTGTTTACACATCCAAAATGCCACCATCTTAAAAATACCAGAGGCTTGACAATTAATTTTGATATAATTGAAATATGTTGTTTCAGAAATTACATGTACCAATACCCATATACCCATACCTCCCCCCCCAACTTTTCTGGAAAAGAACAAGGAGTAAAATGTACTTCAAATAACTACATAAATATTACATCTAAGTTGCTAAAATTCACTGTGGTGTAAATTATAATGTACACACCTGCTGACCTCCATCTTTCAACAAGTGAACAGGGTGTGTTTCATAATCAATGCCTTTCAGTGCTAAAGCTATTAAAAAATATGAACAAAAATTAGAACACTCTTAAATCTGTTGTTTTCTGCATCTGAATTTGTGAGCTTGGGGGGGGGGGGTGTACTTGGGTTTGAAACTGACAGGGATGTGCAAAGGTCTTTTTTAGCTTTGCCCAGTATTTTTTGGGGTATTGAGATTCCAGCAGGGATTTTTTTTTCTTTCTTTTTTTTTTTTTTTTTTGGGGGGGGGGGGGGGGGGGCGGGTCAGGGGTGGTAAGTTAGAGTTAGGGGTTAGGTTGACTCCACTTATCTTTCAGAATAATAATTCCAACTCTCTGCTATTATATTAAAAGCTTGTTTCCTGGCTTGTACAAGATAGTTGTTAGATAAATAAACAAAAGATACTAACATTGTATGTGCATGGGATTGTTTGGGGGCTCAATTATAACTATGTGGGTCACGATTTGGCCCATAGGCATGGCTTCTGATATTACGCGATAAAAAAATGGAAATTATGCGATTTTTTTGTGGCAAATTATGCAATAAGCAAGGACTATTATGCGGAAAATTATGCAAATTATGCAAATTATTTTTTCTGGAACTTTTTTATGTATGTTTTACTAGGTTTCAGAGGAAGAAAACTAAAATACCTGTTTTAAAACGGTGCTCGCTATCTTTGTGGGACATTTTGAAGCTTTTAGCTATGAAGGAACACCCAAAACGAACGACAGAATCCAAGAAAAGAGTCTGTAAACAAGCGTCCATCTTGGTTAACCTTAGTAGCCAGGCTAAATAAAACATGTGCTCAAGAAATTTACGCGGTTACCAAGCTTGTTGTGGCCAAGAACGAACGCAGCTTCGATCGAAAGTGGCGGTTTGTTTATTTGATACAGGATAATTCAATAGAAAAAAACAAATTTTAGCTTAAGTTTCTTAGCTAAAGCGATAAAGTATTGTGTGGTTTAATTGTTCACATTATGCGATTTTGTGTGATTTTTTACGAATTATGCAATTTTTCGTGAATTATGCGATCGGATGCGATTAAAAGGCCAATTATGCGAAATCGCACCATCGCGTAATATCAGAAGCCCTGCATAGGGATTTTTTAGGTGTTAAACTTGGGTTCGCATTACACCAACCAATGTCCCTTTTAATTAGACCTCAGTACATGTACACTGTACGGCACTCCCCTGGGATTTTTGTCTCATGCACTGGCAATGTTATCAAAAATCCATTATTCTGTCATGCAAATCAAAGTCTCTTTCTTGCTGTATACTTTCTGGCATCTGTAACACCAATACACAGCAATTAAAGAAACTGAGAAAATTGTTTTCCATATTTATTTATTTATATTAATAGTGATCTTCTGACTGAACTATATTAACATTGTGAAAGCTGCTTACCAATTGACAGATTGGTACAATCTAAGAAAGAAATGCAGTTTTATTTTGTATGGGTATCACATGGTTGTGTGGGTTTTTCTTCACAGTGATGGGGTCAAGTGTGGATCAATGGAGGTAACTCACTCATGCTTGTAGCAAAACATCTCCAAATTTCAGATCTCCAAAGATCAAGAATCTCTGTATTTGGACAGTAACCAATTTGTGCTGGTTTCCATATAATTTCACTTGTCTATTACATCACGTGAATAGATCACGAAATGGAAAACACTTTCCTTGTTTCCATAAAGTTATATGGAAACAAATTAATGATTTATTATTGTTAAGGTACTTAAAACAGATCCAAAATGGGAAAAAAAATCCACATCTTTGAGAAAATGTTTTGGGCCTAAGGACACCCTACAGCATGTATCTTTTCAAGATAAAATTTTTTTCTGTTCGAAGATAGAAGATTTGTTGACCTGGCTGAAATCCTTTCAGTCATATTTACATGATCCAGTCATAATTTTGGCAAGTGAGTCCCTTTTGAGGCCAAAAATCCAAGATTTCAGTGAAAATTCTCAAAAAGTACTTATGGAATGTTCTTGCCGGGAGCCCTTTAATTTTCTTTGTTACCATAAAATTATAATTTTTTTATGGTATATGGGTTTTCAACCAATCCGACTGTTTACAGTGTCTTGTTCATTTCATAATACCATTCTCATGTGTTTATTCTCTGTACCTGCTCTAACTCTCCAAGAGCATGAACTTCTAAAATAGGAGTAAAGCACAGGCTGCAAGAAAGAAACACAAGCTACGTGTAAGACAACACATCAATGAAGTGCCGTGTGATTGGAAACTCATGATCTATAATTTCAAGATTTTTCAGTGGATATTTACAGCTGTATATTGATAATATGTTATTGATATAAATCTAGACTTTCACCTACTGTAATTGGTGCATGTGAAGTTTGGCAGGCTTTAGTGGCTGTTTTTGAACTGTTGTACCTGCCAACTTTTGCTAAGTCAAATGCATGAGATTAATTTTTTGTAGCCATAAATTAGCCCAATTTCCAAAAGAACTTCTGAACATTGCCAAAGATGTTCTGATGACTTATGAACATTGCCAAAGATTCCCGAAGATGTTCAGATAATCTTCAAAGGTTGCTGAGTGTCGCAAAGCACAAAATCTTGGTGCAATCTTGTGAGTCTGAGGCGTGAGAAAATGTCATGTGTAAGTGTGATCTATGTTTTTGATCTGCAGGCATGAGAGTCATGCATAATGCAGGAGACTTGGTAGGTACACACTGTATATAATGTATATCACTCTTAAACTCGAATTGTTATTTTAAGAACCAAATTTGTTAAAACAAATCGACAGGTAAGAACTTTTTTGTTGTTAAATTAAATTTCTTATTTTAAGAATTTAATTCTTACTTTAAGTCTTAAGAAATTGATTTTAAGGAAGAAAGTTCTCTTAAAATAAGAATTAAATTCTTAAAATAAGAAATTTAATTTAACAACAAAAAAGTTCTTACCTGTCGATTTGTTTTAACAAATTTGGTTTAAGAGTATGCCACACAGTGTACAGTACTGTGCAAAAGTAATGCAAACGAAATTCGACGAAATTTCGGCAAATTTAGACGAAAATAAACGATATTTCGAAAGAAACGACATTTCCGCGAACTCGGAACGAAAGTTCGAATCGTCTATTGTTTAAATTGCTTCGAAATTTCCAAATGGCTAACGAAAGTTTGCACGAAACGAACGCGATATTTCGAAGGCTGCCTCGACTTTTCGGTAACACACTTCGAATTTTCAGAAGCACACTTGCAATTTTCAGAAGCAGACTTTGAATTTTCGCTAGCATAATTCGAACTTTCAGAAACACACTTTGAATTTTAGTTAGCTTGATTGTAATTTTCGAAGTCTACGATGAATTTTCGTTTGCATTAGCGAAAGTTCGCGGCCATTTCGTTTCGTTCTGCCGAAATAGCAGCGCATTTTCATTCTGAAATTTCCGCGAACTTCGGCGATAATTCGCGGAGAACAAAGAACGAAATTCGTCGAAATTCGTTTGCATTACTTTTGCACAGTACTGTATATTGAGTCTAGTGATTCAAAATTATTTTTTAGCTTTGAAAGCATGAATGCTTCATGCAGATAAACAACGAACATAATTAAACAATGCTTTAGTAAGTATACATGTAACTATGCTCTATTATTATTGAACAATGGGGGCACCTAACAATATTAAAGCTTACAATGTACATGTACATGTGAGCCTTCAATTCTGCAGACGCTCATAAGGGATAATTATCACGTGATATTTGCTTTTGAAGCCTTAACATTCCCCTACCCAAGCAGAGTTCTTTATGGAATAGAAGTTTAAAATCAAAACTCAAAAGACATTAAAACTTGTTTAACCTAGAGAAAGATATTGTTAATATGTGACAAAACTTAATGTGTCTACCTTCGCCATCACACCACAAATTCCGTCCTTCGTGGCATGTGAAAATATTCCAGGCGTTCCTTCCGGTCTTGGGTTACAGTCCTCTCGCGGCCAGCAACAACCATGCGTTGCAACTGAGACCACACGGCGAGGAACGGCGAGTGAGATACATGAAACACGGCGCTGTATAAATTACGAAAATGCCGAATGCTTGCTAACAAGTTATCAGAGGAGTTTAATATTCTTATCATTATTTGTGAAAAATGGAAATCGCTCAAGAGTTCATCGCTGGGTGGTTTGCAGGTAAGTTTGTGTGCGACAAAAGCAGAGACCTGCAGAAGCCCGGGGGTACTCGCGTTAATTTATAACTAGGGTGTGTTCCTTTGGTCGAATCCAAAAACGGATTTGTAGGGAAGGATTCTTCGGATTTGCGGTTTTCAAAGAAATGCCAAATCCAGAAAAGGATTTGTGTCATGCTTGACTGTTGTTGAGTAACTCATAGGTGACATAAAACAAAGCAACGAAAGGTATAAAACATTTGTAAGAGTGCAAGGGGTAGAAAGGGAGAGTTGAAAACACTGACCCCCCGCTCCGCGGACTTCACACCTTACGGAGCGATTGCAGAATACCCAACCCATTCATTTACATTTGTCGGCTCGTTTTGTAGAACGAGGCAAATAACAATAGGCACTATTCTTATTCAATGAGATGCAAATAAGTGGGCCGGGTATTCTGCAATTTAGCCCACCTTACACACTGACCCCCCTCCGCAGACTACCCCACGGACTACTCCACGGACTACCCCTCCTACAGTAAAAAAAAAATTACAAAATTACTTTTAGGGTGATAAGATACAAGAAACATACTTGCGTGTGCGATCACCTTCAAGCCGCCATCTCGGTTGCCGCCATTTTTCTCGGCCCATTCCTCCCTCATAAGCGAGCGAATAGAGCTTAAATTGGTAGCAATATATAGTACCCTGGCTTGGCCATTGATCCAGCTCCTGCATTTATAGTACTTACCGATTGTACCAGAGTTCATTTCAGAGTTCACTACGCCAATTTTAACAATTTAAAAAGGTCGAAGTCGTAAGTCAAGCAACTGAAACCTTAGCATCTGTAGCATTAGGACGTTTCATTTCACTATAAAAAGCTATATTCATTTAATTTAGCCTTCAAAAATATCAAAGTAAAAGAAGATTGTTCCTTGACGTAGTGCTTGTATGTTTTCTGAACTCTGAAAGAACACTGGGACCAATCAACAACAACAACAACAACATTTAGCTTTATTTGCATGACTGTAGATTTTATAATATTGCAAAAGCTTACAACTAACTAACAAAAGGAAAGAAAACAAAAATGATAATGATATTCACGTTGGAATAATTAAATTACATCGGTAATTACTGGGACTAATCAGTTAGTACATGTAAATGCAGGAGCTGGATCAATGGCCAAGCCAGGGCACTATTGCTACCAATTTAAGCTCTATTCGCAAAATCTGCAAAATCACCAGTGTTTAGTCCCTATGTCAGACTTCAAGCTGTTTTTGATCAATTTACTCAACAAGACTTACCCACTTGTCTCTGTGCGAGCAGTCTGCAATTATTAGACTTTAACACCCACAGTAATCGAATTGAAGGACATAGTCGCCATTTTTTTACCGATGAACTCGCTTATGAGGGTGGAATAGGACCGAGAAAAATGGCGGCAACCAAGATGGCGACTCAGTGAAGGTGATTGTGCACGCAAGTATGTTTCTTGTATCTTACCACTCTAAAAGTAATTTTGTAATTTTTTTTTACTGTAGGAGGGGTAGTCCGTAGAGTAGTCTGTAGGGTAGTCCATGGAGTAGTCGGTCAGGTGGGGTAGTCCGTGGAGGGGGGTCAATGTGTAGTCTGCAGAGTGGGGGTCAGTGTTTTCAACTCTCCCGAGTGCAAGACAACATGAACAACGGTAGAAGACAAAGAAAAAAGTCACCAGTATGCAACCTCGTACATGTATATTTGCTGGTGTTAAATAACGCCACAAGGGCGAGAAAAGTTTTTATTTGCTCTAAACTATTGGCTTTTTAAAAGAAAAATAAACAAATGCCTACCTTTATTGGTCTTTGGGACAAAAATAGCGCCAAGAGCTGCTTTGCACACCAAGATATGTCATACATGTACACTGTGGTAAATACATGTAGAGTGTACCCAGGAACTGCTAAACCCCGCCGACCACCAGTACTTTTTTCATATCCGTTTCCAATGGAACGCTTGGATTTCAAATCCAAAAAATCTGGATTTGCATTGAATCCATCGAATCCTTCCTCAGAGTGGAATCAATGAATTCAAAATCCTTTTTAGGATGCATTCAAAAAAAAAAAAACAGAAAATCCATTTTTGGATTCAAAATCCAGATTTGGATTCTGACCAAAGGAACACACCCTTAGGATAGGTGTGTGCTGCAAAGGTTCTTAAAAACCCTGACTTTATTTTAGGGTAAAGAAATCGAAAATTGATACCTTTTTTAAGGCCCAAAACCGAAAAATGACACCCTGTTAAGGGAAAGACGATAACTCAGAATTGTGTATACAGGTCATAATTTACATTTGCATTTGTTTTCTGTTAGCATCAGTCAAGCATAACGGCCATATATTTTTTGTTAAGCTGGGTGGCTGAGGCGTTTAGGTCAGTACTGAAATTTAGCTAATACAATTTAAAGTAACCCTATCTAAGGATCATAACGTCAAAATGGATACCCTATTTAAGGACCAAGCACCTAAAAAACATACCCTTTGGGAGGTACATACCTATATATAGCTCCCTCCTGGTGCAGAAGTGATATTATAATCTTTAATTTGCTAAACATTACTAACATAGTCCCCCATGCTTTATAATAAGCTTTGTTTAACCATTTCTGTTTACCGGTAGTTCACAAAACAGAACAAAAAGGTTTGTACAGTATTTTGGCCAAATGGCTAAAAGGCAAAAATGTTATTTTTTCATTGTAGTCGCAATGTTCCAACTATAAAAGGCACTTGCATGGAAGACTGGAACCAGGAATCCTTGGAACTGAATTAAATGATTTAAATGTTTTGTTTACATTGTAGCTTAGAGAAGCACAAGCCGCAGGAAAATACAATGTAATGAACATGACCGAGTGCTTTGTTGAGGCCTGTGCTTTACTGAGTTGACCCTCAGTCAGTTATTTTATCCACTGTAATAAGGCTGCTCTTCAACTACAGTGTAGCCGTCAATTTGGAACCTAATCTGTACAAGTCATGCCATTTGTTGGGTATTTTTTAAATCCTTTTAATTTGAATGTACTGTACATGTACATGTACACCTGTATGTAGGATGTGCTGATGATATGATATGATGAGTATAAATATAAATAATAACACCGGGTAATAATAATAATTATTATTATAATTTTTATTATTATTATAAATATTATATTATATTAATATACTGTACATGTACATGTATGTAGGATGTGCTGGAGTGATATTTGGACAGCCAATGGACACTGTAAAGGTAACAACAACAACAGGTTGGGGGTAGGGGTAGGGGGTAGGGCACTCAACCCTAGTTTGGTAGGGGTGTAATGCCCAGGCTGTCAAACGCTGACCCTGTTTATGACAAAAACTTTGCACTTCCCCAGAACTGAGTTAATATTAATAATCAAGCATTTGATTCCAGACAATGATTCCATTTATATTCCTCTTTAGCCCCTGACACTTCTGCTCCCTCTCTTTGCACCTCCTGTAGATATCCCCATTTTTTTCCTAGGTTCCCACTTCCCTGTCTCAACCCACATTTAAAGTGCATATGAACCGAAAATTATTTTTACGCAGTTATAAAATTTACCCTTTGAAACACACGATTCCAAAGTTTGAGACATTTAGGGTAAAAATTTTCAAAGTTACCCTATTTTGGCCTAAAAATGGTCTTCAAAACTAAGTGGGAAGAGAAGTGCGTCCTGATACAGTGTAACTTGGCTGTAGACCTCATCTCCATTGCTTTCAACTTCCTTATGGTTGCTTGAAACTTTAGACAAGCTATCCATTTCTGAATCTTTTCCCTCTTAAATCCTCCGTGGTGGCAAGAACTCACTGAGAGTCACTGAGCGTAAACAAACCTTTGCAACCAACATTATGTCACAACTCGACCCCAGTCCCTTGAATTTTGTGACCATTTTTTAGGGTAAAATCACACAACTTTGAGCACTTGTAACTTAAACAATTTTTACCCTAAACCATAGTTAATAGAATAAACTGGTTATGAAACTCAGTCAGTCCTTTGTTATATGTTTTTGTTCTCCATTTCTTTTGCCTTGACCCTGCACAAAACACAAAAGGTATTGAAATGCATATGAGCAACTGACCAGTAGAAACATTTGGGCTAACACGTTAAACAAAACAATGTGCAGGGTCACGGTTCGTTCAACATAAAACAAAGCAGCTTTGTACACTCTTTTTGAAATTTATTGAGCTTCATAACCAGTTTGTTCTATTAACTATGCCTAAACATATCAAACTTTGGAATTGTGTGTTTCACAGGGTAAATTTTATAATAATTATTATGCAAAACAAATTTTCGGTTCATATGCACTTTAAGTGCTGAACTAAACATATAATACAAATTGTGAATTGTCTCCAATGAAAACAATGATTTTTACACTAATGTGAGGGATTAAAACAACAACATTGTTGACACAACATGTCCCTTTTTTGCAGGTGAGAATGCAAGTAATGAATGCAGGAGCCAAACAAACTTACAATAGTTCATTCTCCTGCTTTGTGGATATTGTCAAGCGTGAAACAGTAAGTATGAATACTACAACATTACTGTGTGTAGCCAATGTAGCAGATGCTGGTTTATTTGCAGGGTGGAATTTCAACCTATAATAATTACAAATAAACCAGTGCCTGCTTTCCCATCTTGCACCATGGAAAACAATAGAATTTGTCTTTGGAAACAGCCTGCAGATAGAAGGGTTGATTGTTTTTTTTTTCAGGTAAACCAACTAATGAAAATGTTGTTGTTGAGTTTTTACAGTGAGTTGCTTACTGTACACTCAATGTTGTCTTTATGCTAATGAAAAGTAAATTATCAAACTATTTTATGCAATTAAAGGAGCAATATCACAGTGATTTTTCAATTTTTTTTTTTTTTTTTGGGGGGGGAGACAAAACTATTAAATATTTAACTACAATTGTAAGCAATTGGTATGGCATTTGTTAACAAAACTAGTCCAGTACATTTCGGTTGATACTACATGTAATATGTTTATTGGCTCGTCATACAGTTTTAGTGATGATAGACAGCTAGCAGTCTCTCTCTGGATAGTCGAGCAGGCGAGCAAATCAAAATTTTAAAACGCATACAGAATAAAACATTGATATAGAAAATTGACCTTTTCAAAAGCCTTAAGTACATGTATGTTTCTTGGGTGAGCGAATTTATCTAGTTAAAAGTGCTACTTGCAAATTGCATGTACATTGTAACTTTAGCTATAATAGTACATGTATCGTAAATTTGAAAAGTCAAGTTTTTCTCAAGTGTGATTCTTGTCAAAGAAACTTAGACCTGCAAATGACAGATATTCAGATCCATATTATTAATCCAGTGAGTGCTGAAAATAGTTTTTCTTATGTCCTTTCAAACCTCCATTTTGATCAGACATTTAGACATCCACCATTTAAAAATTTTCCCGAGGGACTATCCATTAGCATACATCACGTGCTATAAGAAACTTTTCAGCTTGTAATGCATTTGAAGGCGATTTCAAATCACGCAGCCTTTTCTGAATTTGAGCCTTTTGTATTGAAGCAAAATAAACTGTATGAACAGCATAATGTTTTTGGTCCTTTAACTCCCAAGAATGCCAAATATTAAAATTGAAGACTGAAAATTTCAAATTCGTTTTGCAAAATATTAAAAAAAAATTGGCACCATGCAAAACTACTGCTAAAAAAGTTTCATTTGAATGGTCACACCAGACTCAAAAGTTAGAACTGCATGACTAATGTACAGTACATGTCTCCATAATTGACTCTATGCGAGTAAAAGGTTCAAAGTTTGTGGTTTTAGGATTGTGGTCGAACATTGTGAGATGACCAACTGTTATTTTCAGCACTGTTAGTCCAACCCACTAAACAATGCACTACTGTTTTCCTTTTGCAGGTGTTTGGTTTGTTCAAAGGCATGGCACCTCCGCTAGCTGCCGTTGCATTACAGAATGCTGTCTTATTTGGCGTGTACGGTAATGTCTTAAACTTGTTATCCACTAAGCACGGTGAGAAGCCCTCCTTGTCCCACATCTCTGTTGCTGCCGCTGCTTCTGGTGCTGCTCAGCTGTGGGTGGTGTGTCCCATGGAACTTGTCAAGATTAAACTACAGATGCAAACAGAATGTAAGTTAATAAATCTGCAAACACAACTGAGCTGTAACAAGTTTGCAATGCTTATGGCATAATTCAGTACAGTGTAATTTTCAGAAAGCTTTGGTAGAGCTGTTGCCAAGTTTCGATCATCACTAGTAAACCTGTGTACAATTTAATGTCAAATAACTCACAAAACCGTAAGCAGTTTAGAAACCACTAATTTCCATTGCTTCTTTGATAACACCGAGGAGTTCGTTTGTTATCAGTTCGTTGAAAATGCTACCATCAGCAATTCTCTAAGGGTAAATGAGTAGGAAGGAATTGACAGTTGACAAACATTGGGGAAGTGCAGGGTCATTCGGGGCACATCTCACAAGGGATGACGTTATCATAATCGTGATGACATAATTTTCTTTATTAGAGTGTTGACATTTGTGGGCATTAATATACACCCCACCTGTGACTTGATGACATCATCTGGTAAAAGCTAAAAATATATATTAACTATGTATGATGTCATGTAATTATTTTTAGAAAGTGATGTCATAGATAATACTTTTCTTTCTCTACAGAAAATGAGATCATCCAGTCAAAAACTAAAGATAGATAGCATGTAGAATTGCATACAGTGTATGTGAAAGAAAACTCGCATTCTAGCATTCTTGCAAAGCGAGGGTATTTAACGTGGAATTGCATACCTGCATGAGAAGTGATATTGCATGTTATCTTCGCAGGACAATGTTTGTACACTTTCTTTATATAGTACATGTACAATGTATGTATTCTTTCTTTTAAAATAGTTAGCTTTGATTTGAAGTGACAGACGTGCCATTCACAAATGATAAATTTATCTACAGGTACAGTGAATTCCTGTTCTTCCCAATTTTAATTAAAATGTGAAATTTTGTAGAGAGTGAAGAATTCATTCACACTGCAGTCCTACAAGAAGCAAGCAAGCTACCGACAAAAACCGATATTTCATGCTTTGAAAAAAGCAGGTCTAAATCAAACAAAGAAGTTCATGAAAACAAGCATACTGTTCTGATCGAGCTACACTGTAATTAAAAGTAATTTCTATTATAACCGAAACAGCCACCCTGTTGCTTTAAAAGATGCTGTCCGAAGTAGAGCTTTCTTATTTCAAAACCAAAACTTGTATCCCTTGCCCCTGTCCTGTACAGTATCAAGAAATCCGGTGTAAAAAGTATAAGAGGTACAAAAGGCAATAATGATAAAAAAGAAAAAAAAAATGATTATGCACTTGTTGACTGAGTGGGAGGGCTGGATACCAAGCGCAGCGAGGTCCGTGCGCCATGACCGAGCGCCAAATATTTTCCCGTCCGGTCCGACGTAACTCAGTCAACAAGTATTTTATAACATGACTAGAAAGTACAAGAATAGTCGTGCAGTGCGAGGCCACTTGAACTCGAGCGGGGCCGGACAGATTTTTCCGGACCAGCTCACGTCAACCCGCCCCGCTTAAAATCAAACGAGATTCTGGTACCTTTTAGGGTGTTTTTCGAAAATTTCCGACGAACACCCCCGTCATTTTTATATGGGAGTACCCCCCCCCCCCCCCCCCCCCCCCCCCCCCCCCCCCCCCCCCCCCCCCCCCCCGGCAGTACGGTCATATTATAAAGTAATAATATTAGTAGCCTGCTATTCTTAGAACTTAACATCAAGGAGTCGTGAAGATAAAGTGAGAATAAAAGTATTCCAGCCCGAGCGGAGAAGTGGAGATGCTATATATATTAAGAGAATGCTTCACATACAGCACTATCAACCACGTATATTAATAAAACACTGTGACATAAAAATAGACGTTTATGAATTCAAAGTTTATATTATTAAATCTTTCTATTTTGAGATTACAGTCTAACACAAATTGAAGCTCTATCTATTTTTAATTCTTCATTTTATCTATCTTTAGTTTTTGACTGGATGATCTCATTTTCTCGTAATGTAGAGGAAGAAGGGTTTTATATATGTCACTTTCTAAAACTTATTACATTACATCATACATAGTTGATATATATTTTTAACTTTTTATCTTTCTATCCCAGCATTATATAACGTCAACACTCTATTTAAGAAATTGATGTCATCGTTATCATTCCTTGTGAGATGCGCCCTAAACGCCCCTGCACTTCCCTGTTACGCAACGCGGTCTCTCCACAAGAAGCTACCTGTGGGAATATCAAACACCCAAACCACCTCGCCCCCCCCCCAACCCCCACACCCGCGCTCCATAAAACGCACCCTAACTGTATTGCACTTTTATTATACGTTACAGTAAAAAGATCCAGTTCGTCACGATATCGTGGAAGTCTAGACTGCATACGCAAAATTTACAAAACATCCGGAAGCAGAGGGATTTTTCAAGGCATGTCTCCACTTGTCATTCGAGATATTCCCGGCTTCATGGTGTATTTTGCTTCCTACGAAATTTTAGTCGATTTACTTTCTACAAGGGAGTCCCGTGGTGATGTGGGACTGCTGACTCCAATTCTCGCAGGCGGCCTTGCGGGAATGATTTCCTGGACATCGACATTTCCATGCGATTTCATAAAATCAAGGATGCAAGCCGATGGCAACGATGGAAAATTCTTGTACAAGGGGTTCACTGATTGTTTCATCAAAAACTACAGAACAGGAGGCCTAAAGAGTTTATTCACTGGGCTCGGACCAACTCTTCTACGAGCCTTTCCCACCAATGGAGTCATTTTCTTTGTTTACACACTCGTGTCGAAATTGTTTACAGAAAACGCAGCGGATAGGTCTTTAAAAATTAATGCAGAACTAGAGTAATATTTCAAATATAAACAAATGTTGAAATGAAGGACAATAAATATATGCCTAGCTTTAACAAGCTATTGAATTGGGGCAAGTCGGAACAAGTTGAAACTAAAATTAACAAAATGAAATAAAGAGTAAATGAGGTTTTCAATGGAGGACACCTTATCATTATTTAAGTGTCAGTGTTGTTTCATATTTTGCCTTAATTAGCAAGCTATAAAAATTGGGGAAACTTTAAACTAACATTAATGAAATGGAATAAAGAGTAAATGCGGTTTTCAATGGAAGACGCCGTTGTCACCAGCTCAGTTGACCATTTCTCACGGTGAGAAATGGTCAGCTGAGCCAACCGAGGTGGCTCTTTGTTATGTTATTGTCTCCCCGTCTTGACAAGCCACGGAATTACCACCGTATTGAAAAGCGTGATGCCTTCGCTCGTTCGCGACGTTCTACAACGAGTAACCCCAGCTCGATAGCGGATTAGTTTGTTGTTTCCTTGGTAAACGATAAAATATCGAAGCTGATCGTATCACAGACACACAAAAGTGATTTTTTTTTAGTTGTTTTACCTGATGAGAAGAGTCACCAAGCCTATTCATTGATCCCGTGCCGCCTTCCATTCTTTTTCATCCATTCACTCGTCCGTCCCTTTTCATTCCATTCGTTCATTCTTCCATCCACCAAGCCATAGCTATCCATTCGTCCGTCCATTCAATTCATCCGTCCCTCCGTTTATCTATTCTAGTTCCATTCTATTCACGTATTAGCCCGTCCGTTCGTTGTTCCATTCTATTCTATCCATCCGTCCGTCCGTCCCTGGGATTTTTAACTCGTGAGTACGAGAAGCGTTGAACGAGTTGTAGTCTTTGGGAGATAATTTCACTCGGTCGCTCCCTTGATCGGCTGCAAACATTGAGCTCGCGAAATGTAATGTTCACCTGCCTTACCCAGGGGACGAGGTTGAAGAGAGGGGAGGGTGGCGGGTATGAGGCTGGGGTGGAGCAAGGCAGGTTTCTATCAAACAAGGTAGATCTTCAGGCTCAATTTAACACATAGGCCAAAGTAAGCTTAGTAAGCAGTAAGCAGCCAAGTGTAAATTGTCCCAGATTAATCTAATAATGTACTAGACAAAAAAAGCAATCTATTGTTATTTTTTCCTTGAAAAGGCAATAGACAAATTCGGCTAACGCATTGTTGTACCCAATTCAAACCTTTTGGGATTAGAACTCTTTGTTCGTTATATTTCCATATCAATGAAGCATTGACATGGAAATTATATGGAAATATTGTGAACGAAGAATCTTATTCCCAGAAGGTTTGAATTGGGTACAACAATGCGTTAGCCGAATTGGTCTATCCAACAACAGCTAAAACAGCATCGGTGCATAGTTCTTTAAATAAATTTCAAGTTAATCCTTCATTTCCTTGTTAAATTATCTTGGTTGTGTTTGATCCATACCTGCTGTTACCATCTTAAACAACAAGCAAAATCAGCTGCTCAGTGCTCAGGACAGTGAAGGGGCAACATGGGATGGGGGAATAATGAAAACATTTACCCACTACCTCTCCACCCTATCCACAGATTTCCCTCACAGTGTTATTCACATTATCAGCAGTCATAAAGAGATCTCGATGAACTCAGGGAAAACAGAACATTGTATCGTGCTTCAATGGTTGTAACATCTAACACATTCACTATGCTGTTAAGGAATACTACAAAGTTAATAGTGCCGGTCCTTATTTTTTGCAAGATTGATCTTACTACAACAGCTCAAAAACTAATCGTGCTTCTGTTAATACTATGTACAATGTAAGTTAAAATCACCGATCCTTATTCTTTGCAAGGTATCTTACTATAACAAGTCAAAAAACTGATAGTGCTTCTGATACATACTATGTACAATGTAAGTTAAAATCATTGATCCTTATTCTTTGCAAGGTATCCTACAATACAGATGATCTGCAGTATTTAATCAATAGCAGGGTGTTCACATTAGGAGGACTATTGTCTATTTTTCGAATGCAGATATCATATGCCATTTGGCAATGAGGATTACAAAGTTTAAAACTGCGTACCCATGATCTTTGAGGTTGGCCTTACATAATAACTAGTTCTTCCACCTGGCAATTGCTGCGAGTGTTGTTATTCCATCCCATCACAGCAATAGTCCATCAAAATAGACTATTGTTTATTTTTCGAATGCAGATATCATATGCCATTTGGCAATGAGGATTACAAAGTTTAGAACTGCGTACCCATGATCTTTGAGGTTGGCCTTACATAATAACTAGTTCTTCCACCTGGCAATTGCTGCAAGTGTTGTTATTCCATCCCATCACAGCGTGAGTAAATTAATTGATTGATACTGGAAATCAATGACCAACTAACCCTATTTAGCCAGGGCATTTTTTGAGTTCCTGAGCCGGGGGGCGGCGGACAAATTGTGCCCACCTCGTAACATTAACAGTAATAGGGCTATGACAATGAAACATATATATACTAGAGGGTATATGGTACGTTCAAAACTATTTTCTTTGCGGTCCACAAAATAGGTCATTGACGTCATATGACGTGGGAATTACGTAATTAGTTCTTCACAGCCGCTATTTTCGATCCGCCATCTTTGATTTTGGCTTTTCCAAAACCTCTTAAAAACCGTCCAAATTGACCCCCCAAAAAATCAAAAACCCAAAAAAGAACGCTAAAATGGCATAAAAATGAAAAAGCTATGATGACAAACGTAGGTTTTTTCATTAGAGCAGTTTTCAATTGAGTATCGAAAGTAATTACACAATTGCTTTGGTTTTGCATTGCTACGCTTTGTGATTGGCTAAAAAATCTTGCGCCACTTTCTCGACCAATCAGAAGTAAAACCAAAACTAATCGTGACTTGCTCGCACGCGTTTTCCCGCGCTTGGCGCCGCCGACATGTAATTGCTTCGAGCTCTGATTGGTTCATTGGATTGTTCACGACATGCTGTGATTGGTCAGAGTAATTACTTTGGTTTTGGTTTTACGACACTCAATAGAAAACTGCTCTAAAAGGTAAAAGAAATGCAAATTTTGAAAAACATGGAGAACATAACTTCCGCCGCCTGAGAGCATAAAAGCTGACTTTCTATGACATAATTTCAAATGAATTAAAGCTATGACAATGAAACGTAGAGGGTAAATAGCACGTCCAAACCTATTTCCTATGCGGTCCCCAAAATGGGACGATGGCGTCATATAATGAATTACGTAACTATTTCTGCACAGCCGCCATCAGTTGGATCCGCCATCTTGGATTTCTCCAAAATATAATAAAAACGTCCAAATTGACTCAAAAGTAACCAAAACCAATAAGGAAAACACTAAATTGCGTAAAAATGTAAAAGTAATAACAGCAAACGTGTTCTTTTTTCATTAAAAGGTAAAAAATCCAAAAAAACATGTCTGTCAAAATATTGTTGTCATGGATAAAGACACGTGAAGAATAAAATGTCATACCAAATTGTTGCCAGATAAATTTTAGGAAAAGTCACGAAGTTTGATGGCGTTAGATTTCAGTTAAAAAACGTTCATGATGAATGTTGTGCACTAAAAGAGGACTTATTTTTAAAAAAAGAAAAGAAATAAGTGGAATTTTGGGTCGCAAATACCGCATCTTAGAATGGCTCATAAAATAATGAATAGTAATAAATAATAGGCTAAAACCACATCAAGTATCCAGTCAGATTTTTGTTCTGACTGGTTAATAAATAGGGAAGATGACGCGATTTGTTACGTGACAGATGTATACATACAATATATACTCTTATACTGTTTAATAATTTCAAAAGGGGACATGACTCGAACTTGCAAATCTCATGAAAAAAAAAAAACCAACCGATATGTTCCGCATTGCACTTTTTAAACTTCGTAAATGTACCGACGTAAAAGGTCCTTTCTTTAATTTGTGTAGTTTTGCAAACTCGTGTCGAGTCCTTCGGAAAGGCTCAGCAGTTTAATTTTTAAAAGATATTCCAGTTCGCTTTATCTCGTCCTTTGAGCACGTGTTAGTCAAGTGTCTATAGGGGTCATGGATCTTTCCTGTTGCAAAACACAGCCAACTGATGATCTGGGCGTGGCACTGTTGGGTCGCTTCCTCGAAACTTCTCTCTCATTTGTCGCTTTGATCGAACACATGTCGATTGAATTGTGATTGGATACGTGGGAATTTCCAACGCTTCTTGCTTCTTTCCACTTATGCATTTTTCGAGAGTACGCTGCACGCACATCGCTATTCCTCAGAACGTGAAGTATAAAGATGAACAAACCCTGGGTACAGAGAGAAGGGAAAATAAACTATTCATTCTTAAAACGACAAATCTCAGTCAAATCAAAGGCTCCTGTGAGCCAACTCATGGATACGAAACTTCCAGACCCTCCCCTCTCCTAGGCGTGTTGTTCCATCACCACCCGCGTGTCCAACACCCCATCCTCCCCTCCCACCGCAGTAAGGCAGGTGACCATTACATATCGGCGGCTCAATGTTCACCGACCCTCCCCTCTCCTTGGCGTTTTGCCCCACTGACCCCCACTTCCCTTCCTCCCCTACCTCCAACGCCACCCCCCTGGGTAGGGTAAGGCAGGTGACCATTTTTATATCGCGGGCTCAATATTTACAGCCGATCGAGCGAGCGAGGGAGGGATCGAGTAAACTTCTACCCAAATGCTAGAACTCGTTCAACGCTTCGCGTAATGAACTATTAAGTGGGTCGCGTCACGCAAAAAGGGCCCGGATGACATGGCACGTAATTTCGATTAATTTGCATTTAAATCAGCTGCTGAAAATGGCGGAAGCCTTGCGGTATGTGCATTCAAGGCGCGATTTTTACGGTTTTAATTTTTATTTCCGGACATTTTCGCTTCCATCATATTATTTAGGGATTGAAGTGGGCAAAAAAAGCTGATAACTCAAAATCGAGAAGATATGTCGTCCGGGCCCTTTTCGCGTAACGCAGCCCAAGTCTTAAACAACAATTCCTAGTCTGAAAACTATTACACTGTCGTCAAACCTAAATGTAAATCCTAGAATGTTACGGAAGATATTGAAAAGACCAGGCTCGAATTTGGATAGAAAGTCACAGTACCTGAAGTGAATTGAGGATAGTGAAGATGTACTGAAATGCGAGACCAGCATCCGTAACGCTCAGAACACCAAACACCCAGGTCATTCCCAAAAGAGGAAACAGAACTACACATGCCTTGGCACCCTGTCGCATTCTCTCCAGTTCAGAAGTGTTATTAGCTTGCATCTTTAGGATTTCGTAAACCACCAGTCCAAGGATAACTGAGTTTATCTGAAAAAATGAGATTTGTTTGATGGAAGTCCTTATGACTGTGTAACCATTTAAATAAGACCTGTTCAGTGATATGTCCCTTATGGAAATTTCTATTTCAGTAGTACTAGTTTACAAATTTAAATTCGTTATTTGTCGTACATTTTGGCACTTTGATTTTCATGTACCGTGTTATATATCAATCTAGGGGTCCTCTGTTTGCTTTATACAGGATCATGCTGATAAGGTTATTAAACCTTATCGTATCCTAATTCTTCCCTATTTGTAATAACTATAAACTGGTAATTTATCATATCCCTGATTCGATGCCGAGTTTGTAATACTTTTACTCACGTGGCCATATTGGAGTGTTAAAACAATACGAAATGTTTGAATAAGAATAGAGCTAAAGTCCCATATATAGGATTCGTTAGGGACACCAATATGGCCGCCTTTACACCAATATGGCCGCCGTGACGTCACGTGCAAACGCTCTATTGGGTGTAGAAACTTACCAAGCAAACCGTAAGAACAGGCATAACAAACGTCCAGATTAGTTTACTGGTGAAGGACACCCAGCAGCTAACGAAAGAGAAGGAAAACAATGAGATTTGCAAGCGAAATATTTAAGAACAGATTGAATATTTTATACTCAAACTCATTAATAATTCATCACGTTTGAACAAAGAAAATCATATGTTCATTCTATGCCAGGCTCATTCTCGTCCCTAGAGCCGCTTGGCCCTCTTAACTGCCGGAGCCTGAGTACGAGGACCAAGGGGCCCCTTGATCCTCGTACTCAGGCTCCAGCGGTTAAGAGGGCCAAGCGGCTCTGGGGACGAGAACGTGCCAGGCCCATTTTGGATCCATATCAAAATGCAGCCATTTGTTCGCACTGCACATGCCATCCGGCCATGTTTCAGACAACATCTGCTCTTGAAGCACTTTAAGGTGTTTCGATACAGTTTTCTGGAGATCATACCTACATTTTTCAATCAGCTTTTAAGCTGTCTTTTCCAAGTCAGATCAACCTGAAATTTTCACCACTAACTGGTTTTGAATTGAAGTTTGGCAAGATATATTTTCTGGTAAAATCGATATTACCATGACGACGATAAACAAGAAACGTCGAAATCAATAAAAGTGACATTTTTCGCGTTTAAGATTTCGCATTGAAAATCCGGCCACATAGACATCTTAAAATATGGTATATGGCATATATATTTTGCAAGAATAAAAAAATCTGTATGTTTGATTTCAAATAAATTGCAATAACATTTCAAACCTTACTATTTGTGTACTGGTAATAAATTGATCGAGAGATTAACACTGGTTTTGTGAAATTACTTAAAGATAGTGTCAAAAAGTAGCTTGATGTTATGTTTGTACACTTTCAAAGGTTTGTTTACTTTCTCTTTTGCGATCTTGAGAACTATCTTAAGATCTGTTCCAGTGTTAAACACCTATTGGTAAAATCTGGACACCTTGCTGGAGGTAAATGTAAATGCATGGCGTGACCATGACAACTTAGTGATCTAAGCTATACCAACGAAGGTTGCATAAATAAATATCATTGTATATATTATATTGATCCGGCTGAAAAGCCCTTCTCAGGGACGCACAATAAAGTATATGTATTAATCCAAACTGCCGTTTTGCAGTGCAGGTTTGATTCCTGCAAGGTTTGTGCATGTAAGTAGTTTTAGTTTGGATCTGTGCAAGCTTGTACAATGTAAACATATAATGTGAAACAACATTTTAACTATTCTTTTCACATTTGTTCTAGGTGCATTTTCGAAAGGAAAATCGAGCTTCCAGGTCTTTCAAGGAGGGCAGTCAGTGGTAACAAATACAGATAAGAAATAACACAACAACACTGTGTAGATAAGTCTGTCAAGACCTCACGTTGCTTTAAATAAAACTCGACGATGTGAGCTTTTTATATTTGGTTCTGACGCACAAAATACAAAACATTGATATTTGATGTCTGACTGCTGTTCGTGTTTAAATCACTTATATGCTCACTACTTGAAAATGGATTGAACGTATTAATAATTACAGAAGATGAAGAAATATTTTTTTTCTTTGAAGTTCAAGAAACGAGCTTGGAATGTAATTTATTTTCTCTCTTGTCGACGTCTTGAGTAGTTGTTACATTTGTTTAAGGTTATCTTTTTGTGCGACCATCGATTGGAAAGAATTGCCTTCTTTTTTTTACAGAAATCCGGTTTTAAAATCATGAATTGTTTTTCAAACAGGCTTACCAGAAATGCCTTGGTAAACCAGGTTTAAATCAGCTTTTCTGATACGTTTTTCTTTGTACAAACCAGGCTTACCAGGAAAGCCTGCGAAAATCAAGCTCACCAGGCATTCAGGTTCAGTTTTCTTTGACTAAACCTCGCTTACCACACTTTTCGGATGAATTTGAATCAGGCTTACCAGGAATGCCTGGGAAAACCAAGCTCGCCAGGCTTTTAACCCAGCTTTCTTCTTTTTGTTCAAAAGCCTGGTAAGCCTGGTTAAACCCCGGTTTACCAGGTGTACCAGGCTTTTAAAGAGACTTTTGGAGGTATTCCTGTGAACAAACAAACAAATCTCTTATTTTGCTGAGGAGATTTTTTTGGTTGAACGAGATCTAGGATCAATTGCTGTTTACAGGACGCTAGGAAGCAACCATATGGAATGCTTCAATCAACAAGATGACGTGGCTGAAAGACAATAATTTTATGTAAATGTAATACGCCATATAGATGTGAGAAGAGAGATGTACTATCCCTTTTGAAAGGGAGCGTCTAGTAAATAACTGACTATGTTTACTCACAAGTTGCCATGAATATAACTGTGTACGCCGCCATCTTGGACGGAGGCTATCACAATCGATAACACCACAATCAAAAGTGGAAGGCCTGTGATTAGATACATTATGTTAGAATAAGGTTAACTACACTCTATATTCTACGCCAAGATATGTCGATAAAAGGTTAAATCGTATTTAGCTGTAGCTACGGTATATTGCTCGTTTCCCCCGTTTCACCCATTGATGCTACCAGTTACAAGCTCACTTCCAACCCGCCCTCCGCATGCTATTATTATTATTATTATTAGCTGTTCCTTAACCTCCAGGGAAGTCATTTGACTATACGCACTCGGTTTGGAAAACATGTTTCCGGGCATCGTCCGGCCTTTCGTTTCCGGTGTTTCCGGTATGTAGTCGCATTGTTTTAAAGGCCCGTTAATAGATTTATTGTTTTACACCGTGTTAGTTATACTTATTGTAAAACGAAAAGTGATTTTTATTCCCATGTTTTTGTTCCTGAATGAATTAAAGATCGTACGGCTGGTCGGCCTCTCCCTCATCATCAATGTTTACCCAGTTGTATTCATTTAGCATGTCAGACATGTATTCTATGCGGCTGAACGTTATAGTGAAAGATCTAGAAATTGAATAGCAGGAGCGCTTGCCATTTGAATGGAAAAATCGGGTAGAATTTTCTGTTAAAAGGAACAGGACTAACGATTTACAATAACAAACATGGCCTTTAATTCATCAAGGAGCATGGCACTAGCGGAAAGTACAGGATTTTCAGATCATTTCGGCAAAAACGAGAAAAGAGGACTACCTCTGAAGGTATTTCCTTTTTTCCGAAAAATTTCCAGTGGAAAAGTCTGTTCCATTTGATTTACCACCGGAACAACCGGATCTTCCATACAAAAGGAAAGCGCTCCAGGTTTTATATCAGTGTATAACACTCACCCCAGGCCACCGCATAGAACAGACGCATTCTGATCACAGTATTGAATACTTTGATGACCTTCAGATACAAATAAAGACCTTCAAATAACATCCAAGAAAATCCCACCAGATAGAAATAATGGATTACCGCTGCTACAAACACACATATCCCCTGTAAATGAGATAAGAAATGAACACATAAATGTCGATTTGCGAAATGTAAAACTTCTTTCGTCGTGTTTACATTGGCTTTTTCGTGCTTTCAAACTATTCAAGGGTATTACCATATCTATGTGAAAACAAACAAACAAATACGAGATAGATAAACAATTAATAATTTTCGGAACTGCTTGCAGTCGACGCTCATGCGGGTGAATCTTTGCACACGCTAATACTTTTAATGATGTTTCTCCGCATGAGCCTCCATTGCAAGCTATTTCCAGTTCAATACCGAGAATAAGAATATTGTCTATGAATCGGAGCGCGCGTTACTTGTTGTGTTGCATTGTACTTCAAAAATACGTTAGTTCATGGGACGGAGAGACTCAATAAATATTGTCACTCTAGCCTAAAATGAAAGACAAAAATGTTCCAGTCAAAAGAAAATGCTGTCTTGGTTTACCGTTGTTTCTGAGGCGTCAATTCCAGCGATAAAGGTAATTTGTGCGATCGCTATGGCAACCACAAGGTTAAAGCGTATTTGAATTTGCTCCTGTATTAGATTCCTGTAAGAAGGATAAAATACATGGTTAAAATTGCTGCTGAAATAGTAATGTTAAGCACCAAAATCCTTTCATAAGTGGTTCTAACTTTGGATCCTTGGATCCACTATTTTTGACAATACTTCCCTGTTTAAACGAATTTTTGTAACACGTTTTACGTAGTCGGGCACTTTTGCATGGAGAATAATTTAAAACTCACATTAGGCTGTAATATGCAGTAATGGTGAGAACTTCCCCTACAAGCGACAGAGCACAGCCAACGTAAGTAATGACTTCCAACGCCACTTTATTGTCAGAAGGAACCTGCTGAAAAACAACGAAACTGAGACAACAGTTACTATACGATGAACCTAGTATATCAGAGAATATGGCCAAGTTCGCCACGAGTCTCTCGTGGCTCATTGGTTAGAGCATCTGACCGGTGTGCGGAAGGTCATAGGTTCGATTCCTGTTGGGGCTCACGTCATGCTCATGACATGATCAGCATTATATAATTATTTGTCATAACAGTTAATGTTTATCTGTGTAGTATTTACGAGCTCACCAGAGGCTATTCTATGGGAGACTGCTTTGCTGAGTCTATTCTAGTGAGGACCAAAAGGCAAAATATTTCATTAAGAACCATTTCCACTCCGGATGCCATTTTCTCCATTCCGTCCATCTCCTTTCACCGCCCACTAGGAAACGTAAGCAGCCACCGCGGCATCGCCAGGGAAAATGTCAGTTAAAGAGCCGGAACTCGTTTTCTTTTGAACTATTTCGCAATTATTCCGGCAACTTGTTATTTTTTTTGTCTGTTGTGAATGATATGTTTAAGAGGTGAATTATTTGAAACGGCGTTCAAGTTCCGGTAGAGGAAGAAAAATTAACCGTCGTGTGTTCACGTTCGTTACGAAATCTTGAATCCGGTCATTTGACTTTGTTGCCAGTTGTTGGCAAAGAAATGTACCAAAAGTGTGTAACGCACGTGCAGAGCTCTTGTTTAATGACGTTCTCGTTGCCGTTGCCTAATGACTGCAAATGAACGGAGAAATCGAGCACAGAATTATTGAGTTACAGTCAAAAGTAAGTATCGTGTTTTGCGCGCGATTATATTGTATACAAGTTACTCGTGCCACATGAGACTAGCCAATCCGAACCAGGCTATTTGGCTTTAATATCTAACACGCTTGATGCTTCGATTTCTGATTGGTTCAGCTTAATTTAAAGCGATTGAGTAGTTGTGATAATAACATTTGGTTCAGTGTGGCTTACTTTTATTGATAACATAGGAGAAAAAAAACACTGTTTTAACTGACCTTGTTGCCTCCAACCTGCATAAGAACAGCAAAGTTTGTGAGATGATTACAAGTGCACGTGATTTCTTTCTTGACCTTTTTGACCAACGAGCATCCTTTACTTGACCAAGACCCGTTCAACTTGGACCTGAAATAATAAGAGTGTAAAAGTGTTAAAAGTCTATATTTTTGCTATACGAGATAAGAGAGTGAAGTTGAAATGACGGAACATATGGAACAAAACCTTACAACGTAATCCTCCCCGGGGGTGGGGGACTCCCATATGTAAGATACTGGGATGCTCGTCGGAAATTTTGAGTTAAACCTCTAACTTATAAAGGAGATCACTCTGGGCGTGGCGCAAGCTTTATTTGATCCTTACATGTATTGGCCCTATAGGAACTTTAATGACGATAAAGACTTTGTTAACAAACGGATTTCATCTATTAGTAGATTTTAAAATTATTGTCATAAATCTTTAGTTATTTTTCGCGTGCCACCTGAAATGGTACTTTGATGACAAAAAATACCGGCGTTTCTTCCTGAACACCCAAGTGAAACCAAAATACATACCCCACCAATGTCTTTGCTCGGTAAAATTTACGAGGGTAACATGTTCATGATATTTGATGCGCTGTTTCCCAAAAGTTATAAATGTACAAAACTTCCATCCCATGCAACAAAGTAACCTTGGTTCGATGTGCGAAAATAATGTAAATAAAACCCGCGCGCATAAACTCATTTTTTGGGCCAATTAGAAAATTATCCATCTTGGACAGGTCATCTTGAACAAGTTATCACACCGCCCCGCCAGTTATGTGCAAAAATGTACGCAAGCTTAAAATATTTAGGCTTTAACAGTATTTGTCTGTGTCATAGTCCACCAACTGACTAAGAAAATTGTCTTTTTGTTCGACTTACTTGACTGTAAAGTCCCAGAAGACACAATGCGGTATGTCGTCTTCTTTTTCTTCCTTGAAAATTTAAAGTGAACAAAACAAATTGAGTTAATCATTTTCATCGTCACCATAATCATCATCGTCATCATCATCATCATCATCATCATCATCATCTTTATATTCATCATCACGTAAAAGCGTTACTGAGAGTTAAATTACCGTAACTGGCACTTCTACAACTTTTATTTGCGATAACATCGATTGTATCGCAAGGATTCTACTTTTAAAGATTTTAAAAAGCACTGTTATACGTTTTTAACTTTCTACACCTTATAAACGGCTTTTCTCAGTTTTATGACCTCATATTCAGTGAACTAGTTTTACCGCGGGCACACTTTGAACATGCGCGATGATTCTCAGTCAGCCGGCGGCAAGAATTTCTCTTGTGTCACGAAAAAACGAAAATTGGGAAACGACATTAACACGTAAAAAGATCAGGAAAAGTCCGTTTAAAATAAGGTTCTTTCCTTTAGAGCTCAGGTTTATAACTTTTTCCTGAGTCAATTAAATCATTCTACGATTGACTAGAAACGTTTCAAGCATTTTTAAAGCGAAGTATGTTGAGACTGGTCGGCGCCCTGTAATTTTTTTACTGTTTGAATGCGTAATTATTACACAGGGCCGTCCCGAAAACCACGTTAGTGACGGACGCACCCTGTTAAAAGATTATTATTATTATTATTATTATTATTTTTATTATTTTTATTATTTTTATTATTCTTATTATTCTTATTATTCTTATTATTCTTATTATTCTTATTATTCTTATTATTCTTATTATTCTTATTATTCTTATTATTCTTATTATTCTTATTCTTATTATTCTTATTCTTATTCTTATTCTTATTCTTCTTATTCTTCTTATTCTTCTTATTCTTCTTATTCTTCTTCTTCTTCTTCTTCTTCTTCTTCTTCTTCTTCTTCTTCTTCTTATTATTATTATTATTATTATTACTATTATTATTACGCGCTCGGATTTGAAATTACTCGCCCGAGTACTCCACTCAGTCCAATTACTATTACTCTTAACAATCCATTCTCGTCCCCAGAGCTCCACGTTTTTTTTAATTGCGTCTCGTGTAGCTCTGGTAACGGATAAAAATTTGAATTTTTTGATTGGCCGTTTAAAAATGAATGCGCAACAAGGTAAAACAGTTTACGCTTCTACGCATAAGGTTTTACTTCCGGTTGAATTTCAAATGTTGAAGTCCTATGACTACATCAACAAAACCAACGTTTTAATTTCAACGCATTCAACGACCAATGTCACCCAGTTTTGTTTGGTTTAGCAGGTAAAGATACGGCTGCTAAATTTCAAAGTATAACGGGATCTGATTGTCGCTAAATATGAGCGATTCGTTTCCGAAAATAATCAGTATGTGTCTTGGAAGACGAAGCCATAAGCGGCCACGAATATTAAAGAAGTATGTTGCTTGCAACAAGGACGACGAATATTAATTAAAGGAGAGGCAGAAATCCTGAAGAAATCCTGAAGAAATCCTGAAGAAAGCCCAAGAGTGAAAAGAAATATTACCACTAGGTTACCCGTTTTAAATAACAACAACAACGCTATCAGCACTCTCGTAAGCAAGTAATCTTTTCTTTATTAGGTAGTACTCTTTGCTACAACTTGAAATACAAATCTAGGGAAACGAAGGTCACTCGAAGCCCAAATAAAATAACATGAAACGAATGCAAAACAAAAATTCCTCGATATTTCTTACCACTGTTCGATGAAATAAGCCTAATCAATGACCACAGCGTGTCCATCAACAAACTTAGCTGTCCCATCAACTGATTTGGTCGGATATGATAGCGTTCAGTGGCGAAACGATAAATACACAGCTCCCAAACGAAAGAAATTGGTTGACTTATCGAGGAATTTCTAAAACCAGTAGGCAAAATACAAAGACAATCTTTCTTCTAAATAACAGCAGCACGTAAAGCTTTTCTTCTTTCTTGTACAGTCCTTTCGAACGCCTATTCCACACCAACATTCTCGTCTCCAGAGCTCAACCGAACGAAACGAAGGCTCTGGGGACGAGAATGAACACACAAAAGGTTTTTTTTTATTTCGGTTTCTGGCATTGAGCAAGCGCAGACATTTTACCGCGGTGAAAGTAAACTTACGTTGTTGAAACTAAATGAAATCGTGACGTTTTCTTGGAGAATACCAGAAGGCCTGGGATCTACTGTACTGGCTATTATTCGGCTTCTTAACTTGACCTCCGTAAACATCTTGCTGAGGAAAAACGAAAGACGGAAAGAGTAAATAAGTTAATTTTAGTCTTTAATTGCAGATTTCGGATCACCCTACATGCCGCGGGGACGAATATATGATATATTGACTTTTACAGTGAATTAAATGATAGAAAGTTTATTGACTCGGCTCATGTCTAAAAAGTTATATCTTTCTCGGTTCCAACCTCTGCTCGGAACGTCTTAAAAAATGAAATGTGCGGTATCCTATTTTGTCAAAAAGGGGTTTTTCATTTAACGTCTCAGAAATGGCCGTTCAAATGCTTCATTTGATTTTTACTTTTTGTCATGGTTCATGAAATAGACAAAATATAGTCGAATTTTGTTTGTTTGATGGACACAAGAATAAGCTTGTGTTCTTCTTCATTGAACACATTTAAGAATTTATATATTTTACTTTGCACCAGCTGTTATATTTGGTATTTACATTTTATACAATGCCAAATAAACCCACCCGTCCAGTTCAACTTGTCCTTCATCAGGGATCCATTGCTTGATGTCATTATAAAGAATGCTTACAACAATAGCGTCTTGGAAATAAAAAAGAAACAAATGCGCGTCTAAGTAGAAGAAGAACAAAGCTTTTTTATCTTGGGATTTTCAGTTAGAATGCACTTGTCTATCTAAGGGCGCTTGCAATTCCGTAGAAAGAGTACCGTAATTTGTTAGAACTGGCCAGCAAGATTGGTCAATTCGTAAACAGTATTCGTCATTTTGAAGTTGTTGTAGGAACAAGTCATTAAAAAAAGCATACTATTTACGCACTGACTGTGTCTGGCAAGCCAATATTCTAACAAATGGAATGCGCCGTAAGTGGGGGGGGGGGGGGGGGGGGGGGGGGGAAAAATGATTTTACAATGTGTCCTGTAGACACAGAACAATGGTAGAGATCAAGTTTTGATCAAGCCCTAAGCAATTACATAGTTAATACCAACTTGTTATTGTATCACTTATAATACAAAACCGAAATGACGTTCTACCTTGTCCTTTGAAAATCCCCGAAGGTAGGGAAATGCGCGCACTTCCCTCTCCAGCTGAGATATCTGTTTCTTTTACAGAGAAAGTGATAGCTTCCTTGTTATTCGCTGATATCTTCTGAATCTTTATTTCTACAAAACGTGGTAAACACAAATTTCAGCTGGAACAAAGACAATGACAGATTGATTTATCTAGTGTTAGGATTATTTTAAGGTTTTGAACTTTAAATAAACGTGAACCGTTTTAGATGTAGCGATACCTAACTATTTCGTTGGATAAATAGTAAAAGTCGCTTTCGGCACTTTTTACATCCGGTTCCTGCCCCCACCGTAGTGGCTCTTTCATCTTTACACTTTTTCTGTTGTTTCAAAGCTGTATAAAGCGGTCACCCCGGAATGGCTGGCAGCCAGATTTACCGTTTAATAAAAGTTTGACTGGCTTATAGAATTTTGAAGTAGAGGATGACACATGACAGGACAAATTGTCCGCAAAGCGGAAAAGGAATTATACTTTCACTGTTTCAAAATCGAATTGGCATTTGGAAATGTCGGTTTTTGTGGAAGGAGGAAAACCGGAGACAAACCCTCGGAGCAAGTACAAACAAACCCTCGGAGCAAGTACGAGAACCAACAACAAACTCAACCCACACATGACGTCGCATGGGGGAATTTGTTTACCAGCGGGCCATACACAAAAAAAGGAAAACGAAAAGAGAAAAATTATTTATTATATACATACTGAGACATGACGTAAATTTTCGTCAGCAAATAAGTTCTGGCCAATCAGAGTAGAGAAAGACGTGTTTTACGTGTGAGAAAAATATTTCGTCTAATCAGAAACCGCAAACGATGTTTCTTCACTACGGCGGATAGGATTTCCCATCCCATCGCCTGGTGTTTGTAGCTTCCCGCTTCGGTCATTTAACTGAAATATGCAAAGGGAGTAGCAGGCTTTTTCGTGATTACACAGTACCGAAGTCCTGATCCTGTTTGACGATGTTCCCACAGGCCATTATACTTGTACAACCCGGCCTGTGGTACCATCGGTGAAGGCAGGCACATTACAGGCACATCCCATCGCCATAGGTTACTCCAAATAACTTGAAACAGTTAGTGACCCTTTAGCTTTGATGGTGATATCGTCAGGAAGATGACAGACTTCTGAAACTCGCCCATTTCTTCACAGAATGTCACCGTTAAATGGCAAGGCAAGCGGCATTTCTTGAATGAAAACCCGTTGAGATTCTATCCTTAAACCCTGGCACAACGAAGAGCTTTTTGGCCGCTTTTTGCAAAGGCGAGGTGAAGGAGTTAGTGTCTTGTGCAGCCAAATGAAAAGAGACATCTTGAATCTATTTTCAGCTGTATTTGCTTTCGCATCACTGAGCAATATTTCAGTTTTGGAACTAATATTTTTTGATAGTTTATCTGACGTCTCTGCAAACAATTTTTTTACGCATATCGTGTTTGCAACAATTTATTTTGTGTTTTCAGGCCCTGCAAACATTTTTTTTTCAATATTTCTTATCCCACCCCCCTCTCCAGAAAAATAATGGTCCGTCCTTTACGCTGTACATTTTTGTAAGACATACTGCCCTCGCTGCAGTTCTTTCAGACGTTTCGCCGCTCTGATCAGGTAGCCGGCGTGTGTTTGTTCACTTTGTTTTGATTCCAAATTGAACTGTCACTAAGGAATTCTCTGCCATTTTATAACTGTGTTTTAATTCGTGTAGTCATAACACTGTCGTTCTTTACGTAGACGAAAGCTCTCCGTTTAAAACTCTCAATCAGGCAACTTGTGTAATTTTAGCGTGGCAAAATTTTCATTCGCTGCTCATTATGTAAGAAGTGGCGCGAGGAAAAATATTGTAGTAGGCCTTTTCAATAAACGTTTGTATATCTCAATAATTGTTTTGCGAAACTGTGATGTGTTATCAATGATTTTAGCTGACTCGACCTACGACCTCGTCGGCTAAATATCAGGCGATATTGCCCGCGCTTTCGCACTATAACTGTTAAATATACGATACAAAATGTGAAAAAAAACATGGACAATAAAGGTATATACAATAAAAAGACAATGAAACTAGAAAATGCTTATTGGGATAAAATAATTAAACAATGGCAAAAACTGGAAAAAATTCTAATAAAGTGGTGATATGCTAGTGAAATTCTAATAAAATTTTGAGGAACTCCAAAAAAGCCCAGGTCACTCCCGTTTACTGAGCACTCACCGAACAGTTCTTGGGAAAAAACCTGGCTTTCATTCACTTTATAATGAATCTTGCCGTAGTTAATTGCGAATGACTCCAGTTCCTGAGCAGCTACCAATATATTGATGTCACTCTTTTTGGGCCGATCTTCTTTTAAATGGTTGAAAAAATTGCTGGTTGTGTTGACGGCGTCCTGAAAAGATACAATAAAAATGAAAGTGTTTGAATGTAGATACTCCAACGGTAGGATGATAAGCTAAACATTGTCAATAAAAATTATGGCTCCGACAAAGCGACACAGATTTTCTCAACACTCAAGGCCACAAATAACATAAAATAACATGTATGATATATACAACAACGTCTTGCTGCTATGATTTTTTTCTATGAAAAATCTTTTATTTAGAGCGTTTGATATTCACTAGTTGGCTCTCAGGGGCCTTTGGTTCTCTTTCATGAGAAAACATAAACAATATGCATGCAGCCGAGAAAACCTAATCTAAATTTTCTCCCAAAAATTAAAACTTGAGGTTTCTCATCATCATCATCATCATTTTATTAAACAAATAAATTATATACAAAATTATAGGCACCCGCAGGTAGCATCAAGCTAATCGAGGCGGGTGCTTTTAGAAATAAATAGATAAATAAGAAATCACATTACAAATAAAATACGGAGATAAATAAATTGGTTTCAGCAGTAAACGAATTTTTTCATGACTGCTAGCATTGTTGTATAATGGTCTGGGTTTTTTTTACCTGTTGTTTTAATGCAAAGTAAAGGGTTTGATAATATCATTTTTTGCTCTTGCGTCGAGCTAAACAACGACTAATGACAATTTTGCAAAAATGGTGACGCTAAAAGATAAATAAACTCCGGTTTTCCTTCGTTCGATTCCTGGACATTTTTTGTGTGTGTTTTATCTGTTTATATATATATGAATATTTTACAATACAAGTAAAAGTAAACGGAAAGAGAGACAAAAATGGAACTAAATAAAAAACAATTACAGCGACCACAACAGTGAGTATATCACGTAAAAACTGAAAAAGAACCCACTTTCATTTTTATAATCTGAAAATAAGAACTGAAGAGAAGAAAATACGCGTATATTAATTACACAAAGCAAAATATATAGGTTAACTTCAGCTATGAGACAGTATATCGTTTAATCTATCAGCTAATGTTCCCATGTTTTGAAGTGCATATGTAACCTGTCATTTCTTTATGCAATGTTTTCAATTTTATATATATTTTGAACGCGCAAAGGAAACAACAAGAAAAATTGGGCTTCACACCTTTAAATTTCGAATAGCATATCATTCTCGACCCCAGGCCCTTCTTATTTCTTACTGCGCATGCTCGACGAAAACGAGGGGCTCTGGGAAACTCCGGAGTATGCTAATTAGTTCGTGGCTACATGGTCTCTGGAGCGCATGCGCTCAGTGAGGGGCCAATATTGGACCAACGTTGACCCCTCACTGAGAGCATGCGCTCTAGAGACCATGTAGCCACGAACTAATTAGCATACTCCGGAGTTTCCCAGAGCCCTTCGTTTTCGTCGAGCATGCGCAGTAAGAAATAAGAAGGCCTGGGGTCGAGAATGATAGCATATGCTTTGTTTTGCAATGATAACTAAGTGATTGATTAATTTATAATCTTCATCTATATGAAAAAGACCTATTTAAAAATAATTCGTTGTTTACTTAAAAAACTAATAGAATATCAAAAATTATTTACCGCATAGCCGGTAAACTCCGGCCAAAATTCTCTTACATAGGTACAGATACAAAATGCTCGGAGGTTTCGATCTCCATGCCACAAAAGGAACAGGGTAGTGAGGGAACTAATTTCATCTTAAACAGCTTATCATTAGTGTAAATGATTTTATTTAATATTTTGAGCTGAAAAAAATCTAATCATGTTGTCAGTGGTAACTTCAAAACTTCAACTCTCCTGGACTTTAATAAAACCTTGCACTCTTTTAATCTTTATACCACGGTTAACTTTCCTAAACAACTATAATTGCCTATTTGATTTGCGAGTAAACATTTCAATTGGTGGTTTTCAGAGTTCGCGCGGAGAGGAAACTTTGCTTATCATTTTTATTAACAACCTAAATTTTTATAGCATTGTTACAGTAAAAATTCAACTGCTTTGTCGTTAGGAGTATTAAAAAACACTTTGGGTTGTACAACTCCGTAAAATTTGTAACAGTTAACCAGTTTAATTTGTCTCTGTTACCACCCTCGAAAAGAAGTCGAAGTTTTTACGTAACAAAGAAAAGAAAAACAGCGACAATAGCCATAGATTTATCCGGCTTTTGCCTTAAAATCTGTCATTACCGACGGTTTCTAGTCAGCAATTATTGAAATTTCTTTCGAGAGCACTTCTGTAATGGTCTTTTAACCTGATGATTAAGTATTGTTTTGTTACGGGCGAAAAATTGTGCACGAAAACTCTAATGATCCATTATTCGATTTGTTAAGAGGAATTTAGCGATAAAATTTCACTTGTTTAAAAGTCGCACGACTTTCCTTGCTTTCAACCAGAAAAACAGACGATAAAAGACATCGAGTATGCATAGTTTCTTTTCAGCCGCAAACCCGGAAACTTTTCTCGAGAGCATTCTAATGATCCGTTGATTAACTGTGTTTCAATGCGAATTAAAGGGCAGAACTTAAAATCGGTCAGGCTCTTGAACTAATGTGTTTGGATTGCTCTTATTCCTACAAAAGAACTATTATAGTTTTATTTTGACGATTTTAGACACTGAAAAAAAAAACAGTTGAATTGTTTTTTTTTTTCAATCTATCGACCTTAATCAAGCCCAAACCAAGGGCGCCAAACGAATTGTTCGTATGGAATATCTGATTTTAAGGCCTTAACCCCATCAGATTTAGCAATAAAGAAATGTTTCATTTATTTTTCGTATTTTTCATGTTTCACGATGAAAAGAATCGATACGCGATAAATATATATTTTTGTTTTTGTTCTTTTTTTCCACTGGGAGGAAATTGTTTGAAGTGCACCAAAGATAAACGTTGTTAATTGTCCTTATTACCTTTGATAATGCCTTTTGTTACTGTATCCTATTATACGGACTGGAACCTTTGTATTTTTCTCATTTTTGTGAATAATTTATGAAATATTGCGAAATATTTACCAGCATAAACCGGCCGATTTTGCACGATTTTGGCAAATTCTAGCTTGTGCGCAGCGGGCCTCCTTCGGGGCCGTCGACAGCACGAAGGCTAGGTAAATTCTAAACGCTGCCAAAAAATAAAGGCATCAGGAAGATAATTTGATGAGAAGGGTTACTGCAGTAAAATTGTGCCTTCACTGATCGTTAAAAACCCCTTGAAATAACAGAAAACCGGTTTCTTTGTTTTTATCGCCTTTTAAAAGCAGCGAACCTCTTTGCTTTAGAAAAAAGGCGGTAATGTTATGGCCTATTTTCTAGTCAACCGCTTTTACGCCATCGTTGCCGACAGTTTTCTATTCAAACTTAATTGAAATCATTATTGAGAGGGTGATGACTTAAGATGCATGATGACAAGACAATTTGTTAAAAACTATTTAAGTGTAATGTTTATCAATCACGGCCGTGGTATAAAAATAAGACCACCACTTCACAATATTTACCTTCACTCCGTCTGCACTGAGAGACGAATGTGTACGCTTAGTACAGGAAGAATTTTTCAATGTACCATAGTTCGCCAAGTCAGTGAACGTTCAGTAATTCCGTTCCGTTGCTTATCGCCGCCTACAGTCAAAACCCAGAAACAGCACAGCCGATCGACGGTGAGATATTTAAATCAACGAAGCTACGTGAACATGAACTCTTCAAAAGACCCATCGCAGCTACATAGCTGTAGTTTTGTTTACGACAAAATGCCGGAATGGGAGCCAACCTATCTTACCACTGCAGTCTCTGCTTCACTGATATCCATTTCAGCCATCAATCTGCTCGTGTCCCCGTGTACAATACTTTTAAACATCTTGGTAATGATCGCCGTCAAAACAACACCTCGGTTGAGAAACAACTGCAATTTTTTGCTGGCCTCTTTAGCGGGAACTGACTTGATGACTGCCGCGCTCGGGCAGCCGATATTGGTGGCCGAACAAATATACCGCGTCACAGGTAACTTCGATTCTGATACAATTTGCGCCTTAAAATTTGTTTTAGGAATTAGCGCTAATACTTCTGTCGTCAGTTCAATACAGCATTTGGCATTACTAAGTATCGAACGCTATATAGCAATAAAAAAACCCTACAAGTACTCCGAATTGATTACCACACGTCGCTTGATCGCAAGCGCAGCCTCTGCTTGGTCAGTCGCCTTTTTGTTGGCCCTTTTAAATGCTTTATACACTGTGAACAGTGCTTTTAACTCTATTTTTCGTAATTTCGTAATGGTGACCAGTATTTCTATTCTGATCTTTTGCCAAATTGCTGTTTATCGAGAAGCTCGGAAACAGATGCGCAAAATCAAGACTCAGCAAATCTCTGTGGAAGCTAAAGAAACATTCTTAAAGGAGAAGAAAGCTTTGAATACCACAACAGTGGTAATTGGAGTTGTGCTGTTTTCGTTTATCCCCCTGTTATTATTTCGACTTGTTTTGAAGCCGCTCTTAAGTTCACCCGTTATGAAATTTGTAATGGAATACGCCTTTAGATCCATTATGCTTTGCAATTCAGTTTGTAACCCTTTGATTTATTGTGCGAGGAACAGAGAATTTCGAAGAGCTTTTCGAAGACTTTTATTTAGGCGAAGCCAGGTACAACCTCTGTAAAATCTGCAAAAGCGCTTAGCAAAATAGAATGCATGTTAAAGAATGCTGATGTGGAAACCTGTAAAAACAATTGTAAGACAGATAAATTCGCAATTTTCATTGCGTTATTAACGAACAATTTCTGTGAATAGACTGATTTTCGTAAAAGTTAGTAATTAACTGCGAAGGACGAAGCTAGCCTTTTCGAAAGAGGCGATTACAAATAGTTAATAATTTTTCTTTAGACGTCCGAAACTTTCGTTCCGATTCCGATTGTTTAATCCAAGATTTCTGTTCCTGCAGTCGATATGTAATCTAATGCATCTGTGTTGTGGCTCAATAAAACCCATCTCTTCCCTCAGTGACGGTTCGTTTTGCCTTGTTAAAATATTTCGTAATATGCCATTTATTTCTGTTTCTCCCTTTTCTCACAAATGCTATATTGTGTAGCATGAAATTTTTGTGGGTTTTAATTTTTGCGAATTTTGCGGATTGCCCTCGAGCAAAAACTCTCGCAAAATAATACTCCGCAAAAAATTACTCCATTCAGTCAAATAAAGATAAGAATAATTTATATTAATTTTTAATAGAAAAAAATCATTTTTTTTTTCAATAGTAACAACAGTTTTTTTTCTTGAGAATGGCAGAGGGCAGGGGTCAAGCCCAAATCATACCGTCCAAAAGGACGTCGGAAACCTTATTGATACTTATATAACGGAGTAACTGGTTAGCTTTCAGTTGAGGTTAGGGGTAGCAATTTATATAGTTAAATTTAGGACTAAGCAACCCGAGAAGCTAGGTGGTACAGTGGTATGGTAGGCTATGTAAGCCTAAGCCTAGCTGAGGTCACAGGTTCAATCCTGAGTGGGGATTTTAGATTATCTTTTTGACACTTAAAAATTGTCGACATTACGTTATATGTCTCAATAAGGTGTCCGACGTCCTTCTGGACAGTATGATTAAGGCACAACCGAGGGCAGGGGTAGGCGTTTTGTTTGAAGTTTTCTTTTGCTCAGTCCTTTAGGTCCAGTACTTTATCACCTTAGAAAATTTAATAGAAATCAGTGAAATGTCTTTATTAAAGTAGAGCGTACTGGTACGACAGGTCATAAAAGTTAGCAAATTGCAAAAATTAGTTCCCAGCAGAAATTTCAGTCATCTCAAACCACAAAATTGTTTTCCTGCAAAACACAAAAAAATCGCCAATGCACAAAATAAAACTCCCGCAAAAATTTCATGCTACACAGTATTCTCCTGTTTCCCGCGCCCTTCTCTGTCTGCTGCTGTCTTCTGGTCTCCTGGGTTAGCGACCGCTGTCCACTCACAATAAAATCCGGCTCAAATTTCACCCTGTTCCAGGCGTTCAAGTCATGAGCGACGCGAGGGGAAAGTTAAACGCGAGGAAACTGGAGAGAGAGAGGCGAGAGATATCTTGGGATATACTTCATGGTGGGTTTTAATTTATGCACATCAAAGAATCCGGCACTTATTTAGGGCTAAAAATTCATTTTAAAATGGTTAGCTTTTATTTACTGTCATGGATATCACTATTCATAACAGTAAATAAAAGCTAACTATTTTAAAATGAGTTTTTAGGATCCTTTTATGATAGGATCCCTATATGGTGTGTTAACATGAAGTATATACCGATATCTTTTATCGACTCACGCAAAGCAATTGGCCACGAGTTCGTAACATCGTAAACATTCAGTGATCTTCAGTGTCTGCTTTTAAATAGATTAGTGGGCGAACTCATTTTTTTATCGCTATTTTTTAGCGCGAATGGTATAAGGTAGTTTCTTTTCGGCTCATTTGCCTGGCCTACAATGCAAGCGGAGAGTTATAAGCTAGTGCGAACACCAAATACCACTAGTAATTCAATCAAGGTTTATTGCGCTTATTTTTTTCTTTTGTAAAATCGCGTTCTTTTGCTTCGCGAAAAATAAAATTTTACCACTGATTTCACTGTTACGAGACCCTTCGAATCAAAACTACTTTGAGCAATTTCAATTTACTCTGCCGTCAATCATACCTAGTAGGAGGAGTTTGTATACTCCTGCGTGATCACCAGCCTGCAATGGCGTCCGAAGAAACGAACTCTTTCCATATAAGGTATGATTGACGGCAGGGTAAATCGAACTGCTCAAAGTAGTTTTGATTCGAAGGGTCGCGTAACACTGAAAGAAATGGTAACATATATTAAAAAATTCATTAATAATTCATAACAGTGCAGTTATGACAAATCAATAGGTGGTATTTGAGTCACATGAACACCTCTGTAGACCCCAACACAAATAAACTGAGTTGATGAATTATTAAGTAACAATCCGTGTAAGACGTAGGCAATGCTCTATTGTTCCGATGCATTTCGCTTTCCCCACATAAGAATGTTTAGATTTTCGTACTGAGAATACGTCAACCTATGGACAACATGGTTTTGAAATAAAATTTACTGAAACTTTATTTTAAAGCGATGTTTCTTTTGTGTTACAAGATTTCATCCAATCGTGAGACTCCAAAACAATGGCCAAGAAAGACTTCTAATTTTCCATGTTCCCCACATAGAATTTTTGTTGCATTAAAAATCACAATAGTTTTCACTAAAAGGGAATCAATTAGTAAACTAGAGATAAATAAATGCGCTGCATGATGAAGTTATGGTAGATTTTCATGTTTTAGCCAATGAGGTGGACGGTTTCAACAATAGCACAATTCACACCTTTCTGCATTCCGTGCATTTGGGTTGCCTACTTCTTACACGGATTGTTACTTAAACAGTAGAATTAACTTTTGACACAGACACCTGCTCAGCTAGTTAGTATTCATTAACTTTTCATACAGATCTCTACTCATTGTTTCATTTCAAAAGTACGATAAAATATTCGCGTCCGATCTGTAGGGGCGTTTACAATAGCGAGCCTTCGGCTCGCCATTGTAAACGCATCTACTACTTATTTCCAGGAGGCTTAACATGCATGCAAATTTCAGGGAAATGTACGGCGCTATTGATTGACAATAGCCCTTTTCACGGTTGATTTTTCTCATTTGCATTACAATGTTATCCAACGTGGATGCGAGGCAATTTCGGGCTAAAACTACAAAATAGCCCTAAATTGCCTCACATACATGCTAGATTTCATTGTAATGCAAATGAGCAGAGTTAACCGCGAAAAGGGCTATTGAAACTTCATGTTACCGGGCCACTATCGGCATTTGGCTCGCCATTGTAAATGCATCTACTACTTATTTCATGCAGGAGGCTTTCCATCTATGCAAATTTCAGGGAAATGTACGGCGCTATTGATTGATAATTGAAACTTCACGTTACCGGGCCACTATCGGCATTCTAAAGTGAGCGGAATGACGGCACGCACTGCGAGCAGAAGCGGTGTAACCTGCAATCAGGCACCCTTTTTTCAGAGCTTTCGCCGACTTTCGCTGAACAATGTGCAACAATTCCATGTTACATTGCCAATTGCTACCAAATATTCAACTTAATTGGATAAAACGTTTCTACAGAGCAAAACGGAATAAGTAGTTTGGGGATGAAGTGTAGGATTACAAGGATGGAAGTGGATTACAGTTCATCAAATTTGATTTCGCTTTAACTTTGAGTCTTTTAGCTGTTATTTTGTCTCTGATGTTTTTATTTCTTTGCTTTGATCACTTCTGGCGATTTTTCTTTCCATTTCAAGACAATAAGACAAGTTTAAGGCATGCCTTCTGGCCATACTCATAAAAACAATGAACATCAGCCGGAATACTGTCCTTTTAAAACACTTGTTTAACAAATGACAATGGTCAAAATGTCTGTGGCTTTTTCTGTAGTATCCATTTGCAAACTGATCATCATCAACTTGAAGGTGATACAGTAAATATTATTTTACCTGCAAGGAATCTTTTTTGTTGACATTTAGAGCCCTCATGTCCAGAAAATATTGACGTAACTGCAAGAAAGTAAATATAGTTCGGTGAGACGGTAGGTGACGTCTGCAGTTATTTCAGACAGTAAAAAAAAAACGTTTACGATTAATTTTATTCTTTATATGAGGTACTCTAGACTTGCTAGGAGACTGGCAGTGACACTGTCTGGAAATCCAAAAGCGGGATATTTTTAATAGAAACAAAAACAAATGACATTTCTTTAATGTCCTATGTGAAGAACCGCCATTTGCATTTTGTCACGATACTATTGCGGCTACGACTGACCATACACGACGAGGCCTCCGTCACTAAAAATGGTTTTCAGGTGGGCCCTCTAATAAGTGAAAAAATATATAAAAAATAACTATAAAAAAGGAAATTAAAACTACGAAAAAATATACACATACATACTAGCTTAAACCTGGTCACTTAAAAATTTATTTAGTTAGGCATAGGCCTTCAATTCGTTCAGCAGGGAAGCCCAATCGCTAAATTTCAAAGCTTTGAAATATGTGGCACGTCTTCCCCATTCTGTTCGCGGCCTAGGAAATATTGGTAAAAAACAGTTTCTATTATTTTAATTATGCAACTGACTTGAAGAGGTCCTAAAAATATCAAAATGTTCTGGAACATCTCCCTTGATTGCATTCTGAGAAAACAAACACGGCTACTTATCTTACTTACTTACGGCATTTCGTATGTCACGTGACAAAGTACTCTACGATTCTTGGAGTATTTTGACAGCCTTGTCCAAGGTTAACACTCGTTAACATCTCTCAAACGGACTTTTCCTTTTTACTTCAAGTTACATGAAGTAAAACCTATTTCACACTTTAGAGTAAAATTAGAAAAAAAGATCAGAATAGTGTAAGCCTCGAACCCGAGTCGTTCGCTTCGTAAGTAATATCCTTATCCACTGTACCAACGTGGACTAGCTGCTGGGAAATGTAATTTTTAACATATTTATAGAGTTACCCATAACAATAAATGAAAGCTAACCGTTTTCAAATCAGTGCTTAACCCTAAACACTGTAGATCAATGCTAAACCCCAAAACGCTACTCTTTGCTTAACCGGAGCTCTGTTCTCTCAGTTCTCTGCCCAATAAATGGGGTTCTGTTCTCGTGTACGTCAGCACTACGGTATAATAACGATAAAAAATACTACGTTGTGTAAAACCTCATAAGGTGTCCAAGGTCCGTTTGAGAGATGTTAACGAGTGTTAACCCTTGTCCAAGGGTTTCTACGCCAGGCCTGGGGACGAGGTTGCGTTTGGTCATACGGTATCAAGTAGATGGTTTTATAACAAAAATGAATACCTTATCCTTAGCAGCCTGGTCCTCCTGTGTAGACGTGCTTTGGTTGGAAGCGTCTGTAATGGGAGATGTGAATGGTACTGTTGATGTCTCCGTATTTACTCTCGTTGTTATCAGTATACCGCCGGTTGTTGAGACTTGGTTAGCAATTAAACTGCTTGTTAGTGTTGGCGTAATCAATCCTGAACTACTCTCAGATGACGTTGCTGCTTCTGTTTTGAAGGTTGAAAACGTCTTTTTCTCCTGTGTAGACGTGCTTTGGTCGGAAGAGTCTGTGATGGAAGGTGTGAATGGTACTGTTGATTTCTCCGTATTTACTCTCGTTGTTATCAGTATACCGCCGGTTGTTAAGACTTGGTTAGCAATTAAACTGCTTGTTAGTGTTGGTGTAATCAATCTTGAACTACTCTCAGATGACGTTGCTGCTTCTGTTTTGAAGGTTGAAAACGTCCTTTTCTCCTGTGTAGACGTGCTTTGGTCGGAAGAGTCTGTGATGGAAGATGTGAATGTTACTGTTGATTTCTCCGTATTTACTCTCGTTGTTATCAGTATACCGCCGGTTGTTAAGACTTGGTTAGCAATTAAACTGCTTGTTAGTGTTGGCGTAATCAATACTAAACTTCTCTCAGTTGAAGTTGCTGCTTCTGTTTTTGAGGTTGGGAACGTTGCTAGAGCTGTCGCCGATTTGCTAACTTTATTTGTAGTTGTTTGTAAAGCTGTAGTGAATGTTGGTTCTGCCCTGGTTGTTGTTTCTAGCTGCGTGGGAACTTGTGTAGTTGCCATTAGTGCTAATACTGTTGACGTCAAAACATCGACGAAAGGATCATCTGAAAATTGTGGAAAGTGATGCACAAACTTTCTAGTTAGTAACGCGATGCTTTTTTTACAAAACATTCCAAGAAGTTGGAAGAAGAAGTAATTTTCTTTTTATTGCAATGAAGTTATCATATGCATGTATTCACATTAAGAGCTTTAAGTATTGTTCCACATAAGAACGATAGCAAACTTCATTGTTCTGCGGCATTGGCTCTTTCCCACATAGGAATATCTTTGATTTCAAGAATAGAGGAGGACCTGATGGTTAATAATTATATTTCATTATAAAAATAAAGAAAATCCATTTGCGTCAAATAAATTTTAGGAAATGTTCGTGCTTAACCAATCAGAATAGCAGAAGACAATAGCTAATAATTTTGCTTCTTTGATGAAGTTCTCCAAATACAATTTCTTTTAAAAATTGTATGTTGTGCGATTGGGTCTCAAATTACTTAAAACCTTAAAAAAATTAGAGAAAATGCACCTTGAACCTTAACTTTTTAGCGGTTTTTGAGTCTAGGCCAATGAGATCACTAGTTTTAACAATGAAAATTATTGACATTCCATCGTGTTTGACATTCCATTGCCGTTGGCGCTATCCTTCTTATGCGGATCATTACTTAAACCTAATGTCCTCAGTTTGAGTAAGTAGATTGATATAAAGAAAAAACAACTGTTACTTAACGAATATGGTTATACACTTATGTTATTGCTACCCAGGTAGACATGCCATCATCACATCTAAATTGGGCTATTTTTCTCTCAAATTTCATTGTAAATTAACTATATCTTTATCGGTCAAAAGTTTCGCTTGATATTTATTTCAATGATGCAAGGGAATTATGTTTCATATTTATAACAATCAACTGGATACACTTACACTGCTCGCAGATATAAAAGAAGTGTTCACTACAATGTTTTGGTTCCAATGTACTTGTATTGGCAGCAACCGTAAAGCAATGCCAGCCGTCACTTCCTGGCAGTGTTACAATGTTATCATTCACTTGTGCGCCATTGTTGTGATCTTTTTCCCAGTAGAAGGTTCCCTTTTCCCAGCTAAAAATACAAGAGTCAAGGGTTTTGAAAACCGAGAGACACACCTAAGCAAAAATTCCAGGTAAGAAACCAGACAACGTTGAATTCATACAGTCGATTATCTATTTAAGTGAAGTTGAACAAGGTTAAATATGTAGAACATATTTAACGATATGTAGAACAAGTGAAACTAGTCAACTCCAAGATTTTGTAGTACCTTTTCCTCGTTAGTAGTGTTTTGCAGTCGAATATGTAGTTGTTTCTGTTCTCTTTTAAATACGTTACTAACGCACAGCTGATATAATGATTAGTCAATGAAGTTAAAGGGGAAGTATCAGGGGATTTGGTATCATTTTAAAAATAAAAATAAAATTGTTTTTGTATTAACAGAAACCGAAAAAATAGCCGTTTTGTGGTGCAATAAATTACCACAAAATGTACCAGAACTGCTGATGAGTGTCTCTAGTCATAGACGGACTGGGACTGAAAAAAGTTAGCCTTATTTTTTTCTGGTCGAAATGTTTAGGGGCACCACCATTTTGTTAACAGTTTCAAAACGACTTCAAACTCGCCGATAAGGAAAGTGAAAATCAAACAACTTATATTTCCACTCCTCCAGCGCAAACCCAAACAAGTTGTGAACTCTAGTAAGCGTTGAAAATGTTTTGTTCTCAACGTTGTATCGGGAGATGGGGGTAAGGATTTACGCCAGATTAAAAACAGAATGTATCAAGTGTTCCAAACGTATTAACCACGGTGGTAGATTTCTGGGAACATGCACTTTTCAGAACATTCGGCAAAAAAGAAAAAAAATGGCGGGGGGGGGGGGGGGGGGGTAGAAGGTTTTCGGGACATATTCGATTCAAACCATTTGTTCGAACGATATTCATCCAAGGGTAGATAAACTATAAAACGGCATGGCTATGGAGGGCTCACGTTATACATTCGACATGATTCGAAACTATGAAACTATCCGCATGCATAATTTTACGTTAAAGAATCGGCTAGCTAGCTAGTTGATTTGTTTTGAATAAGGGATATAATAAATGGTTTCTTGATTATGCAAAGGATCGATCCATCTTACCTCAGTCCAGTCCAGTAGTCATTATCGTCGTTTATAGCATTTTTAACCTCATTAAGACTCATGGAGTCATTGATTCTCACCACTCCATTTTGCCTGTCAGCTGTGCACTGTTTAGATAAATCATCTCCTTTACATGTTTCAGTACTTGGATGATAGGTTACAGTGTACAGCTCTAAAGAATTAAACAAGACAAATGAAAAATTAATTGTAATTGCTGGAACGGGACTAAACAATTATTCATTCGGACCACCGTTTGAAAAACGTACTGCATCCATATCGTTGAAAATACCATAGTCTCATCCGAGACGAGACCATGCTATGACTAGGGGTACTAACCATTTACTTCAGTAATTTTCGGGAAATTCAAACCGGAATTTTCGGGGTACTTTCAAAGGTACCTCTCTTTTTCCGTTGGGAACGAAAAGTCGAAAAATTGCGAACGATTTGTTTTAACAAATTTCCCGATTCCAGTTTTCATCGTACCGAGTCGCGCGGGTTTGTTGTGACACCATGGCGGATCGTGCCAAGCACCATCGATGTACCAAATGTTCTTTTTGCAGTTTAATGCCATAGACCAAAAGAATACCAGCCGCTTGCGCATGCTTCTTAGGAGGTATAGGCGGTCTCTCTCTGGCATTTCTAGATGGAATCCTACCAGTATAACAATTTCTCGGGATGGAATCTCGACAGTTGTTTCGAGACATTTGACAGTGACTACATGTACTTAACTGTGACCTCAAAATACTTTTCAATTGAATGCAGGTCCCCGCTCAACTCCATAACATCATCTACTTCCTCCAAAAATATATTTTCCATCAAAAAGTCGTCGCTTACATCGTCCACAGCAAACATCGTAATTACGTCCGCCCGTGATATTCGACAAAACCGGTAAAACGTGTGGTGTTCGTGAATGATAAACGCCATCTCTTCCAGTTGGTGTGCTTATTTTGGAAAACTCTTCACCATTATTCAACAATAACTCCAACAACGTATTATTATTTTAATTAAGATAGTACTAAAAATTTAAAACAAGCTTAAATGCGGCTTAGAGGCTCAAGGACAGTCAAAAAACAATACACGGACAATGTGGGATGTAAACTTTAATGTCTGTTAATTATAATTGTCATTTTTCGTTTCTTACCAAATCAATGGTAAATTTAATGATCAGGGGCGTAGCCAGGACTTTTTCAGAGGTACGCACAATCATTGTTTTCAAACACTCCTCCTACCTCCTCAAGTCCCAAATCTTTCTTGTTTATCGACTTTTTCCGGTATGCACGTGCGTACGTGCGTACAGGTAGCTACGCCCCTGATGATCACTTAGTGATGTGTCCGTGAGCCTGGGCTTCCTTCAAACGTTTTGAATGCAATATTATTCTCACTAGGGATATAGGCACAGAAAGCCTAATATATACAATCATATACTTCTTTACATTCCCAGCGTGACTCGTGGGAATGCGTGGCATAACCCCGGACCTCCTCCCACTATTTATAAGCTGCCCGCTCCGTAATTCAGCCTAGTTCAGTAAAGTTTAGGTCGGGACCCGTGCAAGACGATAACTTTTTACCATGGCCATCGCTGCGCCCGCCTTTTTCCATAACGGCGAGAGTTCCCGTAGCTCCTTTACACCACGAAGTTCAAGCAGCTATCAACTCAGCTCCGCAACACCAAGACACGCAATTTATTGCTCAACCAGCACAACCACAACCGCTAAACCGGCTTGCAGAGCCAGAGTTGGTAGGTTCCGTACAAATCTTTTACACCTTGTACCGCCATTTTCACGAACTTTTTACTAGCTCGGTTTTCGGCAACGGGGATGACTTCGCTCGACTTTGTTTTGTTTGTTCACTAGCTTGTTTATAGCGACGGGTTTGTTCCATCTTGTTTTGAAGCGACTGGGGGGGGGGGGGGGGGGGGGGTGACCTCGCTTGAATTTGTTACCAGTTTGTTTTGAAGCGACTCTAATTTGTTTTGAAGTGGCTCTAATTTGTTTTGAAGCGACTGAGGTGACCTCGCTTAAAATTGTTTTAGTTTGTTTGAAGCGACTGGGGTGACCTCGCTTAAATTTGTTCTAATTTGTTTTGTAGCGACTGGGGTGACCTCGCTTAAAATTGTTCTAGTTTGTTTGAAGCGACTGGGGTGACCTCGCTTAAATTTGTTACTAGTTTGTTTTGAAGCGACTGGGGTGACCTTGCTTGAATTTGTTCTAATTAGTTTTGTAGCGACTGGGGTGACCTCGCTTAAAATTATTCTAGTCTGTTTCAAGCGACTGGGGTGACCTCGCTTGAATTTGTTCTAACTTGTTTTGAAGCGACTGGGGTGACCTCGCTTGAATTTGTTCTAACTTGTTTTGAAGCGACTGGGGTGACCTCGCTTAAAATTGTTCTACTCAGTAGTTTGTTTGAAGCGACTGGGGTGACCTCGCTTGCATTTGTTACTACTTTGTTTTGTAGCGACTGGGGTGACCTCGCTTGAATTTGTTCTAATTTGTTTTGAAACGACTGGGGTAACCTCGCTTGAATTTGTGAATTACTAGTTTGTTTTGAGACGACTGGGGTGACCTCGCCTGAATTTGTTCTAATTTGTTTTGAAGCGACTGGGATGACCTTGCTTGAAATTGCTCTAGTTCGTTTCAGAAGCGACTGGGGTGACTTCGCTTAAAATTGTTCTAGTTTGTTTTGAGGCGACCTGGGGCCAATTTAATAAACTTTTACACTTGTGGTTTGCAGGTGTGGCTATTGTTTTCTACCTCTGAAACAATGGCTGCACTTGTAGATTGCACTTGTGGAGGTTTTATTAAATTGACCCCTGGATGACCTCGCTTGAATTTGTTCTAGTTGTTTTGATACGACGGGGGTGACCTCGCTTACAATTGTTCTAGTTTGTTTTTAAGCGACTGGGGTGACCTCGCCTAAATTTGTTCTAGTTTGTTTGAAGCGACTGGGGTGACCTCGCTTGAATTTGTTACTAGTTTGTTTTGAGGCGACTGGGGTGACCTCGCCTGAATTTGTTCTAATTTGTTTTGAAGCGACTGGCATGACCTTGCTTGAAATTGCTCTAGTTCGTTTCAGAAGCGACTGGGGTGTCTTCGCTTAAAATTGTTCTAGTTTGTTTAGAGGCGACCTGGATGACCTAGCTTGAATTTGTTCTAGTTTGTTTTGATACGACGGGGGTGACCTCGCTTACAATTGTTCTAGTTTGTTTTGAAGCGACTGGGATGACCGCGCTTGAATTTGTTCTATTTTTTTTTGAAGCGACGGGGTGACCTCGCTTGAGTTTGTTCTCGTTTGTTTTGAAGCGTCTGGGATGACCGCGCTTGAATTTGTTCTAGTTTGTTTTGAAGCGACGGGGGTGACCTCGCTTGAGTTTGTTCTCGTTTGTTTTGAAGCGTCTGGGATGACCTCGCTTGAGTTTGTTCTAGTTTGTTTTCAAGCGACGGGGTGACCTCGCTTGAGTTTGTTCTCGTTTGTTTTGAAGCGTCTGGGATGACCGCGCTTGAATTTGTTCTAGTTTGTTTTGAAGCGACGGGGGTGACCTCGCTTGAGTTTGTTCTCGTTTGTTTTGAAGCGTCTGGGATGACCTCGCTTGAGTTTGTTCTAGTTTGTTTTCAAGCGACGGGGTGACCTCGCTTGAATTTGTTGCTAGTTTCTTTGAAGCAGCTGGGTGACCTCTTTTAAAATGTGTTCATTTATCACGGGAATGTTCTCGATTTCCACAAACGTATCACCGTTCCCCAGCCCACTTCGCCCGTTGCGAAGCCTCCCCGATGGGGTTATCTAAAACCCTTCATTACCCTGTCCCTGGACGGGGTATTTCGGGGTTGCTCCGCTCGGGCGTTCACCCTTCCGTCAGTTCACCTTCGTTTTCGGAATACTCTCTCCCCTTTCCTCCCCGTTTTTTAGTTTATTCATGTTATCCTATTTGCAGCCACCCCACAAGTGTGAAAGACATCTAACTTCGCACCAAATAACCACTCTCCAGAACCAAGTGTTATCAACGGGTCAACTGGAAGGGTGACCGCCCAAGCACTGCGGCCCCGTTACCCTCGTCCAAAATGGAATCCCAACTATGACCTTATGCTCCGGGATCACAACCGCCTTTAAGGCGGGAGAGATCCACAATCACCTCCCCTGTTGGGAAGAGATCCTGCAAGGTCAGCCCAAACTGGAGGAGATTTTCAATTTTCTTACCCAAGGTTCACTACAATAACAGGCTAAGTTTATAACTAGCGCCCCCCCCCCCCCCCCCCCCCCCCCCCCCCCCCCCCCCCCCCCCCCCCCCCCCCCCCCCCCCCCCCCCAAAAAAAAAAAAAAGAAAAAAAAAGCCACCCTGATGTTTCTCCATACGTTTGAACAATTAGTTTTTCTTGGGACCGCTCCTCAGATCTGGGAAGGATAATGCTAGAAGTCTTTTCTTCCACGACGACAGGTCGGGGATTTTATTGAGGCCAAGCTGAGGGGATGTACAGAATGCGTTCGAATTCTTTGTTGTGGCAAGTTTGTCTTGCCAAATTAGTTTCTTGCAACGCGCGAGTTTTATCTCGCCGAATTTTATTGTTGTGACAGGTTTGCCTTGCTATTCGCTCCAGTCTCTTACAGAGCGAGTATAAATAAAATTCGGCCCAGTTTAAGTGAGAATCCTTTGGTGTTGTTACCTTCGTGTTCTCACCATGTCCGACGAGCAAGCTCCCGTGGCGCAGGTAGTTCCAGATAGCTCAAGCGCTTCTTCAGCCAGCTCAAGCGCCTCAACCAGAACCAGTTAATCCAGAACCCTTACTGGTTAAATTTTCTTTGGTATTTGTCCGGCCTTATAGCCGTTTTATCGCTTGTTCCCCCGCGGCTCCACGTGCTCGCCGGTTATCTCCTCACCCTGCTCCTTGTCTCTTATCCGTTCGCATTGATTCTTTCTATAGTTTTTCTCTCCCCCACAGCTTATATGGGATTTACACGCTTTGTATTTGGCTGTTGAGGTATTTATAGCTTTGCGTCCTTCGCCTCACGAGCACCGGGTTTGTGCGGTGCTGTTCCCTCGGTCCCTTTTTTAGTATGTACGCTTTTTGTGTTTGTACGTTTATGTTTTGCGTATTTTGCCTCGCAAACATCGGGTTTGTGCAGTGCTTTTCCCTCATTTCCCATTTTAGTCTGTACACCTATTTGTCCAGTTTTGTTATACGTACTTCGCCTCAGAAACATCGGGTTTGCGCAGTGCTTTCCCCTCGGGTTCCTTTTTAGTTTGTACTCTTGTTCGTGACGTTTTGTTATGCGTACTTTCTTGCCTCACAAACATTGGGTTTGTGCAGTGCTTTTGGAGTTTGTACGTCTTTATTTGTGACGTTTTGTTATGCGTACTTTGCCTCACAAACATCGAGTTTGTGCTGTGCTTTTGGAGTTTGTACGCCTTCATTTGTCACGTTTTGTTATACGTACTTGGCCTCACAAACATCGGGTTTGTACAGTACTTTTGGAGTTTGTACGCCTTTATTTGTCGCGTTTTGTTTTGCGTACTTTGCCTCACAAACATCGGGTGTGTGCAGTGCTTTGAAGTTTGTACGCCTTTATTTGTCGCGTTTTGTTGTGCCTACTTTGCCTCACAAACATCCACATTGTGCGGCGTTTGCCCCTCGATTTCTTCGCTTGTATTCTTTAGGTATGCGTGCTTCGCTTCACAAACTCCCCCGGGTAATCCCTTACATTTTACTCATTTTAGTTTTGTATACTTCTGGTTTTCTCGTACCAAGTTTTTAGCTTTACGTGGTTTTCCGCTATCCGCCAAGTAAACGTTGGTTTTTTATTACCCTGGGTCTGCTTGGTTCCTGTATTTATTTTTAGTTTTAAATTTTGCAGATTCACTATTTTTCATGTCATTTGCATCCAATTTGGCATCCTATTGTTTCCTTTTCTATAAGTATTGTTGCCAGTTCTACCCGGTTTAACACTCTTTTATTGTGCGTTCCGCCTTTATTACTGGACTTTTATGGTTCACATGTTTATCTCGGTGTTACATTCGAAGTTAACATGCAACGGATTGTTATCCGTATTCCATTCCGTTTACTCATTATTTTCCCTCTCATTTGCGGAGTTTGTTTTGTTCCGCGCCCTCTCGCGCGCCATTTGTTTCGTTTCCTTTTTTCCCCATGGTAGCCTGAAAGGGTGTCTAATGCCCTAGTCGGATTACTGACGCTCAGGTTGCCATCCCTTGGGTGGGTTCTCTCGCTAGTTTCCCGCGCGCAATCGTTTACGTTTTCCTCAAGGGCTTTTCACTCAAGGGCTGGTAGCCTTTATATAATATATATTTTTGTCATGTATAGCCGTCTTTACCAATTGCAGAACTTCGTTTTGTCCTCTGCTTATGCTAATCAAAACACCCTAAAAGGAGTTTTTCTAGTTTTCTGTGTTCTTGGCCGGGAGACAAGATGTTTTCTCTGACACGCCTAGGATAATGTCGCTTTCTGGCTTGAAAAGGTTCCCGGAAAAGACGCAGGTCCACATTATTTGTAATTTATTTATTTTTTGTAATTTATTTATTAATTTATTATTTGTAATTTATTTCTCATCTATAGCCTAAAATTTATAATTGTGGTTGCCCTGTTCCGCGCCTTCTACCGCGCTATTTGTTTCTTTTCCCTTTTTCCCATGGTAGCCTGAAAGGGTGTCTAATGCCCTAGTCGGATTACTGACGCTCAGGTTGCCATTCCTTGGGTGGGTCCTCTCCCTAGTTTCCCGCGCACAATCGTTTGCGTTTTTCTCTCGACATTTTATCCAGTTCACCACTCAAGGGCTGGCAGCCTCTGTATAGTATATATTTGTCATGTAAGCCGTCCTTACCAATCGCAGAGCATCCCTTTGTCCTCTGCTTATGCAATCAAAAGACTCCCTAAAAGAAGTTTTCTAGTTTTTGGAGTTCTTTGTCGGGATGCAAGGTGTTTGCGAGCAGATTACGAACTCCACTTGACAGGGTTACAGCCCCGCCTCCGCTCCTATCTGCAAGGCACTCCAATTTACGAGGTAAAACTCTGCACAGCTATAAAGGCGGGGTGGCCTTTTCTTTAGTCCTCACTCTAGTCACTATGGCTCATTTTGGTTGATGCCATACATGATCCTACCGCATCCTATAACATGAATGCTGCACAAGACCTTCGTTTTGAAGGTCCATCGGAGTTGCTGTCTCGCCATGTCTCTCCTTTAGATTTGAGTGGTTGGTTGGGATTTTCTGGTTTTGGGTTTTAGGTTTTAGTATTGGCAAGTGTCTCGCATTATTTGGGCAAGGCACGGTTAGGCCCTTTTAATGTTTAACGTCTGGGCACGGACGCATATCTCCATCTCTTATTAAGCAAGCGTGAAAGGGACTGTCGCAAAAAGTATGTTATTGGTTTGCTGCAACGCGCAAGTCTGTCTCGCTAAATTTTGTTGTCGTGGCAACTTTGTCTTGTAAAATTACTTAGCGCAACTCGCAAGCTTAAGTTGCCGAATTTCGTTGTTTAACCCGGTTTGTCTTGCTCAATTTGTATGTTACAACGCTCGAGTTTATCTGCAAGGGCTTGCTTTTGCCGCTTGAGTTCTGAGTTTGGGCAGAGGTACCGCCTTCCCCTCAGAGAGGCGACATCGCACCCTCTTCGTACATGTTTAGCCCCTCGAACCATGGCTATCGGGGAGTAGTTGCCGAGGGACGATTCTCCCATATCTTATACATCTAGGTCCTTGCCTTTGTGTGCGGGTATACCTGGTGGGAATATATTACTATTCTCACTAGGGATATACGCACAAAAAGCCCAATATATACAATCATATACTTCTTTACATTCCCAGCGTGACTCGTGGGAATGCGTGGCATAACCCCGGACCTCCTCCCTCTATTTATAAGCTGCCCGCTCCGTAATTCAGCCTAGTTTAGTAAAGTTTAGGTCGGGACCCGTGCAAGACGATAACGCCCCACCCTCCTCCCCGCAGCGATGGAACTTATTCTCCCCAGGTCTACCAGCTCGCAAAGCCTCGGGCCGATTCTCCCATATCTTATACAGCTAGGTCCTTGGCTTTGTGTGCGGGTATACCTGGTGGGAATATATTACGATTGTGATCTCCATAGCCTACACAACAGGCTCTTTGGCGCGTGCTTAAGGTGGCCCCATATAGCTATTGGCCAGTCTTCAAAATAAAATATACGTGATCTTATATTGCTATCTTTCGAGAGTTTTGTTTCGTGATATTAGGCATAATATATACATACACGTAGCTATAGGCTTTCTCCTTTACGGAGAAGTCTAATTTAAAAGTCTTGTATCGTTACTATGGCAACCACTGATTGAGTTGTTGGGCTTGTTGTTCAAGGCTAGCAAACCTCTCGACGGCTTTTCTCGGTTTTGACACGGTAAATACATGTATTCACGATTTTTAGCGAAACAGTATAAGCATTCAGTAAGTCTCATATGACAAAGCCATAAATTAAACAATTGGTACATAATTTTCGGCAATTTACTCACTTCTCGTTTTTTACGTTTATTGGGTTTGTGTACATGTATGTACAAAAATTGTTCTCTTTTCTTTGTGATCGCGAACCAAGAAAATCCTACCAATTTGCCATTTTTTGTAAAAAATTACCGTGCGGAACGCGCGCAATTAACGTTCTAGGTACCGTAAAAACCTCTTTTTTTCGTGACGTCATCAAAATAAACAAACACGCGCTCGCGCCATTTTCGTGCCCATGCCTCGCGCGCCAAACAAACAATAAGAAGCCGCCTTAAACGGGTTTTGGGGAACAAACGTGAAGCTTCGCTCTCCTCGCGTGTCTCGCGCTCCGCGCTCCGCGCTCACGCCCCAAAACCCGCTTGAACCCCAAAGTGCCTTTTGTGCAGCTTGTGTACGGTGGCGAACAAGAGAGCAAGGGCTAAAGTCCCAGTTATGGCTGTCCCGTTTTTTTACTAGACGCATTTAACGTCTGAGACGTTAAAGTCGTCTGTTAAGTGCGTCTAAACGACGCACTTAAAAGAAGACGTTTAGGTCGTCGGACTGGCTTATTTTCGGTTTTATTCTACACGTTAAAATCGATAAGAAACGACCATTGATTGGCTATACTTACTCTGCTCGCAGATATAAAAGAACTCGTCATTACATATTTTTGGTTGCAATGTTCTTTTGTTGGCAGCAACTGTAAAGCAATGCCAGCCGTCACTTCCTGGTAGTGTTACAATGCTATCATTCACATGTGCGCCATTGTTGTGATCTTTTTCCCAGTAGAAGGTTCCCTTTTCCCAGCTAAAAATACAAGAGTCAAGGGTTTAAAAACCGGGAGGCACACTTAAGCAAAATTTCAGGTGAGAAACCAGGAAACTGGGAATTCATATACAGTTCAAAAAGGTTGAATTTGCAAAACCAATATGTAAACAAAGTTGAAACTAGACAACCCAAGATTTTACATTTGTCTTGAAGTGAATGCGTAGTTGCTTTTGTTCTCTCTTGAATGCTTTAACTTAAATTAAAGGTATAGTGTCCCTGCTGATAAATCGTGTTTTCATGATTATGGACAGGAGCTTGGTTTAAAGTGTACCCGCCAACCCCCCAATTTTTCTTCTTCTTTTAATCAACTCAATGTACGTTGAAAAGTCGAATAGTGAAAAATTTCGTGTTTTTAACGTCGCCTTAGTGAGTTATAGAGATTTGAATTTACAAAATGCTAATTAGATGACGTCAAATCAAGACTTTACCATTAATTCTACTTCAATTTACAATACGCAGTTCATAGTTTAAGGATAATCAATTTAAGAAATACTAAATAAAAACTTTTAATAGTCAATTGATTTGTAAAAAAAATATTACTTGGAGGTGGAAACAAGTAGTTGTATAATAAACGATTCTTGATTTGACGTCATCTTATTAACATTTTGTAAATTCAAACCACTATAATTCACTAACGCAACAAAAACAAGAAATATTTAACTATTCAACTTTTCAACGTACATAGAGTTGATTAAGCAAAAAAAATTTGGGGTTTAGGTGCCCTTTAAGCTTGCTTTATTATCTTAAAATAGAGGAATATCTCCAATAGAGCGTTTTCACTTGACGTTATATTGGTGTTCCCGTTATATTGGTGTTCCCGTACAAAAGAGTTTTAATTAACTTCTTTTGTTAGGAACACCAACATGGCTGCCATGGTCTTTGTCATTTGAGTCCGATGGGACTGAAGTTCACGTGAGTGAAAACGCTCTATAGTGATGAAATTAAAGCTGAGAAATTTAACCAATGAGATAAAATAACGGCAAAAAAGTCAAATTTCATCACTACAAAGACGTCGAAGTCTGAGAAATTGAAAAAAGAGGAATGGCGTTTTGAACTACTACAAACAAGTAAATGGAGTCGCCATGGACACCAAAATGGGACCAAGCTATGCTAACCTTTTTGTAGGCTACGTCTAAAACAAATTCTTCAATCAGTACCACAGAACCAAACCCGAACTCTACGGCCGCTACATCGATGACTGCATTGGCGCTACTTCTTCCAGTAAAGAGGAACTTAATCAATTCATAACTTCTGTCAATACTTTTCATCCGGCTCTAAAATATACCTGGGAGATTTCAGAAACCTCTGTCGCTTTTCTTGACATCAATATTTCAATCAACGGCAACAGTTTATCCACAAGTGTGCACTACAAACCTACAGATTCCCACAGTTATCTGTTACATTCATCCTCACATCCATCACACGTTAAAAACGCCATTCCGTATTCTCAATTTCTCAGACTTCGACGTCTTTGTAGTGATGACTCCGATTTTTCCAACAAATCAGAAGAAATGTGCCAGTTTTTCAAAAAACGTGGGTACCCTGACTCTGTTGTTAATACGGGCCAACAACGTGCACAACGAATCGACAGACAATCAGCACTACAAACGTCACAGAAGGAAGAGAACGAGAGAATTCCATTCACCCTCACTTTCCACCCACACAATCACACAGTCAAAAGCATCATTTTAAAACATTTCAAATTACTCCAAAACGACCCCGAAACTAGCAGAATTTTTTCACAACCCCCACTAATTTCATTCAAACGTGACAAAAACATAGGCAACTTTCTAGTGACGAGCACACTGAAATCTGACGATGAACCGGGAACTTTTTAATGCGCACGCACACGATGCAACACTTGTCCTTTCATTCATAACGCGGACAAAATAACGGGACCCAAACGATCTATTAAAATCACTGATCGTTTCACATGCACCTCCGTAAATGTTATCTACTGCATAACATGTACTTTTTGCAAAAATATATACATTGGCGAAACAGGGAGGAGACTGGGCGACCGTTTTCGCGAACATCTCCGAGACGTTGAAAAAAATGACAAAGACGCATCCAAACCAGTCGCGCGTCATTTCAATCTCACTAACCATTCTAAACAACACATGACAATCTGCGGCCTTTCCCTACTGGTGTAGGGAAAGGCTGGTGTAGGGTAACACAGAAAGCCGTAAAAACTTAGAACAAAAAATCATCTTTCAAATCGGCACTCAAACCCCACGGAATCAACGAACGCTTTTCATTCAACTAATTTACATTTGTTTTTCACGTCACCAAATTTCCACCAATAGCGTAGCTTCACCTACTATATTAAACCACACACTACCCACAATCCCTTGATTCGCTCCGACGAAGGGCTAGCGCTCGAAACGTCAGCTTTCTCGAATCTTTTTACGGTGGCTAATTTACCTTATCGACTTAGTCGATAAAACCAAATTCTTGTGCTTCACCCCCACCGACGCAGCACCACAGTTTCTCTAGAAACTAACCCCATTCATTTGATGAACTGTAAGCCACTTGCAATCCTGAAATTTTTAAACTACAGAAAACTGCTTCTGTTTCTTTTCCAATCAAGTTACATATTTGGTGGCTATATATAAAACATTGAGCTTGTAACTAGTAATTAACCTAACTCTTCAATAATCATACAGTAAGCATAAAATTAAAGACGATAAGGCTAGGTTGGTTCCATAAATAAGTACTTACTATACACCTTATTCCAAAATGGCGGGCAATTTAATATATATAGTTAGGCTTAGCCTTACAGCGGCGCCCTCTGAAGACCCTCTGAACAAGCGTAACTAAGATGAAACTTAACTAATAGGTGAAAGGTCGGAAGCACAAGAATTAAGATTAATATTGACGACCGGGCTATTTTTCAATTTTAGCAATTCTTAAAAACAGTATTACCCGACCGTCTGCGCAGTACATTTAGACCGTACAAAAGTTCACAAAAACAACGTTTTCTCCGTCTAGAATAACTATTACGACTATTTTCCGAAAATACAGTTGTTGCTTGTCAAAAAATGCCCGAGAAACTGATTTGTAAATCAAAATTGCAAAAATACACAAAAGGCATATTTGCATAAGGCGACGCGAGTATAAAATCTAAGTCTTGTTTTGTTTACATAAAATCGCTTTTTAATCTCTGTAATGAATAAACAAACACATAAAAATGGACAACACAATCTTCTTTCGAAAAATTTTATTCAAATTTCCATGAGTTTGTTTAAAAGCAAACGCGTACCATGATAGCGCATCGAGGCCGAGCCGTGTCTTTGATGAAATTCAAGAAATTAATACAACTGAATTTAAGCTACACGTTTATAAACAATTCTCCTAAACATAACGAGAACACAAACAAAAAGTCAATCACAGATTGATATCAAGATAAATTCCCATCGAAAAATGTAATTTGTTTTACCTTTAAGTCCCTCCGGCGACTACTGTATTTGGAAATTCTTTAAATCTCCGCTTTGGTGCTGAAATCCGTAAACGAACCCATCTCTTCACATTGCTAAAACCGTATATAGTTCCTCGAAGCAAGATTTTATCCCTGAAAGCTCTTCTCTTTCCACTAAAGCGGCTTCTGAGTATCCCTTAATTAGTATCCTGTCTTGAGTAGCAAACCGCCAAAAAAAATGTTGGGTACTAACGACTTTAATTCTTCGCTAAAAACAGCATAAAAATCTTGCAACGGCTGTTTACCGAGCTGACGGCTGTGTAGCCGCGCGAAAAACAAAGCCTCAAAAATCCCGGATGTTTTGTGGCGTCAAACGCGCATGTTTTGCGACGTCATACGCGCCAGCGAGCTAGCCCAACGCGTACGGCGGGCGTTCGGCGGCGGGCGTTCGGCGGCGGGCGTTCGGCGGGCGCACAATGCGCCGGCGAAACATTCCGCTAGCCATGACCATGAAAAATGACGGCATAGGTTCTATGAGTATGGTGCAACGCCGGGCCTTCGGCCCGCGGGCTCCGCTATTATTCTTTTGTATGCATTTCAATTAGCTCTCTTTGCCTCATTTTCGCTTGAAAATTCTGTTGTATTTAATTTTGCACATGCTGACGAGGCAACAAGGGCTAATTAACACACATATAAAATAATAATAAATTGGCCACCATTTTGGAATAAGGTGTATTAGAGTAGTATTCAATTGAATGTCGTAAAAGAAAAACCAGAGTAACTGCATTATACTTTGGCAATAAGAAGACACGCAAACAAGCCAATGGACGTCAAATTGGAACTCTAAGCAAATACATGTAGACGCCGCCAAGCGTGGGAAAGTGATTGGTTGAGAAAGTGGCGCGAGATTTTTTAGCCAATCACAGAGCGTAGCAATGCAAAACCAAAGCAACTGCGAAAAGACCTTGAAAACTCTCAATTAAAAACCGCTCTAATTCTCAGTAATCACATTTTAAACACTTTGAAACGTTTGTATCGATAAAGTACAGCACGTTTTCTGTTCGGCATGTTAAGTGTTCATAAATGGTGATTGAACCATTGCCCAGAATGCCATTGTCTTCCGCGACATGTACTTACGGTGCCCAGTTTCTTGATGGGCGGCATAATAATTTGCATATACAGAACTAGTCGACTGTAATTGGTCAACAGATTAAGCTTTGGGAATACTTTGGTCTCTTGGCAGATTCAACTGCTGTCAATCAAACGGTTTAATGCGTGAAGTAAATCCCAAGGTATTTTAAAGTTAACAATATCGCTCTAATTGAAGGCGGGCCACTGTTTGCAAACAATTGTCAACCAATTAGTGTGAATCAAGATGTTTCCTTATTGTTAACCGGTTTGCATTCTGATTGATTTTGAAATTTCGCGCGGAGCACGCATAAAAGTCCCGGATGATGTGTCGTGGCATTCCTCTTGTCGTAGGGTCGTGTTTGTGATCTGAATCACAATTTTTGTTTATTAATAGCAACTTTTGCTCCTCCTATTCAAATTTATCTGTTTATACTTACCTCAGTTATATGAACAGTACATTTCTGTGAACTTGCACATACCAAAACATTCGAGAAGAGAAAAACGAAAGCAAAAAAGGGGGAAGAAAGGCTGCATTTTCGTCATGTACAATTCAGAACAATATGCTGTTAAGTTTAGAAGCTTTTCGAATCATATTCCAAACCTATTTTTGTTCTATAGTATAAAAGGTATTTATGTTAAGGTATATAGATAAACTATCTATAAAACTACACAAGCGGTATTTACGTCTTGGAATGCCTCACTGGATTGGCTGAGAAAATAATAGAACAAACAACAGAACAGTGGACCCTAGCCCTGAAAACATTACAGCTGCGTGATACCTATGTCCATGAAATTAGAGGTTCTGAAGAGGCGCATGGTGTCCGAAACTGCATGGCTATGAAGGACTTACTTACGAATCAAAACTATAACATGGGTAGGTAGGTAGGTAAACTTTATTTATACACGGTGTCATTATCGGCAGAAATAATTTTACCGTTAAAGAATCGGCTAGCTACTTTTTGCTTCAGCTTTGAATGAGGGATATAATAAATGCTTTCTTTTTGATCATGCAAACGGATCGATCCATCTTACCTTAGTCCAGTCCAGTAGTCACTACTATCCTTTATGGCATTTTTAACCTCATTAAGACTCGTGGAGTCATTGATTCTCGCCACTTCGTTTAGCCAGTTAGCTTTGCACATCTTATATAAATCATCTCCTTTACTTTTTTCAATGCTTGGATGATAGGTTATGGAATCAGACGTATACAGCTCTAAAGAATTAAACAAGACAAATGAAAAATTGTAATTGCTGGAACAGGTCTAAGCAACCAATCATTTGGACCACCGTTTCTCAAAAGCATTAATAATTCATGAGAAGAACACAAAAAAATTCATTCCGTGAAGGAGGTTTCTTCATTAGCGATTTTATTCCTTTGTTTTTTACTCATTTAATAAACAGTTTAAAGTGCACATGAAATGAAATTTCACTACCATTTTTATTTCGATAATCTGAAAATAGGTGTTTTACAAATTATTTTGATGGGTAGATAAGTCACTTGAAGTGGCGGGAACATATTTTAAAAAGCGGCGCAAGTTAGGCATATTAGACAAGGACCTGGATTCTAATGACGTCATTAGTGTGTAAATAACTGAGCGCGTTACTTGTTTTACAGTAGAGTTTTGGTAACTTGTGGAAGGATTCTTTCGATTAAATATGTTTGAAAACGACGCGTATTTTAGCCCCGGGTTCGTTCCCTTCTCCGCCAGGATTTTTTTTGTGATCGAATACACGAATGACGTCACAAATCCATTGTTTGTACCTTTTTGGCCGCACACAAAATTTCGCAAATTTCAGACCCCGGCGGGAGTTTTAAAACCGCTAAAAATAGTGGATCCTCTTCGCGCAGAAGAGAAAAACGACTGAAAATGAAATATTAAAGGTGAAATCAACAACATAAAACCCTAAAAAACACGGTAGTGAAATTTCACTTCATGTGCACTTTAAGAAGCTACATCAAACACTCGAAAGAGTGTTTCATCCCGTGTCGAAACATCTCGAAGTGGGTAAAAAAACTCGGTTGCGCCTTATTGTAAACCCACTTCGAGGTGTTTGGACATCCTGATGAAGATATTTTACTTGAAAAACTAATTGCAAGATAGAAAATATCATAGTCTTAGCCGAGGCAGGTTTTTAATTGCTACGGCAGGATAAAGCGCTTTATTAACTAAAAAACACTATTAAGAAAAGAAGTAAAAAGTTTGTTTCAATAGAGGACTTCACGCTTGTTGGGGGATGATGCCGACAAATGTAGTGTTAATCTATGTGAATCCGGTGTCAATAATTTCGGTAAAATATATATTTGCTAACATTTATGTATTAAAAACTTACGACACTAGAAAGAAGATTTTACCCATCAAATGAGAGTTGAGGGATGTACCTAGCTGTACCGTAATGTTAGAACGCGTAGAGTTATAGATTTTTTTAAGTTTCCATACATGTACATTTGTCTGTCAATTTTTCCGTGGACTTCGACGGGGTTTGTATGGAAACAAAAATAGTTAATTCACGCTTTCTAACCCAGCTATAAATTTGATGAATAAAGTTTTCTTCCTATTATCGTAAGTTTTCCATTCACAAACGGATTAGAAAATTTAAATTTTACCAAAATTATTGGACACCGAATTTCCATTTGGCGGCATGTTTGATTACCAGCCGTTATAGTAATGATTGCAAAGTAAATGAAAATCATTATTTTAACGGCTGGCTGTATTAAAATAATATGCAAGGGCATTTTGAAAGTATTTTGTTTAATAAGCAAATTGTTTGCTTTATTACTGTTTTGCCTAAAATCTCCCTAAAAATGATTTTTGAATTACTCGAAAACCGTCCTAAATTTTCTTGAAACTTCGTCTGCTGCTAGTGACACGTAAGCACTACAAAATTTAAAAGTTTCATTATGAAGTTTGACTAGATTTTGAGAAAAACGACATTATTTATAGCAAAGGGCAATCAGGTGGCGCTGCTATAGTAACCGCTGTCTTTTAGAAACCAGTAACACATAAAACTTTGATCACATTTCATTAACTTGGTGAAGTATGAATCAAAAGCAATCGAAGCTTGTCTTCCCTGCGAAATTTTGATTTCAAAACATATCCCCCACGGCAAAAAAAAAAACCGAGTCAAGCCTCCTTAAATTTGTTTTCTTTGTTTTTGCAACCAAGTCAGTTATTTAAACCGTATTATTTTTATGGCAGCCTACGACTTTCCATTCAGTAAATGACTATCTGTAATTATGAATTAATCACCTGAGAGAACAAAAGAAAACGGCCATGACAAAAATAAAGTGATAAATGTCCTGTCGATGTTAACAGACCTTTGTAGTGTTCATCAATGAGCTAATTTAATTAAAGTTTAACAGGGTATTCGGTGTAGACACTTTCTGTTTTCATTTGCATGCAGTCAGGTAACGTAAGTTATATAATTAAATTCATCCATGTTGTATTTTCCCCTGTCTTGCCTTGCACATTTTTAACGTTTCCATGCAGTTCATTTGTTGAACTACATGTAAATATATTTACAAACAAACAGCACCCAGCGTTTGTCACTAGAGTGGTTTCTAAACGACCACGTGCTTTCCAATGGTCATGCTTTAGAATTCAATTTTTTCGTTAGACGCGCATTAAACAAGGCTTGATTTAGCACTAACATTAACAAGAAAACTCGGCGCGAACCCTTAAAAAGACTTGAGCCAGCGTGCACGTTTCATGTATGCAATGAATTCATGGATGTGTTAAAATGCTTCAAAGTGCTACAACGATTGTTGCTAAATGTTATTTTTTTACATAGCTAGTGTGAAAAAGATACAAATGCGTATAAATAATAACTCGAACATCACGTTTGTTTGTTTTAAAGTGGTATTTACCAGCCAAATAGGTCCTAAATGGGCCTTTTTTTAAACATTTTATCGACTTATTTTCAATTCTTGATTGCACTTCCCCCAAGTTAATTTTACCGTAGAATCCGATTTTGAAATAAATTTTCAATTTCCTGTCATAAGGTGTGAAAATTAGCACCTAAAACTGTCACTCAAATCAATAATTATTTTATTATCTCCCTTGCTTTTCTTTTAAAAGCTTTCTTCTCTTTGCTATTGAATACTTATAATAAAAGGAATCTTCTGTGACTTAGCCGACGTCAAAATGTAAATCCTGCAAGAAATAATTGAACTTCTCTAAACCATTCACGTGACATACAACCGTAATATCGATCCGAAATAGCGATACACGTCGGCTAAGTCGGAAAACATTTGTGTTTGTTAAGTCTGCCAAATGTTAGCAGCTTTGTGTTAAAGCTCTTGGAAATATCTTGATTTTCGTCTCATGCATGCTGGGAATCCGTCCAATTTTGCACAAAATCAAGCTTAACTGCAAAGAAATCGCTCCGAAAGCTCACATCGAAATGTTTTCAATGGCAGCCATATTGTTGGTGTCTACAATAATAGTTTCCAGTGGTAAAACGTCAAACATGGCCCAATTTTGAGCCCTTCTTTCCTTTTACGGGGTGCTATTTTTCCCGCGAAACCAATCAGAAGAGGCGATTGTAAACAATGACACCTTTGCATAGCAACGGACCCCGCAACAGAACCCCAACAGTGTGATGGCATGAAATGTGAGAAATCAAACAGAAGAAACGTGTGATCGAAGAAAATACGCGTAGATCAGAGCAAATAGTTTAAAAAAGGAAAAAGGTGAAGTGATGCCGCCGAAAAAGCAGTTACACATGACAAAGGAGAAGTCAGAAAAGGGTAACGAGACTCGTGGTTCAGGCTCGCAGTCGAGAATAGTGCTAGATTTTGATAAGTGGAGGGAAGCTGGCTGGACAATAAGACAGGACAAACGATCGTCTTCATCGGGAATAAAGGTTTACTTTCGCTACATAAACCCTGGTGGAAAGACAGTTAAAAGTGATAAAGATGTAGAGCGGGAACTGAGAGATGAAGGGATCTTCGAGGGATCTTCGAGAGATTTCAAGTAACACATACAAATGAAAGCCCGCGCCAAGAAGTGAAATCACAGGCAGATGCTTCCCTCTCCGAGGACTCTGACTTAAGTTGTTATAAAAGGTGACAGGCCTAGCACAGTCTTGGAAACGAAACTTTGCTTGTCATATCTCAAAAGGGTTTGGTTATCCTGGCCTAAAATTTGGTGTACGCATTTTTTAAAAAATTACCTTTGACCTGTAAAAAAAGTCACTGCAATCCAAATAAAGTCTCTTTAGCCTCCAGTACCACCAAAAGGGACAGTGTAAACGAACAGTCCCGGCTAATGTATTGTGTTTTTATGATTATGGCCAGGAGACGGCTTTTTCAAGCTTAAAAGCTTGCTTTATTATCTTGAAATAAGATGAAAAGATCGCCAAAACTGATGAACGCAAAGAAATATGGACTTAAGGTACAAAACAACGGCTAAAACACCACAAACTTCCACCAGAATGGGAATTTTGATTTTTGGATCACCTGTCACGAAATGTTATTTAACGAACTGTAATACTTCACTTCCATCCTTGTTATCCTGGACTTGTCCTCCAAACTACTGCTTCTGTTTTGCTCTATAGAATCGTTTTATCCAATTTAGTTGTAAATTTGGTGGCATTTGGCGATATAATTTGCAAATTAAGTATGCGAAATTTCGTTAGTTCGGGGGGTTATTCAATCCTTTTAAATGCTTTCACAACATTGGACATTGTTGTTATTTTATAGAACATGAAATGCAAAAAAATGATTTCAAGATCATCGAGGCAATGCAAGTCGACCAGATCATGATCATAAAAAAATAACAAATAACAGAGAAATACAATGTAACCGTTATGCAGTGACTCACCAGCCATGAAGATTGCAAATTTCAAGAGGAAATTACAGCCAACCAGCCAGTTAAGATGAAGAAATTTCATGATTCTGCGGACTGAATTGTTATTTTATAACCCGGCGAAATATCTGAGTACCTTACTTCGAGCTGGTATTATGACAAAGGTGGTTTGTCAGCATTTTCGCCTTGTTCTTTTACACATCGTTTGCGCTCCGTTGTTTCTCAGCTTGCGTGAGAACGGAATATGTTTTCTAGACATATAATTATGTACTTCTTGTATAATTTCAGTAACATTGTTTAATAGAGCAACGTTGATAGATATTTGTTTGACAAGCGAATACAAAATCAAAACTGAATTAGCATACGATTAATTTTCTTATGTAAAAGGTTTTTAGGTAGCTTTCACCTGAACACACAGATTATCATGTTTTCATACCACGCTATCAGTTAAAACAAGGAGTTAACTAACAGATACATGACTTTAGTCTGGTTGTAGTCCATGTATGGTTCAATCTTTTAACTTAAACTTGTATTGGAAAGGCATTGGTCACCATGGATGCGGACTTTTATCATTTAATAAGGTGATAAATCATCATCATGGTAAACTTCAAAATTATTTTTTACGTAGTGCGAATTAGTTTTTCTTCGCATCTCGCATCAGACAAACCTTTAAAATATAAATCTTCCGCTCTTTATCTCGTCACTGAAGGAAACTTTCCGAAGAATTACATTAATAAGCTTTAGCAAGAAAAATTACATCAGCAAAATTATGATACAAATATAATTATGGGGAATAATTTGAGTTAACATTCACCCGTTAAACTGCACAATCACACAGAAAAAGTTTGAGCGTTTATTTAAGGCCACATTCATACGTTTACGGATTGAAAACAATTCAAGCTAGATGTATAAATAAAATGTATTTTTCCTAATTTAGAGCTACAGCTGTACCCTTATATTGGATGGCTTGTGTCTTCCTATTTTGCATTTATAATTTTACGAAAGTTCTCAATATATATAGCTGAGTTTGAATTATTTTCACCTGACGTCAGTTGCAGGTGTACAAATTCACAAAAGAGTATTAATTTTGAAGTTCTGGTGAAAATTTCAATTTACACTTTAAATTTCAATTTTCTCTTTTTAGAGATTGAAACTGAAACATTTGCAAATAAGAAAAGAAAGTCAAACTTTTCTCAATTCCGACCGGAGGTGGAGGTTATTAAGGGTGGCGAAAAATACGAATACATGAATATTTATAAGCCCCTAACGTGGCCATGGTACCATTAAAAATTTAATTTTCTTGTTAATTGTGTCTTGCGGTTGATTTCGAGGCAATTCATGTTTTTCAGAAAACATTGAAAATTAAAAACTGCCAGTGAAAATATAAACAAATTTCTTTTATTTTTGGGGAGATATTTACCAGGTTAACCTAGCCTCGCCTGAATGTTCTTTTCACGATTGATGCGTATTGAAAGTAATTTCAAGCCTAATTTATGTCATTATCTTAAACGAAAAAGACATTTTTAATAAGGCTCAAAATAGAAAACTTGCTCTTGCCTTACATTTAATTTGTTGTATTTGGTGCAAGTTGTCAACGTATTTGGGATCACGAAAAGACATTTTTATGAGGGACCCAGTTCTGTTTTGTGGTTGCATTTGACCCATAACAGATCTTATTTATTTGTGAATAACAGCAAAAGTACTGATCTGTACACTTCATTTGAACATTTGAACACGAAGAAAGAAAAAAGAAAGAAATAAAGAACTTTGTTTGCATTATTTTCACAAAATTTGAATAATGTTGGTAACTGAACACGAACATGAATAATTGACCATGATATGCGAAAAAGTGGTTCCAAGATAAGCCAATGTAAATCGACTGAATCATGATCATGTGGAAATAACATATAACAGAAGAATACAACGTAGCATTATGCAGTGACTCACCAGTCATGAAGATGGTAAATTTCAGGAGGAAATTGCAGTCAACCAGCCGGTTAAGATGAAGAAACTTCATAATTCTACAGACTGAATTGTTATTTCATGACCAATACTTCGAGCTGGTGATCATGACAAAAGGTGGTTTCATCCTAAAAGGCGCTTAGTTTCGATTTATATTCAAATTGTCAGCTTTTTGGGTCTTCTTACATTACGTGCTGTTTGAGCTCCGTTGTTTCTTGCGTTTTTCCTACATGTATGTCAGAACGGAAATTGTTTTTTTCCTACACATAAAATAATGCACTTCTTGAATAATTTCAGTATCATTGTTAAACTGAGCAAGGTTGACAGATATTTGTTTATCAAGAGAATTGAAATTCTCAAATGCATAAATTTGGACAAAGATAATCGGCACAAGCATGACGGGGCCCCGTGCTTCGGAAACCCTATGTTAATTAGGTTTTGGCGACTTTATTCCTTTCTTTTCTCCGTATTTAATGATCATTTTAAGAAGCTATATAAAAAACGGTTAAAAAACTCAGATACGCCTGGGTTTTTTTTCCAACCTAATTTTTCGGTGTAAGTAATCCTCGCGTCTAACATCATGACTTGAACTTGAATTGGAAAGACATCGGCCATCTTGGAAACAGAGCGGACTACTACAACTCTTTAATATGATTATTTATCAAGGCTAGGTCATCCCACACGGAACATATTAGAAATTAAAATTCAGAATCACGGTCATGATGATATTAACTTCAAAATTATTTTTTACGTTGTGCGTATTAGCCTTCTTTCTCAGACGTCTGACTTTCCTGACGTCTGTTGACGGTGCGGCAATTCACAAAAGAGCAATTGAAGTGAAGATTAAAATTTTAATGTACACTTTAAATTTAAATGTTCTTTGGCCACGAAAAGAGCTTTTCAGCAATTGATACCTACAACTGACACATTTGCAAATAAGAAAAAAAGTAATTTTTTTTCCAATTCTGACTTTAAAACCTTGAAAGCATTTAACCAATAGTCACGCACCAAACTTTGTGAAATTTAATTTGGAATAGCCTGATGGAACATATTTTTATTTATGCCTTGGGTCGTTTTCATGGCAACCATATTTTGACAAGTATGTTAACACAAAATGATGATGCTATTTTCTGCTTAAATTTACATTTAAACGGAAAAATTTTAATTTTTTTAAACTAAATTTTCCACTTCCAGAAGAAGAATCCTTGGGCTTTATAGGGTTTAGCAAACAAAACATAGCAATGATAACAAACGTGAAAATCCTCCATATTAGCTATAATCTGGCTATGGTGCCATTAAAAAATTATAATTTGCTTTTTAATTGTGTTTTGTGGTTGCCTTCGAGGCAAGTCATATTTTGAAACTTAACAATTGACGTGAAAAAAAAAAATAGGCGTAAAACAAAATGATCCAAGTGCACTTGAAAGTAAGGTCTACCCATTACTTGGGAGCGCACTTGACCAATGACAGTACAGCCTTGCAGCTAAAAGCGAATGGGCGCGCAACTTTGCATTCCACAGGGAACGGAACGAGCTCTTTGTGTTTAAGTTTACGATTCTGGAGTCACTGGCGACTTCAGAAACTGAGACTCTCAAGTTTTACTTTAGTTGTTGTAGTTGAAGGCTCATTTCAAGCCGACTTAGAGTAAAACATTCTATGTTGAGAAAAAGGTTGCAGTCTAATTATCAGGCTTTGCAAATCAAAAACACTACAGCTACGCGCGCATTCACTCGAAAGGGTTTTTAACACCAGAGGAAAGAGTTTCATAGCAACCAATAATTTCCACACATTCTGGGCTAATGATAGGACGTCTACGAAGTACACGTACTTCTCCTGTAGGAACTGTGCCTCGCTATTGACTTTCTTATCGATAATATCTACGTCCGCTTCGGAAGCTCAGTTTTTCGGCAAATTATTGGCATACCAATGGGCACTAACAGCGCACCTTTGTTGGCTGATCTGTTCCTCCACACCTTCGAGTATGATTTCATGCTCAGAACAATGAAGCAAGATATGCTTTGGAAATTACATCAGCGACATTTACCCGTCGGACCTGGAACTACAGGACACTACCTTAACATCAAATGAAGTGTGTTATCTGGACACGAGAATCAAGAATGGTGACAACAACACACCTTCCCATCTCAGCGTCTACGACAAGAGGGATGACTTCTCCTTTCGGATTGTCAATTTTCCTCATATGGACAGCAACATTCCCGCCAATCTTGCCTATGGTGTTTATATATCTCAATTGGTGAGATATGCTAGAATTTGCACATCGAAGTTGGATTTTATACATAGACTTCGCCGACTTTCATCACGTCTCCTTCACCAAGGGTTCAAATCTACGCTCCTTCGTAAATCGTTTGCTAAATCTTCAAACGCCACGGTGCTATCATTGAGAAGTATGGCACAACACTACGGGAGATGAGACTAGCAATCCAGAATTGAGAGATACCGCCGTATCGTTTATTATTTTAGATCCTTCATATCATCCTAGCGCCCCTATTTAATTTCTATATTGCTTCCATTCAGTTTGATGCAGGTGCGCGCGCGCAATTTTCCTTAAGTTGAGTGCGCGTGCTTGGCTTATTTAGTTGACGTGTGTGCTTAGTTCGTTATTTAACGTACTACATTTGTTTTGCATTATTTTCCTTACTAATGTGTCTTGTCAGTAACTGTGCTCACACTGTGGGTGGCTCTTCCTAAAATGTTCTACAATTGGTATAGGATTTAATGGAGCCGAAACCAATTGTGGAATTGTACACATTTTAGGCATCCTACTGATGAACAGTTACGAAATTCAGATATTTTTAGTAGCCACATTTATTTGAAGCTTTTCCCATTTGAATTCAGTACACATGAAATACAAAAACATGTTTTTAAGACGAGCACAAATAATTGCCCAAAAATTAACAAAAAATGCGCATCTTACACCAGGCACTAAGTCGAGAGTTTGCTGAATTAAGTTAAAAAAAAACTTGACTTGATAAGAAAAAAATATTTTTACTATCGACTTTGCGTTTTACGCATACCCTACTTTAGTCCTGCAACTTTGTTTATCAAGCTAATCATCTGCGTACCAACTTGTGCTCGCAAGTAATTTGCGTCAAGTAAACAGGCACGCTGTGCGCAGTCATGCCTGAAAATCTATTATCTCGTCTTTCCAAAGTAGACTCCCATATAAAAATGACGGGGGTGCTCGTCGTACCTTTTAGGGGTCAAAATTTGGAGATTGGTACCGCTTAGGGTACTAAAATCTAAAATGACCACCATTTGAATTATCGCGGTACATTTTAGGGTATGAGCCAAAAAGATATGACAGAATATGACATGTGTGGTTTTAGAATTGGTACCTCTTAGGGGTAAAAATTCTTTTGAGCCACGCCCATCAAACGAGATTCTGGTACCTTTTAGGGTGTTTTTCGAACATTTCCGACGAGCACCCCCGTCATTTTATTGCAATTGAATATGGGAAATCGCCGACACGTTTTTTTTTAGCGCTACGTGTCCGGAAACTCGAGAACAAATCAAATCAGCAAAATACATAATCGGTTTGAGTTATAGCGTTTTAAAGCTGATTCGGACGTTCGAATTTAGACGACGTAACAAATTCGACAATTCATTTTATTACCAAATGGTTTCCATATTTAGATAGCCAGCTCTATAAGCTTTAATTTGATACCTGGGTTTAGGTATATTAAGCGTAATCGACGCTAGAGCTGTTATACTGGAGACACCCCCGAAGGTACACGGATGATTGGTCGTTCCTCAAAAATGTCGTTTAGTATTATAGTTGGCTTTCTATTAAATGTCATTCTTTCATGAGAATTTTAAGTTAGTAGGCACTGATGGTTGATATTGTGTTGCATAGGGCAAGATTCTTTTGTTTTCGTTGTTTTTTGCTGGAGTGCTAGTTTTCTGTCCTTAAATTTCACTTCAAAAGTGTTTTCTGTATCAAACGTTCTGGGTACTGACCTCTCTGACGGAGGTGGTGTTTGAAGTTTTTGACTTGCTCTTCAAGTCGTTTTTTAGAAAAGTTCAGTATTCTCAGTCTTCCTAGAGCCTCTCCCTTGATACAACCCTTTTTGACACCTGGGGGTGACACGAGGAGTAATGTGTATATTGGAATGTTTCAGTTGGTTTGAAATGAGTGCGTACATCAAGTACTGCCTCTTTCTTAATCTTTCGCCTTTGTATACATTAGTATCCAAGAATGTTGTTTCTATATCAGATATTTAAGCTTTAAATTTGATTGTAGGGTGAAGTTTGTAAGTTTGTTCAATGAACTTTGTTATTCTTTCTGTGTTTTTCCTTAACGTCCGAGAGTAAGAAAACGTCATCTGTGAAACGTTTCGAACGAGCGGTTTTGTTACGCCTTGGTTAAGGATGTCTGATTCAACTTCCATAATAAAGATGTTGGTGAAACAGGCTGCCATTTTTGTCCCCATAGCAGTTCTATGTGTTTGTAGATAATTCTTTCCGTTGAATTCAAATGAGTTTTCCTGTAGGATTAACCTTTAGCGCTAGTTCGAGTAGTGGCTGGTGGTGATAGGAGTTTTATTTTGATAAAATAAAACTTATGCTTTGCATACTGTTTGCATCCCCTCCTCTTGTGGTATGTTCGCATTTCGTTACGTCCATTGAAACAAGAAACGCCTCTCTGGTATCTTTATTTTTTAATAATTTATTTATCTTATTTTATTGTTTTGTTTTGTTTTTTAACCTAACCCCATCCACACACACAAAACAATTTCATGCAGAATGTTGGAGGGAGAGAAAAATATCATGCTAGTTGAAGAAGAAATAAAGTTTCCGTTTTCCTGTATTTTGCCTATCAGAAGTTGTACAATATTTGTCTGTATGTAAACTTGACTTTTATTTTTAGATTGATTTTAGTTAGACCGTGCAACAGTTACTAAGTATAGTAGGCACTAGTAGACACTATATATAAGACACTAATTCCATTGTTTTCTTTTGTTTAGTTTTAGCTAATTTTGGCTAATTTTGATTAATTGCTAGATACTATTTCACGGTCTTAAGAAAATCACTCGTATACCTCAATCAATACCTTTTCGTATTGTTTCACCTTTTTTTCTGAGCCAGATACGCGTATTATTATCTAACACTATCTCCCGGCAGTCATTATTTTCTAGTTCACCATAAATTAGGACTTGATCTTTTTCTGGTGTTTTGTTTCTATAACAGAAAATTTGTAATTTTTTCACACTCTCTCATGCCGCTTACAGAAATATCTACAAGAAATAGAAAGGGAAGCTACGCAAGTTTAACAAATCGGCTTTGTGGCGGCGCGACAAACAACCATCGGCGTGTTTGCAGCGAGCCTAGCGAGCAGTATCCTATTTACACCGGTCTTACCTGTACTCCTTTGAGATGTGGAGGACTGGCGGCCACTTTCATATACGGAGGCAAAAGTAGTATAACAAGGGAGGGAAGGGCGGGATAGAAAGTGGCCAAGGGGAGCGGAGTACAGGCAAGATGACATAAGGCTGTAGGTGACGCAAGAGCAAGTTACAAACCGAACAACTTCTTTCTCGAAGTGATAATTTATTCCTTGTGGCGACTCCTTTATACCGCTTTGGGTAAGACCGCTGTAAATAGTATCCTATTTACACCGGTCTTACCTGTACTCCTTTGAGATGTGGAGGACTGGCGGCCACAGAAAATGATGCAAACGGACACCCGTAACACAAAGGAGACTAAACTAAGGACCCCAATCTAAAAACACCCACACTAAACTATAACATACCCCAGACTAAAACAAGCGATTGGGGGTGGGGGGGGGGGGGGGGGGGGGGGGGGGGCTAACACGAAGTCCTGCCCCGTTCCGAAACACGACTATTACTGGGGTAGGGGACGTTTTGGGGGAGAGGACGCTAGAGGAGCCGTGAAGGACTTCTTTAAGGAAAGCTGGAGAAATATGCTTGTTGCAGGGCTCTGTCATTCCCTGAGTCACGTCTAAAGGCATACCCCTATAATCAACCCAACGCAGGTGGGGAGCAGAATGGCTAATAGGGTTGAAATCATCCGACATCTCCCAGTATGGAATGGAAAAAAAGACCGACTAGAAGGCGCTTAATGGGAGGCTACAAGGGAAAGACAAAAGAAAAGGCGTGTGAGAGGGTAAAAGGGGCAAGCGCGACGGGACCAGGGAATGACAGCTTGGAGCCCCGGTAATCCGAGAGGGAATAAGATTCCCGTTCCAAACAGTCATTCCAAGAGTAAGGGAATAAAGGAAGGCGAAACATAAACACGCGTAAAGGAAAATAGGCTTGAAGCAAAGGGAAAAAGGATATATGCAAATACAGAATAAAGGAGGTGCAAGAGGATGTGCGCATGCATAAAACAAATTCTAACGAGCAGCGGTGAAAAAAGGGGCTAAAAACAAGGGGCAAAGAACAATAGAGGCTGAATAGAATAAGCCAAAACGTGATAATTAAAACCTTAAACAAGGCCAGGAAACAAAAACGGCCATACAACAAATAAATCCATAGACGCAGCATGACACAATAAAACAAAACGAGAAGCAAAACGGAGAAGAAATAAAATCGAGACAAAACAAAATACGCATAGGCAAAAATATAGTGAAAATTATAACCTATAATAAAAAACAACTTTAACTGCATTAACACAAAATATACTTGCACAACCAGGATACTGCCTGACAACGAAATAACATCCAGACATAGGATTGAGATAGAAAATTCCCGCAAAACAAACTTAAGCCATGGGGCTAGAGGCGCCAAACATTGAACAAAACAGAAAGCAATTAAATAAATAGCCGAAAACAAGTAGGCAGCAGGAAACGAACAAATATAGCGGAAAACAGATAAATAATTTACCAGTAAGCAAGATAAAACAGATACGAGTATATGTAACCAACAAACCGTAATAAACACTTCTGCTCTGGAGCCACAAACAAAACAATATCAGGGATTGCGTCCCTGTAACTAACATGCAAAACGCTCAACAGAGTCAGGAAACAAAAGACTTTTTAAAAACTTCTGCTCTGGAGCCACAAACAATACATGCAATACAAGTAATTAGGCAAATTGCGTCGCTGTAACTAAGAAAAAACGCTCGACAGAGTCAGGAAAATACCAAAAATGCCGTAAACAACTTCTGCTCTGGAGCCACAAACAATACAATACCAGGGAACGAGTAATAGCAAATTTGCGTCCGTGGAACTAACGAAACGCTCGACAGAGTCAGGAAAATACCAAAATGCCGTAATTAACTTCTGCTCTGGAGCCACAAACAATACAATACCAGGGAACGAGTAATTTAGCAATTTGCGTCCCTGCAACTTAAGAAAACGCTGGACAGAGTCAGGAAAACGCCAAAATGCCGTAAACAATTTCTGCTCTGGAGCCACAAACAATACAATACCAGGGAACGAGTAATTTAGCAATTTGCGTCCCTGTAACTAACAAAACGCTCGACAGAGTCAGGAAAATACCAAAATGCCGTAAACAACTTCTGCTCTGGAGCCATAAACAATACAATAAGCCAGAGACGGATGACGATGAAATAAATGACACGCGGGCGAAGGAAGAAACCACAGGAACGTGAATAAAGAAAAGGCAAGAAAATTACCTCTTGGGGGGCGCCAGGAGCAGCAGGCGGGTTAACGTTCTCTTAAGCAACGGGAGCAGGCTGCTGCGCTTGAGGAACTTGAAGTTGTGGAACTTGGGGAACTTGATTTTGCTGTGCTTGTTCAGCCATGGCTAGTTGCACCGGACAACTTCTTTCTCGAAGTGATAATTTATTCCTTGTGGCGACTCCTTTATACCGCTTTGGGTAAGACCGCTGTAAATAGCAGTCCTATTTAACTCAGATACCCAGATACCCAGTGTGTCAAACGACCCATTGTGGTCGCAGAAAAACGAACTGAGAAAATGCGCTCGGTAGCCAACGTGCCAACAACCCATTGTGGTCGCAAACATATACATTATAAGACATATATTCACTCTTAGTAGCTTTGTTGTCATTGTTCTTCTTCTTCTTGTAGTCGCGTTAGTTTATTTGGCCTACATATTTCGCCAAAATCAAAAAGACACCGAACACTTCTTTTGTTATACTACAATCAATTTTGGACATTAGGTACCACCCAATATTTTTTTAGGGCAATTAAGAAATATGATCCTTTATGATTAGGCCATCTGCTCGCAGCACTTTGCACTTTACCTTCCATTAGGAACCACTAGTTGTAAGGTTTATTTTTAGGCAACGAGGTGATATATGATTCATTGACAGAGCTCGGGGCGTAGTCCGAATAGCCTATTTCCGAGTTGCTCTTAGCCTCCTTTTCCAACCGAGGCCAAGTACAAAACCATTCATATGGATATGAGTTTTGTTTCACATGCTAATAAAACTTATATCCATTTGAATGGTTTTGCACTTGGCCTCGGTTTGTAAAGGATATTGAGAGCAACTCGGAAATGGGCTATTGAAAAATCACAAAATCCACGAGGTGTCTAAAAATAACTGGCCTATTTTCGACATGGGCGAGGTTAATACACGAATGAGTAAACATGATTAGCGTCGTCTTTTGAGACGCCGATCTTAAACAGTCTTCTGTCCACTGGATGTGGGGTTTGCAGAAAAAAAAATATGTTCAAAATATAAAATGACTCATGATGAAATGCGGTTACTAGACTCGAAGAATGGATCAGTTTGTGACGAAAAAGTAGGGACAACTGGAAAAGTGTCGAAGCAAAAGTAAATTTGTTTTTTTGCTTTTGTTTTTGCAACCAAGTCAGTTATTTAAACCGTCTTATTGCCTTCTGGAAGCCTAAGACTTTCCATTCAGTAAACAATTATCTATATAATTATCAATATAATCACCTGAGAGAACAAAAGAAAACGACCATGAGAAAACTAAAGTGATGAATTACCTCGATTATATTCAGTAATAGAATGGCAATAACAAATAAGAAGGAAATGTCCTGTCGATGTTAACAGAATATCTTATCTGAGACACACTGCATGTTTGTAAAATATTCGACCTTTGTAGTGTTCATCAATGAGTAAATTTAGTTTGAGTTTAACAAGGAATTCAGTGTAGACACTCAGATTCATCCATGTTGTATTTTCCCCTACCTTGCCATGCACATTTTTAACGTTTCGATGCAGTTAATTTGTCGGAAATATATTTACAAACAAACAGCACCACTGAGACGGATTGTTATAACGATAATAATAATCTTTAAACATGGTGCATTTGTCACTAGAGTGGTTTTCAAAACGGCTCCGTGTCGCTTTCCCTTCAGAATTCAATTTTTTCACGGACTCGAACGTAAGACGCGCATTAAACAAGGCTTGATTTAGCTTTAACATTAACAAGAAAACTCGGTGCGAACTCTTAAAAAGACTTGAGCCAGGACGTAGTCCGTGCACGTTTTATGTATGCAATGAATTCATGGATGTGCTAAAATGCTACAAAGTGCTACAACGATTGTTGCTAAATGTTATTATTTTACATAGCTTGTGTGAAAAAGATACAAATTCGTACAAATAACTCGAACATCACTGAAAAAAAAGATAATAAAGAACTTTGTTTGCTTTGAAGGGACAGTGCATGTCTCGTGTTTTCATGATTATGGCCAGGAGATGGCTTTTTGAAGCTTAAAAGCTTGCTTTATTATCTTAAAATTAGATGAAAAGATCGCCAAAAGTGATGAGCGCAAAACAATATGGACTTAAGGTACAAACAACGGCTAAAACACCTCAAACTTTCACCAGAATGGGAATTTTGATTTCTCGATCACCTGTCACGAAATGTTATTTGATAAACTGTAATCCTTCACTTCCATCCTTGTAATCCCGGACTTGTTCTCCAAACAACTGCTTCTGTTTTGCTCTATAGAATCATTTTATCCAATTTAGAAACTTCTGTGGCATATGGCGATATAATTTGCAACTCAAGTAAGCGAAATTTCGTCAGTATTTCGGCTGGATACGGAACATGAAATGCAAAAAAGTGATTCCAAGATGATCGAGGCAATGCAAGTCGAGCAGATCATGATCATATAAAAATAAAAAATAACCGAGAAATACAATGTAATATTTTGCAGTGACTCACCAGTCATGAAGATCGCAAATTTCAAGAGGAAATTACAGTCAACCAACCGGTTAAGACGAAGAAACTTCATGATTCTACCGACTGAATTGTTATTTCATAACCCGGCAATATATCTGAGTACCTTACTTCGAGCTGGTATTATGACGAAGGTGGTTTGTCAGCATTTTCGCCTTCTTCTTTTACACATCGTTTGCGCTCCGTTGTTTGTCAGCTTGCGTGAGAACGGAATATCTTTCCTAGACATAGAGTATAATTATGTACTTCTTGTATAATTTCAGTAACATTGTTAATTAAGCAATGTTGATAGATATTTGTTTGACAAGCGAATACAAAATCAAAACTGAATCAGCATACTATTAATTTTCTTATGTAAAAGGTTTTTAGGTAGCTTTCACCTGAACACACAGATTATCATCTTTTCATACCACGTTTTCAGTTAAAACAAGGAGTTAACTAACAGATACATGACTTTAGTATGGTTGTAGTCCATGCATGATTCAATATTTTAACGTAAACTTGTATAGGAAAGGCATTGGTTACCTTGGAAACACAGCGGACTTTTATCATCATTAAATAAGGTGATAAATCATGGTAATAACTTCAAAATTATATTTTATGTCCTGCGAATTAGTTTTTCTTCGCATCTCGCATAAATCTTCCGCTTTTTATCTCGTCACTGAAGGAAACTTTCCAAAGAATTAAATTAATAAGCTTTAGCAAGAAAAATTACTGCAGCAAAAATATAATACAAATATAATTCAAGGGAATAATTTGAGTTAACATTCACCCGTCAAACTGCACAATCACACAGAAAAAGGTTTGGCGTTTATTTAAGGCCAAAACAACAAAATTGATACGTTTACGGATTGATAACAATCCAAGCTAGATGTATAAATAAAATGTGTTTTTCCTGAATTTAGAGCTTGAATGGCTTGTGTCTACCTATTTTGCATTTATAATTTTACAAAAGTTCTCAATACATGTAGCTTTTATTATTTTCACCTGACGTCAGTTGCAGGTGTATAAATTCACAAGAGTATTTGAAGTGCAGGTTAAAATTTCAATTTACACTTTAAATTTAAATTTTCTCTTTTTAGATATTGATACTTGAAACTGAATCATTTATAAATAAGAAAAGAAAGTCAAACTTTTTTCAATTTCGACCGGAGGTGGAGGCTGTAGGGTGGCGAAAAATACGAATACACGAAAATTTAAAAACCTCTAACGTGGCCTTGGTACCATTAAAAATTTATAATTTTCTTGTTAATTGTGTCTTGCGGTGATTTCGAGGCAATTCATATTTTTTAGAAAACATTGAAAATTAAAAATTGCCATTGGCGTAAAGATAAAAACATATTACTTTTAGTTTTGGGGAGATATTCACCAGGTTCACCTCGCCCGAATGTTCTTTTCACGATTGATGCGTATTGAAAGTAGATTCGAGCCTAATTTATGTCTGATTATCTTAAACGAAAAATACATTTTTAAAAATAGAAAACTTGTTCATGCCTTATTTTTAATTTGTTGCATTCGGTGCAAGTTGTCAACGTACATCTTTATGAGTGCCCCAGTTCTGTTTTGTGGTTGCCTTTGACCCATAACAGATCTTATTTATTTGTGAATAACAGCAAATGATCTGTACACTTCATTTGAACGCGAAGAAAGAAAAAGGAAATTAATAAAGAACTTTGTTAAAATTTGAATGATGTTGGTCACTGAACGTGAACAACATGAATATTGAACATGATATGCGAAAAAGTGGTTCGAAGATAAGCCAATGTAAATCGACTAAATCGATACAATGATCATATGAAAATAACATAAAACATAGGAGTACAATGTAACATTATGCAGTGACTCACCAGTCATGAAGATTGCAAATTTCAGGAGGAAATTACAGTGAACCAGCCGGTTGAGATAAAGAAATTTCATGATTCTACAGACTGAGCTGTCATTTCATAACCAATATATCTCTGTACCTTACTTCGAGCGGGTGATTATGACGAAGGTGGTTGATCCCAAAAAGCGGCTTAGTTTCGGTTTCTATTGAAATTGTCGGCTTTTTTGCCGGGTCTTCTAACATTACGCGCCGTTTCAGCTCCGTTGTTTCTTGCGTTTTTCCTATGTCAGAACGGAAATTGTTTTTTCCTACACATATTATAATGGTTTTGTTGGATAATTTCAGTATTATTGTTTAACTGAGCAATGTTGACAGATATTTGTTTATCAAGCGAATTGAAATTCTCAAAACCGTAAATAATTCATCAAGTTTGGACAAAGATAATTATAAGTGTGACGGGGCCCGGAGCTTTGGAAACCCTATGTTAATTAGGTTTTGGCGACTTTATTCCTTCCTTTTCTCTGTATTTAATGATCATTTTAAGAAGCTATATAAAAAAAACGGTTAAAAACTTCGGATACGCCTGAGGTTTTTTTCCAACCTAATTTTTCGGTGTTTAGTAATCCTCGCGTCTAACATAACTTGAACTTGAATTGGAAAGACACCGGTCACCTTGGAAACAGAGCGGACTACTACAGCTCTTATGATTATTTATCAAGGCTAGGTTATATCCCACATGGAAAATATTAGAAATTGAAATTCATAATCACGGTCATGATGATATTAACTTTTTTTTTACGTTGTGCGTATTAGCCTTTTTTCTCAAACGTCAGACTTTCCTGATGTCAGTTGACGGTGCGGCAATTCACAAAAGAGTAGTTGAAGTGAAGATTAAAATTATAATGTACACTTTAAATTTAAATGTTCTTTGTTCATATTTGCAAATAAGGAAAAAAATTAAAAAGGTCAATTTTTTCCAATTCAGACCGGCCGAACGATGGGATGGTGTGGGGAAGTACCCGCGCTGACTTTGAATGTTTTTAAAAAAGAGCCATATTCCGAGAAGATCGAGAATCGTAAGGCACTCACGAAAAATCGAATTTTTTCTTATTTGGCCAAAACATCTCTTTTGGTGAACTAGTTTAAGGAAAAATAGTTTTGGGTTCCAGCGATTTATTTAAAAGGCGAAAATTAAAAAAGTTTGAAAAATGGATTTTTGACGGTTTTCGGCACTCAAAAACAGCAGAATTATAACACAACTTTGAGAAGATGGTAAACGCGTTAAGAACATCTTGTAAATTCGACACTTGGCACAAATGATATTTTGTTCTTGCTCTTTAAAATGCTGTAATAAAATTAAAAAAACATTGCTTGTAACTTTTTCAACGGACACATTAATTATGTCAACATTTGTGGCTAACGATAAAACAGAAAATGTAGGCCAACTTCGACAGCTATAAATGGCCTGTGGTATGTATCATCTGATCGTAAAATCGATATGCGAAGAAACCTTAGTTACTATGCTATCCTACTAGAAAGTTTTAGCTTTGGAAATAAAATACTATTCAGACAGTAAATTAAACGGTTATGGCATTTGAGCGAGTACAACGTTATGCAAATTAGTGGGCTAGTCTCAGGAATACATAATAAATGGCACAATTAACACGAAAGAGCGACTCACTATTACTTGTACCATGGTTCTGATGCGACAGAAGTAAATTCCCGCTTTCATAGATCGTTTTTGCTCGTATAAATCCACTGACCTTGAATGGCAAACGTTCATTCGGCAAGCCCGAGGAATCCGCGAATTCAAATCACAAGGCTGCTGAGGCACTTTGTTGAGGTGGCTTTTCCACCTTTTAAGCTCATTTTAGCTGCTTTTAAAAACAACCATACGATGAAAAAAACACAACAAACCGCAAACGGTAGAAGCTGTATCAATCGTGAATTTCTGTTAGTTAAGATATCCATCATCATTCAGTTAATAAGCGACAAGAATGACCTCTCCTGACTGCTGACCCAGAAAGCGTCACATTACAGCGACGTGTAAAGTCACGCAGTCGATTCAAAAACACAAGATAAATAAACGACAACTCGTCCCGGTATGTAGAAAGTTTTAAAAAACAAAAGTTTATAGCAAGTGTTTTCTGTCCATATCTGGATTGGAGATCGGAGAAGCAACAATTTGAACACGCCGTAACAAGATATTTCACAACTGCACGTGATTTGTAATTTTACCGACTAATAGAATCAAATTTCTTTTTCTTTTGAATTCTGCGTCAGAGGATTTTCTTCTTCTACTATACACTGTATTGTTTTTCGAAGAAGTATCGGTTCATGGCTTCGCCGTCGTGTAATTTTTCCGCCCTGGTACAAGGCGCTACTACATTTGGTTTGAGCAGTGATTATCCAGGCCAAGTTGAAGTTGTTTCCCTTCGAGATTGCACGAGGGACGTATCGAGGCATTGCAAGCTGCACGGACTGAGTACCGATAAAGCCCTCGACAGTGAATGCAAATTGTTGTTGGCCAGAGCAGGTAACATTTATTTTTCGCTTGTTTTCCATGTTTCCTTTATGGTGATTTTTGGTCTCCTTTAACTGAGTATGAAATTATCGACTGAGGTAGCTGAGTCACTACCTGTAGACCATAAATCATGAGAAAGACATTTTTTCCTCTCAGGAAAAAGCGAACTGAAATCACGGTCGCCTATCACTTAAGGGAACCCGCCCGCGCCCCGAGCCCCACGTTTTCGAGGGCCAGGCTACTGTCGCGCTTGCTCGCGTGTTTTGCTTGTCCAAACTGCTCGCCATTTATAACAAATGGGATCGAGCGGAAAGCGCGAGTTTCGCGTAGGCGAACGGGAGACTCGCGCTTTGCTCTCGCTGCTGGTTCTGCCCACCCGCTCTTCTGAAACAGGCCAACCCTTATCAGATCTTCTCGTGTGGTTTACATCCTACCTCTTCTAACAAAAGGTAATTTGGTATTTGGTATTCGCTGGAGATGCTCTAAAGTGAGGTGTAGCGTTCCCGCAGAAATAGCTGCCCATAAAACAGACACGGTCAAAGGCGATCGCCGATTGGACAGCGCACTGTCTGCCTTTCTTTTAACCGCTACCGGAAAGCTCGTTCAAGTTGGATCACGTACGTTTAACGTGTTTTTGTATTCGGACGGATTGCACAGCTTACCCTTTGAAGAGGATGCAAAGCAAGTGGATAGATGGCACCGAACTTGAAATTTATTGTTATATTTCTTATTAACACAGCTTTGTGCAGGATGTGCAAGGAGTATTTAATAGAGGCCAGTCAAGAACAACAGAAAATAGCAGCTGTACCAGAAATAGAAATTGAGCCATGCGGTGTGCATGCTACTTTAGAAGTAAGTAACAACAAAAAATTTTAAAGTAACATAAAAAAGAACAACATACAAAGACAAATTTATGCTGTTATCAAATAGTAGTAATAGCAAGATGGCGAAGGATGTCGATGATGGTGATGAGGAGGAGTATAACGATCATCATCATCATGTCGAGCGCACTCGGATTCCAGAAATGACCCTCCTCCAACCATTGGTGTCCTCCATCACTTCGGGGAGCGCCTCTCTCGCTAGTCCTGAATCATCCTCTAGCTGGTCATAACGATAACATAGCAGTATAACGATAACAACAGTTATAATAAAGACGATGACGTAAAAAAAAGACAAATCATAATGCCAGTTATATTAATTACTTTGTTATCTTCTAGAGTGCCACGAAATCATCTTCTGAGGATAGTGATCAATCTGTGGAGGGATTTGTAGAAACATTTGGCAAACTAAAATCGCAGACGAATCCTTCCTGTCACCAGACACCGCAAGTACAGCATCTACTCACAGTGACGAGTCTGTGCCTGTTACCACAAGTCAACCACGCGGAAAGCTGAACGAGTTTCTGTTAGCGTGCCAACTTGAACCACTGGGAAAATCATGGCTAGGTTGGAGTGATTCCTCTGAGCGAACAAGACTTCGCCAAACCAAGAAAGCTTCAGAAATAGTGTCAACCGTACTGAAGACCGTCTCCCCTGACAATGCTGGTAATCTCTGGCAAAGATTGACCTCTTCACGAGCTATAAACAAGGCTTTGGGCGTTGACGAGCTGCCACATTCAGAGCAGTTGTATTTAGAGGCCCTAGCGGAAGCATACAACAACGCAACCAGCTGGGATACTCGCAGACAAGTGCTTTCCATCATGGCTGGAGTAGGAGGCTTCAATGCTATTTCTCAGTACATTCCGAGACTGACGAGATATCGCTTCACCATGGCTAACCTCCATCGCTTGCAGTTTGGCAGAGGAGCACAGGTACCACAGCAGTCCATCACACGCGGATTCGAGTAGACCTGAGCCAACTAGACCACTTCCTTAGCTTTATTACAGGCCCACACCTAATGCAAGATCTACCATTTGGGCAGAAACATCTCAAGCTTTCGTCCGGTGACGTCATCGAAGTACCCAATGTGATTCGCCTGATGATACCGCAACGAGTGGTACATCAATACACTCAGTACTGTTTAGAGACTGGCTTCAAAGCATTCAGCGAGACTACTATGCTGCGAGTGCTCTCCGAATGCAGTGCTTCTGTAAGAAAATCCCTACAAGGTTTGGATTATTTTGCAGCGGAAGGCGCCCGCGCATTTGACGATCTCGCGGTGCTAGTACTTAAAATAAGTCAGCTTGGTCCAGGAAAGGAGTGGGAGATACCAGTTGCAGAAGGTCTTAAGGCAAACAAGCTGTATCTCAAAGGAGACTACAAGGTAATGTCTAGTTACTCCAGGCTATTAAAACCAATACTTACTTAGTCGCATTCACTTAACAAGAGAATTTAGTTTTATCGACTGAGTCGATAAGGTAAATTGACCACCGTAAAAAGATTCAAATAGCTGACGTTTCGAGCGCTAGCCCTTCGGCGGAGCGAATCAAGGAATTGTGGGTAGTGTGTGGTTTTATATAGTAAGCGGTGGAGCTACGCTATTGGTGGAAATTTGGTGACGTGAAAAACAAATGTAGATTAGTTGAATGAAAAGCGTTCGTTGATTCCGTGGGGTTTGAGAGTGCCGATTTGAAAGATGATTTTTTGTTCTAGGTTTTTACGGCTTTCTGTGTTACCCTGGTGTAGGGAAACGCCGCAGATTGTCATGTGTTGTTTAGAATGGTTAGTAAGATTAAAATGGCGCGCGACTGGTTTGGATGCGTCTTTGTCATTTTTTTCAACGTCTCGGAGATGTTCACGAAAACGGTCGCCCAGTCTCCTCCCTGTTTCGCCAATGTATATCTTTTTGCAAAAAGTACATGTAATGCAGTAGATGACATTTACGGAGGTGCATGTAAAACGATCAGTGATTTTAATAGATCGTTTGGGTCCTGTTATTTTGTTCGCGTTGTGAATGAAAGGACAAGTGTTACATCGTGTGCGTGTGCATTTGAAAGTTCCCGGTACATCGTCAGATTTCAGTGCGCTCGTAACTAGAAAGTTGCCTATGTTTTTGTCACGTTTGAATGAAATTAGTGGGGGTTGTGAAAAAATTCTGCCAGTTTCGGGGTCGTTTTGGAGTAATTTGAAATTTTTTAAAATGATGCTTTTGACTGTGTTGTTGTGTGGGTGGAAAGTGAGGGTGAATGGAATTCTCTCGTTCTCTTCCTTCTGTGGCGTTTGTAGTGCTGACTGTCTGTCGATCTGTTGTGCACGTTGTTGGCCCGTATTAACAACAGAGTCAGGGTACCCACGTTTCTTGAAAAACTGGCACATTTCTTCTGATTTGTTGGAAAAATCAGAGTCATCACTACATAGAAAAATGACAAAGACGCATCCAAACCAGTCGCGCGCCATTTTAATCTTACTAACCATTCTAAACAACACATGACAATCTGCGGCGTTTCCCTACACCAGGGTAACACAGAAAGCCGTAAAAACCTAGAACAAAAAATCATCTTTCAAATCGGCACTCTCAAACCCCACGGAATCAACGAACGCTTTTCATTCAACTAATCTACATTTGTTTTTCACGTCACCAAATTTCCACCAATAGCGTAGCTCCACCGCTTACTATATAAAACCACACACTACCCACAATTCCTTGATTCGCTCCGACGAAGGGCTAGCGCTCGAAACGTCAGCTATTTGAATCTTTTTACGGTGGTCAATTCACTTAACAAGGATCTTTGTTTTTTAAATTAAAGGCCCGGACACACGGTATTACTTTTCGTGCAACGTTGCACGCAGTAAGATGTTTTGGGGCGTCACATGATGCAATTTATTGCGCGCAAAGTCGCAAAAGTAGAACTCGATTCTACTTCTGCAGCTGTTGTATCTTATTGCGCATCACTACTGCGCATAATTCTTGATCATTATCGCGCACACTACGAACCAAGAGGGATTGCTTTAAGGCTTAGTGAATTAGCAGATGTAACTTGTTTATGTTAAATGAGCGCGATGACCCCTTTTTTATATTGCGTAATTTTAGTGTAAAAATATCCCCTTTGAGTTATAAGAGTTTTACAAAAATACCTATTGACTTAAAATTATGACCTTATGATCTTGCACTCGAGGAACGTTTGGAGTCAATGTTGTAATGTTTTAAGCTGCTTGCTTTTCCATAAATTTCGAAATCGTTTCTTATGGTCAATGCATTTTCCGTGAGACACTGGGAATTACAGGGCTTGTACGTACGGAGTGCCCACTGTGGCCATTCATAGCTATCTCATAAATATTTGCCATTTGGCAAGAAGGTTGCTCTGCTAGCGCCTGTTTTTATCCTTATTCGAGAACTCTGGTTTGTCAACAGGTTCACATCAGTAGCCTATCTCGCGTAGCCGACCACTGTGTCGTGTTTGCTCTTAGCGACAGTAGCGAGTCAGACCTCCAGCAGCAATGCAACCACGAACACACAGACATATGTGACAGGTGCCAAAGTCTTCGTGAAAACCTGGAAGAGATTCAACGCGTCCTCGGTGAGACGAACTTTCCAACTCAGGACGAGAAAGATGAAGCAGTGTTCATGTTCCAGAAAGCCGAACTTGCCATTATGTCCTGGAAGTGCCACATTCTGAGATCGGCCAATCAAGACAAGGCACGGATAGAAGCGTTGGAGCAACTTGACCAGGAGACTGTCTTGATTGTCAATGACTGGGCCATGAAGTTCCTGCCGCAAAAGTACAGAGAGTCTCAAGCCGACTGGTTTGGCAAACGAGGAATCTCCTGGCACATCTCTGTTGTGTATCATCTTTTTTAATGGGGTGCTCCAATGGCAGGGCGTCATACACATTATCCAGTCATGCACTCAAGGCAGTCCTGCAGTTGTAAAGATAATGCAGGATGTCTTAAGGACCATCAGTGTGGAACACAACGAGATAAAAAAGGCGTACGTACGACAAGATAACGCGGGCTGTTACCATTCGTCCTCGACTGTCCTATCCGGCCCAGTGATATCATCCTCCAGCGGCATCAAAATTCGACGCATCGACTTTTCTGACCCACAAGGCGGAAAAGGTGCTGCTGATAGGTTAGCAGCAACCTGCAAAGCGCATGTCAGAATCTTTATCAACGAAGGAAATGATGTTACGACTGCAGGGGGTGGGAATGACTGTGTTAGTTACAGTTTTATTGGGAGTATTGTCAGGGAAGGGAAGAGGAAGGAATTCAATTTTAGTCCTCGTAGTGCAGCGTATAAGATGTTTTAGATTAAACAAGAGTCTCCTGGCTTAAACTAAGGGATATATAATTGCCGAGAAGAAGTACGTCAGTCTCCAACCAATTGTTGACTAGACCCGGCTCCATTGCCTATTTGAGCACGAAGAGCGAATCGCGCGAGGTTAGGAAGAAATAAATCGTCGAATGCTGCGTGAATACTGATCTGCGATTGGACCGTCTGTCGGAGGAATTAAGTGGAAAAAACGGCCTATCGCAGGTTAGTTGAACACGAGCTTTCAACAAATTGCAAGACGACTTAACTTTATTTTTGTATGCTTTTACTGCAGGGCTGGCAGTGAGGGTGGAGTGGGGTTGAAGATTTGGGGGACGGCATCAACCAAATTCCGTTTTTGTGCATTTTTTTTCAGATTAAAAAGTACAAACATATTGAACTAGAAATAAACATTTGGTTATAATTCAAACGAAAGAAATTTGTATGTGTTTACAGTTAGTGACACAAAACGTGACTTACGTTGCGGGTGGCTTGCGTTACTTAGCTGGAGGTTATCTTGAGGTCACGTATGAATCAAATTAACTTGGGACGAGGTCCCAACGGCATTTCTGTGAGTCATTCCTTCCGTTGAAAAAAAGCGAGAAATGATTTTTGTATAACAGAAAATGAATACCAAAGGTCATCGTGAGCTGTGGTAAAAGGTCGGCTGGCAAATTGCATTGAATCCCGACGAAATTAGAAGGAATTCCGCATCGGCGAGTTCAAAATTCGTTTGACAATACCGCTTTTTAAAATATATTCGACTCTTGGCAATTCTTCGACAAAACAAGACATTTAAAGCTGAAATGTCCTTCTACTACAAAAGAAAGGATGAACAAGTTGTGGTAAGTTGTTCTCTGATGTTAATTCTTCTGTTTATATATATTTATGCTGTATTCCTGAAACCAACTCTCTAATTAGCATAAAATTGTAGTTGCTCAAATGCCATAATTATTTTGTTTACTGTCGGAATGGTATTTTATTTCCAAAGCTATAACTTTCCTTAAGGACAATACAGTAACCAAGGATTCCTCTCATATAGGTTTCATGATCAGATCACACATACCAGAGGCCATTTATAGCCTTCGAAGTTGGCCTTCATTTCCTCTTTTGTTGATAAACACAAATGTTGACTTAACAAATGTATCCGTTAAAAAAGTTACAATCACATTTCTCACAATTTTTAAACAGGGTTTTAAAAAGTAAGAACAAAGTAACATTTGTGCCAAGTTTCGATTTTACAAAATGTTTTTACGCGTTCACCGTCTTCTCAAAGTTGCGTAACAATTCTGCTGTTTTTGAGTGCCGAACGGCCGTAATAAATCCATTTTTCAAACTTTTTTAATTTTCGCCTTGTAAATAAAACGCTGGAACCCAAAACTATTTTTCCTTAAACTAGTTCACCAAAAGGGATGTTTTGGTCAAATAAGAAAAAATTCGATTTTTCGTGAGTGTCTTACGATTCTCGATCTTCTCGGAATATGGCTCTTAAAACCTAGAACGCATTTAATTAATATATAGTCACCAAACTTTGTGAATTTTTCTGAAATTTAATTGGAAACAGTTTGATGGAACGGAAAATTTTCAATTTTTTTAAGTAAATTTCTCACTTCCAGAAGAAGAAAGCTAAGCCTGGGTTGAAAAGGGTTTATCAAACAAAACATAGTAATGATAACAATTAAACTTGAATATAAAAACCCCCCACCATATCAGCTATAACCTGGATATGGTGCCATTAAAAAATATAATTTGCATGTTAATCTGTTTGCGGTCACCCTTGAGGCAAGCCATATCTTTTTTAGAAAACATTGAAACTTAAAAATTGCCATTGGCGTGAAAACAAAAATACAAAAACATATAGCTTTTATTTTTGGGGAGATATTCCCTAGGTTGGCCTGATCTAGTCCAAAGATCTTTTTACGATTTATGCGTATTAAAAGTAAATTCAAGCCTATTTTGTTTCATTATCTCAAATGAAAAATAAATTTTTACAAAGCCTCAAAACGGAAAACTTGCAAATGCCTTAACATATAAATTGTCACATTCAACGTGGCTGGGATCACGAAAAAACTTTTCTTGGAGCGCCCCAGTTCTTTTTTTTTTTGATTGCCATTCACGGGTATCGCATTTTATTCATTTATTAATAATGGCAAAGTTGTAAAGAACGAATGGTAAAATATTAAAAACTAACAATTGACACTAAGCGAATGTAATGCTCCGTAGACTTTATTTGAACACAACATTTGGCTACGTTTTTATAGGGAAGACATCAATGACGTCATCAATTGTTATTAATGTGCCAACCAGAGCTTTATTGGCTGCCGAAACAAAGGGTTCTTTTGTTCCAGTGGCTGGCACATTTGAATAACAAAAAGAATGTTTGTAAACAGATATCATCCCTATTTACAAACACAAAAGTCAGAACTGTATCTATTGCGCTCATATTAAATGACGGACTGAGAAATGAACTGATACTAAGGAGCGAATAATTCGTACAAGCGGCTACCACTCAGTGATCTTGCAACTCTTTCAAATTGAGCCAAAAAAGCTTCATTGTAATGCCAAGAGCTAGCAAAGAAACGTAACGACTGCGTAACTAATTATTCTAAACGGCTCTGGAAAGCGTAAATTTTTGCTGTCAGTATCACAGCTAGAGATTTTTTCTTACGATCAAATAAACGACAACATTTAGAACAAAAGGCCTGTTATATTTTTGAAAGACAAAATCCTCAGGCACGCTCTTAGGGTAGCGACGAGCATGATTTGTGGGCTGTGAATTCATTGTTGAATTCATACTAGCGCAAGTCTGCGGTTCGCATAACTTATTATAGTGTTAACAGTGTTTCTTCATCACGACCGCAGTAAAACATTCTAACATCCAAGTCTTATGCGATAGTCACGCTTATATATTGGAATAGTGGCATCTTGCAATTGTTTTTAGCTCCTCACAGTTTATTCTGCGTTTAAGTTAATCTGTTTCTCGGAGCTAACCAGTATCTCCATTGTCAGAAGTATAGCGTCATTGCATCCGGTTTGAAATATTTCAATCTCCACCATGATAGTTGTACACTCTTTATCGAGTTTCCCGGAAAATGACATCATAAAATTAAGCGCCCTCTGATTGGACATCAATGCTGCCACACCCCCGACACACCGCCCACCTAAAAACAGGTCAATAAAAAATGGCGCGCTGCAGGCGAGGAAAGTTCGTTCTCCGGCCGCCCGACCACCCAAAACGAAAAACAGACTTTCAGAAACTCAAGTAGTTTAAGGCCTGGGTTAAAGACTTTACAGAAAAAAAAAACAGTTTATTCGGGATAACTTTAACACAGGGAATGGGACTGAATCGAAATTTGGCTTATGGAAAGGTCTCATCGTCCTTCATTTTTTAAGTATAATAAGCTTTCCCATAACCATGACCATTTTTCTTAAAATAGCAAATATTTGACGAATTGGCGACGGGTTTAAGGGAAAATATAAAATAAAAACGCTTTTCTGATGCAGTTTAAATATTTCCAGCCCTTCAAGTTTGGAATGATCGTCCATGGTTCTCTAAAAAAAGGGATATACTTCATGGTGGGTTTTAATTTATGCACATCAAAGAATCCGGCACTTATTTAGGGCTAAAAACTCATTTTAAAATGGTTAGCTTTTATTTACTGTATGTTATGGATATCACTACCCATAACAGTAAATAAAAGCTAACCATTTTAAAATGAGTTTTTAGGATCCCTATATGATAGGATCCGTATATGGTGTGTTACCATGAAGTATATACCTAAAAAAAATTGTGAGGACAAAGGTCATTTTTATCTCGTTAATGCACATTCGCGCAAACGAGATTTCGGAATCAGTGCAAAAAAGGGACAAAAGTTGTTAGCAAAGGGTCATTGTTAAATTTTGTGGACTTTTGTCCGGGGGGGTTTCTTCTTTCTTCTTTATAGAAGCTATATTAGGGCATTGAGGATATGGTTGGTTAAAGCGGTTAAGATTTCAAAAAGGGCGTCACATACCGCCATTAAAATTTTTGAGGAGCACCCCTGGTCCTATTGTTAATTTCCCTAGGGTATTGAAATGTCATGAACTTGTCATGTCTTACGTTACGTCTCCACAAAGGTATTACAGTTCTTATTAAGTAATGCTCCACATAAGAACGATAGCAAACTTCATTGTTCTGCGGCATTGGCTCTTTCTCACACAGAATATCTTTGATTTCAAGAATAGAGGAAGAGCTGATGGTTAATAATTATATTTGGTTAATAATGGTTAATAATTATATTATAATTAATAATTATGGTTAATAATTATATTATATTTTATATGGTTAATAAAAATAAAGAAAATCCATTTGCGTCAGATAAATTTTAGGAAATAATCGTGAATCAATCAGAATAGCAGAAGACAATAGCTAATAATTTTGCTTCTTTGATGAAGTTCCCCAAATACAATATCTTTTAAAAATTGCATGTTGTGCGATTGGGTCTCAAATTACTTGAAACCTTTAAAAAAATAGACAAAATGCACCTCGAACTTTAACTTTTTAGCGGTTTTTGAGTCTAGGCCAATGAGATCACTAGTTGTAACAATGAAAAAAGTTGACATTCCATCGTGCATTGCCGTTCAGCGCTATCCTTCTTATGCGGATCATTACTTAAGTTTCGATATCTCACGTTAGGTATCAATCTTTCAAATTTGTTTTTAAGTTGACGTGTCCTAGACGTCCTACGTTGTTTGCGTTTTATGCTTTTTTTTCCTGTGTGGATGTGTCGTAGACGTTCTACGCTCTTTGCGTCTTATGCTTTAGAAATTTCACGTTGTATCTTTGTCCGCTTATTGAGGTTTATAGCTAACATTTTCCGCGCTCGACGAAGCTAAGAAATTTCACCCTGTATGTTTGTGCGCTTTTTGGTGTTTATAGCAGAGTTGTTTTTCAACTGTTTTGGAGGTGTGACCTCATCGCCTGACAGATTGTTTCTTATCTCGGATTTATTGTTTCTGTGGTTTTAAGCACAGATAAAATGTACACATGTTAAATAAAAAGAGACATTTTTCGCGCTCGACGAAGCTAAGAAATTTCATCCTGTATCTTTGTTCGCTTTTTGAGTTTTATAGCTGACATTGTGCGTTACTACCGCGCTCGACGAAGCTAAGAAATTTCACCCTGTATCTTTGTCCGCTTTTTGAGGTTTATAGCAGAGTTGTTTTTCAACTGTTTTGGAGCTATAAGCTCATCGCCTGACAGATTGTTTGTTACCTAGGATTTATTGTTTCTGTGGTTTTAAGTAGTAGATAAAATATGAGCGGGAGATCTGTATGGGCGTTTACAATGGCTCGCCTTCGGCTCGCCATTGTAAACGCCCATACAGATCGGACGCGAATATTTTATCGTACTTATGAAATGAAACAATGAGTAGAGATCTGTATGAAAAGTTAATGCATACTAATTAGCTGAGCAGTTGTCTGTATCAAAAGTTAATGCTACTGTTTAATAATTCATCAACTCAGTTGATTTGTATTGGGGTTTACAAACCTTCATTAAAGTTTTATTTCTTTTGTACTTTCCTTATGAATCATTAATGAATTTTATAACCACAGATAAAATCTGCACATGTTAAATAAAAAAAACACGCGACTTTTTGCACGGAAAAGTTTGTTATGAGTGGTTTTAATAAAGTCCACGCAGCTATAAAGCGTAGCGAATACAAGCTAAAATCAAAGCTTTATGCTTTTTGTTTCCTGTGTGGATGTGTCGGAGACGTTCTACGCTCCTTGCGTCTTATGCTTTAGAAATTTCACGCTGTATCTTTGTCCGCTTTTTCAGGTTTATAGCTGACATTTTCCGCGCTAGACGAAGCTAAGAAATTTCACCCTGTATCTTTGTGCGCTTTTTGAGGTTTATAGCAGAGTTGTTTTTCTACTGTTTTAGAGGTATGACCTCATCGCCTGACAGATTGTTTCTTATCTAGGATTTATTGTTTCTGTGGTTTTAAGTGCAGATAAAATGTACACATGTTTAATAAAAAGAGACATTTTTCGTGCTCGACGAAGCTAAGAAATTTCACCCTTTATCTTTTTTTTTTGTCCGCTTTTTGAGTCAAACTTCCAATATGACCAAAAAGAGATGGCGGGATCATTTACTCCTCTGATAAAATAGAAGTCCGTTTGCGGGTGAACATTTTAAGTTCTTTTACCTACAGGTTGCAACTGAATTGATTGACAATTCTAAAAATTGACAGGAATGCATGTTCTGCGATACCTTGTGTACTCAGGACGACTAACCCCGAGGAGCGATTTTTTAAGTCGCTTAGCGAGTGACAACCGGAAATCTAGTGAAAAGAAAAATTGGCAGGAATGTTCTGCGATACCTTGTCTACCCGGGACTTGTCTACTTGGGACGACTAACCCCGAGGAGCGATTTTTCAAGTCGCTTAGCGAGTGATAACGGGAAATCTCGTGAAAAGAGTTAGTTTTCCAACTCGCTTAAAGTTAAGTGAGTCAGCTTAATTAAATTAAACTGTTGTTAAATTTAAGCCACTAAACCAGGTAGCATAAGCGAGTCGGCAATTAATTTTAGTGAATTAGAAGCAACTTGTGGTCATTTATCGGACAAGGCTGTGTTGATTGTATTATACAATGGATTTACTTTTGCGCAAATTAACGTAAAGGTCCTTTTTCAGTAGTCCATGGAATACTGAATCATTGCTATTACGGTTTGATCATTGAAGAGTAATTTCAATTTTGAATGGTTATTAAATGTTGAGATGTCATGATTATGCAATAGTATGCAAGAGAGGTGAGATTTTGCCGATTCAGCTAACTAAAAATGTTTCGGTTTGATTATGCAAGAGTATGGATTTGGCTTTTGTTCTATTTTGGAACAATTAATCATTGCCATTACGGTTTGATTATGCAATAGTATGCAAAAGACGTAACAATTTTGCTGATTTTGTTAACAAAAGTTTATCAAGCAAGCATTTTAAGAGCAAATCCGTGCAAAAATCAAACATTACAAGGCAAAGTTAAAAAACTAAAATTCGCTCTTCTTTTGCATACAGGTAGCCTTTATTAAGTATACAATTGCTGTGTAGTTTTTTCCTTGAAAAACGTATTTGTTTCTGGGAAAACGAAAACATTAGTTTTCAGTCCGGGGTTCGATTTGGCGACACCAAACAGGCTTAAAATAAGTCATGATTCACTCGACTCGCGTATCAAAACTACTTCGCTAGAAAAAGCTGTCACAGCTTCAATTTGTTGTACAACTTGTCACAATCTAAATGCCATGATTTCATAAAAATGAGATTAATCTAAGTATTCAAATGAAGTCAAAAGCTTATGGCTCTCCCGTTCTCCGTAAAACGGTAGGCGAAAAACAACGATAATTTTGAGCATGTGCCTTTGTTCAGAATTTCGTAATATTACGAATGGCAATACTAGAGATGACGATCTTTCAAAATATGTAAAGTTTAGTTTGGGGAAATGAATTTGGGATTTTTAAGAATTTGTTGAAAATCGTGAACGAAAGACGTAAAATCACGCCATCTTGTGTGTGCGTGACAAACTGAACAAAAACAAAAACGTTTTTCCTTGAGAAATCTTGGCAATTGTGACGCCAAAAAACAAAAAAACAATGAAAATATACAAACCTTAACTTGGATATGACATTTTTGAATGTCCATAGTATTTCGTTTTGCCGTCTGTTCAATTTCATTCATGAAGTTTATCATGAACAGTGAAGCCCGTAGCCACGATCAAAAACGCTTTTAAAAACTTTTTGTTGAATTCTTCGTAGCTCACTTTGCACTTTCGTATTCTTTATACTGTTGATACAATTTTTTTTACCAGATTTCTGGCGGAAACTGTAAAAGGGCTGACAATAAAGCGAACTAGTTCAAGCATGTGTTCCCAGTTTTCCATCCTTGCATAACCGTGAATCGTTTTGAGACTATATGCAAATTACGTCTCAAATGAGCATAAGCGTTCGTGACAGTCACGGTTAGTACATGGGTGGATAAGGTATTCATTGGGTCTTTTTGCCATATGTTGGTAGTTTCTTGGTGTTGCGGATGGTGTGATCACCAGATGACGTAAAACAAAAGATTCAAAAGACACTGAACAATACCCACACCACAACACAAAAGCTAACCAACAATGGCTTCCGCAACACCAAGAAACACCCCATATGTTTCATGTATTTTTTTTAGAAACGCTTAATGCTAGCGCTATGTACAGTGCGGTATGCTTCAAGGCTCTGAACACTGTACGACTGCAGTACTGAACTAGAGAAAGCAGAACTTTCCCAAACGTTTTGTGTCCCATCTCTCCCAATGGGGTGCATGGGCCCTGAATACGACACCAGATGGTGTATTGGACTATCATATATTGTACAAGCGACGTAGCACTCGCTTAAAGTGGAATGAAATTATGTATGTATGATAGATGGGAGGTACTGTTGTAATTGGAAGGTTTCAAATGAAACTGTTGTTGTTTGTTGTTGTTGTAAAAAACCCTAAGAATTCAGAACGCGGAAGATTCTTTGTTCCTTGGTTTCCTAATATTCTTTCTAGGACCAGTAGTCCATAAGGGTGTTTTAGAGTTAAATGCCTTATAGCTCTCCTACATACACCAAAAAAATATCACATCAGTTTATTATTTCATTATAATGACATTAATTAATTAATTGATTAGTTAATCAATTATATTTCTTAATGCTGTGCATGAAACGTGCCTTGCATTGTTTCTTTTCCGCTAGTTTTCAATGTGTTTTTAACTTCATTTTATTGTGTTTATTTTTTTTTTCGTCAGCAATTTTTCGCAGGAATTGATTTCTTATTGCCCCGACCTCCCCTTTAAAAAACAGAAAAAGGTAATACCAGAGCAAGGAATGAGCGGAAAGCGCGAGTCATGTATGTATCGGTTAAAGAGAAGATTAACCGAAATATTTCTTATTAAAAGCAGGACAATGAAGGAGGGATGTTCCTCTCACAACTAAAGCATTGTCGATTGTCACACTTTAGAAATGAAACTAGGGCTGGCCTGTCTTTGTTGTTGATTTACTATAGCAGTCCAATCAGATACCAGAAGCGAAAGTAGAAGACTTTATAAAACTCTAAAAATAAAAACAATGACAAGTAAATGGATCAAAATTACTTAATCTTTGTACCTGCGTTCTCGTTTTAAAGATTATTTGTGTAGCTTAACATGTGAAATCCAGGCCGACAAGATCCACCCCAACCCAGCCCCACCCATGTAATAAATATTGGTTTTCTGTCAATACTGTATTTTAAAACCCACGAGATCTCTTTCCTGCTTTGAACTGTATTAATTGAAGACTTCCGAACAACACTCGTCAAAGTTAAAAATATATATATATATATATGGAATTTTGGCCACCAAGAATACCACCCTGTGTTACCAACCGTGACTGTCACGAACGCTTGCTCAGCCTGATTCAGACGTAATTTGCATACGGTCTCAAAATGGTTCACGGTTATGCAAGGATGGAAAACTGGAAACACATGCTTGAACTAGTTCGCTTTATTGTGAGCCCTTTTACAGTTTCCACCAGAAAAAAATGTATCAACAGTATAAAGAGTACGAAAGTGCAAAGTGAGCTACGAAGAATTCAGCGAGTAAAGCGTTTTTGATCGTGGCTACGGGCTTCACTGATCTTCACTGTTCATGATAAACTTCACGAATGAAATTGAAAAGACGGCAAAACGAAACACTATGGACATTCAAAAATGTCATATCCAAGTTAAGGTTTGTATATTTTCATTGTTTTTTTGTTTTTTGGCGTCACAATTGCCAAGATTTCTCAAGGAAAAACGTTTTTGTTTTTGTTCAGTTTGTCACGCACACACAAGATGGCGTGATTTTATGTCTTTCGTTCACGATTTTCAACAAATTCTTAAAAATCCCAAATTCATTTTCCCAAACTAAACTTTACATATTTTGAAAGATCGTCAATTCTGGTATTGTCATTCTTAATATTACAAAGGCACCCGCTCAAAATCATTGTTGTTTTTCGCCTACCGTTTTACGGAGCACGGGAGAGCCATAAGCTTTTGGCTTCCCTTGAATACTTAGATTAATCTAATTTTTATGAAATCATGGTGTTTAGTCTATGACAAGTTATGCAACAAATTGGAACTATGACAGCTTCTTCTAGCGCAGTAGTTTTGATACGCGAGTCGAGTGAATCATGACTTATTTCAACCCTGTTTGCATGTGTTTGGGATTGCCAAATAGTGCCCTGAGATGATACCGACTTTCTTCGTTTTTATCGGAAACAAATAGATATTTCAAGGAAAAAACTACATGGCATTCATGAACTTACTATAGACTATCTATATGCAAAAGAGAAGCGAATTTGATTTTTTTCAGCTTTACCGAAGATTTGCGATTTTGTTTGATTCTTGCACGGATCTGCTCTTAAGAAGCATTTTATAAGCGATTTCAGCGTGTTGATTTTTTCAAGAGAGATATTGTCACTATTTGATAAAAAGACAATGTATTATTTGAGTGGCAAGTAAGAGAGAGAAAACGTTCTTGGCGTATAAAAAGAAGACGAATATCAATTGTGTGTCGTACTCGTCACATTGAAATACTAAAGCGGACAAGAGAGTTACCTTAGAGTGCTCAACGTAGCTTGATTGCATTGAAATCCTGAAGCAAGAGAGTTGCCTTCAAGCGTTCAACGTTGCTCCATTAGCAAAGAATATAGCAGACTGAAAGCAAGAAAATATATATTGAAATCTATTATTTCGTAAAACAAAATTATCAATTGTTTATAATGGTTGCTTTTGATGCTTCAGGCGCCATAGATTCAGTTTCACTACTAGAAAGTAGGTTATCTGAATTAAATAGAATTGCTCTTGATGTTGGAAGAGGTGGCGATTGTTTTTTTCGTGCCGTATCACATCAATTGTATGGCGATGCTACCAACCATTTTTACATACGTAGTATTGGCATTGAGTATTTAGTATATAACCCAGAACAGTTTATAGAGAGTAATATTGAACACTCTTGGCAAGAATATTTGAGTAATATGTCATGTCAGGGAACATGGGCTGATGCGATTATCATTCAAGCTGTGGCCAATTGTCTCAATTTATCAATTCATATTGTTGAATCAAATGAAACTTTTGCTCCTGTCACTCTTGTTCAAGCAGTTAATGTCACAAGAGCTTGTACAAACATTTATATTGGGCACATAGGTGAAATTCATTATGTGTCTACTGTAGAAAAAAAAAGTTGTCAATTAGCAAACAATGAAAATAGTGATGTTACTTTACTGCGGGAGAAAGTAAGTGATAGAACGAAAAACCAGAGAGTTTACATGAAAGATTATATGACAAAGATTATATAATAAAGAATACATGAAAATGAAAAGAGCTGATGTAAAATGTAAAACAAGAGAGATAAAAAAAATTGTTCAAAAAAAGAAACAATGTGGAAGAAAAGTTGGAACACATAAAGAAAATTAACAAACGGTCCTTAAAAGAAGTGCACGTAGAAAATGCAGAGGAAAAAAAAGTAATTGATAAAAATGAAAAACGTAGAGTTTATATGAAAGAATGCATGAAAATTAAAAGAGCCGATGTACAATTTAAAACAAAAGAGGGAAAAATATTGTTGAAAAAAAGAAAGAACAGGGAAGAAAAGTTAGAAGAGATAAAGAAAATTAAGAAACGGTTCTCTAAAGAAGCGCACGTAGAAAATACACAAGAGATTATGGAATTAAACAGAAATGTTGAAAAAGCAAAAAAAAGGGGTAGCAATTTACATAGAACTGCAGTAGCTGCTGAAATGGAACTTAAAAATACAGAAAAGCAATCAGCCTTAAGAACTAATAGTCATCAATTAGAATCACAGAAAAAGGAAATCAGTGCAATTTTTATGATAAATCAATTTCACAATAATATTAAATGTGGTCCAGAATACATATGTACGTGTTGTGACCAGTTGTGATATAAGTGTTCAGTAGTAAAATGTAATAGTAATAAATACAAAATATGTTCACGAGATGTTGTTAATTCTTGTATCACTGGGGTAAGAAGTGTTGATGATATTGAATGGATTTGCAGAACTTGTGACTCAAATCTAAAACAGGGAAAATTGCCTATCTATTCTAAAGCAAATAAAATGACTCTCCCTTATAAGCCTGAGTTGTTAAATCTGACGCCATTAGAAGAACGGTTAATATCACCTCGTATTCCATTTATGCAAATCCGCGAACCACCGAGAGGTGGCCAGTTGTCTATTCATGGAAATATTGTCAATGTACCAAGTGATGTAAATTCAACTGTTCATTTTCTCCCAAGACCCATCAACGAATCTCAGACAATTCCAATAAAATTGAAAAGGCGTTTGAGCTACAAGCATCATTATCAGTTTCAAAACGTTAGACCTACAAAAGTTTTAAATGCAGCTAAATATCTCGTAGAGACGAGTGATTTATTTAAAAGTGAAGGTATAGAAGTACTAAATACATGGGTAAATAATATAAGTAGTGTGCAATCTAGTGACAATAAAGAGTGGAGTGAGTTTATTGAAAACCATAACACACCTATATCAGATTTGCAAATGGATCAAATTGTTACCAATGAAACAGAAGATTGCCAAAACAGTATTTCCGTTACTGATTTTGATAATGGAGGCACTGAAAAAAATGAGACTGATGGCTGGTGTGAAATTGAAGAACGTCCTTCAGGTGTCACAGACACACTACCAGAAGAAACAGATGTAACAGAAAATGGAGACAGAATTATTTCTTTTGCACCAGGAGAAGGAAATAAACCATTAGGAATATTCATGGACAAAAATTCGGAATATCTATAATTTCCGACAATTTTCTGTGGAAAACGAAGACCTGATAATAGTGAGAGAAAGATACCTGTTTCATATAGTACAGTTGTTAAGTGGGAGTTAAGGTGTCAAGATAGAAGAGCCGCCCAATCTGTTCCAAACATTTTTTATAAGCTTAAAAAATTGCAAATTAAGCAAATTCAAGACAGTGCTTCAATTTCCTTGAGAAAGTGTAAAAGTAAAGGAAAAAAGTATACTGCTGGTGACTTAAAGTCAGAGGATTATCTCAATAAGCTTATACATCTTGATGAAGGTTTTAGAGTTTTAAAGTGCATATGAAGTAAAAAAATAATTTCCATGGTTTGATAGTGCTTTACTTTCTTTGTCTAAATTTGTGGGTTTCATCGAAAAGATCCTTCCCATTGTGAAATTATTCGGCTTGAAAGTTTTGAATCTTCCGCCAGAAAGTGTCTCTATCGAGCGCGCGGCCAAATCTATTGTATTGCAAGGCTGTGACGTAGAAAATACTTCAACTCACGAGTATCATGGCGGCAAAGGAGAAGTCTTCGACCTCGGCGACTTTCTGTCTGTCTGACAGAGACTCTGTAGAAGACATAATTTCATCACAGTCTGACATTCTTTTAAAGAAATGGAACGAAACACACTGTGAGCATACAAAAGAACGAATCTCAAGTATTTTCTACGTCATAAAAAAGTGCAAAAAAGACTTGTTTGCTATGATTCGTCAACTAGGCAACCGTACATGGTTTTGTTCTTTTTCAGCTGCTGAAACAAGATGGACCCATCTTCTTAAAACTTTAGGAAGGATTGTAGAGAAAAAAGAGTACAGTGATAAAGATATTGAACAATTGACATGGCAACAAAAATCATATCTAATACAAAAAGATCCTGTTACATGTGCAAGGAACTTTGACCATATGGTGCACTTGTTTATTTCTGATGTCTTGAAAAGCACTGTAATGCCAATAGGTGATATATCTGATTATTTTTATGGAGTTGAATTCCAACAAAGAGGAAGTCCACATATTCACGGTTTGTTTTGGGTAAACGACGCTCCACAGTATAAGAAAAATTGTAATGAAGAAATTGTCAATTTCGTTGATAAGTATATTACTTGTCTCAAGCCAGATATTGACAATGAAATGGAAGACCTTGTTAACTTACAAACGCACAGGCATGCGAAAACTTGTAAAAGAGCTGGTGAAAAGATATGCAGATTAAATTTTCCATTGCCACCAATGTCAAGGACAATGATTTTAACACCTCTTGAGGAATATTTTTAATATACTGTGATCTAAAGGCGCATTTCTCTATTAAGTCTTACAGGGAAATTAGAACTAACTAAGGAGTTAAAAATTATTTCAAGAATTCATTATTCCACTGCAGTGGAATTGTAGGCTACGGCTTTTTGAGACTTGGATCTGAGATACCTATATCCGTGATGTCCGTGATGGGAAACACTTTCTCACAAGTCTTGCACACTGCAGACTTTAGACAATAAATCACGGCCTGAGAAATTTAACGATCCTTGCACTTTCAAAGCGAAAACAAACTTTAGCCGATTACTCGCGGTTAGTATTTATCTTGCAACAGAAGTGAGCTAGCACCGGCTCTGTCAGCATGAAATCCTCCTACCAATTTAACAGAAAATCCGCCGAGATCAAAAGATCAATATAACCGAAGAGAACAAATTCATAACTGTGATCTAAAGGCTCATTTCTCTCTTAAGTCTTTTAAATACTTTTTAGCGATGAGTGGTACTATTGTTTAGCCTGTCTATTTTTATAGAGTCACTTAAAGACATGCCACAGGGAGCAGAGGAGCCAAATTTTACCTTTACGCGTTCAATCTTCTATCTGTTGTTTTCCAGTCTGTTTTTCACCCCAGCGGGACCCCAAGCATAATCGGAGCTTTCCGTTGGGTTCGTGCCTCGCTCGGCTTTCCGGTCGTTCGACCGGAAAGCGCCGATTACGCTTGGGGTCCCGCTGGGGCAAAAACTCGTCAAAGATTAAAACGAGCAATCTTTAAAATGAGAAATAAAACTCAGCTCACTGAATTTCACAAAGTAATGATTATTCCTCCAAATTTTTTCTTATAAAAGATAACAAGCCTAACACAAATCCTGCTTGTCGATAAAACCATTTTAACCCAGCTTGATAGACTTTTCTCACCACCCTAGACGCAATGAGAGCGCCAGCACCTAATTCCTTTAACTATCAACATTCTTCTTTTTTTATTAACCTCACGTTCTAACGCATTAACGAGATGGCTTTAAGAGCCCTTTGATTAAGTCCAAAATTCAACCTTTGATTATCTATAACTGTAATTTTAAAACTGGAGGACAATCATTCCAAACGTAGAAGGCTAGATATACCTAATTCAATAAAAGTTGCTTGGTCATTGGTAATTGGGCATTGGGAAGCTATTGTTTGGCGGTCACTCAAGCAAAGAATTGCATTGTGTTCCGTATGCCCAAATGTCAATGCCCAATTACCAATGACCAATTACCAAAGCAACCTTTATTGAATTAGGTGTATGTTAAACCTCATCAGTAAGGCCAATTTATTCAACTATACAAATCAAATTCGCTGCCATATCGCCACTTTGCTTAATTTTTAAATTTTGATTACGTGACATGTCACGTGACCAAACTTATGCATTAAGGCAGACGAAGACATCAAGATTTACATTCATGGAAAATCTCAACTTGGTCTAGGCAATCTAGCCGAAGATATTAAAAGGGCTATGTTGCGAGGATGGCGGGTGAGTACTGGGTACTAACAACTTGAAAAACGTCCGGTGGCTTTTTATCAAGTTGGCGGCCATTACTGTCGAATTCGTTGCAATCCGTTCCATCCCGTCATATTGCGTGAAAGGATAGATCTCAAATTTACAAATTAGTTAGAGTATTTACTTGGCTAGATTTTTGTTAAATTATTACTGCGATTTGTTAGTCGTACCAGGTGACGTCACATGACAGGAACTCATTACGCAGACTCACCTTGCGACATAGCCCCTTTAAGTGTCAACTATATTTTCGTAACAGACCTTAAACCCAGGCCTAAAGGTGGCTCGATGTAATATTTTGGTTTCCCTGTATAGTATATTTGGAGGCAAAACAATTAGTTATACTTTGTGGATCGTCATCACATTTTACCCCGAAATCAAGATGATATTACAGTATTAATTTGCCATACATGTATCGAGGTTGACATTGCCATGACAACACCATTGGGCTTTTAAGTAGGGCATCAAAACAGACAAATCTTCAATTATCTTTAAAATTCGACGAGGAAGCGGAAGTATGGACTTCGAAAGTTTCAAAATTTCTGACAATTTTGACACAAGATTGACGGGGAATTCTGTTTAAATTTTGCATACGACCTTCGACCCCAGTGTTCTACCTGAGTACCAACTTTAAAAAAAATCTGTCAGAAATTTTAAAGAAAAAACGCGTTTTTTAGAATTCTTAATTTTTTTCTCTGTTGACAGAATTTTTTCAAAATCGCGTAAAACGCACTTTGGGTAGAACGGAGTCAACATGCAAAAAATTAAAAAAAAATTACCGAGCGGAAGCGAAGTATGGACTTCGAAAGTTTCAAAATTTCTGACAGTTTTGACACAAGATTGACGGGGAATTCTGTTTAAATTTTGCATACGACCTTCGACCCCAGTGTTCTACCTAAGTACCAACTTTAAAAAAAAAAATCTGTCAGAAATTTAAAAAAAAACCGCGTCTTTTAGAATTCGTAATTTTTTTCTCTGTTGACAGAATTTTTTCAAAATCGCGTAAAACGCACTTTGGGTAGAACGGAGTCAACATGCAAAAAATGAAAAAAAATTACCGAGCGGAAGCGGAAGTATGGACTTCGAAAGTTTCAACATTTCTGACAATTTTGACACAAGATTGACGGGGAATTCTGTTTAAATTTTGACACAAGATTGACGGGGAATTCTGTTTAAATTTTGCATACGACCTTCGACCCCAGTGTTCTACCTGAGTACCAACTTTAAAAAAAATCTGTCAGAAATTTTAAAGAAAAAACGCGTTTTTTAGAATTCTTAATTTTTTTCTCTGTTGACAGAATTTTTTCAAAATCGCGTAAAACGCACTTTGGGTAGAACGGAGTCAACATGCAAAAAATGAAAAAAAAATTACCGAGCGGAAGCGGAAGTATGGACTTCGAAAGTTTCAAAATTTCTGACAATTTTGACACAAGATTGGCAATTACGCATACGCAGCAATTGTCACGCCACTCCGCTAAGCGGATTTTGTTGTCGATTTGCGGATGTTATTCTTGTTTATTCACTTATAGAGAAATCTCTTTCGCGCTGTGCAGCTTTTTGTGAGATAGAAACTGTTATCTTTTGGACGAATCGTGTCTAGTAATGGCTGGTACATTACTTGCCTTCGAAATGATTAACAATTCTGGCTAAAATCGTTGTATGCTTTGTTCCTCGTGGTGTGTGGTTGGAATCGCTGCTGTCGGCGCTCTGCTTAAAATTGCGACCAAAGCTTCCTTAAAGATGCTGTAAGTCCTGGTAGGACAGGCCACTTTCCGCAATTTTTTTGTAGGAGGCTTTGCTTTACCAGCCCATTATTACTCTGAGAAAAGATGTTATCCCCGAAATTGCACACGCTGGAAGCCTTCGTCTAAAAATACCATATCTTCGAAAGCGAAGGAGGCGGGTTTTACATTGCCGTTGTTTACAACAACGGGGATTGAAATAATACGCGATGGAGAGCAAAGACATCTTCCAAAGCATCATGTGCTAAAAAGCTCTTCATTAAAAACAGATTTAAAAACCGATGGACAATGCGATGGAAGCTTGCTTCTACAGAGCTTTCCTCCCGGATTGAGCGATTCGGGTGTTTTGACAAGGTGAAGACTGTCGGCGAATATAATTTTTCATGGATGAAAGTGTTTCTCTGAACTAATGCCTAAGACAGCGTAGCAATGTGGGAGTTTCAAAAACCAAAAAATTGTGGCCGATCAAAACACTGTGGGAATTTGCACTAGCATTACTGGAGAGAAAAGTGGTGAAATCGCTCAAATGAACAGTCTGCACTGGAACGTTTTCTTTGAGCAAAGTTTTCTGGCCATTTATCGGTTCCACTGACAGTTTATTAAATCGAGAAGCGTAGTAGCTGATATTGTATTTTGGTAGCATGCACATAGTAATTGAAGTGTTTACCTGTTTAGTTATAGCTGCTATTTTATCTAAAGAAGTTGTCTCCGTGTCAAAAACTACAAATTGATAATCACTGTAGCCGTATTGTGTCTTTTCTTGAACGCCAGATCGAAGATTTCCTAATTTTCTCCTTTTAGTATTTCTGATTTGTTGCTTCATTAAAAGCCATACAATGTCAGCTCCCTTTCTGCTTTTTTATCCTCTGGTGGTTCGTAGATGAATAACCCTTTTTTGTGCATTTTCTTACCTAACTGATGACGAGAATCGACGCAAATGTCATGCAGTGGGTGGGAACTTCGTCGCGCACACGCTCTGTTGCTGTTTGTTCTTATTAGAAGATGAACTGTCTTTCCCAACACATTTTGCATTACTCTTAGAGGCTAGATTAAGATAATACACTGCCCCTAAAAACAGCCCAAAATAAACTCTCTCGTATTCAGAGGATTGCTGCGACCATGTTTGTTTATCTTTTTTCTTTTTTCTTTTCTGCGGGTAAATTAGAACCCAATCTGCGCGCGCCAAAAAAAACTATATCGAGCTAACAAAATTGTAGTGCAAAGATTTGCAGTACAGAACTCATCAAAAAAAAGGACACCATATTCGCATTCAATATTACAGACAAAACTCCTTGCATAACGATTTTCCTCGGACAGAACAAAGCGGAAAATCGGCTTTAGAGGAACTGTTGTCAATGCTCGAACTGCACGCCACGACTCGAGTAGTATAGGAGTTGGGGGTACCAGAGCATTTTTTGTAAAAAATACTCTGTTACCAAACCCAACTCATATCCTACTTTCCATCAAATGGAATAAACTTTCTGATCTCGACTTTCTGATTTCCCAAAAATAATTAAACTATATGTTTTCAGATTTCTGATCTCGACTTTCTGATTTCCCAAAAATAATTAAACTATATGTTTTCTGATTTCCACTTTTTGGTTTTCAGTTTTTTGAAAATTATATGTTTTCAGATTTCTGGTTTCCACTTTCTGATTTCTGGTTTTTGGAAATCTATATGTTAATTAAAACAAAGTGCGTTTATTTTATTGTGTGATCCCACATAATAGAATCATTTGTGTGACACAATTCTCGGAAACACAGGAAGTCTTTGATTCTTAGAAAAATAGGAAGTTGATGATGTCATGGGACTTTCCTGCTGACTATTTTTGTTCTATTGTATTCAAGGTCATATTGGATAAAACAATGGGAAATATCGCTAACGCGTTAGCCGATTTTTACATGTTCGCTATTTTTGTTTTCTGGGAATTTAGACACGCACCGCTAATAGCTATTGTTTTAAAAAAATATAATCTCATATAATAGTATAGAATGAATTATTGTAATTTGGATATTCACGATTATATGATGAGTATTGGTGAGTTGACCTGTCCCTTTTGCGATGAGCAATTGGCAGAAGTTGACAGAAGTGTGATAGTGGTCAAGTCATGCTGTAGTGAACAAGATATAAATAGTATAGATGGTATGAGCGTCTGTCTAAATTGCGGTTCCGTCCATGGTTATGAATTAGTTAATTCATATGTTGACTTTCATGAAAATTTATATAGAATAAGAAAAAAGAGTGTATATGTAAGAAAATATCATATCGAAAATACAATCAATAAATATATAAAAGAGATTCATTTAAGTTTTAATGACCGTAACAAAATATATAAGATTTTTGGATTAATAAACAACGTGTTACCAGAAGTCAATAAGAACCGGAAACGGATGATTAGTGTAACCTATGTTTTGAGAAGATTATTAAAAATTTTAGGATTACCTTATGATAAAATAAAAATAACTTCTTCTAAAAAGACATTAAAATTTTATGAACAATGGTGGGATGATGTTTATAAATTAATAAAGAATGATGTCAACAAAATTATTAAAAGGTGACCTGTTGCATGATTCTCAGAAAAATAGGAAGTCATACGTCATGTGAAGGGTTTTTCCCTTTGAATGAATTATAAAATAAAATTTACTTTTAAGGTTTATTCAAATTTTTTATCATATTTTTTCTCAAATTTATCGGCAAGAGGACAAATATCGATGATTATTTCGTCTAACTGTCTCATTTCATTGATGAATATATTGTGGTTGAAATGATTTCCTCTAAGACAAGACCGTAAAAAAACTAATACTTTTTTATATGTCGTATAAGCAAATTCAGACATTTCGATTTTCTTTTTATAATTCTTGATTTCACTTACTGTTTTTAGCACTAAACCAGCTCCAGAAATAGAAGCTAGTATAGCAGGATTTAATGTGATACTACCAGCTACAGTACCAATAACTATTAAGCCTGTTGAAGTTACATTAATAGCTAAATTCAATCTCTTAAAATATTTGAAAGCCTTCATATAACACCAAAATCTTTTGTGGTAGAATTGGTATAATGCTTTGATTTCAGATAATTTTTCTTGGCTGATATATCTGTCAATATGATTAAAATTGAATATTTCTGTTTTCGTCATTTTATATTATATATTTGGATAATAATTATATTTTAGGATTTGAAAGAAGACAATAAATTACACCACTTATTTGACCCATTATTGGAGATCTTTTTAATTTCTTCGGCATTGAAAGGAAGCAATATGTGTATCCAGGCCCCATTTCATAGTCATTATAAAATCTTCCAAATGCATCATGAAAAATAGCATGTTTAATTAAAAATTGGTAATTGGTATTTAGAGTACAAGAACCTGGTCCTATTAATCCAATGTCAGGGTGTTTTTCTAATATTTGGTTAAATGATTTTGGCTTATTCAAATAGTTAATGTACAAATATTGATAAATTAAAGAAGATTTCAAGATTTCATCTTTAGTATTAGGATGCAGGTTTTTTTGAGTTGTAAAAAATTTATTGCAAAAATTAATTGCGTTATCCAAATTCAGCATATATAATTATATTAATTTATGGTGCTGTGTATTCGATTAATAATGAAATGTCTTGATTTTTAACCGTTTCAACCATCTCCACAGCCATATGACCGTATGGTAAATCTAAGTTTATATCTATCGTTTGTCTTTGACCTCCAGATAAAGTATAGGTTATTGTTTGAATTAAAGAGAATCCATAGAGTATTTTTAAGGATATTGTTTGGTAGGAAACATCTAAGAGATTATAGTGGCCTGTTATTTTTTTTAATTTGCTACCGTTTGGAATCATGATTTTGTCACAACCATTTAATAAAAATGTTTTTCCACCACTTTCATTTGTTTTTAATTGCCCAAATAAGTGATGGGTTGCATTCATGATTTTGTGTGAATTCATATCAATATCGGTCTCCATCACCATTTTGTTATTTTCATAAACAAAGGGAGAATCATAAACAGAACTTTCAACATCTGATTGAGAACCTTTAACGCCATAAATAATCAGCTTTGCTGGGCCTTGAACAACATCGTCAGCTGTCCCTTTCCATTTCAGATCCAGATAAATGAATTCAGGTGGAGAAATCTGCCATTTATGCATGTGAATAATTGACCTTGAATACTTCATAAATTTTTTTGTTGATTGTTGATTGATATTCAGGCTTGTGCTCACAACGTCAACGCTCACACCCGTCATGGAAGCGGGAAAGAATTCAATACAAATCGTATATTCTCCTTCTGGAAGTTTTAACATGTTGAAACCAAGTCTCCCAGAGTATTCATTGAAAACATCTTTTGTTATTTTCAAATTATACGCCTTCTTATTGAAATGATGTGGAGAACTTGAAAAATCAGTTATTCCAGTCACTGTTATATTATGTTCAGAGCTGGATTCATCCACATCCTCCATCAAATACCGGAATTCATCCTTCAAGTGGGAGGTTGACGATATATGCGATTCATTGACATATTTTTTGAGTTCAGCTTCTGTTTTGATCAGTTCCTCTGCCAGAGCTACTGTCTTCTCATTTAGCTGTGTATCAACATATTGTTTTGATGTTGCTTCATTGGATGTTTTTGGATCGGGAAGACCGATGATTTTCTCCGATCCCATATCAAGAGTACCAGTCATTGTTCCACCAGATAAAGAAAGCCTTTTGTCTGCTTCATCATCTACATACCCTTTATTCACAGCATGATCAACTGCTGTTGGATCTTTTATATTGAAAATTGTATTATTATTCATATCCAAACCAGTCTCCATTGACAACATCCCTTTACGACTGACAAAAATGTTTTTGACGTCATTATAAGATACAAGATTGTTATAACTTGCTGCTAAATCTATGTAAGTCTGTTGTTTTGACTTGACGATATTGTAAAGTTCTTTCAAATCAATATTTGATGTAATATTTTGAGTATGTGGAATAGTATTTATTTTTGTATCAACATATTCTTTAGTGGTTGAATCTTTATTATTCGTGGGGGGTTGTAAATTTATGATCTTCTTATTTTTAGCATCATAATGTTGACCATCATAGTTCATGAAATGTACCTTTCCATGATAAAAAGGAAAAGCATCGTTATCACCAGCTGCTTGTATATTTAATATAGTATGATAATTAGCATCCATGTGATCAGTTAATACTATTCTTTCATTTTTCATATATGCATCGGTAATGTGAGCTTTCTCATCAACCTTATTCTTGAGAGTTATCATGTTAACAGCTGATAAATCGTCATTTTCATCAGTGTCCATGTTCGTGATTAATTTTCTATCCATATTTATCTCACCGGGTAAAATTAGTTTATGTCCCCTCAAATCAAGATCTCCAGTCATATGAGATGATCCGTCAACCTGAAGAGAATCAGCCCTCAGTTGAATCAGTTTGTTTTCCAAACTTGTTCCAAGCGTGTCAACCTGATGCTTTGTAATCACGTCGTTATTGTTAATAGCTTCTGCAACATTTGTTAATCTTTTATTTTGAATATCATAATTTCCGTCATCTGTTAATACAAATCCGACACCAGGTAATCCACGTTGAGGATTATTATTAAATGTTGATTCAGGTAAACGTCCGTTTGAGTAACTCATATATATATATATAACTAAATTATATTATATTTCTTCATTGAAATTCTTAGTTGTGAATTTCCTTGGTTTGTCTATATATAAAAATGAAAATGGTTCATCAGTTGCTTTATCATATAATTCTTTTGGAATACTATTTTCACGGCAAATTAGACTCCTCTCATTAGCACTTGGGAATTCGTAAATAGAGAAATGTGAACAGTTCAATCTTATGTCTTTTGGTGTCTTATAGTAGCTTTGACTCAGATAAATCACACTGCAATTTTTATGTCTCCCACGTATAAAATAGTCGACTAATGGTTTTTGATTTTTTTCACATACAAAATCGTCAAAAATAACCAATTTCTGACTTTCACTATCAAGATCATTTACAGGAATAATCTCGTTATTACTTGCTTCAATAACATCATAACCAGCTTCATCACTTATTGGCTGGAACATATCTATAAGATTCTGGTACTTGGACTGCTCTAAGTTTTTCGCATACAGGTATATTTTATCAAAGTACAATAAATTGTAAATCATATGCATAAGTGTATTTGTTTTTCCCGAACCACTTGGGCCGCAGACCAACATCCGGAAGCATCGGTCAGGCATGAAAGGATATAACTGTTTATAATTTGAGGTTACATCATCATCGGTATCGTAATTTGGTATTATCATTTATATTATATGGGTATATTATTTCAATATAACATGGTGTATAACACGGTGTACAACACAGTGTACAACACGGTGTAAAATGCTCTTTTTTATATATGATTTCCAAATTTTATGTAACCTAATAATATAATAAAAATGAGTTTACTTAAATGGAAAGAACTTGCAAAAAGAAAATCTGAATTAGGAAATAAAATTAATTATGTTCATGATGCAATCACAAAACATAATCTTGGTCAGCAGATAAGTCAGGAATCGTTGACGAAGGTATTCAAACCAGTAACTAGTAAATTAGATGATGTTATCGACAGTAATTTAGATTTAAGGGTACCTATAAGAAAGAAACGAGCACCTAAAAAAGGTGACCAAGGTATTGACTACATGCCTGAAGTTGACCCTTTCGAAGACATGCAAGTTGATGATTTATTTGGTGATTATGTCCCACCAAATCAAGAAAAACAACTGGTGCCAAAACCACCAACATATGAAGAATCTTTACAAGATCTTCTGGAAGGAAATAAGGATATTTATGTTGATCCTCAGTACTTTGGTGATGAACCAGATGAATTACCACCAGAATATGAAGAAGAAGAGATGGACTATGGATTAGATGATGAAGATACAAGTAATTCGATTCTGGATGATCTTGGTATTACGGATTATGAAAATGTGGAAATGAGGTTAAATCAACCAGAAATGACACATAAAAAGACTAGGGCCTATCTTAATAAGATTATAAATGATGCAAAATCAAAAAGGAGTCAATTAAGTGGTTATAAGTCACATGTTACAAAACAGTTCAAAAGTGGGGCTATATCAGAAGCTGAGAGACAAATGCGAAACAAAAGAATAGACAATGCAAGAGTTACTTTAAATGAATACATAAAACATTATAATACTAAATTGGAAACAATAAAAGGTTCTGGAATCCAGAGTCGGGGAAAAAAACAGAGAGGTGGAAATATTATGTTTTTTAATGATGTAAAGCAGCTTTTAAAAAAATTGGAGTTGGTAATTGGTGAAAGATTAGCAGGGAATACCAGCATTGAGATGAGGAATATGGGAGTAACTATACTAGACACATTATTGAAAATGTCGAAAATCAATAGGTCACAATATAGTAAATTGTATAGTCAATATTTCAAAATATAATTTATGTAACTTTATTATATAAATGGAACGAGAGATAGTTTTATCATCTTATAGTGTAAATAATCAATTGAATAATAAACCTGAGGATTTTACAACTAAATTTAACAGGTCTATAGATTTGGATAGTAATATTCAATATGTGATCGGCCTTAACCGAATTATCAATATGAGTTTTACATGGTTTAATGTTAATGCTGGATACAATAATCAATTAATTAAATTTAGCTCTGATAGTGGTTCAACATTTAACAACATCACCTTTCCAGCCGGAGTATGGAATTATACAGACTTCAATACATATATCAAGGATATAACGAAGACTGGTGATACGTATCCTATCACTCTTGAATTCGATAATACAACATTTAGGGTTACGATTACATTGACTCAGAATTATCAGCTTGATTTGACGCATTCCAATTTTAATGATCTAATCGGGTTTGATAAGACAGTATTATCTAATGAAACAAATATAGGGCCGAAAGTGCCCAATCTCAGTCAAGACACAGATATCCTGAATATCCATTGTAACCTAATAAACGACAGTCTTGTCGACGGTCAAGATACAGACATCATTTATTCCTTCTCGACCAGTGTACTCCAACCTAGTTACTCCTTTACCCTCGAACCACGAAGAGTCACATTCAATCCAGTCAATAAGAATAATATTAGTAGTATCAGGGTATACATTACTGATGGAAAAAGAAGATTAGTTGACCTGAATGGAGCAGATACATCTTTCTCACTAATTCTGAAAAGTATAGAATAATATAACATAATAGTATAATGAAACCGTATGAATTCAAAAGATTTTACCATCCAAAACTTGGTAAATTTGTATATCAACACAAAGGGTCTGGGCTTATCGTTGATAATATTTTCAAACCATTAAAGAGTGTGGCATCATCTGTTTTCAAGAAATTTGCTAAGCCAATAGCAAAGAAGGCGTTAGAATCGGGGATATCCCATGCAGGTGAGCGACTGGGTAAGGCGGTATCAGAGAAGTCAGGAGACCTAATAATGAAAAGATTGGCAAATTTGAGAAAAGGAGCTACAAGACAAACAGCAATTGTTCCATCCTCACCCATTAAACAGCTGCAGCAACATTATCAGCCAAAACTAGATCAAGAAAGTACTGATATGATACTGAATAGACTCATTTCTGGAGATGGTTTGAGGACAAAGATCATAAGTTTCATTCAAATTAAAGACAGGATATGTCCACAATTATAGCGAAGAAAATCCATTTTTCTTTGATGCTTATACAGTCACGTACCTCTTGTAGGACAGCCTCGGGCAAATGTCCATATGATGTCACAGGACGCGTCGTCTTCGGCTGTTATGACACCTGGAACTTCCTGACCTGTATAAACAGTCTTCCCAAGAACAATGAAGTTATAATGCAAGCCACAGTTTACCTATGTGTTGATCAGAGTCTCTTTTCTCAGTAGCTTCACCGATATAGCAAACGGTTTGAATGCAACTAAAGTCTCACATTTTCCTCCTGTGCTTTGTTTGTTTGAAAACTACACTGTTGGAAGAGAAACTTAAAAATTGTTGAGTATGCACAATGGTTTTGAATACCATTACAAATTGCAACTTTTGATAGAGACCAGTACGTGCACCGTTAAAGCAAAGATCATGGGTTTCATTGCCATTAAGGACTGGATATTTCCACAATTATAGCGAAGGAAATCGATTTTTCTTTTATGCTTATACAGTCACTTACCTCTTGCAGGACAGCCTTGAGCAAATCTCCATACAATGTCACAGGAAGCGTCTTCTTTGGCTGTTATGACACCTCGACCTTCCTGACCTGTATAAATAGTCTGCTCAAGAACAAGGAAGTTATAATGCAAGCCACAGTTTACCTATGTGTTGATCAGAGTCTCTTTTCTCAGTAGCTCCACTGATATAGCAAACGGTTTGAATGCAACTAAAGTCTCACATTTTCCTCCTGTGCTTTGTTTGTTTGCAAACTGCAATGTTTGAAGAGCAAGTTTAGAATTGTTCAGCACGTTCCATGGTTTTGAATACCATTACAAATTGCAACTTTTGATAGAGACTAGTATGTGTACTGTTAAAGCAAAGATCATGGGTTTCATTCCCATTAAAGACTGGATATGTCCACAATTATAGCGAAGGAAATCGATTTTTCTTTTATGCTTATACAGTCACTTACCTCTTGCAGGACAGCCTTGGGCAAATCTCCATACAATGTCACTGGAAGCGTTTTCTTTGGCTGTTATGACACCTCGAACTTCCTGACCTGTATAAACAGTCTTCTCAAGAACAAGGAAGTTATAATGCAAGCCACAGTTTACCTATGTGTTGATCAGAGTCTCTTTTCTCAGTAGCTTCACCGATATAGCAAACGGTTTGAATGCAACTAAAGTCTCACATTTTCCTCCTGTGCTTTGTTTCTTTGCAAACTGCAATGTTTGAAGAGCAACTTCAGAATTGTTCTGCACGTTCCATGGTTTTGAATACCATTACAAATGGCAACTTTTGATAGAAACCAGTATGTGTACCGTTAAAGCAAAGATGATGGGCTTCATTCCCATTGAAGACTCGATATGTCCACAATTATAGCGAAGGAAATCGACTTTTCCTTTATGCTTATACAGTCACTTACACCTTGTAGGACAGCCTCGGGAAATGTCCATATCATGTCACAGGAAGCATCTTCTTTGGCTGTTATTACACCTGGAACTTCCTGACCTGTATAAACAGTCTTCTCAAGAAGAAGGAAGTTATAATGCAAGCCACAGTTTACCTATGTGTTGATCAGAGTCTCTTTTCTCAGTAGCTCCACCGATATAGCAAACGGTTTGAATGCAACTAAAGTCTCACATTTTCCTCCTGTGCTTTGTTTGTTTGCAAACTGCAATGTTTGAAGAGCAAGTTTAGAATTGTTCAGCACGTTCCATGGTTTTGAATACCATTACAAATTGCAACTTTTTATAGAGATCTGTAAGTGCACTGTTGAAGCAAAGATCATGGGTTTCATTCCCATTGAAGACTCGATATGTCCACAATTATAGCGAAGGAAATCGACATTTCTTTTATGCTTAAACAGTCACTTACCTCTTTTAGGACAGCCTCGGGCAAATGTCCATATGATGTCACAGGAAGCGTCTTCTTCGGCTGTTATGACACCTGGAACTTCCTGACCTGTATAAACAGTCTTCTCAAGAACAAGGAAGTTATAATGCAAGCCACAGTTTACCTATGTGTTGACCAGAGTCTCTTTTCTCAGTAGCTTCACCGATATAGCAAACGGTTTGAATGTAACTAAAGTCTCACAGTTTCCTCCTGTGCTTTGTTTGTTTGCAAACTACAATGTTTTAAGAGCAACTTTAGAATTGTTCAGCACGTTCCATGGTTTTGAATACCATTACAAATTGCAACTTTTTATAGAGATCTGTCAGTGCACTGTTGAAGCAAAGATCATCGGTTTCATTCCCATTGAAGACTCGATATGTCCACAATTATAGCGAAGGAAATCTACATTTCTTTTATGCTTATACAGTCACTTACCTCTTGTAGGACAGTCTTGGGCAAATCTCCATACAATGTCACAGGAAGCGTCTTCTTTGGCTGTTATGACACCTCGACCTTCCTGACCTGTATAAACAGTCTTCTCAAGAACAAGGAAGTTATAATGCAAGCCACAGTTTACCTATGTGTTGATCAGAGTCTCTTTTCTCAGTAGCTTCACCGATATAGCAAACGGTTTGAATGCAACTAAAGTCTCACATTTTCCTGCTGTGCTTTGTTTGTTTGCAAACTGCAATGTTTGAAGAGCACTTTCACAATTGTTCGGCACGTTCCATGGTTTTGATTACCATCACAAATTGCAACTTTTGTTACCAGTATGTGTACCGTTAAAGCAAAGAACATGTGTTTCATTCCCATTGAAGACTCGATATGTCCACAATTATAGCGAACGAAATCGACATTTCTTTTATGCTTATACAGTCACTTACCTCTTGTAGGACAGCCTCGGGCAAATGTCCATATGATGTCACAGGAAGCGTCTTCTTCGGCTGTTATGACACCTGGAACTTCCTGACCTGTATAAACAGTCTTCTCAAGAACAACGAAGTTACAATGCAAGCCACAGTTTACCTATGTGTTGATCAGAGTCTCGTTTCTCAGTAGCTTCACCGATATAGCAAACGGTTTGAATGTAACTAAAGTCTCACATTTTCCTCCTGTGCTTTGTTTCTTTGCAAACTGCAATGTTTGAAGAGCAACTTCAGAATTGTTCAGCACGTTCCATGGTTTTGAATACCATTACAAATGGCAACTTTTGATAGACACCAGTATGTGTACCGTTAAAGCAAAGACCATGGGCTTCATTCCCATTGAAGACTCGATATGTCCACAATTATAGCGAAGGAAATCGACTTTTCCTTTATGCTTATACAGTCACTTACCTCTTGTAGGACAGCCTCGGGAAATGTCCATATCATGTCACAGGAAGCATCTTCTTTGGCTGTTATGACACCTGGAACTTTCTGACCTGTATAAACAGTCTTCTCAAGAACAAGGAAGTTATAATGCAAGCCACAGTTTACCTATGTGTTGATCAGAGTCTCTTTTCTCAGTCGCTCCACCGATATAGCAAACGGTTTGAATGCAACTAAAGTCTCACATTTTCCTCCTGTGTTTTGTTTGTTTGCAAACTACAATGTTTGAAGAGCAACTTTAGAATTGTTCAGCACGTTCCATGGTTTTGAATACCATTACAAATTGCAACTTTTTATAGAGATCTGTAAGTGCACTGTTGAAGCAAAGATCATGGGTTTCATTCCCATTGAAGACTCGATATGTCCACAATTATAGCGAAGGAAATCGACATTTCTTTTATGCTTAAACAGTCACTTACCTCTTTTAGGACAGCCTCGGGCAAATGTCCATATGATGTCACAGGAAGCGTCTTCTTCGGCTGTTATGACACCTGGAACTTCCTGACCTGTATAAACAGTCTTCTCAAGAACAAGGAAGTTATAATGCAAGCCACAGTTTACCTATGTGTTGACCAGAGTCTCTTTTCTCAGTAGCTTCACCGATATAGCAAACGGTTTGAATGTAACTAAAGTCTCACAGTTTCCTCCTGTCCTTTGTTTGTTTGCAAACTACAATGTTTTAAGAGCAACTTTAGAATTGTTCAGCACGTTCCATGGTTTTGAATACCATTACAAATTGCAACTTTTTATAGAGATCTGTCAGTGCACTGTTGAAGCAAAGATCATCGGTTTCATTCCCATTGAAGACTCGATATGTCCACAATTATAGCGAAGGAAATCTACATTTCTTTTATGCTTATACAGTCACTTACCTCTTGTAGGACAGTCTTGGGCAAATCTCCATACAATGTCACAGGAAGCGTCTTCTTTGGCTGTTATGACACCTCGACCTTCCTGACCTGTATAAACAGTCTTCTCAAGAACAAGGAAGTTATAATGCAAGCCACAGTTTACCTATGTGTTGATCAGAGTCTCTTTTCTCAGTAGCTTCACCGATATAGCAAACGGTTTGAATGCAACTAAAGTCTCACATTTTCCTGCTGTGCTTTGTTTGTTTGCAAACTGCAATGTTTGAAGAGCACTTTGACAATTGTTCGGCACGTTCCATGGTTATGATTACCATCACAAATTGCAACTTTTGATACCAGTATGTGTACCGTTAAAGCAAAGAACATGTGTTTCATTCCCATTGAAGACTCGATATGTCCACAATTATAGCGAACGAAATCGACATTTCTTTTATGCTTATACAGTCACTTACCTCTTGTAGGACAGCCTCAGGCAAATGTCCATATGATGTCACAGGAAGCGTCTTCTTCGGCTGTTATGACACCTGGAACTTCCTGACCTCTATAAACAGTCTTCTCAAGAACAACGAAGTTACAATGCAAGCCACAGTTTACCTATGTGTTGATCAGAGTCTCGTTTCTCAGTAGCTTCACCGATATAGCAAACGGTTTGAATGTAACTAAAGTCTCACATTTTCCTCCTGTGCTTTGTTTCTTTGCAAACTGCAATGTTTGAAGAGCAACTTCAGAATTGTTCAGCACGTTCCATGGTTTTGAATACCATTACAAATGGCAACTTTTGATAGACACCAGTATGTGTACCGTTAAAGCAAAGACCATGGGCTTCATTCCCATTGAAGACTCGATATGTCCACAATTATAGCGAAGGAAATCGACTTTTCCTTTATGCTTATACAGTCACTTACCTCTTGTAGGACAGCCTCGGGAAATGTCCATATCATGTCACAGGAAGCATCTTCTTTGGCTGTTATGACACCTGGAACTTTCTGACCTGTATAAACAGTCTTCTCAAGAACAAGGAAGCTATAATGCAAGCCACAGTTTACCTATGTGTTGATCAGAGTCTCTTTTCTCAGTAGCTCCACCGATATAGCAAACGGTTTGAATGCAACTAAAGTCTCACATTTTCCTCCTGTGCTTTGTTTGTTCGCAAACTACAATGTTTGAAGAGCAACTTTAGAATTGTTCAGCACGTTCCATGGTTTTGAATACCATTACAAATTGCAACTTTTTATAGAGATCTGTAAGTGCACTGTTGAAGCAAAGATCATGGGTTTCATTCCCATTGAAGACTCGATAAGTCCACAATTATAGCGAAGGAAATCGACATTTCTTTTATGCATATACAGTCACTTACCTCTTGTAGGACAGTCGTGGGCAAATCGCCTTTCAATGTCACAGGAAGCGTCTTCTTTGGCTGTTATGACACCTCGACCTTCCAGACCTGTATAAACAGTCTTCTTAAGAACAAGGAAGTTATAATGCAAGCCACAGTTTACCTATGTGTTGATCAGAGTCTCTTTTCTCAGTAGCTTCACCGAGATAGCAAACGGTTTGAATGCAACTAAAGTCTCACATTTTCCTCCTGTGCTTTGTTTCTTTGCAAACTGCAATGATTGAAGAGCAACTTCAGAATTGTTCAGCACGTTCCATGGTTTTGAATACCTTTACAAATTGCAACTTTTACTAGAGACCAGTAGCTGCACCGTTAAAGCAAAGATCAAGGGTTTCATTCCGATTAAAGACTGGATTTGTCCACAATTAGAGCGAAGGAAATCAATTTTTCTTTTATGCTTATACAGTCACTTACCTCTTGCAGGACAGCCTTGGGCAAATGTCCATATGATGTCACAGGAAGCGTCTTCTTCGGCTGTTATGACACCTGGAACTTCCTGACCTGTATAAACAGTCTTCTCAAGAACAAGGAAGTTATAATGCAAGCCACAGTTTACCTATGTGTTGATCAGAGTCTCTTTTCTCAGTAGCTTCACCGATATAGCAAACGGTTTGAATGCAACTAAAGTCTCACATTTTCCTCCTGTGCTTTGTTTGTTTGAAAACTACACTGTTGGAAGAGAAACTTAAGAATTGTTGAGTATGCACAATGGTTTTGAATACCATTACAAATTGCAACTTTTAATAGAGACCAGTAGCTGCACCGTTAAAGCAAAGATCAAGGGTTTCATTCCCATTAAAGACTGGATTTGTCCACAATTATAGCGAAGGAAATCGATTTTTCTTTTATGCCTATACAGTCACTTACCTCTTTCAGGAAAGCCTTGGGCAAATCTCCATACAATGTCACAGGAAGCGTCTTCTTCGGTTGTTATGACACCTGGAACTTCCTGACCTGTATAAACAGTCTTCTCAGGAACAAGGAAGTTATAATGCAAGCCACAGTTTACCTATGTGTTGATCAGAGTCTCTTTTCTCAGTAGCTCCACTGATATAGCAAACGGTTTGAATGCAACTAAAGTCTCACATTTTCCTCCTGTGCTTTGTTTGTTTGCAAACTGCAATGTTTGAAGAGCAACTTTAGAATTGTTCCGCACGTTCCATGGTTTTGAATACCATTACAAATTGCAACTTTTGATAGAGACCAGTATATGTACTGTTAAAGCAAAGATCATGGGTTTCATTCCCATTGAAGACTCGATATGTCCACAATTATAGCGAAGGAAATCGACATTTCTTTTATGCCTATACAGTCACTTACCTCCTGTAGGACAGCCTCGGGCAAATGTCCATATGATGTCACAGGAAGCATCCTCTTCGGCTGTTATGACACCTGGAACTTCCTGACCTGTATATACAGTCTTCTCATAAGAAGGAAGTTATAATGCAAGCCACAGTTTACCTATGTGTTGATAAGAGACTCTTTTCTCAGCAGCTTCACCGATATAGCAAACGGTTTGAATGCAACTAAAGTCTCAAATTTCCCTCCCTTGCCTTGTTTGTTTGCAAACTACAATGGTTGAAGAGCAACTTCAGAATTGTTGAGCAGGGACCATGGTTTTGAATACCATTACAAATTGCAACTTTTTATAGAGATCTGTAAGTGCACTGTTGAAGCAAAGATCATGGGTTTCATTCCCATTGAAGACTTGATATGTCCACAATTATAGCGAAGGAAATCGACATTTCTTTTATGCTTATACAGTCACTTACCTCTTGTAGGACAGTCTTGAGCAAATCTCCATACAATGTCACAGGAAGCGTCTTCTTTGGCTGTTATGACACCTCGACCTTCCTGACCTGTATAAACAGTCTTCTCAAGAACAAGGAAGTTATAATGCAAGCCACAGTTTACCTATGTGTTGATCAGAGTCTCTTTTCTCAGTAGCTTCACCGATATAGCAAACGGTTTGAATGCAACTAAAGTCACATTTTCCTCCTGTGCTTTATTTGTTTGCAAACTGCAATGTTTGAAGAGCACTTTCAGAATTCTTCAGCACGTTCCATGGTTTTGAATGCCATTACAAATTGCAACTTTTGATAGAGACCAGTATGTGTACCGTTAAAGCAAAGAACATGGGTTTCATTCCCATTGAAGACTCGATATGTCCACAATTATAGCGAAGGAAATCGACATTTCTTTTATGCTTATACAGTCACTTACCTTTTGTAGGACAGCCACGGGCAAAAGTCCATATGATGACACAAGAAGCGTCTTCTTCGGCTGTTATGACACCTGGAACTTCCTTACCTGTATAAACAGTCTTCTCAAGAACAAGGAAGTTAAAATGCAAGCCACAGTTTACCTATGTGTTGATCAGAGTCTCTTTTCTCAGTAGCTTCACCGATATAGCAAACGGTTTGAGTGCAACTAAAGTCTCGCAATTTCCTCCTGTGCTTTGTTTGTTTGAAAACTACACTGTTGGAAGAGAAACTTAAGAATTGTTGAGTATGCACAATGGTTTTGAATACCATTACAAATTGCAACTTTTAATAGAGACCAGTAGGTGCACCGTTAAAGCAAAGATCATGGGTTTCATTCCCATTAAAGACTGGATTTGTCTACAATTATAGCGAAGGAAATCGATTTTTCTTTTATGCTTATACAGTCACTTACCTATTGCAGGACAGTCTTGGGCAAATCTCCATACAATGTCACAGGAAGCGTCTTCTTTGGCTGTTATGACACCTCGAACTTCCTGACCTGTATAAACAGTCTTCTCAAGAACAAGTAAGTTATAATGCAAGCCACAGTTTACCTATGTGTTGATCAGAGTCTCTTTTCTCAGTAGCTTCACCGATATAGCAAACGGTTTGAATGCAACTAAAGTCTCACATTTTCCTCCTGTGCTTTGTTTGTTTGCAAACTGCAATGTTTGAAGAGCAACTTCAGAATTGTTCAGCACGTTCCATGGTTTTGAATACCATTACAAATGGCAACTTTTGATAGACACCAGTATGTGTACCGTTAAAGCAAAGATCATGGGCTTCATTCCCATTGAAGACTCGATATGTCCACAATTATAGCGAAGGAAATCGACTTTTCCTTTATGCTTATACAGTCACTTACCTCTTGTAGGACAGCCTCGGGAAATGTCCATATCATGTCACAGGAAACATCTTCTTTGGCTGTTATGACACCTGGAACTTTCTGACCTATATAAACAGTCTTCTCAAGAACAAGGAAGTTATAATGCAAGCCACAGTTTACCTATGTGTTGATCAGAGTCTCTTTTCTCAGTAGCTCCACCGATATAGCAAACGGTTTGAATGCAACTAAAGTCTCACATTTTCCTCCTGTGCTTTGTTTGTTTGCAAACTACAATGTTTGAAGAGCAACTTTAGAATTGTTCAGCACGTTCCATGGTTTTGAATACCATTACAAATTGCAACTTTTTATAGAGATCTGTAAGTGCACTGTTGAAGCAAAGATCATGGGTTTCATTCCCATTGAAGACTCGATATGTCCACAATTATAGCGAAGGAAATCGACATTTCTTTTATGCTTATACAGTCACTTACCTCTTGTAGGACAGTCGTGGGCAAATCTCCTTTCAATGTCACAGGAAGCGTCTTCTTTGGCTGTTATGACACCTCGACCTTCCTGACCTGTATAAACAGTCTTCTCAAGAACAAGGAAGTTATAATGCAAGCCACAGTTTACCTATGTGTTGATCAGAGTCTCTTTTCTCAGTAGCTTCACCGATATAGCAAACGGTTTGAATGCAACTAAAGGCTCACATTTTCCTCCTGTGCTTTGTTTGTTTGAAAACTACACTGTTGGAAGAGAAACTTAATAATTGTTGGGTATGCACAATGGTTTTAAATACCATTACAAATTGGAACTTTTAATAGAGACCAGTAGGTGCACCGTTAAAGCAAAGACCTTGGGTTTCATTCCCATTAAAGACTGGATATGTCCACAATTATAGCGAAGGAAATCGACATTTCTTTTATGCTTATACAGTCACTTACCTCTGGTAGGACAGTCTTGGGCAAATCTCCATACAATGTCACAAGAAGCGTCTTGTTTGGCTGTTATGACACCTCGACCTTCCTGACCTGTATAAACAGTCTTCTCAAGAACAAGGAAGTTATAATACAAGCCACAGTTTACCTATGTGTTGATCAGAGTCTCTTTTCTCAGTAGCTCCACCGATATAGCAAACGGTTTGAATGCAACTAAAGTCTCACATTTTCCTCCTGTGCTTTGTTTGTTTGCAAACTGCAATGTTTGAAGAGCAACTTTAGAATTGTTCAGCACGTTCCATGGTTTTGAATACCATTACAAATTGCAACTTTTGATAGAGACTAGTATGTGTACTGTTAAAGCAAAGATCATGGGTTTCATTCCCATTAAAGACTGGATATGTCCACAATTATAGCGAAGGAAATCGATTTTTCTTTTATGCTTATACAGTCACTTACCTCTTGCAGGACAGCCTTGGGCAAATCTCCATACAATGTCACTGGAAGCGTTTTCTTTGGCTGTTATGACACCTCGAACTTCCTGACCTGTATAAACAGTCTTCTCAAGAACAAGGAAGTTATAATGCAAGCCACAGTTTACCTATGTGTTGATCAGAGTCTCTTTTCTCAGTAGCTTCACCGATATAGCAAACGGTTTGAATGCAACTAAAGTCTCACATTTTCCTCCTGTGCTTTGTTTCTTTGCAAACTGCAATGTTTGAAGAGCAACTTCAGAATTGTTCTGCACGTTCCATGGTTTTGAATACCATTACAAATGGCAACTTTTGATAGAAACCAGTATGTGTACCGTTAAAGCAAAGATGATGGGCTTCATTCCCATTGAAGACTCGATATGTCCACAATTATAGCGAAGGAAATCGACTTTTCCTTTATGCTTATACAGTCACTTACACCTTGTAGGACAGCCTCGGGAAATGTCCATATCATGTCACAGGAAGCATCTTCTTTGGCTGTTATTACACCTGGAACTTCCTGACCTGTATAAACAGTCTTCTCAAGAAGAAGGAAGTTATAATGCAAGCCACAGTTTACCTATGTGTTGATCAGAGTCTCTTTTCTCAGTAGCTCCACCGATATAGCAAACGGTTTGAATGCAACTAAAGTCTCACATTTTCCTCCTGTGCTTTGTTTGTTTGCAAACTGCAATGTTTGAAGAGCAAGTTTAGAATTGTTCAGCACGTTCCATGGTTTTGAATACCATTACAAATTGCAACTTTTTATAGAGATCTGTAAGTGCACTGTTGAAGCAAAGATCATGGGTTTCATTCCCATTGAAGACTCGATATGTCCACAATTATAGCGAAGGAAATCGACATTTCTTTTATGCTTAAACAGTCACTTACCTCTTTTAGGACAGCCTCGGGCAAATGTCCATATGATGTCACAGGAAGCGTCTTCTTCGGCTGTTATGACACCTGGAACTTCCTGACCTGTATAAACAGTCTTCTCAAGAACAAGGAAGTTATAATGCAAGCCACAGTTTACCTATGTGTTGACCAGAGTCTCTTTTCTCAGTAGCTTCACCGATATAGCAAACGGTTTGAATGTAACTAAAGTCTCACAGTTTCCTCCTGTGCTTTGTTTGTTTGCAAACTACAATGTTTTAAGAGCAACTTTAGAATTGTTCAGCACGTTCCATGGTTTTGAATACCATTACAAATTGCAACTTTTTATAGAGATCTGTCAGTGCACTGTTGAAGCAAAGATCATCGGTTTCATTCCCATTGAAGACTCGATATGTCCACAATTATAGCGAAGGAAATCTACATTTCTTTTATGCTTATACAGTCACTTACCTCTTGTAGGACAGTCTTGGGCAAATCTCCATACAATGTCACAGGAAGCGTCTTCTTTGGCTGTTATGACACCTCGACCTTCCTGACCTGTATAAACAGTCTTCTCAAGAACAAGGAAGTTATAATGCAAGCCACAGTTTACCTATGTGTTGATCAGAGTCTCTTTTCTCAGTAGCTTCACCGATATAGCAAACGGTTTGAATGCAACTAAAGTCTCACATTTTCCTGCTGTGCTTTGTTTGTTTGCAAACTGCAATGTTTGAAGAGCACTTTCACAATTGTTCGGCACGTTCCATGGTTTTGATTACCATCACAAATTGCAACTTTTGTTACCAGTATGTGTACCGTTAAAGCAAAGAACATGTGTTTCATTCCCATTGAAGACTCGATATGTCCACAATTATAGCGAACGAAATCGACATTTCTTTTATGCTTATACAGTCACTTACCTCTTGTAGGACAGCCTCGGGCAAATGTCCATATGATGTCACAGGAAGCGTCTTCTTCGGCTGTTATGACACCTGGAACTTCCTGACCTGTATAAACAGTCTTCTCAAGAACAACGAAGTTACAATGCAAGCCACAGTTTACCTATGTGTTGATCAGAGTCTCGTTTCTCAGTAGCTTCACCGATATAGCAAACGGTTTGAATGTAACTAAAGTCTCACATTTTCCTCCTGTGCTTTGTTTCTTTGCAAACTGCAATGTTTGAAGAGCAACTTCAGAATTGTTCAGCACGTTCCATGGTTTTGAATACCATTACAAATGGCAACTTTTGATAGACACCAGTATGTGTACCGTTAAAGCAAAGACCATGGGCTTCATTCCCATTGAAGACTCGATATGTCCACAATTATAGCGAAGGAAATCGACTTTTCCTTTATGCTTATACAGTCACTTACCTCTTGTAGGACAGTCTCGGGAAATGTCCATATCATGTCACAGGAAGCATCTTCTTTGGCTGTTATGACACCTGGAACTTTCTGACCTGTATAAACAGTCTTCTCAAGAACAAGGAAGTTATAATGCAAGCCACAGTTTACCTATGTGTTGATCAGAGTCTCTTTTCTCAGTCGCTCCACCGATATAGCAAACGGTTTGAATGCAACTAAAGTCTCACATTTTCCTCCTGTGTTTTGTTTGTTTGCAAACTACAATGTTTGAAGAGCAACTTTAGAATTGTTCAGCACGTTCCATGGTTTTGAATACCATTACAAATTGCAACTTTTTATAGAGATCTGTAAGTGCACTGTTGAAGCAAAGATCATGGGTTTCATTCCCATTGAAGACTCGATATGTCCACAATTATAGCGAAGGAAATCGACATTTCTTTTATGCTTAAACAGTCACTTACCTCTTTTAGGACAGCCTCGGGCAAATGTCCATATGATGTCACAGGAAGCGTCTTCTTCGGCTGTTATGACACCTGGAACTTCCTGACCTGTATAAACAGTCTTCTCAAGAACAAGGAAGTTATAATGCAAGCCACAGTTTACCTATGTGTTGACCAGAGTCTCTTTTCTCAGTAGCTTCACCGATATAGCAAACGGTTTGAATGTAACTAAAGTCTCACAGTTTCCTCCTGTCCTTTGTTTGTTTGCAAACTACAATGTTTTAAGAGCAACTTTAGAATTGTTCAGCACGTTCCATGGTTTTGAATACCATTACAAATTGCAACTTTTTATAGAGATCTGTCAGTGCACTGTTGAAGCAAAGATCATCGGTTTCATTCCCATTGAAGACTCGATATGTCCACAATTATAGCGAAGGAAATCTACATTTCTTTTATGCTTATACAGTCACTTACCTCTTGTAGGACAGTCTTGGGCAAATCTCCATACAATGTCACAGGAAGCGTCTTCTTTGGCTGTTATGACACCTCGACCTTCCTGACCTGTATAAACAGTCTTCTCAAGAACAAGGAAGTTATAATGCAAGCCACAGTTTACCTATGTGTTGATCAGAGTCTCTTTTCTCAGTAGCTTCACCGATATAGCAAACGGTTTGAATGCAACTAAAGTCTCACATTTTCCTGCTGTGCTTTGTTTGTTTGCAAACTGCAATGTTTGAAGAGCACTTTGACAATTGTTCGGCACGTTCCATGGTTATGATTACCATCACAAATTGCAACTTTTGATACCAGTATGTGTACCGTTAAAGCAAAGAACATGTGTTTCATTCCCATTGAAGACTCGATATGTCCACAATTATAGCGAACGAAATCGACATTTCTTTTATGCTTATACAGTCACTTACCTCTTGTAGGACAGCCTCAGGCAAATGTCCATATGATGTCACAGGAAGCGTCTTCTTCGGCTGTTATGACACCTGGAACTTCCTGACCTCTATAAACAGTCTTCTCAAGAACAACGAAGTTACAATGCAAGCCACAGTTTACCTATGTGTTGATCAGAGTCTCGTTTCTCAGTAGCTTCACCGATATAGCAAACGGTTTGAATGTAACTAAAGTCTCACATTTTCCTCCTGTGCTTTGTTTCTTTGCAAACTGCAATGTTTGAAGAGCAACTTCAGAATTGTTCAGCACGTTCCATGGTTTTGAATACCATTACAAATGGCAACTTTTGATAGACACCAGTATGTGTACCGTTAAAGCAAAGACCATGGGCTTCATTCCCATTGAAGACTCGATATGTCCACAATTATAGCGAAGGAAATCGACTTTTCCTTTATGCTTATACAGTCACTTACCTCTTGTAGGACAGCCTCGGGAAATGTCCATATCATGTCACAGGAAGCATCTTCTTTGGCTGTTATGACACCTGGAACTTTCTGACCTGTATAAACAGTCTTCTCAAGAACAAGGAAGCTATAATGCAAGCCACAGTTTACCTATGTGTTGATCAGAGTCTCTTTTCTCAGTAGCTCCACCGATATAGCAAACGGTTTGAATGCAACTAAAGTCTCACATTTTCCTCCTGTGCTTTGTTTGTTCGCAAACTACAATGTTTGAAGAGCAACTTTAGAATTGTTCAGCACGTTCCATGGTTTTGAATACCATTACAAATTGCAACTTTTTATAGAGATCTGTAAGTGCACTGTTGAAGCAAAGATCATGGGTTTCATTCCCATTGAAGACTCGATAAGTCCACAATTATAGCGAAGGAAATCGACATTTCTTTTATGCATATACAGTCACTTACCTCTTGTAGGACAGTCGTGGGCAAATCGCCTTTCAATGTCACAGGAAGCGTCTTCTTTGGCTGTTATGACACCTCGACCTTCCAGACCTGTATAAACAGTCTTCTTAAGAACAAGGAAGTTATAATGCAAGCCACAGTTTACCTATGTGTTGATCAGAGTCTCTTTTCTCAGTAGCTTCACCGAGATAGCAAACGGTTTGAATGCAACTAAAGTCTCACATTTTCCTCCTGTGCTTTGTTTCTTTGCAAACTGCAATGATTGAAGAGCAACTTCAGAATTGTTCAGCACGTTCCATGGTTTTGAATACCTTTACAAATTGCAACTTTTACTAGAGACCAGTAGCTGCACCGTTAAAGCAAAGATCAAGGGTTTCATTCCGATTAAAGACTGGATTTGTCCACAATTAGAGCGAAGGAAATCAATTTTTCTTTTATGCTTATACAGTCACTTACCTCTTGCAGGACAGCCTTGGGCAAATGTCCATATGATGTCACAGGAAGCGTCTTCTTCGGCTGTTATGACACCTGGAACTTCCTGACCTGTATAAACAGTCTTCTCAAGAACAAGGAAGTTATAATGCAAGCCACAGTTTACCTATGTGTTGATCAGAGTCTCTTTTCTCAGTAGCTTCACCGATATAGCAAACGGTTTGAATGCAACTAAAGTCTCACATTTTCCTCCTGTGCTTTGTTTGTTTGAAAACTACACTGTTGGAAGAGAAACTTAAGAATTGTTGAGTATGCACAATGGTTTTGAATACCATTACAAATTGCAACTTTTAATAGAGACCAGTAGCTGCACCGTTAAAGCAAAGATCAAGGGTTTCATTCCCATTAAAGACTGGATTTGTCCACAATTATAGCGAAGGAAATCGATTTTTCTTTTATGCCTATACAGTCACTTACCTCTTTCAGGAAAGCCTTGGGCAAATCTCCATACAATGTCACAGGAAGCGTCTTCTTCGGTTGTTATGACACCTGGAACTTCCTGACCTGTATAAACAGTCTTCTCAGGAACAAGGAAGTTATAATGCAAGCCACAGTTTACCATGTGTTGATCAGAGTCTCTTTTCTCAGTAGCTCCACTGATATAGCAAACGGTTTGAATGCAACTAAAGTCTCACATTTTCCTCCTGTGCTTTGTTTGTTTGCAAACTGCAATGTTTGAAGAGCAACTTTAGAATTGTTCCGCACGTTCCATGGTTTTGAATACCATTACAAATTGCAACTTTTGATAGAGACCAGTATATGTACTGTTAAAGCAAAGATCATGGGTTTCATTCCCATCGAAGACTCGATATGTCCACAATTATAGCGAAGGAAATCGACATTTCTTTTATGCCTATACAGTCACTTACCTCCTGTAGGACAGCCTCGGGCAAATGTCCATATGATGTCACAGGAAGCATCCTCTTCGGCTGTTATGACACCTGGAACTTCCTGACCTGTATATACAGTCTTCTCATAAGAAGGAAGTTATAATGCAAGCCACAGTTTACCTATGTGTTGATAAGAGACTCTTTTCTCAGCAGCTTCACCGATATAGCAAACGGTTTGAATGCAACTAAAGTCTCAAATTTCCCTCCCTTGCCTTGTTTGTTTGCAAACTACAATGGTTGAAGAGCAACTTCAGAATTGTTGAGCAGGGACCATGGTTTTGAATACCATTACAAATTGCAACTTTTTATAGAGATCTGTAAGTGCACTGTTGAAGCAAAGATCATGGGTTTCATTCCCATTGAAGACTTGATATGTCCACAATTATAGCGAAGGAAATCGACATTTCTTTTATGCTTATACAGTCACTTACCTCTTGTAGGACAGTCTTGAGCAAATCTCCATACAATGTCACAGGAAGCGTCTTCTTTGGCTGTTATGACACCTCGACCTTCCTGACCTGTATAAACAGTCTTCTCAAGAACAAGGAAGTTATAATGCAAGCCACAGTTTACCTATGTGTTGATCAGAGTCTCTTTTCTCAGTAGCTTCACCGATATAGCAAACGGTTTGAATGCAACTAAAGTCACATTTTCCTCCTGTGCTTTATTTGTTTGCAAACTGCAATGTTTGAAGAGCACTTTCAGAATTCTTCAGCACGTTCCATGGTTTTGAATGCCATTACAAATTGCAACTTTTGATAGAGACCAGTATGTGTACCGTTAAAGCAAAGAACATGGGTTTCATTCCCATTGAAGACTCGATATGTCCACAATTATAGCGAAGGAAATCGACATTTCTTTTATGCTTATACAGTCACTTACCTTTTGTAGGACAGCCACGGGCAAAAGTCCATATGATGACACAAGAAGCGTCTTCTTCGGCTGTTATGACACCTGGAACTTCCTGACCTGTATAAACAGTCTTCTCAAGAACAAGGAAGTTAAAATGCAAGCCACAGTTTACCTATGTGTTGATCAGAGTCTCTTTTCTCAGTAGCTTCACCGATATAGCAAACGGTTTGAGTGCAACTAAAGTCTCGCAATTTCCTCCTGTGCTTTGTTTGTTTGAAAACTACACTGTTGGAAGAGAAACTTAAGAATTGTTGAGTATGCACAATGGTTTTGAATACCATTACAAATTGCAACTTTTAATAGAGACCAGTAGGTGCACCGTTAAAGCAAAGATCATGGGTTTCATTCCCATTAAAGACTGGATTTGTCTACAATTATAGCGAAGGAAATCGATTTTTCTTTTATGCTTATACAGTCACTTACCTATTGCAGGACAGTCTTGGGCAAATCTCCATACAATGTCACAGGAAGCGTCTTCTTTGGCTGTTATGACACCTCGAACTTCCTGACCTGTATAAACAGTCTTCTCAAGAACAAGTAAGTTATAATGCAAGCCACAGTTTACCTATGTGTTGATCAGAGTCTCTTTTCTCAGTAGCTTCACCGATATAGCAAACGGTTTGAATGCAACTAAAGTCTCACATTTTCCTCCTGTGCTTTGTTTGTTTGCAAACTGCAATGTTTGAAGAGCAACTTCAGAATTGTTCAGCACGTTCCATGGTTTTGAATACCATTACAAATGGCAACTTTTGATAGACACCAGTATGTGTACCGTTAAAGCAAAGATCATGGGCTTCATTCCCATTGAAGACTCGATATGTCCACAATTATAGCGAAGGAAATCGACTTTTCCTTTATGCTTATACAGTCACTTACCTCTTGTAGGACAGCCTCGGGAAATGTCCATATCATGTCACAGGAAACATCTTCTTTGGCTGTTATGACACCTGGAACTTTCTGACCTATATAAACAGTCTTCTCAAGAACAAGGAAGTTATAATGCAAGCCACAGTTTACCTATGTGTTGATCAGAGTCTCTTTTCTCAGTAGCTCCACCGATATAGCAAACGGTTTGAATGCAACTAAAGTCTCACATTTTCCTCCTGTGCTTTGTTTGTTTGCAAACTACAATGTTTGAAGAGCAACTTTAGAATTGTTCAGCACGTTCCATGGTTTTGAATACCATTACAAATTGCAACTTTTTATAGAGATCTGTAAGTGCACTGTTGAAGCAAAGATCATGGGTTTCATTCCCATTGAAGACTCGATATGTCCACAATTATAGCGAAGGAAATCGACATTTCTTTTATGCTTATACAGTCACTTACCTCTTGTAGGACAGTCGTGGGCAAATCTCCTTTCAATGTCACAGGAAGCGTCTTCTTTGGCTGTTATGACACCTCGACCTTCCTGACCTGTATAAACAGTCTTCTCAAGAACAAGGAAGTTATAATGCAAGCCACAGTTTACCTATGTGTTGATCAGAGTCTCTTTTCTCAGTAGCTTCACCGATATAGCAAACGGTTTGAATGCAACTAAAGGCTCACATTTTCCTCCTGTGCTTTGTTTGTTTGAAAACTACACTGTTGGAAGAGAAACTTAATAATTGTTGGGTATGCACAATGGTTTTAAATACCATTACAAATTGGAACTTTTAATAGAGACCAGTAGGTGCACCGTTAAAGCAAAGACCTTGGGTTTCATTCCCATTAAAGACTGGATATGTCCACAATTATAGCGAAGGAAATCGACATTTCTTTTATGCTTATACAGTCACTTACCTCTGGTAGGACAGTCTTGGGCAAATCTCCATACAATGTCACAAGAAGCGTCTTGTTTGGCTGTTATGACACCTCGACCTTCCTGACCTGTATAAACAGTCTTCTCAAGAACAAGGAAGTTATAATACAAGCCACAGTTTACCTATGTGTTGATCAGAGTCTCTTTTCTCAGTAGCTCCACCGATATAGCAAACGGTTTGAATGCAACTAAAGTCTCACATTTTCCTCCTGTGCTTTGTTTGTTTGCAAACTGCAATGTTTGAAGAGCAACTTTAGAATTGTTCAGCACGTTCCATGGTTTTGAATACCATTACAAATTGCAACTTTTTATAGAGATCTGTAAGTGCACTGTTGAAGCAAAGATCATGGGTTTCATTCCCATTGAAGACTCGATATGTCCACAATTATAGCGAAGGAAATCGACATTTCTTTTATGCTTAAACAGTCACTTACCTCTTTTAGGACAGCCTCGGGCAAATGTCCATATGATGTCACAGGAAGCGTCTTCTTCGGCTGTTATGACACCTGGAACTTCCTGACCTGTATAAATAGTCTTCTCAAGAACAAGGAAGTTATAATGCAAGCCACAGTTTACCTATGTGTTGACCAGAGTCTCTTTTCTCAGTAGCTTCACCGATACAGCAAAAGGTTTGAATGTAACTAAAGTCTCACATTTTCCTCCTGTGCTTTGTTTGTTTGCAAACTGCAATGTTTTAAGAGCAACTTTAGAATTGTTCAGCACGTTCCATGGTTTTGAATACCATTACAAATTGCAACTTTTTATAGAGATCTGTAAGTGCACTGTTGAAGCAAAGATCATGGGTTTCATTCCCATTGAAGACTCGATATGTCCACAATTATAGCGAAGGAAATCGACTTTTCCTTTATGCTTATACAGTCACTTACCTCTTGTAGGACAGTCTTGGGCAAATCTCCATATCATGTCACAGGAAGCATCTTCTTTGGCTGTTATGACACCTCGACCTTCCTGACCTGTATAAACAGTCTTCTCAAGAACAAGGAAGTTATAATGCAAGCCACAGTTTACCTATGTGTTGATCAGAGTCTCTTTTCTCAGTAGCTTCACCGATATAGCAAACGGTTTGAATGCAACTAAAGTCTCACATTTTCCTCCTGTGCTTTGTTTGTTTGCAAACTGCAATGTTTGAAGAGCAACTTTAGAATTGTTCAGCACGTTCCATGGTTTTGAATACCATTACTTATTGCAACTGTTGATAGAGACCAGTATGTGCACCGTTAAAGCAAAGATCATGGGCTTCATTCCCATTGAAGACTCGATATGTCCACAATTATAGGGAAGGAAATGGACTTTTCCTTTATGCTTATACAGTCACTTACCTCTTGTAGGACAGCCTCGAGAAATGTCCATATCATGTAACAGGAAGCATCTTCTTTGGCTGTTATGACACCTGGAACTTCCTGACCTGTATAAACCGTTTTCTCAAGAACAAGGAAGTTATAATGCAAGCCACAGTTTACCTATGTGTTGATCAGAGTCTCTTTTCTCAGTAGCTTCACCGATATAGCAAACGGTTTGAATGCAACTAAAGTCACATTTTCCTCCTGTGCTTTGTTTGTTTGTAAACTGCAATGTTTGAAGAGCAACTTTAGAATTGTTCAGCACGTTCCATGGTTTTGAATACCATTACAAATTGCAACTTTTTATAGAGATCTGTAAGTCCACTGTTGAAGCAAAGATCATGGGTTTCATTCCCAGTAAAGACTGGATTTGTCCACAATTATAGCGAAGGAAATCGATTTTTCTTTTATGCTTATACAGTCACTTACCTATTGCAGGACAGCCTTGGGCAAATCTCCATACAATGTCACAGGAAGCGTCTTCTTTGGCTGTTATGGCACCTCGAACTTCCTGACCTGTATAAACAGTCTTCTCAAGAAGAAGGAAGTTATAATGCAAGCCACAGCTTACCTATGTGTTGATCAGTCTCTTTTCTCAGTAGCTTCACCGATATAGCGAACGGTTTGAATGCAACTTAAGTCTCACATTTTCCTGCTGTGCTTTTTTTTTTTGCAAACTGCAATGTTTGATGAGCAACTTCAGAATTGTTCAGCACGTTCCATGGTTTTGAATACCATTACAAATTGCAACTTTTTTATAGAGATCTGTAAGTGCACTGTTGAAGCAAAGATCATGGGTTTCATTCCCATTGAAGACTCGATATGTCCACAATTATAGCGAAGGAAATCGACATTTCTTTTATGCTTATACAGTCACTTACCTCTTGTAGGACAGTCTTGGGCAAAATCTCCATACAATGTCACAGGAAGCGTCTTCTTTGGCTGTTATGACACCTCGAACTTCCTGACCTGTATAAACAGTCTTCTCAAGAACAAGGAAGTTATAATGCAAGCCACAGTTTACCTAGTGTTGATCAGAGTCTCTTTTCTCAGTAGCTTCACCGATATAGCAAACGGTTTGAATGCAACTAAAGTCTCACATTTTCCTCCTGTGCTTTGTTTCTTTGCAAACTGCAATGTTTGAAGAGCAACTTCAGAATTGTTCAGCACGTTCCATGGTTTTGAATACCATTACAAATGGCAACTTTTGATACCAGTATGTGTACCGTTAAAGCAAAGAACATGTTCATTCCCATTGAAGACTCGATATGTCCACAATTATAGCGAAGGAAATCGACTTTTCCTTTTATGCTTATACAGTCACTTACCTCTTGTAGGACAGCCTCGGGAAATGTCCATATCATGTCACAGGAAGCGTCTTCTTTGGCTGTTATGACACCTGGAACTTTCTGACCTGTATAAACAGTCTTCTCAAGAACAAGGAAGTTATAATGCAAGCCACAGTTTACCTATGTGTTGATCAGAGTCTCTTTTCTCAGTAGCTTCCACCGATATAGCAAACGGTTTGAATGCAACTAAAGTCTCACATTTTCCTCCTGTGCTTTGTTTGTTTGCAAACTACAATGTTTGAAGAGCAACTTTAGAATTGTTCAGCACGTTCCATGGTTTTGAATACCATTACAAATTGCAACTTTTTATAGAGATCTGTTAGTGCACTGTTGAAGCAAAGATCATGGGTTTCATTCCCATTGAAGACTCGATATGTCCACAATTATAGCGAAGGAAATCGACATTTTCTTTATGCTTATACAGTCACTTACCTCTTGTAGGACAGCCTCGAAATGTCCATATCAGTCACAGGAACGTCTTCTTTGGATGTTATGACACCTGGAACTTCCTGACCTGTATAAACAGTCTTCTCAAGAACAAGGAAGTTATAATGCAAGCCACAGTTTACCTATGTGTTGATCAGAGTCTCTTTTCTCAGTAGCTTCACCGATATAGCAAACGGTTTGAATGCAACTAAAGTCTCACATTTTCCTCCTGTGCTTTGTTTGTTTGCAAACTGCAATGTTTGAAGAGCAACTTCAGAATTGTTCAGCACGTTCCATGGTTTTGAATACCATTAGAAATTGCATCTTTTAATAGAGACCAGTAGGTGCACCGTTAAAGCAAAGATCATGGGATTCATTCCCATTAAGACTGGATATGTCCACAATTATAGCGAAGGAAATCGACATTTCTTTTATGCTATACAGTCACTTACCTCTGTAGGACAGCCTCGGGCAAATGTCCATATGATGTCACAGGAAGCGTCCTCTTCGGCTGTTATGACACCTGGAATTTCCTGACCTGTATAAACAGTCTTCTCAAGAACAAGGAAGTTATAATGCAAGCCACAGTTTACCTATGTGTTGATAAGACACTCTTTTCTCAGTAGCTTCACGATATAGCAAACGGTTTGAATGCAACTAAAGTCTCACATTTTCCTCTGTGCTTTGTTTGTTTGAAAACTACACTGTTGGAAGAGAAACTTTAATTGTTGGGTATGCTCATGGTTTTAATTACCATTACAAATTGCAACTTTTATAGAGACCAGTATGCACCGTTAAAGCAAAGATCATGGGTTTCATTTCCATTAAACTGGATATGTCCACAATTATAGCGAAGGAAATCGACATTTCTTTTATGCTGTATAGTCACTTACCTCTTGTAGGACAGCTTGGGCAAATCTCCATACAATGTCACAGGAAGCGTCTTCTTTGGCTGTTATGACACCTCGACCTTCCTGACCTGTATAAACAGTCTTCTCAAGAACAAGGAAGTTATAATGCAAGCCACAGTTTACCTATGTGTTGATCAGAGTCTCTTTTCTCAGTAGCTTCACCGATATAGCAAACGGTTTGAATGCAACTAAAGTCTCACATTTTCCTCCTGTGCTTTGTTTCTTTGCAAACTGCAATGTTTGAAGAGCACTTTCACAATGTTCGCACGTTCCATGGTTTTGATTACCATTACAAATGCAACTTTTGATACCAGTATGTGTACCGTTAAAGCAAAGAATGGTTTCATTCCCATTGAAGACTCGATATGTCCACAATTATAGTGAAGGAAATAGACATTTCTTTTATGCTTATACAGTCACTTACCTCTAGTAGGACAGCCTCGGGCAAATGTCCATATCATGTCACAGGAACCATCTTCTTTGGATGTTATGACACCTGGAACTTCCTGACCTGTATAAACAGTCTTCTCAAGAACAAGGAAGTTATAATGCAAGCCACAGTTTACCTATGTGTTGATCAGAGTCTCTTTTCTCAGTAGCTTCACCGATATAGCAAACGGTTTGAATGCAACTAAAGTCTCACATTTTCCTCCTGTGCTTTGTTTGTTTGCAAACTACAATGTTTGAAGAGCAACTTCAGAATTGTTCAGCACGTTCCATGGTTTTGAATACCATTACAAATGGCAACTTTTGATAGAGACCAGTATGTGTACCGTTAAAGCAAAGATCATGGGTTTCATTCCCATTGAAGACTCGATATTCCACAATTATAGCGAAGGAAATCGACTTTTCTTTATGCTTAACAGTCACTTACCTCTTGTAGGACAGCTCGGGAAATGTCCATACATGTCACAGGAAACATCTTCTTTGGCTGTTATGACACCCGGAACTTCTGACCTAATAAAACAGTCTTCTCAAGAACAAGGAAGTTATAATGCAAGCCACAGTTTACCTATGTGTTGATCAGAGTCTCTTTTCTCAGTAGCTCACCGATATAGCAAACGGTTTGAATGCAACTAAAGTCTCACATTTTCCTCCTGTGCTTTGTTTTGTTGCAAACTACAATGATTGAAGAGCAACTTTAGAATTGTTCAGCAGTTCCATGGTTTTGAATACCATTACAAATTGCAACTTTTTATAGAGATCTGTAGTGCACTGTTGAAGCAAAGATCATGGGTTTCATTCCCATTGAAACTCGATATGTCCACAATATAGCGAAGGAAATCGACATTTCTTTATGCTTTATACAGTCACTTACCTCTTGTAGGACAGTCGTGGGCAAATCTCCTTTCAATGTCACAGGAAGCGTCTTCTTTGGCTGTTATGACACCTCGACTTCCTGACCTGTATAAACAGTCTTCTCAAGAAAAGGAAGTTATAATGCAAGCCACAGTTTACCTATGTGTTGATCAGAGTCTCTTTTCTCAGTAGCTTCACCGATATAGCAAACGGTTTGAATGCAACTAAACGCTCACATTTTCCTCCTGTGCTTTGTTTGTTTGAAAACTACACTGTTGTGAAGAGAAACTTAATTAATTGTTGGTATGCACAATGGTTTTGAAATACCATTACAAATTGCAAACTTTTAATAGAGACCAGTAGCTGCACCGTTAAAGCAAAGTCATTGGGTTTCATTCCCATTAAAGACTGGATATGTCCACAATTATAGCGAAGGAAATCGAATTCTTTTATGCTTATACAGTCACTTACCTCTGGAGGACCTTGGGCAAATCTCCATACAATGTCACAGAAGCGTCTTGTTTGGTGTTATGACACCTCGACCTTCCTGACCTGTATAAACAGTCTTCTCAAGAACAAGGAAGTTATAATACAAGCCACAGTTTACCTATGTGTTGATCAGAGTCTCTTTTCTCAGTAGCTCCACCGATAGCAAACGGTTTGAATGCAACTAAAGTCTCACATTTTCCTCCTGTGCTTTGTTTGTTTGCAAACTGCAATGTTTGAAGAGCAACTTTAGAATTGTTCAGCACGTTCCATGGTTTTGAATACCATTACAAATTGCAACTTTTTATAGAGATCTGTAAGTGCACTGTTGAAGCAAAGATCATGGGTTTCATTCCCATTGAAGACTCGATATGTCCACAATTATAGCGAAGGAAATCGACATTTCTTTTATGCTTAAACAGTCACTTACCTCTTTTAGGACAGCCTCGGGCAAATGTCCATATGAATGTCACAGGAAGCGTCTTTTCGGTGTTATGACACCTGGAACTTCCTGACCTGTATAAATAGTCTTCTCAAGAACAAGGAAGTTATAATGCAAGCCAACAGTTTACCTATGTTGATGACCAGAGTCTCTTTTCTCAGTAGCTTCACCGATACAGCAAAAGGTTTGAATGTAACTAAAGTCTCACATTTTCCTCCTGTGCTTTGTTTGTTTGCAAACTGCAATGTTTTAAGAGCAACTTTAGAATTGTTCAGCACGTTCCATGGTTTTGAATACCATTACAAATTGC